>CM070514.1:25313842-25964455 GCA_036346375.1 Guadua angustifolia | reverse complement strand
ATTATTCACAAACTTTCGGTAATACCCGGTAAGCCCAAAAATCCTTGCAATTCCGACACATTCATTGGTCTCGACCAATCTAGCATTACCTTGAGTCTTCCGAGGATCTGTTGCAACCCCTTGGCCCGAAATAATGTGCCCCAAATGCTCTAATTGTCTTTGAGCAAATGTGCATTTGGACCTCTTTACAAAGAATTGATTGACCTTTAGTGTATGTAGCGCTAATGTTAGATGTTCAACATGGGAAATGAGGTCTGGACTATATATGAGTATGTCATCCATGGACACAAACACAAACATTTTGAGAAATGGTGCCAATATCAAATTCATTATGCATTGGAATGTTGTCGGAGCATTAATAAGCCCAAACAGCATTACCCTAAATTGGTAGTGTCCATGATGAATCTTGAACACCATTTTGATCTCATTCTCTTTGTCGACGATCGGAATCGCCAACCGCAGAAAATTAGGTAGGGGTCAGTGAGAAATGGGACCACAACGGCGCTTTGTTCTAACAGAGGAATGAGGTCGAGGAGGTCTACTACGGGAGTTAGGAGACAACGGACGAGACAGATTTATCCCGGTTCGAGCCCCGAGAAGGTAACTCTTACTCCGATCGCCTTGCGGCGGTGTTTTTGCCTTTGTGAGTATAAAGGAGGATTACAAATCAATCTTGATGATGCTAAGTCTAGACTTGAACTCAAGTGTCTCGTGTGTTGGGTTGGTCCCTCTGTTTACAAAGCTTCATTTTATACCCATTCTTCTTGTAACGCTCAGAGTAACCCTGATCGTGGCCTTTATGCATATTGATAGCGGTGGTAACTGCTCCGATCCCGCTGCACAACATTACTCCATGATCCCACGCCTCAGAATCGCCAAGTGATGACCGCCCGGATCCAAGGGAACGCTATCGACCTTGAATCATCCCGAACAAAGAGTCGTGAGGGCCACGAGCTCGGGATATCAGGCCCTAGCTCGAGTGGCCTCGAGCTTGATCCGAAGTCTTTGGTCGAGGACCCACGGGCTAGAGGGTTTGGTTGATCGCTTGCTAACCGACCAAGGGTTGCCCCCGGCCAGCCCCCGAGGCTCGAGGTCGTAGAAGGAGTACCAAGAACGGCCTCGAGCTTCACCCAACCGGTCGTTGGTAGCAACCCTTGCAAGGTCTTGGAACCTTGTTCGAGGTCGAGCGGAGATCGCAAAGTGAACCCCAGGCGAGACACCTGGCGACTTTTGATCTCTCGGCGATACGGATGCCAACAAATGGGTGGACACTGCAGCCCGAGTCCGTCCGCCAAGCCTTAATCGCACCCGTCTAATCATGCCAGGCGCGCCTTTTGTGGTGCCGTAGGAGGTTAAATCCTAAGAGCGTCGTGAAGGACCCCGAGCTCGATCATTAGCTTGAAAACTTCTGCGCCTTCCTCCCGAACCTTCTCGCCCGAGCGGACCGCCTTTCCATCCTCACCCGACGTTTTGCCATGGCCAAGCTGGGGAAAAGCACCTTGTCGGTCACGAGGATGAAGGAGCTCGAGGCCTGGATCGTTGGATCGGTGACTGGCGGTTGCCTTGGCGAGACCGAACCTCATCCAGAGATGACGAGATCGTCAAGATCGAAAGCGGCATTCCCTTTGAGCCGCGGACCCGGAGAGCTTAATTCTTGGCCGACATCCTCGACAGTTGCCAGATTGAAGTGATCAACCTGGTACCCAATTCCGTCCTCACCCTAGCCGTTTTCTCCCATCTATGCGAGGGGTTCCTGGGGATTCTTCCCACACCCTCGCTCTTCTTCCGCTACTTCTCCCTCTTCCGCTCCGGGAAGGATCCCGTGGTCGGTGCCTCTACCTAGCGGCCCTGCTTATGGAGCTTGCCCAAGATCCCTAGCCGGGACTCTCTTGGTCCATGGTCAGAGCGCTGGTTCTACCTCAAGAAGGGGGAGAACGGGAGGCTGCGATACGAGGGAGCCGCCGTCACTGGGAAGGTGGAGACCCCAGAGACTGAGGACCTCAACGTCGACGCAGAAGCCATCGCCGCCATCCACATTTGCGCCACACGCGGCCTTACTAGGCCAAAGCGATCGCGAACGACTTTATGCGGAATCGGTGTCTCCCCTACGGAGGAGGTTACATCCGCTTCTCCCGCATCAAGGGACACGACGATTCGACCCGAGAGCCCATCCGTAAGGTCTTCATCCCAAGGTTTTCGCTGACCTCGTACTTCTTCCTCGACCTCATTTGATGGCTCTTGTTCGTGCAACCAAGGAGTCCTAGGTCGCGGCAGATGTAGAAATGTTCGAAGTCGGCGATGAGTATACTCTTGACGACCCAGCCCCAAGAACGCCTTATGCACAGAGGCCCGAGGTAAGCCCTCTCCGACCTATAGCCTCATCCAAACATTCGTATGTCTTTGCCTGACCCGTACTTGCTTGTAGGATCATCAAGAGTTGTGGGAAACAGCTCGGAGACTGCTCCCCTTGCCCGACGAGGGCAAGAGCAAAAAGGGGAAGAAAAGACTCCCCTCAACCGGAGCTGGCCACCAGGGGGCAAAGAGGCCTCACGTCGAATGGGGTGATCGCGCCACGGTAAAGACGATCATAGCCAATTTCCCGAGCTCGCGCCCTTGATTTCTCAGGGCTTAACAAAGTTTCTTTACTTGGCAGCAACGAAGCGCAGCGGCCGCCGCCAGACCACCGAGCCCCCCGCCAGGCGGTGCGGGCTTATCACGGGCTTGGCCTCCCCAGACTAGAGGAAGGAAGCGGATTCCTCCTCCGAGCTCGGGGCAGCAGGACCATTGCTGGCCATCGACGAGGCAAAGGCCACCGACCCAGGTAAGACCCTGGCTTTGCAACCCGCTCCATCCTCCTGTGTTTGTCTTAGTGCCTATCCTTGATTGCAGACCTTGAGTGGTCGAGACCCGAGCTTGCCCACTCTGACAATGCCTCACTATCATTATGCGAGTCCGAGTCCGAGGAGGCAGACGCCACATGCCGGCCCTGCCACGGCCTTTGGGACAAAGGCGTGCTTTTGCCGGGCCTCGAGGCCGGGCCCCGGCCGAGGAGTTCGACCAAGGCCTTGATAGCCTGGACGAGGCGGACCCTCAACTGTGGATCACGAGATTACAAAGACCGGCGAGACGGGTTCCCTCATGGTGTCGATCCTCCCGAGATCGAGGGAGGTATGGGCGTCCGGGCCCCTCAAGTCGCGGCACCGCCGATCGTTGGTGGCCGTGCCACCGAAGTCCCTGAGGCCCCGCCGACCAAGATCGCGCTGATGGCGAGACCGCAGTTCCCCAGGCCACGGAGAGCGACCATGACATCGGGAGGCACTCCGATGACCCGGCTTATGAACTTCCAACCCCTGGGGAATACAACGCCCACCCCTGAGGTTGGGTGGGATCTCGCTGCTGCGGCAGAACTCCGCCCCGAGCTGGTCTGAACCACGACTACGGAGGTCGGGCAAGCTTCATTGCCGTACCTCTGGTCGGGGTCCGATCCAGCAATGATGTGGAAGGATCTCGGGCCGCCGCAAGACGTCGTCCGTGAGGCCCCGGTCAAGGTGTGCCGGTGGTGACTGAAGAAGGCCTAGGTCACGGGAACCTGGGCGAAGGTTTTGAGATCAACGCAGCTCGCCTTGACGAGCTAAACGAGGAGTTCTCCACACAAGGCCACCAAATGACTCGTGAGGTAGGAGCCTTCCTTATATGTCCTGTAATATGTTAAGTTGTGTGCTCTTGACAACTTCTTACCAGATCGCTCTCCTTGTTTTCAAGGCGGTTGGCAGCGTGACCCGAGGGCTTCAAGGTCTCAACGAGCATGTCGACGTGCTCCGCCAGATCTTGAATGCCGTGGAAGAGAGGGAGACCGAGCACTCCAGGCTCTGCGCGACCATTGAAGCCGACGCGCAGGAAATCGAGCGGCTCAACCGGGAGCTCAACGATCTGCGTCGCACGATGGTGGCGCTGGAGGTGTCCCATGCCACCGAGCTCGAGAGGACCAGATCCTCCGAGCGCGAGCATGGGTTTAAGGCGCAGAACACGAAGGCCGAGCGACCAAAGCGATCGAGGCCCTTGATGCGGGCGCGCCAAGGTCGAAGCTGCCGAGAAGGCCGCCGCAGAGCGAATCTCGAACTTCGGCGCCGAGACCCTTCGCACCAGATCGAGGCCCTCGAGAAGGCGGCCGAGAACAAGCGCCGCCGCGACCCAAGCGCTTGCGACGAAGGCCAAGGTCGTGGCACTTGAGGAAGTCACCAAGGAGCAAACCACTGCTACGGCCACGGCGCTCGCCGACGAGCGTGCCAAGGTCGAGGCGTTGGAGAGGATCATGTTGAGCTATCATCCTCAACTAAGGCGTCTCTGAGCTAGAGGCCAAAGTCGCGGGTCGAGGAGAAACTTGGGCGTGCGGCAAAAGGCGGCGAAGACCGCCTTGGCCCAACTCAACGACGAATGTCGCCGAGCTACGGACGCAACCAACGAGGCCCTCCTGCGGCAAACCGAAACCTCGACGCTGCGGGCCAGAGTCACCGAGCTCGAGCAAGAGAAGCTCGCGCGCAAGATGGAGGATCTTTAGCTCAAACATCCTTGATCCTGCAAAAACATTCGATGTTATCAACTGGTTTGGGTTACCTTTTTTTGAAGTGTGTGCTTCTTATTCGCGATCAAGATTCATAGGTCGTTCGTAGATGTTACATCTTAGCCAGCCCCCGTTGGGTCTAAGGTCGAGCAACGCCGACCTTGGACACAAGTATAAGACGAGCAAATGACCATGACCTGCAGAATCGAGATGGAGTACTCGCGAAAAAGAAATGCAGCAAGCGAACCCAGTGAATAAATCACCAACTCCACGACCACGACCATGCACGCACTTAATAGCCAAGGCTACCGAGCTTGTAGTTCAAACCCGGACGCAGGGGGGTGAGATGATTGCGAAGAGTTTCGGCTTACGTTGAGCTCGACCACTGGGGGGGTGAACGTAAAGCTCGTGATACCCAGACTAAGGAGCGAATGCGAAAGTCGTGCCCGAAGAAAAATTACAGAGACGCTCAAAGAAAAAGACATGAATGATAAAAATCGGAGAATATCCTTGTATTGAAGCTTTAAAGGTATAGAGATTTACACATAAAACTTGGCGGTTGATCTATGTTCCACGAGCTAGAAAGCTCTCGCCATCGGGCATCGCTAGCCGTAAGCCCCCGTGCGATCTGTTGAAACGACTCTATAGGGGCCCTCCCACCGCGGGGATAACTTGTTGGTGCTGGACAATACCGAATCCGCCTCGTGGCTAAGTCCCCAACAAGGAGCTTCCTAGGTCGTCACCGACGAGACGCATGTCTGCGAAGAGCTTGCGGTGTATGCGCCGATCGTAGCAATGCACGGCATCTTACTTCTTCCGCGAGGGCAAGGTCAAGAGACCGTTTGCTCGGTCGACGTGGTCGACCAGACCGACCTGGCGGAGCCTGGCGTTACCTCCGGGAGGTAGGACGCTTCAATTACTAAACACGAGTTGAAAGGGTGTGGACCCCGCTGTTGCTCCGATTGGCGGGTACGAATAGACCATAAGACGGTGGGAAGTTCGTCCACCCAGTCGTGCCGTGGCGTTTGAGCTCATCTCAGAACTTCGCCTTTTGACGCCTTTGACGATCTGTCGTTGGCGCTTCGCCGCTCCGCTGCTCGAGGATGAGCCACCGGCGAAGCACACTTTGGTGCCCATGTCTCGCAGAATTCTGGAATAATTCATCGTAAACCGAGTACCATTGTCGATAATAATTCTGCATGGGACCCCATACCTGGTGACCACGGACAAGCGGAAAAAACGAACAGCGGCCCGAGCAGTGATGGTCGAGACCGGCTCAGCCTCAATCCATTTGGTGAATGTGTCGATGGCCACGAACAGGAACTTTCTCCCCCCGGTTGCCTGGGGAAAGGGGCCGAGGATATCGAGCCCCCAGGTCGAGAAAGGCCAGGCAAGCGGAATGGTCTGAAGGGCGTAGGCCGGCTGGTGTACCTTTCTGGCGTGAAATTGACATGCTCGGCAAGTCCGGACAATATCCCGAGCATCCTGTAATGCCGTCGGCCAGTAATATCCCAGACGGAAGGCCTTGCCGACCATCGTCTGTCAGAAGAGTCGCCCCTACGAGACTGAGTGGATGTCGTTGAGTAGATACTTACCCTCCTCCGTGGAAATGCACCAAGTCAGGATTCCGGAGACATTCCGTCTGTAGAGCCTGCCATCCACGAGCTTGTACAAGCTTGCTCGATGCTTAATCCTGCTTCTGTTAGCGGGGTCGGGCGCAGGTCGCCCCGCGCCAGGAAGCTGTGTATGGGATCGGCCCATGCGGGAATTCCTTCCACTATAGCAAGCACGACCTCCTGATCGGAGATAGACGGAGCCGTAAGCGTCTCGAGGATGACGTCGGGGGGTATCTCCTCGTCGGAAGAGCCGAGCTTGGAGAGAAAGTCGGCACTGGAGTTGTCCTTCCTAGGGACATGCCTGAGCTCCAAGTTCTGGAACCATTTCTCCATCTTGCGGACCTCGGCGAGATACCTTGCCATTGCATCCCCCGAGCATTGATAGTCCTTATTGTACTGGTTGATGACGAGCTGGGAGTCTCCCTTCACGACCAACCATCGTACGCCCAAGGACTTGCAGGCTCGTAAGCCCGCCAAGAGAGCTTCATATTCTGCCATGTTATTGGTCGCAGGAAAGCCAAAACGAACCACATACCTCAATTGGTCGCCCCGCGGGGTAAGGATAAGTATCCCAGCCCCCGAGCGTTTGAATGACCTCGAGCCGTCGAAGAACATGATCCAGGGCCTCTCTTCTTCGACCTCGAGCTCAGGGGCGGGCTGCGACGTCTGCTCGACCACGAAGTCGGCGAGCACTTGTGACTTGATAGCTGTTCGGGCCACGACCTGGATGTCAAACGCCGCCAGTTCCATGGCCCATTTGGCTATCCGCCCGCCACCTTCTGGATTCCGCAGGATGTCACCGAGCGGAAAGTTGCTCGGGACGATCACGGAATGCGCCTGGAAGTAGTGTCGAAGCTTGCGCGAGGCCATGAGAAGAGCATACAGCAGTTTCTGCACTTGCGGGTAACGCTCCTTTGGGCCATGTAAGACCTCGCTGACATAGTAAATCGGATCTTGCTTGTGCCCTGCTCGGCAACCAGACAAAGACGGCACGGCTTGGTGGGTGCAGGTAGAGCAAAGAACCTTCGCCAGTCATGAGTTGTAAGGAGGGTGGGGATGACGAGATATACCTTCACTCGTCGAAGATCGTTGTGCTTCGAGTCCATTCAAAGTCCCGTGCTTGCGCAGGTCTTAAAGAATGGGAGACCTCGCTCACGAGCCTCGAAATGAATCTACTAAGGCGGCCATGCGACCGTGAGGCTTTGTACTTGCTTGATCGAGGTCGGGGCTCCATCTTCTCGATGGCTTCGATCTTCTCCGGTTTGGACCAACCCCGAGCCCCGATCATGTATCCAAGGACCTTCCCTGATGCCGCGCCAAACACACACTTCTCGGGGTTGAGCTTGATTTTGTACCTGTTCAGGTTTGCAAATGTTTCCTCAAGGTCACGGACGTGGTTGCCCCCGGAGGGGCTTTTGATGATGATGTCATCTACGTAGACCTCAAGGTTTCGCCCAATTCTCGTCGTCGACCGCCAGCTTGATCTGGTGGTAGCCTGAGTAAGCATCCAAGAAGCTTAGCATCTTAGCGTTGGCGGTGGAGTCAACGATCTGGTCGATGCGCGGAAGGGGAAAATTGTCCTTCGGCAGCCGAGTTCAACCCGTATGGTCGACGACATCCTCCACTTGCCACCTTTCTTCTCGCAGACGATGACCGGGTTGGCCACCACTCGAGTAGTCGATCTCGCGATGAAGCCGCCTTCAGGAGCTTATCAAGGTTTTCCTTGATGACCGCAACCTTCTCTCGGGAGAAGCGACGCGAGCTCGACGCCTGTGTCTAGAATCGGCTCGACCAGAACTTGTGCTCGATCACCTCCCTTGGAACGCCAGGCATATCCGCAGGCTCCCAAGCGAATATACCTTTGTTGGCGTGAAGGAAGGTGACGAGCTCGAGTTCCTATTTGGAACTTAGCTCGGCCGAGATGTGGACACACCTGGTCGTGTCGCCTTCCTCGAGCGGCACGGCCTTTGTTGCCCCGCTGGGTTGGATCGCCACCTTCTGCCGGGCGTTCTTTTCCGTCACCTCGGATTTTGCTGGGCAAAGATGCGTCGGCGCCAAGGCCTTGGTCTGCAGACCATGTGCCGCCAGCAGTCACCGCCAAGACGTAACGATGCCGTTGGGGCCTGGGAGCTTCATGCACCGATGACCGTAATGATTAGCCGCCATAAACTTGATGAGGGTAGGCCTTCCGAGAATAGCGTTGTACGGGAGGTCGCCCTCGACCACCTCAAAGGTGATCAGCTCGGTGCGGAAGTTGTCCGAGCCGCCAAAGGTGACGGGCAAGACCACCTGCCCCAAGGGAGTAGTCGAGCTCCCAGGAACGATTCCGAAGAAGGGGATGGCGATGCTTTTGATCTTTGACCGGGGAATCTGCATCCGGTCAAGTGCTTCCGCCTGCAGCAAATTAAGAGAGCTGCCGTCGTCGACCATGACACGCCCGACCACTGTGTTGCTGATGGTCGGGGTTACGACCAAGGCGGTCTTTAGGTCTCGGGCCATACCTTGTAAGGCATCCTCTGGAGAAAAGGTGATGGTGGCCCCGGCCCACTTGCAATGCTGTTCGACGGGCTTTCCTGATGTAACCTGATAGATGGTCCGAGCAGCAGCCTTGATCTCGCGCCTGGACTGGTAGGTCGCCGAGCCGCCGAAGATAACGTCAATCCGGCCGCCTCCTGGAATTCGGTCGAGGTCGCCGTGCTCGACCCGCATTCACCCTTCGGCCGGGTCGTCATCCTTGGGAGCACGGGCATCTCACCACGCCCATCATAGAAGGCTTCAAGCTTTCGCCAAGCCTGCGCAGACCGCAGGTCGTGGCTGGCTGCCTGTAAACAGTGCAAAATTCGCCTCGTCGTTCTCGACCGCCTTTCGGCTCCTGCGGTCGAAGTCGGTCCTCCGAGGTCCAGCCGCCGCCCTCTTTCTGGGCTGCCTCAGGTTCGGCGGGACTGAGGCCGACCTTGACGAGGTCGGGTCCCGTCCCGAGTCTGATCCCGGACCTCAAGGACCTCACGCTGGCCGTCCGCCGAGACGATGACCCGTGGCTGACCTCCGCCGGTCCTGCGGTCACGCTTCCGCTTCTTGGTGCGGGTGTCTTGGTCGGCGCCCTTGGAGTTGGACGGCCCAGCCTCAGAGTGGCCCAGACCAAGCTTACCTTGGTCATAATCGCGCTTCCAATGACGGCGCCATTCTGCGTCACGCGCACTGCTCGCCATGCGAAACAATTTGTTGACGCTGAGCCTTGTCGTGATCTCGAGGTCTTCGGTAAGGCGCCGGTCGCGAACGCCGAACTTGAAGGCCTTGATAACCGCTTCATCAGAGATGCTTGGAATTAGGTTCCTTGTGCGGATGAACCGCCGCACAAAATCACGAAGAGGCTCGCTTTGCCCCGATGACGCGATCCAAGTCCTTCTCCCTCCTCGCCGCCATGTGCTCACGGAAGTTGGAGCGAGGGCGCTCTGATTTGGCGCCACGACCAAGGAACCGGCTTGGTTGAAGAGCGAGTTCGGGCAACGCCGCCGAAGTAACGGTCGGGAGATAGTTGGCCATGACCAACTCGTCACCTCCGGCCGCCAAAATGGCGGTCGAGTAGATAGACAGGAACTCGTCGGGATTCTTGGTTCCGTCGAAGCGCTCGATCAAAGCGGGTTTGAATCGAGCAGGCCAGCGTACGCGACGAAGGTCGTCAGAGTACGCCACGCAACCGTAGGCTGGGACGGGTGCGCGCCGGGAGCGATCGCAGCCAACGAGATCTCCACATTGTCATTTAATCCGAGCCCGGGCTTTCTCGACAATCCGATCTTCGGTGGGATCGGTCATGGTGCCGAGCACGGGAGTCGCCTGGGAGGTATTGCAGGCGGTCCTGTGCGCGACGACGCCTGGGCGGAATGTCGGGGGAAAGTCCCCGTGACCTGCTGCCAGTTGGTGTAGAGCTCGTGTGGCTTACCTCACGTCCAAATTGCCGGGTCTTGCCCCGAGGTGTTGCTTAGACGGCGCTTCGCCTTGGCGACGGCCGACGGTGCGCTTTGCGATGCCGTGATGAGTTGTCGCCGCTTCTCGTGGAAGGGTCCTGAACGGTGACTTTGGTCTTTGCGGAGGAATGACCTCGAGGCAGCGGAAGTTCTTTCTTCGCCAAGGCCCGCGAAGAGCTCCGATTTTGCCCTATCGGGATCGGCCATGATCCGCAATAGCATCGAAGGCGCCCCGAGGGAGGGAGCCTTTCCGGTCCTCCGCCGGGCGGTTATGGCCTCGATTGATCGCGACATGGACCATCCGACGAGCATCCTCGGGGTTTGTGGGTCGCGATCCGCCACGCCGCGTCCTTCACGGAAGCGCCGCCATGAGGACGTCAGCGGCTCACTTGGCGGGAAGGCGCAACAAGGATGCGGAGCGGACCCGCGTCCGATCCCACGCTTGAAGAGTGTTCGCCGATGGAGAACGCCATGCTCCTAAGACCTCGGAGTTTTTCCGTGAATGAACAAAGCAATCGGGCCCCACGGTGGCGCCACCGTCGACGATCGGAATCGCCAACCGCAGAAAATTAGGTAGGGTCGGTGAGAAATGGGACCTACAAGGCGCTTTGCTCGACAGAGGAATGAGGTCGAGGAGGTCTACTGATCGGAGTTAGGAGACAACGGACGAGACAGATTTATCCTGGTTCGAGCCCCTGAGAAGGTAACAGCTCTACTCCAGTCGCCTTGCGGCGGTGTTTTTTTTGCCTTTTGTGAGTATAAAGGAGGATTACAGCTCAATCTTGACGATGCTAAGTCTAGACTTGAACTCAAGTGTCTGTGTGTTGGGTTGGTCCCCTCAGTGTTTACAAAGCTTCAGTCTTATACCCATTCTTCTTGTAACGTTCGGGAGTAACCCTCGGATCGTGGCCTTTATGCATATTGATAGCCGGTGGTAACCGTTCCGATCCCGTCGCAGCGGCAAGATTACTCCATGATCCCACGCCTCAGAATCACAAGTGATGACTGCCGGGATCCAAGGGAACGCTATCGACCTTGAATCATCCCGAACAGCAGGTCGTGAGGGCCACGAGCTCGGGGATACTGTGCCCTAGCTCGAGTGGCCTCGAGCTTGATCCGAGTCTTTGGTCGAGGACCCACGGGCTAGAGGGCTGGTTGACTGTCTGCTAACCGATCAAGGGTTGCCCGGCCCCCGACACTCTTCATGCAGATTTGATGATAACTAGCTCTAAGGTCCTATTTCGAAAAATATTTAGTGCCAGCCAATTCATCTATTACTGGCATCGGATATTTGTTCTTTATAGTGAGATCATTCAGCCGGCGATAATCTACACAGAATCTCCAAGACCCATCCTTCTTCTGAACCAATAATACAGGTGAAGCAAAAGGACTTATGCTCAGTTTGATTATTCCTGAGGAAAGCATTTCGGATACTTGTAATTATTCCCGAGGAAAGCATTTCGGATACTTGTTTCTTGATTTCATTCTTATGTAATGGGGAATATCTGTATGGCCTTGAGTTTACCAGAATAGCTCCTGGAATCAAAGGTATACTATGATCATATTCTCTCCTAGGTGGTAACCCTGTTGGTTCAGCAAACACATCCTCATATTAAGTTATCACCTCTGCAATTCTTGTTGGTATTATGTTATCAGTGTTCAGCTCTTCTTGCTCTAACACAACCATAGCCCATATGTCATTTCCTCTCCTCCATTTATCTAGTTGGTCTATAGTCAACCACTTAATTTCATCTTGTTGTGGCCCCTTCACCCCTTGTAGTTGAATTTTCTTGCCTTTATGACTGAATTCTACCATTTTGCCTCTCCAGTCGCAAGTCATAGGGCTATGAGCCTGTAACTAGTCTATACCCAATATTGCATCATAAGCTCCTAATTCTATCACCCTCAAATCCGTCCGAGAAGTGTGACCTTGTGACCACCATTCCATTTTCAGTACCTAGCTATAACATTGCAATATCTCACCATTTGTCACCTTCACTTGAATCGGTTTCGTCTTCTGAGACACACAACCAATTCTGTGCAAAAAAACCAGCGTTGACAAAACTATGCGAGCTACTTGAGTAAAGAAGGAACAACATGACTTGATTCCTTAGCAACGCTAATATGCGCACTGTTTCTATCTCTTCAGTGCCAGACAAAGCATTGAGAGATAGACTGAATATTTCCTCTTTGTCAATTGCAGCTGCTTCTAACATGTCTAATACTGCATCAGATAGTACTTCTCTTTGGTCTTCCACTATTATGTCCTGCAATTGTGCTTGAATCTTCTTCATACAATGCATATGATGGTTGGGTTCATATTTTTCCCCACGCTGGTAACATAGACCGTTCGCACAACGATATTCATGTATTTATCTTGATTTCCACAGCTCTCCTTGACCGATTTTCAGACCATCTTGCACACCGTCTGGCTTGTTCAACCCCCCCACCATCTTTGCTTCCTCCAAACTTTGACTTCCATGTTTTACCTCTATCCAAAATATCCTACTATACTCGAGCCAATAATGCTACTCGATCTACAGTTTCAGTGCTTGCCCTTGCACTGCACCTTGTAATTCCGGTTTCAAGCCTTTTTCACAAAGTGAGACACAAACAATTCTTCACCATAATAGGGATTGTGCATTAGAATTTCGTACATTAACCCGTCAAACTAATTTTTGTACTCAACCACAGTGCCCTTCTGCTTAATCTCAACTAGTTCGCAGCAATTTCCGGTGATCAAATGATCCAAACTTAGTTTCCATTGCATGAATAAACTATTCTCAGTTTCTTAACTCATTCCTAGCTTTATACATCTACAATCAGCGTGCTTCGTTTCCTTCCATGTGCATAGTCGCTGCAACCACCCATAATTAATGCTTTTGGTATGTTAAATAGTTTGAAATAATCTATGCATTGATCTCTCCACGGCCGAGGGCTCTCACCATCAAATTTTGGAAAGGATAATTTGGGCAAAGGAGTCCTCATCTGCCCTCCGGGCTCTCTTTGCGGGCGAGTATTCAACCCAATTGCTTCTTGTTGGACACCAGTAGAACTCCTAGTGCGTCGACCTCCTGAGGACTGAGATTGCTCGTTTTCTGTCTTCTCCCACTGCTCCGGTGGTGCCGGTGTGTACATCACCTTTTCTGTTGCTGAAGCAAGCCTATCTCCACCCCGATTCATCTCCATTACTCGCTCCGTTGTGAGCCGCGCCACCTCCTAAGCCGTAGCTTCTATTGAGTTGCATGCACCAGCCAGTTCACCCAAAAGCTTAAGCTTATGAGGAAAGGTGGACAATTCACTTATATTCTAACACTCCCCCTCACGTGGAGGCGCCTTGGGCAGCACTCAACACGTGGAAATAGGAGCGGACGCTAAATTGCGTCTACCAGGACTCGAACTCGAGACCTCCTGGCTCTGATACCATATTGAGTTGCATGCACCAGCCAGTTCACCCAAAAGCTTAAACTTATGAGGAAGGATGGGCCGTGCTTTATATTTCCAACAGCTTCTAGTTGCTTCGTGAGCAATTGTTGTTCCATCGAACTCTGCTCTACCACTTTGGTTGTAATCTCTATATGCTAACCATCAGCTGTTGCTGCGCCACCTCCTAAGCCGTAGCTTCTAATTGCTTCGGGAGCAATTGTTGTTCCATCGAACTCTGCTCTACCACTTTGGCTGTAATCTCTATTCTAACCATCAGCTGTTACTGCACTGTGTCAATCATGCCTACTCATGCAAGCAAGAGATCGAGACCCACCTTGATTGCTAACAGCTTCTCATCTGCTCATCCCTCCGCTATTCTCCTATCGCCTCCAAGACAAACTGGGTTTGAATTGATGGCTTCGGGGGCGCCGTGATAATTGAACCGAGCCAAGCCAACCAGAATCTTGGTATTTCATTTGCATGCGCTATTCGGAACTTAAGGGATGATTATAGAATCTTAGTACGTATAACATTTGCATGCATTTCAGATTTTTAATAATAATTTATCTATCGCTACGTGAAATATGGTCAGTTGTGGCTTAAGTCGCGTAGCGTAAACTTTTTCTGCTTGATTAATAGTATGAACGCCAAAAAAATGAAAACAACGGGTAAAAGATATGATGTTGACATTTAAAGGGGAAATGACAAATTAGTTAAGGAAAATAATCGGCTAACTGCTTAGAGTTTAGTACCACCTTGTTATTCTAAAATTGCATTCTAGATATACTACTATATATACATGATGGTTCACTCGTTCCCAATAATTAACTGAACTATATTTCAACATTACTGGTCGTTTTTGTTGCACTAGATGTGTGACATGTTCATTCACGTGTTTATTTTTCCTACATCCAACATAGCTTCTGGACGAAAAAAAAACTACGGCAAAACTTGAAATGAACAACGCTTGTATGTATTTTAAAAAAACTTGATCCCACAAATCTCAAAATTTCATTATTAGTGATGGGGCAAAGGATGGTTAGAAACCCAAGACATAAAATTCATGCTTTTTCATTAGGAGCGCAGGAGCTAGAAGTTAATTACAACTATATACTCCATCCATTCCATATTAGAGGACATTTAACTTTTTTCATGAGGTTTCGATTTATAGAGCGCCTCCTTAATTACCATGGAGTGATTTTCCTTAGCTGCCCCGTTCCTAGCTCTTCCTCCACTCCCGCATTATCTTTCGTTAGCGAGACCAGAGCGCGGGCATGATCGTGGCCAGAGCGCGAATAGAGCAATTGCATGCGGGGCTAACGAGGGGACACATATAGTTAATTAGGAGACACATGCAATTGATTAAAGGTAAGTTTAGAAATAAATCACCCGACACTTTTCTCCTTAGTCTTTGCAAAGAAAATTATACTCCTTTAATATGGAATGGAGGGAGTAAGAAATACGTGTGGCAAACAGCTGGCTCGGGCACCAACACGTGTACTTCTGCCGCTCCCAAACTGGCTGGGCACATTGCACTGTACTTTACTACTTTTGCTATAACCCCAATCATGCGAGTTGCCACTGTGCAGGAGGCTTTGGGTTTCTCCTCTCCTCTACCCCGTCTTCCTCCTAAATCCCAGCAATAGTAAGGATCCATCACACCCAATCTCTGCCCTGCTCATCCTTTTCCACATTTCTGTGCAAGATTTGATGCGCCTTCTTGATTCCTAAGCCTGAAGCTTCTGCCTTTCAGAGGCCTTGACACCTTGGTCCTTTATTTATCTGTCGCCTTGTCTGAATTCTCGCATCTATTGCTCAATCTCACAGTGTAGTACAAACATGTTAGATCCAACAAGGGTTTGGTCTCTGTACTAGATATATATTTTTTAGTCGCAACTAGAATGATAGGAGCATGCGTGTTTGCAGAATCTATGATGTTGATCAGGGCAATATTTTCCTACTGAACAATACCCAGCTCCTGTTTTCTGTATGCTGTTGTGATCTTCAGACAGATCCCATGGCAAGTGGTTCAAACACCGCGAGCCCTCCCGTTAATCCCAGCCATTCCTCTCAGGAATCATGCGGCATTGCAGGTAATATGAGGGGATCTTGGTACATTATATTCTGCATCTCAATCCTTTGCTATCTACCTTAAAGCACTCCTCAAGTAGCTTGACTTGCTCTTGCAATGCAGGTGCTAAGGTTCATGCAGTGCTAAACCCTTCAGAGAAGAGTAGTGAGGCTATTGTAGGCCATCCAGATAAACCTGACGTGCAATCAAAAGCGGCGGAGACATGTCTGGAGAAGGTTCAGCCTAGGATCCTCCCACTGTTGGGGAAACCATACTTCGCATGTATCCTGTGCAAGTCTCATGTTCAGCCGCCATTTCAAGTGGTAATGCTGCTATTCACAGCTCGATTTCAACAGAATTCTGATACAATTCCGGAGGTAGTAGTACTAGTTTGCTGTCAGGGGCATGTCGTACATGGCCTCTTATGGATATAACATATGGTATTGTGGTGTATTTGATAGGCATGCCATACATATGACTCTTACGGACAAAACCAGACAATTTCCTCAATGGTGATGCCTCATGCCTCTGAATCTCTTGTAGTATTGATGTTCTTCAGTGGGGTATAATTTGTTGAAGTAATTGCAGTATGAGCATAATGAAACAATGACTTAATCCATATATAACTAAGAACACATTATCCATATTGCCAGGAATGTATGAGAATATCATGATTTCTATTGGAACAAGCTTGTAAGCAAATAAAGTCATGATCTGATCACATATAAGCATGGCACCAAGTATGGACAATAAGCATATTAAACAAAACAGCATAAAGCTCATATTTGTTTTAACAGACTTGCTCTCAGATTTAAGCAACTGATGGGTTGCTCCAAAGGAGCCCTCCAACACCAATTTCAGCAATATATCACAGGTTATAGAAATCTGATATTAGTGAAGGTATATAATTTAGCACTGTTCTACAGGTTTAACTCACTAGAACTCAACAATGGACTACAAATCTTTACTGAACAGCAGGACAATGCCAGAATAGGATTAAGCCAGATTTGTTAGATTACTAACAGCTAGGTTTCAGGTTCAGATCAGAAAGCACAGTGCGAAACAAACCTCTGAACAGAAGCTAAATCCAGGATACCATGTCACTTATACAGTAGCAGTAAAACCAAGTTGACAATCTAGACAAAAACCTAAACAGTGCTGAATTACAGAGAAGAATCACTAATAACAAATTAATATTGCCTCAGTTAACTTAATCATCATTGAGCAGCAAAGGGACCAAAATCAGTGTTTCCAGATCAAGGAATATAGCCTCTAGCTCGATGGCTAGTCCCCCAAATTCCTCAATCGGTCCACTGACACAATACCAACAGAGGGGAGTAAAATTCCTTACACAGCGCCGGATCCGAGCCGACGAAGCCGAGGCAAAGCGCGAGCAGGTCGCTGTCCTAGAAACCAAATTTCCAGGCTACACACGCAGCCACTGGAATGTGATTCGGGGATACGATGCCGTCACTTCTACAACGAACAGAAGTAGAAGCCCGAGATGCAGAGGAAGCGGCAAGAAGCACACAAATACCACCCGTGGCCACCGGTACCAGTGTCAAGAAGACAACAGCAAGACCACCACCACTCGCGTGCGCCTCCAGGCTCACCACTAGCACCACCACCGGCAGGGGACCGACGGTGAAGAGCAGGAAAAACCCGAAGCACCAGGAGATGGAAATCAGACGTGGAAAACAGCAAAGAATCAGGAAAAAGATCCATTTGAATCAGAGAGAGGTGCTTCCCTTATAGTCGAGCCGGAGCAACGGGATCCCGCATGAGCCGGAGCTCGATCCTCATCTTCCGGCATGCACGGAGGCACTCCTCTCCTCCAATTTCCCCCGCCGCCAGGAGCTCTCACGCAGCAAGAAAACCCTTGCGTGCAATTTTCTAGTCGGCAGGGAGGACTTCCTCCTGGTTCTTTTGCTGCACTCGAAGTGGGCCGGCCTTTTGGCCCAGGCAAAAGCCCAACATAATTTAATCTTAAACATTGAAATGGAGTAAGTTTTGGGTGGTTTCTAGAGAAGCATAGAACAATGCATCTGAATTCCCCCCGGGGCAGGGAGAGGGGATGCTGATGCCTTTGTAACTGTAACCTAAAATCTAAAATGCAGATGAACTTTCTAACTAGTGGCACCTGAATTCTAGGGGAAATTTTTGCAATGATCCTCCTAGCTCCGAAGTACCTGAATTTACCCTGCAGTATATTTCCACTGCTGACATGACACTGCTCATTATTGGCCTGCTTGGCATGTTGATCTGAAAGGAAGTTAGTCTTGTATACCGGTTTTACAGTTTCTGAACTTCTGCCTGTCTTCTAGACTAAGGGCTTTTTTGTTTCAGCTTTTGATTCTGGATTCTAGCCCCAAAAGCAGAATAAGAAACAAACAATCCGATTTTAAAATCCGATTCTCATAATCCAGCCCACCCATATACACTAAAATCCACAATCCACTTTATATGTGCTTTTGGATTCCAGCTTTTAAAGAATCAGTTTCTCTAAAACGACAATCCAGAATCAGCTTTTAGAAAATTCAAAGCTAAAACAAACAGACCTTAAATCATTCAAGTTCTTTCGTACCACAAGTGGCATTGCGTACATCAGCATTGCTTTCTTTTGCAGTGCTAAACTATTCAAATTGTTGCAGAAATTTTATGGTGTGTTATTCTAGTAGTTTATGGTGGATACTAGAAATTAAATCTAGCTATTGATTTGTTGAGGATATTCCTACTATTTTACTATCAGAGATTCATTATATCAAAAAGAATGAACGGTTAATATTGAATTTAGTGTACTGCAAAAGAGCTCCCAAATTACAGCTTAAAGAGACGCGGAAAGAAACACAAGAGTTTTGAGTTTTATACATATATATACCACACGAATAACAACTGTATCTTGTGCCTGAGCAGGTGGTTCCAAGATCGTTTGCATCATTCCTCCCATCCAAGTCGGTGCCGGCAACCCTGACCCGGCAGAACCGGTCCTGGGAGATGCGGTTCACCAGTGGGCGCCTGATCCAGCGGCTGGAGGCGGGGTGGCGGAGCTTCGCAGTTGAAAACAACCTGAGGCTCGGCGACGGGTGCGTGTTCGAGCTGGTGGACGGCGAGCGCGTCGTGTTCAGGGTGCAGGTCCTCCACGCAGAGATCCCAGCAAGGATCCGGGAGAGGGCCGGCAGCTACACCTCATCCAGCTCCATCGTGATAGACTAGCCTAGCCTATGTGGCCACGGCATTGCCAATGTGACCTGAACTCAGCAGTAGCAGCACATATGTGCCTTAGCTTAAGTGGCCATACTGAAATTAGAAGTGGACGCAGGGCGCCTTCCAAAAAAACAGAGTTGGACTGGACTGTCTCTGGCCAGGGTTTCAATACCGTTTTGAACTCGGATTTCGATGATTCAGAGGTATGAAAATTCATGAAATACCAAACGAAATTTGCTCAAAACCAAACGATTTGAAAAGTCAAATAAATTTAAAATCTAGTCAAACCGTCGAGCAAATTTCAAACCAGATTGAAGAAAACCGCTCGAAAAGTCTCGAATTTTGAGTAGCTTTTGGTGAAAATGGGCGACGGTCGAAAACAGAAAAAAAATTAAAAAAATAAAGAAAAATTGCAAAAAAAGTTGTGAAATTTGTAAAAAGCCATTAAAGGCCAAAAAAAATGTAAGAAATATATAAAAAGTATGGAAACTCAAAAAAATTCTGGCATGATTTTTCCTAAGTATGAAAAAAATTTCACATGACTTTAGCTATATTTTAGACAATTGCAAGTTGTAAAGAAGGCATTTAGCAATAATATGTCAACAAATAATCTTTTATTTCAATACTACTCACATTCAATCCAACAAGTGAAAAAATAGTCATTCACATAAGGATGCTAATGGGCCAAAGCCCAGCATAGAACTGGTTCAAGTCTAATATTCTTTTTATAGATCTGTATCCAACCTGATTCAAAAGGAATGAGGTTCAAGTCTGATCTGGGCTCGAATGAAAGCCTAGGCCTTGATTTGGGCCTTTACCTTGACAAATTGTTGTTTGTTTGATGATTTGATAATTTATAGTGCAATATCTAGTGATAAACTAGGTCTATAATTACATCTCATTGGAAACAGAGGTTTAAAGTTAGAATTTAAAGTATGATACTAAAGTATATAAAACAAAAAAGAAAGCATTAGTGCTAAAGGCAACATCAATGATTTACTTGGCTAGTGGTGGGAGATTTAGTAGGAAAACATAAGATCCAAGTCTGTTTCAATCTAGCCTAGATTTGATCCAAATAATTATAGATCCAAAATAAGTCCAATCTAGTTGTAGCCTTGGACCAACCTAATCCAAAAGTCAGGACCGATTCAAACCCATTAACATCCGTCCAAACCCATTAGCATCTCTACATTCACATAATAATATACTAGTACCATTCACATATCAATATCATTCACATATCAGCACCATTTACATTAATAACTTTAATTTAAAGTTGTGAAGTGGGCATAGCTTCGTCATTCTTCCATTATGGTCCTGCATGTCGGCCCTATCCAAGAACAACATATGAGACAATGCTTGCATTAAAGTCCAGCACCTAATTTCTCATCGTGCTCTTACACCACATTGACATGGTCTGCCATCTGCTAATAGAAAACAATAAGAAGTAAGCATGCATGTAATTTACGTACAAAAATTGCTTGTGCAAATAATTTGCAAAAAAGCTTGTGTCAAATTGCAGGCACTACAACAAAATAAGTACATAATATAACTAATAGTACAGAGTAGAACTTTCATACTAAAGTTTTAGCAGTTCATGTATGCATACAATGAGAAGTAAGCTTTTCAATATTGGATAACAATAACATATTAAAATATACCATAGCAAGATAATTTCTATTCATACAAATATCATTACTTGAACAAATAGTAACATTTTCTAGTGTCATTCATTGCTACTAAATATACTTCAACAAATATTGCTACTAAATATAATTGAACAAATATTGATACTAAATATACTTCGACAAATATTGCTACTAAATATAATTGAACAAATATTGCTATTAAATATAATTAAACAAATATTGCTATTAAATATGCTACTTGACATAATTGAACATATATTGCTACTTGACATACTTCATCAAATATTGCTAATTGACATACTTGAACAAATATTGCTACTAAATATAATTGAACAAATATTGTTACTAAAATTTGTTGAAGCAAATATTGCTACTTGACATACTTCATCAAATATTGCTAATTGACATACTTGAACAAATATTGCTACTAAATATAATTGAACAAATATTGTTACTAAAATTTGTTGAAGCAAATATTGCTACTTGACATACTTGAACAAATATTGCTACTAAATATAATTGAACAAATATTATTACTAAAATTTGTTGAAGTAAATTTTGCTACTTGACATACTTGAACAAATATTACTACTAAAAATACTTGAACAAATATTGTTAGGTCAACAAATAGTACCATTTTGGCATAACCACAGTAAGCATTGCATAACCATTTTCCAACCAATTAAAACGCAAATACATACATAAATGTAACATCCCAAAATTTTCCTTATTATCGTTTTATTTGTATTTGTGCATTTTGTAATTTTCTTTGGATTTATTGGATTTTTCTAGATTTTATTTGGAATTATATAAAATTAAGCATATTGGCCGTTTAGAAAACTAGCTATATGTAGATAAAATTAATGTAAAGTTTGTCTAAAAATATTTTATTTGAGTTCAAAATATCTCAAAGTATTTATTAGAATTTTCTTGGATTTTTCCTAGTATTTCTATTGCCTTAAACAAAATAATATATTTTCAGGAATTAAATTAAATCGAAAAGTGTTTGAAAAATAATAGAACAGTAATGGGCCGAGCCTATATGCTGTGCACGCATGACCCAGTTTCAGGTGGCCCGTCTTCTAGAAGTTGGCAACAACCGTCGGATTAGCATCGAGTGGGTCAGATTTGATGATGCAATCTAGAACCCTAACCCGATCTGACTGTGGGATTTCAGTAGGCGTGTCTGGCTGGGAGTGTGCCGCATTGCGTGTAGGGAGGGCCATCCGATCGGGGTAGGTGGCACTCAGCCGTTCATCGTCTTCAAGCATGTTCGAGATGGAGACTTGCGCCGTCACTGTATCGGCCATGGACTTCAACTCTGGATTGACTTCAACGTGGACCTCTGCCACTATATAACATGAGCACCGGCTGCGCAAAGCCACAGGAGACCTAAACCCTAAGTTTGCCGACCAAGTTGCGTCGTCGTTTCGTGGTATTGTGTGAAGAACACCGGGCGCCACCAAAAGCTTCACACTGTCGATTTGTCACCATCCGTGGAAGAGAAGGCTCAAGATCTGTGCCATTCATTTTGCCCTGTCAAGGAGCCTTCCATGTGCATCTTGGATCTGCCTGTGGACCTTGGAACACCATCACCGCCATAGACCTGATCGTCACCGAAGACGAAGCACCATTGCCACCATACCTGTGCTCAAGAGATGAATCCGACCGCGTCACTAGATTCACACCAACAAGAGCTTTCAGTAGGAAGCTTCTGCACCGCCGCCGATGACCCTAGGCTCTCGTGTCGTCGTCGCCCATGCAGATCACTCCAATGAATGAAACGTGTGGCCGCGTGGTAGCCAGATCAGTGCCAGATTGGCTTCGTGACCTATGTGGCGGTGACGTGACCGCATGATCAGCGTCATGAGTGGCAGCCTAGTCGATCTGACATGGGGGCCCATGCGTTAGAAGAGCAGACCCGCGTAGACCTGGTCTACCGTGAACTCGATGAGGTTCATGGACTAAGTCCAAGGACCGAGGGACACGTGTCGCGTCCTGGTCAGTCCGGGTCAAGGTTGACATCAGCATGACGTCACGCTGATGCAATAAAGCGAATTTTCTTTATAAAAGTTATTCAGTTTATTATTTGATTTTTAATTTTCTGATTTTTATGATTTTTGAATCTTCTGAGAGCCTGTTCTCCCTCATACGAACTCCTTAATGGTGAATTTTATTTGATTTTTGGAGTTTGTTTGCCCTCTGTTTTGGTGTTTATTTGTTTCTCTCTTTCGATTTGCGTAGACGTTAAATTGTGTGACGCATCCGAGGAAGATCTATCAAATCAAGACCAAGGTTTAGAGCAAGAATAAGAGCTTTCCTAAGGCAAGTTGTGCTTTGATCATATTGAACCCATGTTTACAAAATTGCTATATTGTTTTACCATATTGCATATTATTTCACGTGTACAATTGTTTTCAATTAAATTGGGACTTAGCTATTATACCAAATTGATTTATACCCCACCTTGTCATTTATATGCTATAATCTATTGTCACCCTAGGTTGATTCACTGTAGTTGGTTGGCATACAACCAACATGGGATGGTTAGATTGTAATAGTTTGCTTAGCCATGCCACGTCATCTCATGTACTTGAATCATCGATAAATAATCTTGACTAATGGAATATGGAATAATGTAATGAATTTGTGTGTTATGTGTGGTCATACGATGAGATTGAGTTGTTGTGACGATAGATGTCATGCAACGATGTTGAATTGTTGATGGCACATGGTGCTTGGTAATCAATTGGGGTAGTTATGATTTAGATTGGAGCAAGTGGCAATGAGCAGTATGCCAAGGTGGGCTGTATGGCAAAGAGTATGTAGAAATCTTACCTCAATCATCTTAAGGACTTAACCTTGCAAGCATTTGACCTGAGTCAATCATGCAACCACATGTCTGTTATGGGACAACCTAGCTGATTAATTTACAATGTCTTAGCTTTTGTACTATCAGTGGCGATGTGAGTCTCGAGTTATGGTCAACTCACATGGTGTAAGAGGGGAGCCCTGGGTGTTGTAACCATTCCCACCAGTGTTGAAACCTTAGCGATAGTATCGGGTTAAGACAGGGCATTATAAAGGCTTTATCTTGATTTCTCTGCCAGCACACTAAAGGAAGTGTGCTAATAGTTTGGCAATAAGAGATGATCATGTCATGTGGGTAAAATGCATAACCTCTGCAGAGTGTAAATCTATTCGGATAGCCATGCTCACGGTAATAAGCATAGCTCAGGGATTATAGATAAGGGTTAGACTTTTGCAAACTAAACTTGGGTTGGATGGCAGGTTGCCATGGGAGGCTAAATCTTAACTTAGGACTGGAAACTTGGTTTATTTGGAAAATCTAAAATGATTCATTATTGTTATTTTTTACTGTCTTTTCAATCTACTTATTGTACTTGTTCATGAATGCTGTTTTATTGCAAAATAGCCGACATAGCCATTCCCTTAGAATAAGCCTTGCATATAGATATGTTAGAATTGCATTATGTGCACAACTTGTTGAGTGCTTTACGTACTCACCCTTGCCTACAACAACATCACCAGTTGAAGAGTCTACATCCGTGCTGAAGGAGAAGTATCATGAAGAGACGAATGTTTAGGGTGCGAGCCTTGTCAGTTGCCTGTGATATACTGAGGGGTTATCTATGTCCTGTGGTATACTGAGGGGTTATCTATGTCTTCATTCCGCTGTAGTTTAATTTATTGTTCAGCCCTGTGAGGCATAGTCATGTAAATTGACCATAAGGTCATACAACTAGTAATATTTAATATATGTTGTCTTTTATCTTATTTCTGCTGTGTATGATTGTGATATTTACTGATGTTGAGCCTGTGTATACTAGCGTGATCCTGGACTAGTGCAGTATACACAAAGGGTCTAGATTTGCATATTCGGGTCCCGACAATAAACAAGAGCTCCAAGTATCAAGCGAAAATCGAGCAAAACCAAGCAAAAACGAACTCATTTCATGAATTTTGCTGCATCCTTCAATTTCCACTCAGACTTTTCAGTTTTTCGGTGCTTACCGCTCAAAAATTGTGTGGTGGACTATGAAACAACGACGAGCGGTGGCTGGATCTGAGCGGAGGTGACACCGGTTGAGAGTGGAGATGATGGGGAATTTTTGAGTGGAATGAAGTTATCCATTTGAGCATTGGTAGCATGTGCAGCACATGGAATTTCTTTGCGGGCTGGGGCCAGAACCAGTCTGGCCTAGTTTTGATCAAGTCTTTATCGGACTTACCCAGTTTTTTGCAGGTGGTATATGGCATCAAATTAATAGTAGCTCCTCCATCCACCAGCATCCTTGAGATTGGCTTGCCATTTATATGTCCTTTCAAGTATAATGGTTCAGGTGCCGATGAGTGTCACGTGGCTTCTCAAAAATCGCATCCTAAGCCCCTAGACACAGCTGACAACGGTCTCCTTAACCGATTCAGTTTTAATTTTGAACTCGGCTGGCAATGTGAACACCATATTGATGTCCATCGGCGGCATGTCATCCCGAATCATCGGCGATCCCAAGTCATCGGTTGAATCCGTTTCCTCATCGACTGGGTCCTTTTTCCTCTATTCCTTTTTTACAGTTTTGATTGGCTGAAGCTTATTAAACACTTGATCCCTTAGTTTTTCCTATTCAGCCTCTCTGATCTCTTGGGTCCTTATGCATTGAAACTGTCTGCGCTGTGATCGGCTAAGACCTGACGGGCACCACCTTGGTTCGGGCTCGATCGGCTTACGGATTTTTTCAGCCAGATCTTTTACCGCCACAGTAGACTCCACGTGCTCCTTAGCCTAATCCGGCATAGAAATTCGTTCCTGGATCGGCTTCCTATACTTTTAGCCAAGTCAACATCGTATTGGCCCGGATAGCCTGTCCTTAGCCGATTGTCTCGGCCAATTGTCTTGAGGATAATGTTCCATTGGGCATGAATGTGGCGATGGCAATGCTAACTCTCTCTCTCCCAACAAAATTGCCAAAAGAGGCACCATTGATGGGATTTTTCCAAGTTGTTAGGCCAGTATAGATTATCTGACTGACTAGGATACTGTCGTTGCCGATTGCTTATCTTCTCATATTTTTCCAGCAACTGAGAAAACATCAGTTTGGGTCTCCCCACTGGCCTCTGCGGTGGTGATCTCTCGGCCTTGTACCATCAGCCGACTTGCGGATCTCCTTTTGGCTTGATAGTGCTAGAATTCTTGCCATCCTGATTGACTTCTATTTGCAATGAGCCGATCGTTATCTTGGGGTTTCACCACCCTTCGAGCTGGATTGAATGTCAATGCATCGAGCCCGTTTAGGCTCTTCATCACTCATTGGTTACGTACCCTTGCACGAGCATTGGACCATGTTGATTGGAAAAGGGTCGATGTCCACCTACATGGCCGGCTCATCCGCGAACTTTAGCCGACCATCTTGAATAGCTGATTGAATCTGTTGACGAAAGATGTTGCAATCATTAGTATTATGGGAAAAAGAGTAATGCCATTTGCAATACCTTCGCTTTTTTATTTCATCAGCCAATGGTATGATGTGCCCTTCAAGTAATCGTATTATTTTCTCTTGCGACACTAAATCAAAGATAAGGTCACACTTGGACACGCCAAATGCGTATTTGATTTTTGACTTATTCTTCGTCGGTTTAAGCCATGAAGAGACTAGAGGTTTTTTAGAACCCTTTATTCATTTGGCTATATTTACTTCTGCTTCATCGTCCTCAGAGGTTTCACTTGAACTATAATCAACCATGTTAACCTTAACCTTTTTCTTATTATTATCATTTATTATAAACTTATCCTTGAATCCCCTATTATCAGGGTATTGGCTTTCTTGCACCGATACACGATGAAGTAGATGTCTTAGATCAGAAAATTCTTGCCCAGCAAAATTTTCCCTAAGCAGGGGAATCAACCCTTGGAAAGCCAAATCGACCAATTGGTTATCAGGCAATGTGATACTAAAGCACCGATTTTGTACTTTCCTAAATCTCTTGATATAATCAGTTACCGATTCTCCAAACTTTTGTCGGATAGAACTTAGATCTGAAATTTTGAGCTCAAGATTGCCAGAGAAAAAATACTCATGGAATCGGCTTTCCAAATTGTTCCAAAAGTGAATCGAATTTGGGGGTAAACTGGTGAACCAAATAAAAGCAGGCCCTAATAAGGACAATAGAAACAATCTAATTTTCAACCCGTCAGACTGGGTAGCTTCGCCACATTGGGCGATAAATCGTCTGACGCATTCGAGGGTGGTAACAGAATCATCTCTAGAAAATTTGGTGAAATCGGGGACTTTGACATTATGTGGATAAGGCATACGATCTATATAATCTGGGTACGGCTTCCTATAGCTGATAACTCTTCTCTTTGGCTGTAAGCCGAATTGATCCCTTAATACAGCAGAAACCTGGTTAGCCCAATTGACATTGTTAGCCGACACAGTACTGGGGTTGTGCCAATTATGGTTATAATTGATATCTTGCCCCCCAAGTGTAAGCTCAGGCTGTCGCCCAGGTCGAGCTGATTAATACTGATGAGGGATTGATTGTATTCATCGGCCTTTCCAACCGGTGGTTCTTGAAAAGGGACAAAAGGTTTGGTATATGTTACTACTCTATGTGGAACTAGATTCTTGGGTGGAATCGGTTCGTAGAATTGAGAACCCCTATTAGATTCAATTGGTTGCGGAGCCGTTTGTGGAAAAACATGGAATGGAGCTGACGGTGGCAAACTAGCCGACACGTTCAGCTTTGCAGCATCAGTATATGTGTGATAATGTGTAATCCCGTCGGATCAGGGGTTGCCTGGCGACAACACAGTAGGTTGAGTCGGTATTAATGAAGGTGTTGGAGCCGACCCTTTTACCGTGTTGTTTTGCGCCACTGAGTAAATAGGATATGTTGGTAGCGCTTGTAATGGATCGAGCAGACTTCCAAACGAAGCCAGCTCTTGAGCAAGTGTTTTCACACTATTTGCTATCATTGGCTTTAGGGTAGTAACCAAAGCCGATGATTGATTGATTAACACATGATGCATAGATTACTCAATCATATAGCCAATAACTCGGCTTGGGCAGGCATATATCGACTTACCGGGTCACTTGAGATGCCCGCGTTGCCAAGAGGGTTTAGCGTCAGTAGAGCAGTCTTCTGGGTAACCCCACGTCGGGTCTTTTGGTAACAACCCAACATCATCTCCTCCAAAGCAGCTTTTCGATCTTCGATTTCTTTGTGTCGCTCTGGGGTCAAATCGTCCAATGTGGGGACGATTATAGCTTCGGTGTTGACATCGGCCGGTGGAATCGATTAGCTTGTCGAAGACATATTTTTGGTCCCACTGGGCATGCCAAGAGTGTGCTGGAGCCAAAAACTTGAAGTTAGGTTTCTGGCCACAGCACATCAGATGAACGCCGGATTCAGAGCATGCCAACCAATTTGACCCTACAATCGATAAGGAGAAAGTGTGAAATTTGCTCAAAGCCGATCTCGCGAGACGATCAGCTTAACTCCGATCAGCCAAAAGCCGAGCTGATCAAAATTGATAATTAGTCAATCAAGGCTAATTTTAGGGTAAAGCTTAGATCAACTCCGAAAAGGCTATGCGCAACAAATCAGAGCAAATCAAACCTAGGGCGTAATTGATGAAGACCAATAATCGGCGATGCGTAACTTTATTGATCAAGATCAAATTATAAAGCTAAATTACAGAACTAAAACTAGTCGATAGAAAAATAAAAGTAGATACGAGTTTGGTTGAATTGTGTGTGTTCTCTCTTCATCGGCCTTGGCTCGTCTTTTATACTCATCGGGGAAGGCGAGGTCGACGAGCGGGACGAGGCCGGAGGCGGAGAAGACCATGATGAAGGCGACCAGCTGGAGCTCGATGACGCGGAGCGAGCCCATGACGCCCCCGAGCATCGCCGCCGGCTGCCGCTCCGCCCCATGGTCCGGGTCCGACTGCGGCGCCACCGCCAGCGAGATCCCCGACATGGCAGCTGCAGCACGCTAGCTACGTACTAACAACCAGCTACGTACCAACTACCAGCTAGGATCGCCGATCGCTGTGCCTGCAGGCCGTGTACACGTCCTAACAGCAGAGGGGAAGAGAGGGACGCGAACTGAACCAACGGAAAATATCAATCGAATCGTCTTGTTGCGCTTCTCGCGGCCGCGGAGACCGGGAGAAGAAGGGGAAGCAAAGGATCGTCGAATCGAAGGCGGCGATGGCGTCGTGCCGAGCCCTCGCTCTCCGCTCCCTGCTCCTCCCCGACCCCCTCCACCACCTGAACCTCCGCACCGCCACGTCGGACCCCGCGGCGGCGCGGTCTACTCCCCCTCTCCGCCACCTCCGCTGCCGCTCCAGCTCCGTCGGAGGCGGGAGCGGGGACACGAGACAGCCGCCGCAGGAGGCCGTGTTCGAGGCCATCTCAAGTGAGGAGCTCCCCCAAGCCTTCTCCCATTTCATTCCTTACCACCGTGTGCTTTCTTTATTATTGGTTTATCAGATTCTTGTTGTCGTCGTTTCGGTGCTTGCGGGCTCCAGCTCCGTGGATTGGTAGTGATAAAGGAACTGGGATATGAATTCGTTGATTTGCGATGGACGCAAGTAGACGACGATTGGGTGGTGTTCTCGATGGAATCGGAGAAAAATAGGATTCGCGTTAATGACTTTGTTTGATGGCAACGATTGCTGTGCAATCAGAGCTTCCGTGCAATCACTATACAATCCAACTAAGAAAAATTTCAAAAAATTCTAAAAAAAATCATGGATGTATATCTCATCTTCCCCTATCTACATATAAAATTTTATGATGAAATTCGTCCTATGCTAAAAGTTACAAAAAAAAGATTGAACTTGCTCACGAGCATAAGAAGAATTGAACTTGTCCTCTATAACGTCTTTATACTCGATGAAATTAATTGTTGGCTTACACTGTGCTCGTATAAATGTGGTGTATATACAGAAGAATCATGTTGCAACACCATGTGTTCCTCTCTTCTATTCTTGTTGATTGTTCGTCTCAGATATTGTTTTCGTTCTTGTTGATTGGATTCTAATCCTTGGCAACAAGAATTCACTGTTTTGTCGGGCATATGTGGTACCTCCTGCTTTCGAAGAGAATAACTTCATGACTAGAAATGAATGCACTAGGAAAATTATGTTGTGTTTGCCATCTTATACAAGGGCATAACGGGCAGCAAGATGAAATTGATGAGTCAGAATGGGATCGTCTTCTAGTGATCAGTGCAACGATGAATGGTTACATTCTCAGTTTACCTAATAGACTAGTGTGCGGTTACATTGCATACTAACGTCATGAAGATATAATTTCCCCTTGCTGTTTGCTTTTGCCTAGGATGACTTGCACTGAGCTCAAATTTTTTGTCTTGAGGTTATGGCATTATTCCTCGTTTTAATTCAACTGTGTTCTCTTTTGCTGGAACCAGAGGTAGCACGGTCCGAAGGAAGGGTTGCACTCACAACAAATATGGTCCTTGGTGGTACTGTGGCAGATGATTCAGGCGATGAATGGCTTGTTTTGGATCAGGAGGTGTGCTTTATTAACCGACTTGTCCTATTTGTTGCCACAGTTTCAGTGCAGAACATACCCACAATAGCATTATAGGGGGTAAGTAATCCCTGCAGTTTGAATAAATTCAATGAGAATCCTTGGTATATATGGAAAGTTCTTTTGTGCCCACATTTTGTCAAGTAAATACTCCTCCTTGAAGCTAGAAATATTGGTTGATCATGTTACACACTTAACTTGCATCGATAGCTTTGTATTCATGACGATGTAGGATTTTGGGGTATGCTCCTGATTTCGTAAAATATTGTATTTAAGGAAACCAGATCATGTGACTTGTCAGTTGTCACTGTATGACATAGTGAGGATAATCATGCCAGACTTTCTGTTATGGGTTACGATAATGTGTATTATCGAAAATGGAAGTAAACCGAAAATAAGGAAGGGGCAAATGAGCCCAGGCGGCAATCTGGAGTTGGCGCACAGGATTACCAGGTATTAGTTTAGATTCTATTGTTAGGATTTGGAAATTTTACATCTATAAGTATGAAGGAAATAAATGAAAACGGCAAAAAGTATTTTGCCACAAATTACCTCCTGGCGGTACCTTCCGATTAACAAGGCTGGTAGCTTCGTTCGCTAGTTATCCGTCGAGTCGCCGCGACGTCCTCGATGTCCACCTCCACTCACTCCGGTCTTCGGCCGGGTACTTGTCTCTACACCTAGACTCACAACAAATTGGTATCAGATTCAATCGATCCTCCGGCCATGACACAGCCGTCTATTGAAAAACGCGTCGGCCAACTCAAGCTTTCTCTGGATGAAATCAAAACTTCCCTCGGAGAATTGCTGGCTATATCGCGGGCGGGGACTTCCGGCCTCAGCGATCAGGGTTCATTTTCTATATGCCCATGTCGTGATAATGAGTGCTGAATACTAATGCTAGTTCTATATAGAGGTGGGCGTCGTGCCGGGTCGGGCCGGGCCGGCACGGGCCCATCGTGCTTCGGGCCTAAACCGTGCCGGGCCGTGATGGCCCATCGTGCTCGCCGTCTTGGGGCGGGCTGGCCTCTCGCTCGCTTTCAGCCGAGCCTGCACGCCCATTTGCGCTTCATGCTCGTTGTGCGTCTGCGCCCAAGTCCGGCCCGTTTATACTATTACTACAAGAGAAAATGATCACAGATTGATTTCTTTCTTTATCTGTCTAGAACTTTCTTTTTCTCCCGTCAAAACAAAATCCTATTGTGTTTATTCTTCTCGATTTCCTTGATTCAGTTGCTCTTTCTAGTCGTATGCATGCAGCCATGCATTTACTCCTTGATTTGCTCACCCACACATACAATGTATGGATGCATTCCCTTCTTTTTCTCCAGTCCATCCATAGTTTTCTTCCTTTACTCCTTGATTTGCTCACCCACACATACAACACAAAAGGTACTGCTTTGACCGTCTTGCCCAAGCACGCCCCGAATCTGCCGTGTTGGGCGGGCGCCCATCGTGCCGATTAGCGGGCACGGCACGTTCTTCGTCAATCAGGGGCGGCCCGCCTGTTTAGAACGATGCAGTCTGACGGCCCGCCTGTTTAGAACGATACTGCATCGGGCCGTGGGTCGTGCCGGGTCGGGCGTGCCTCGTGCCGGCCCAAAATAGCCCGGCCCAGTGCCCACCTCTAGTTCTATATCTGTACAAAAGCACATTGCTTTAGTCCATCCTAGTTTTGAATTAAAATTTTGAAAGGAACTTTGAAAGATCTTAACTCATGAAAAAATTTTATCACTTAAAACACTGTTATTTTGTTTCACAGGTGAATTCATATCCCACAGACTGAGGATTTACAGCAATTGGTATACTGGAGGTGGTGATTTTGTCCAGTCAATGGTTGTTGCTGTTGAATCAGTTCTTCAGGAACCCATTCCCAAGGTTGGTTTTTTGCATCTGTTGAAAACATTACTTTCAAACTATAATTATTGAAAAAGGGATAAAATATGCACTGCATGGATTTCAGACTGCAAATTGCATTTATTTGTTTGTTGTTTGCATGCTTGTTTGCGTGTTGGTAGCTCCATGGAAACTTTGTGTTCCGTGTATGACACAGAAGAAATAATATGTATTGGCATATTATGGGAGCTATGGGACTGTTAGATTGTAGCAATGCGTGATTTCATTGGATATTATCAAATGTTCTTAGTACTTCCTCTGTTGATTTTTATAAGGCACCCACGCATTTCTAGATTCGAAGTTTGTAAACTTTAACCAACAATTAGTCCAACAATATATAGATTATATGACATAAAAGTGATACCGTTAGATTCGTATTTGAAAGCACTTTCATATGGTAATATTTCATAGCTATGAACAAAGTATTATAAAAGAAATTAACAATCAAAGTTCAACTTTGATGACCACACCAAGTTAAACTGCGCCTTATAAAAATAAACAGAGGGAGTAATACATACTAAGACTGTTTATCTGAGCTCTTTTCTATTTTTTGTTCCATTATTTCTTATTTCTTTAATCTCTTATCATAGATCTCAACTTGGTTTGTACAGGGCCAGGAATCACAGAAATTATTTTCTAGGGGGAAATATGTTTCTGGAAAAATTGGGCCAATACGTGTGGTTTCCAGTGAGCAGGTAACCCAATGTTTCCCCTTGATATTAAGCTACTGAGATGTCAATTTACAGGGTTTCCTTTTCTCCTCATTTCTTTTGCATGCACAATGCTCATAGTATATGATGAGGTTTCGACTGTTGTCTTTCAGGTCCAAGCTGTCTATGGTGCCATGAGAAGAGATAACAGGATGAAATACTTCTTGTGAACTGCAATTACATGCCATGTACTCTCCTGTATGTTCCATAGTTCCTTCCATCGTGTAACACCTGCGTTCTGTTATGCATTTGCTTGTAAGTACCGAGTCAAATGAAAAGATTGTATTGATTTCCAGTTTGTTGGCCCCTTGTGATGCAAAGCTTCCCGTTGCAGGCTGGAGCTTCCGTTGATTGAAGAGAACTGGGAAGGAACTTTCAGTGGCATTCAAGCCCTAGAAGAAACTGTTCCAAATCGTGCGCTGCGATGTAGCTGAACGTTTTCAATAACAGTATAGTGTAGCGATCATGTTTAGCTAGTTCTTATGTTTAAAGATGCGTGTAATCGTTTTATAGTTTGTGCAAACTTGTACTAAATCTTTAAGTGTAGCTGAAAAAATTGTCTTAAATCCTCAATAGAAGTCCTGAATCCTGCTAGCATTGCGACTAATTAGCAATGTGCCACCACTTGGGGACGATGTTTGGGCTTGCGGGACAATATATTGTTTTTTCTTCTTTGTAATAGCAGTTGAACCCTAGAGTAGATCTCCTGAAAAGATAGCATGTTGCCAGGACCGCCTCGGGCCGAGAGACTGAGACCACTTTAAAGGGGCCCTCCCATAGGGGAGATAGCTTGTTGCGGCCTACCTACGCTTGAATTCTGTGCAAGACGAGGTCGCCCATTGCCAGTGCTCTCTTATGGACCCAGGTGGCGTGGTACCGCCTGAGCCTCTACTGATACCGAGCAGCACGCAAAGCCGCCCGGTCACGCACCTCCTCCAGAAGGTTGACTTCTTCTCAGCGCTGATCTTCCTGGCCCTCATCGCTGAACACTGAAACGCGCAGGGAGCCTAGTGACAACTCAGACGGAAGGACAGCTTCTGTCCCATAGATCAGGAAGAAAAGTGTCTCTCCTGTCGCCCGACTGGGTGTGGTTCGAAGCGACCACAGTACCGTCAGAAGTTTGTCCGTCCACCGCGCTCCTTGTTTGTGGAGCTGGTCAAACGCCCTCGTTTTGAGGCCCCTCAATACCAGCGCGTTGGCACGCTCCACTTGGCCATTGCTCCTTGGGTGGGCCACCGAGGCAAAACATACCTTGGTATCCATCTATTTCACAAAACTCCAGAAATGTCGTGCTGGTGAATTGGGTGTCATTGTCAGTGATGATGCGGTTGGCGACTCCAAAGCGGGTGAAGATCCTACGCATGAACCTGATAGCAGCGGAGGCCATGATGGCGCGCACTGCATCGGCTTCAACCCATTTGGTAAACTTGTCGATGGTGACGAACAGATGAATGAAGCCCCCTGTGGCCCACGGAAATGGGCCCAGGATGTCCAGCCCCCAAACCGCGAACAGCCAAGAGAGCGGGATGGTTTGCAGTGCCTGGGCTGGTCGGTGGATCTTCCTGGCATGGAACTGGCACGCCTCGCATCTGCTCACTAGCTCGCAAGTATCTTGGAGGGCAGTAGGCCAATAGAATCCTTGGCAGAATACTTTACCAACCAACGCCCAACTGGACATATGGCTTCCGCACATGCCTCCATGGATATCAGAGAGCAGGTTGCTCCCCTCTTCCTGAGTGATGCACTTCAGAAGAATTTTGTTTCTACTCTGGTGATATAGGTCACCACCTACTAGAGTATAGCACTTGGTCTTACGTGCAATTTTCTCGGCTGACGCATCATCGTCGGGGATCACTTGGTCCCGTAGGAAGGCTAGGATATGATCCATCCACCGACCTTCCCGGCCAAGTGTAGCAATCACGTGGTGATCGCATGGGTACACCGCCTAGCCAGGCTTTTCCACCGGTACCGCCTTGGCGGTGTCACCGTCCTTCCTCCCAGAATCGGGGGTTGAGGCTGGCGCGGCGTCTTCCCTCCTTGAACTGGGGGCTGGGACAGCTGCGCCACCTTCCCTCCTTGAGTCAAAGGCTGAGACAGCCGCACCATCGTCCCCGCCATGACCGAAGGCTGCGACGGACGGTCGCGTAAGTCTTTCTTCAAAGCCCCCGACCGGAACAGTGGTTCTTGACGATGCGAGCTGCGAAAGCCCGTCCGCCATGTGGTTGTCACGACGAGGGATATGGATATACCCCAGCCCTTCGAAGCGGCGCTCCATCTTCCTAACCTCCGCCAAGTACGCTGCCATTGCGGGGTCAAAGCACTGAAATTCCTTTCGTGTCTGATTGATGACCAGTAGGGAGTCGCCTTTGACTTGGAGACGCTGGACGCCCAATGCGGAGGTGGCGCGCAACCCCGCTAGTAAACCCTTGTACTCGGCGATGTTGTTGGTGGCCTTGAAGTCTAGGACGACCACGTACCGAAGGATGTCGCCAGTCGGGGAGACCAGGACGACCCCAGCCCCCGCGCCCTCGAGCCTGAAGGAGCCGTCAAAGAACAAAGTCCAGGGAGAAGGCACGGATATTTCTTCAGCTTCAGGAGTGGCTGAGAGTCCACTCGGCAACGAACTCCACTAGTTTTTGTCTCTTGATGGCGGTGCGGGGGGCGAACTTGAGGCAGAACTCCCCCAGCTCACTTGGCAACGTGACCCTCGGCTTCCCGATTGTAGAGGATCTCTCGCAGGGGATAGGTAATGACCACCGTGATCTCCCACCCCTGGAAGTAGTGCCGCAGTTTCCTGGACGCCACTAGGATGGCGTATAACATCTGCGCTTGTGGGTACCTGGTCTCCGCCTCATGTAGCACCTTGCTGACGTAGTAGACCGACTTCTAGACACCTTCCCTCTCCGCCACCAGTACCGCACTCACCACCGCAGGAGTAGCTGCGATGTACAAGAGCAACAGCTCGCTAGGCTTGGGGGCGACCAGCACCAACGAGGAGGAGAGGTACTTCTTCAAGTCTTCAAACGCTTGTTGGGCCTCTAGAGTCCATTCGAAGTGGTTGGTTTTCTTCAATAGTTTGAATAGGGGTAGACTCTTTTCCTCTAAGCGGGCGATAAACTACTCGAGGGACGCTAGACGGCCAGCGAGACACTGCACTTGCTTGAGCCGAGCCGGTGACTTCATGTGCTCGATGGCCGCTATCTTGTCGGGATTGGCCTCAATGCCCCGGCTGGACACAAGGAACCCTAACAACTTCTCGGAGGGCACGCCGAACACACACTTCTTAGGGTTGAGTTTCAAGCAATTCTTCCGGAGGTTGGCAAAGATCTCTTCCAAGTCCTCGATCAGTCCTTCACCCTTCTTGACTTTCACCACCAGGTCGTTGACGTACACCTCGAGGTTTCGTCCTATCTGCGGACGGAAGAAAATATGCATAGCACGCTGATAAGTAGAACCGGCATTTTTTTAACCCAAATGCCATTCTGATATAACAATAAACGCCCATTGGGGTTACAAAAGCGGGTTTTTTCATCTTCCGCCGACATGCTAATCTGGTGGTACCCGGAGTACGTGTCCAGAAAGCACAGCAGCTCGCACCTCGCCGTAGAGTCGACGATGAGATCAACGCACAACAAAGGGTACGAATCCTTAGGCAGGCCTTGTTGAGGTCGGTGAAGTCGATGCACATCCGCCACTTCCCGTTGGGCTTCTTGACGAGCACGGGGTTGGCAAGCCACTCGGGGTGAGAGACTTCCCTAACGATCCCCGCGCACAGTAGCTTCTCTATCTCCTCACGAATGGCATCTTGTCGCTCTGGTGCCTGCCTCCGGACCTTTTGCGGATCAAGCGACTCTCTGGCGCGTGTTAATCGGTGCTCGATCACCTCCCTAAGGACCCCAATCATGTCAGACGGTTGCCATGCAAACACGTCGGAGTTAGACTGGAGAAAGGTGATGAGCGCGCTTTCCTATTCGGCGCCAAGGTTGGCACCCACCTTGATGGTCTTCTCGAGCTCGCCCTCGCTCAAGGAGACCACCTTAACCTCACCGGACGAATCGAGCAAGGCACGGGCCTTCACCGGAGGGGCTCCCGAGTAGGCAGCATCGGCTTGCCTTGCATAGGTGACGTCGGCCAGGTCCAATGCCTGCTTGTGGCAGCGCAAGGTTTCCTATCTATCCACCTTAATGACTATGGGGCCACCGGGCCCAGGCATCTTCACCACCATGTACGCATAGTGGGTCGCCGCCATGAACTTGCCAATGTCGGTCAGCCAAGTAGGGCGTTGTACGGAAGGTCAAAGTCGGCGACTTCCAAGTCCACAATCTCAGTACGGTAGTTTCTCTCATCCCCGAAGGTGACGGGGAGGCGCACCTGGCCCAGGGGCACCGAACCAGCCCCCGGGGTGACTCCGTAGAAAGGCAAGGTCGGATGCAACTCCTGCTGCGATATCTGGAGCGCCCGAAACGCCTTAGAGGACAGGAGGTTGATAGAGCTTCCTCTGTCCACCAGCACTCGCCCAAGCTTCACATTCCAAACCGTAGGCGATACCACGATCGGAAGGTGACCCAGGCCGGCGGTGCTTTCAGGGTGGTCGACCTGACTGAAGGTGATCGATTCCTCCGACCACTTCAGCGGCCTACCCGCCCCTGGACTCGGCACCGCGGTGCAAACCTCCCGCATCAGCCGCTTGTACTTCGCGTTGGAGGGATAGGTAGCTGAGCCATCGTGTATGTATGCCATTGTGTGCTCCGCCCGCTGGAAAGCCAACGGGACGGGGTCTTCATCCTGGTCATCGTTGTGGGGACGGTGCTCCTTGAGCCGCTGCTCTACCATCTTGCTCACAACCTGGCAGTCGGCCAGGTTGTGTGCATTGGATCTGTGGATCGGGTAGTAGGGCCTGCCCTCCTTCTCCTCGCAGCGGTCCTCCCTCCGACCATGGCAATCATCTCGCCGGTCACGGCGGTCGCGCCACTGTGGCTTGGTGTCCTTGTGCTCGCACTCAGTGGTTAGGACTTGCCCAGACTCAGCCACTCCGCGCTTCTTCTTCCTGCTCATGGAGCCGGGACCCTTCGAGGTCCTGGCTTCGTCTCCGCTATGATCGCCAGCCGGACCGGACACCTGCCCCTGAGCTTCTGCCGCCCGTGCGCACTTGTGCACCAGGGAGAACAGCTCGGAAGTGGTGGTGATGTTGCGGGTGGCCATCTTCTCCTGCATCTTATGGTCCTGGGCGCCTCTTCGAAAGGCGATGACGACTGACTGTTCGGAGATCCTAGGGATCGTGTTGCGACAGTAACTAAACCATCAGATGAAGTCACGCAATGACTCCCCTTTCTCCTGCACACCCGGCTGCGTGTACGAGCCTTAGAAGTTGGTGATGAAAAGGTCACACAGTTCCTCCCACGAGTGCACCGATCCTCGCAGAAGGTTCAACAGCCAAGATCGAGTGGAACCCGTCAAGGCCGTCGGGAAATAGTTGGCCATGGCATTTTCAGACCTGCCTGCGGCCCTCACCACCGTCATGTATATTTGTAAAAACTCCTTCGGGTTGGTGGTGCCAACATACTTCTCGATGGACGTCAGGCAAAACCTCTCCGGCCACGCAACGCGGCGCAGTCATCTGGAGAACGCTTGGCACTCAACGTCGTAGAGAGAGCCACGTCGTCCACCTGAACTCTGGCCCGGAGATCGTGCCAGGGAGCGCGGGCCTTGACTCTCCAAGGATTCGGAGGAGAGGGCCTCCTCCTCATCCTGAGGGTGGGAGACGTGAGAGGAGCTGTCGTCATCAGGAGCCATCCGCCTATCACGGCCTTGCCTCTATGCACGACGGCGCTGTAGTATGTCGCGCAAATCATCGCTGCGCTGCCGGCGACGCTTCTCCAAATGAGTCCTCAGATCCTCACGGCCCCCATGTGCTCGGGGGGCACGCGAGGCGATACGCCACCGCCAGACGACCCACAGAACGAGGCTCATGCCTCAGATGTTCTTTCCTTGCTCTTGCCCTTCTGGCCAGAGCGATTCCAGCTCGGGTGGCTGGAAGCTTGGGTGCGGTCCGCACGCAACCCGGACCGCGGAGTACCGAAGGTACCCAGCCGATCAGATGCCCCCACACGGAGCTGGGCCGCATCTATGAGGCAAGCGATGTCCCGCAGTCATGACGTGGCTGGGGTGTCTCCCGCAAGTTCCACCGGGGGGTGGTCCAAGAGGAGACAGACGGCATGCAGATTTTGGGCCGGAGTGGCCTCTTCCATGGCTAGCTGCCACCGAAATGGCAGCTCTGTTACCGCTGGGGGGACATCACCGCCCTTCTCCAGGGGAGGCGTGAGACAGTCCCTCACCCGACGGGAGTGCCGAGACGTGTTGCGGGCGCTACTAACCTCTGCCGGCTCTTCTCGCTGAGAACGCGAACCCGCCATCACCAGAAGCGGGATCCTCCCAGATGGTTGACTAGGATTCGCTGGAAAGACGAAAGGGTGAGCCAACCGCTACCCCCCTACCTGGCGTGCCACTGTCGGCGTATTTCGCCTGACAGTTATTCTCCCTAGACGGAGTCCAGGGTTCGATAGAGGGGGTCTTTGCGGAAGGACGCCTACAGGCTCTCCCGAGGGATCCACATAGACAGAAATCCAAGAACACGCCGATATTACCCAGGTTCGGACTCTCGATGTGGGTAACAGCCCTACATCCTGCTTCAGCTCCTATTAAGGTGTTTTGAGTGTATTACAAACGCTCGATCCTCACTCTATCTCCCTTTTTCTTTCTCTCTTTCTTCTTCTTCCTTTCCTCTCGAGTCCTCTCCAACCCCCTCTCCCCCCATGCACCGAAGTTCTCTTATATAGATCGGGCTGGCTCGGGCAAGTGGGAAGATGACATCACACTGATTACACTTCATTTATTATACCAATCGCTGTAGCCTCATCCTCTGGCCTCATTCTTTACACCACCGTTTAACTCCGCCCGGTCTGCCCGGGAAGCGACTTGCATGCGACTGGTTAGGTGCAAGACGTCAGAGGGATAAGCTATCATGCCGTCAGCAGAGCCACGTACATTCAATGGTTCTGACATGGTGTGTCAAGGGAGAAGACTTCGAGGCGGCTCCCCGCCCTTCGCCGTCGACACCTCCATACCGACCGATAAGCGGACCCCGAGTAACTCGACTCGTCGGCCGACCACGTGGCTCGGCGCTGGCGCCGGGCCTGGTCGCCTCCCCGCCGCCAGTTGCCACGCAGCCCGTGAGCTTCGGCGTCGGGCTGGTCGCCTCCCGCCGCCAAGCTACCACGCGGCCCGGTCACTCGCCGGCTCGCCAAGCTGCCACACGGCCCGGTTGCCTGGCATCAGGGCCTGGTCACCCGCCTGCTCGCCAAGCTGCCACGCAGCCCGGTCGCCTGGCGTCGGGGCCTGGTCGCCCACCTGCTCGCCAAGCTGCCATGTTTCGGCACTCGTGGCCCCTCCTGACCGTGGCAGAGAGGGTACCCCGGCGTAAAGTACGCCGACATACAACATTAGAATTTGACCCTACGAAAATAAGTGGCGGAGATCCTTCTTATTTTCTTTTGATTAATGCAAGAATTTCTAGAATTTATTCTTTTTAGGATTATTGTGGGATTTTCTTGCTTTTAAAATAAAATAGATGCCTTAAATATCATGTTGTTTTTATTTATACAGATAAATGGCGCCCTTGCCCAGCTGGTAGAAAAACAGGTTAAGTTCAGCAACTGTTGACTGTACTACAGAGGCCAATTGGCCGTGTTGGGCAGAGAAATGCAAAACAGCAAAACATATTCAGGCCATGGAGGCCCTGGACCTAGAAAAAATTTGACATTACAATCCTAGCAACAGCTCTAGAAAGTATTACAGGTACACGTATAATCAATCTGCCAAAGACCATCATCAAGCTTAGGAAGCTAAACAATCTACGTGCGGGAAACAGATCGGCACGTGAGGACAATTGGTTTGAAGAAACAATTCCAGAGGTTGTACCAAAGCTTATTAGAAGGAACAGGCTATGCCTTTTGACTGTCTGGTTGGTGGTGCTTTGCGTACTTTGTTCCGCGGCTCCGGTTTTGCATCTTGACGGCATGAGGAAACTTTTGGTTGCTGCGTTTTACTTCTTGCCATTTCGATGCGCCTGAACATTAAAGGTGTCAGCAGTGCCAAGAGGGATGAGGAAACTGAACATTATGTGCAGCCCTTGCCGCTCTCAGCCGTCTAGAATCATTGTTAGTGCGGTCAGAGAGGAGCCAGGTTTGGCTGGCTGTTTGGATAGAGTGTCATTGCCTTCACCTCCTAAAAACCCGTAGAGCCTCAAGCTATACGGCAACCTCATCAAATTGCCGGAATAGATCACCATTCACCAGGCTCAAAAATCTCGTGAAGCTGAAGCTACATAGCACCAGGCTATTGGAGCACGATGTCGCCATACAAGTCCTTGGGAACCTACCAGACCTGAGACCTGGTCGTCCTGCACCTGTGTACGGAGTCGTTCCAGGGTGAAAACCTCCTTTTCAATTTCTATCCAGAGACATTCCCGAGTCTGGGTATGCTGCAGCTGGAAGATGGACAAGAATCACTAGATCAAATCAAATCGGTTGTGTTTGAACAAGGAGCGATGCCTAAGCTTCAGCCGCTGGAGGTTGGCTATCATGGGGATGGGATTTTTGGGCTAGAATTTCTCCCAACCATCAAGGAAGTCCGGCTCAATCTTCGGTATGCATATTCCATGACTCCGGAAGAAAGACTCGAGGAAGCAAATTAAAGCTCAAGCAAGACAAATTCAATGACCACGTGCTTGCTAAGAATCCAAAGCAATCCATTTTAAAGGTAGTCTGACTGCCTGAGCATGGAAGTCAAGGACTACTGTTTGATTATTGTGAATCTCCTTTTTCCTATATTTTATCTTTATGGTTATTAACGAAACATTAACTTCAATACTAACAGTCGCTCGTGTCGGCTCTAACACCGGCTTTTAGCCGGCGATAGCTTGGCTATTAAATAAGAGACTGTTCTCTTCTTTCTCCTCTTTGTTTACTCTTCTACGTAAGACAAAACTGATGTACACATAATAATAATAAATTAATGGCTTCAAGGTGAAAAACTCCATTCCCCGGATGCCATGGCACCGTTTGGATATCCTGCACATGTATTGCCCTCCAAATGGAAGACTGAAATGGTGTCGTTTCAATAAACTGTATCAGGATGACTACTTAAGTATACTAAATTGTACTACTGGTGTACTAATAACAATTCACAGTATATTGCACTTGGACATATGTGGTGTAGCGTTTAAACAGTTAGACATTAGTTAATTACTTCTGGATTTTGCATGACTCTGTTTGATGAATTTTTTACGCAAAATTCATTAAATAGAAGAATGATAAAAATAATAAAAAGTCAGTGGCCCGTAAGTACACGTTGCAAGAGCAGCATGTGGTATACAAAATTCCCCGAATCAAGCCTATAATGTGTGGGCCCCGTATGTCACTAATTTTTTTCTATGTATAACCTATCTAATCATCTGTCTCCTAATTCTCCTTCGCAATTTTTTGTGAGAGGAAGATATTTTCCCTAAAATCGTGTTTCAGAAAAAAAACCCTGTTAAATTCAAATCGTGAACAAGCTCTTTTCTAATTTTTCAGGATAGCGGACAGGTCCAAAAACGTAACAAGCAAGTCCTTGCTCCTTACGTCTAGATCCTTTCTCCGTTTTTCCCGGGAAAAAAAGTTTTCGTCGCCAGAAGTATTTGTGCAGCTTTATCTCTAGACTTTTTTCCCACCTCGATTTCCCATCTCGATCTCTGATATTTTTTAAAACATGTATTATTACTCGGTGAACGCATAGAGTGTTAGCCTCGACAAAAGAAGGTTGTCATCTCTAATAATTTTTCACCCTTTTCCCTCTAGACTTTTTCCCCACCGCGGTTTTCCAGCTCGGTCTCCAATATTTTTCAAATAATTCGTCGAAAGAGATATTTCTACAACTCTACCTCTCTATTTTTTCCCCGTTTCGCTCATTATTTCTACGATTTAAAAAATAAAACGCCGTCGAAAAAATAATAATTTTTTCTACGAAAAAACATCACGTGCGGCGTGTTACGCCGTGAAAAATTTGGTGTTCTTTCAGCCGTTTCGCTCATTATTTCAATGATTTAAAAAATAAAACGCCGCTAAAAAAAAATTTCTACGAAAAACGACACGCGCGGTGTGTTACGCCGCAAAAAAAATTGTGTTCTTTCAGCCGTTTCGCTCATTATTTCGGCGATTTAAAAAATAAAACGCCACCGAAAAAAAAGAATTTTTTTATGAGAAACGACACGCGCGGTGTGTTACGCCGCGAAAAAAAATTGTGTTCTTTCAGCCGTTTCGCTCATTATTTCGGCGATTTAAAAAATAAAACACCGCCGAAAAAAGGAATTTTTTCTATGAAAAAGCGACACACGCGGCGTGTTAAAAAAAACATATTGACGTTTGGATCTTTCGTGAGAGGACCCTAAATAGATACCGAAAAAAAACGTTTTGACGTTTGGATCATTCCGACTGTTTTACACAAAAAGGACCTTTCGATTTAGCGCAAACGCAGATGCACTTTTGTTTTTTCAACCGTTTCGCGCGTCTCGATGATTTTTTAAAAAAACACCGACGGAAAAAAAAACGAAATTTTTCTCGCGAAAAAAACGCACGCGACGTATACGCCGCGTGAACTATCCTAGTATTAGATTCATTTGGGAGGGTTCATTGTAAGGAGCATAGAGGTTCAAACGGATCGCAAATCCAATCTTTGAATTAAAGATATGATCTTAGAATATTAGTGATTAAATCAGTACAAAGATATCGAATTGGATGCATGCACACGCAACTCAATCCCGTGTATTTGTCGCTTACCTGCGTGAGTAGCTTTCGGTCAAGTTGAAGATGCAGAATTGGATCACAAGCCCACGTGGCATTGAAGATGCATCCATAGGCGGAGTCAGAAGCGGGGCTGGGTGGGGCTGAAGCCCACCTCGTCAGTCCAGCAAAAAACTTTTAAGATATATTGTTTGTCTAGATCTGAGAGATTCATTTGCAAACTTTGATCATAGCAAGTTTATGCGACTTTCAGAAATATATTCTGATAATTTTTCGGCATATGACCGTGTTGTTTTGGAAGAACAATTTCACTTATTTGTTAATGACATGAGAAGAGAATCAAGAGATGAATTTCAAAGTAATGATGATCTTGTTAGCTTCGTTGTAAAGATGGTTCAAGCAAAGAAGCACCTAGTTTATCTATTAGTCTATAGACTGATTGAATTGACACTAATTTTATCTATGGAGACAGCTACAATTGAAAGGGCTTTCTCGGCAATGAAGATTATTAAGACAGATTTGCGCAATAAGATAAGTGATAACTGGTTGAATGATCTTATAGTATGCTACATTGAGCGAGACGTGTTTACAAAGATAGACATGGAAGATATCTTACAATGTTTTCAGAACATGAAAACTCGTAAATATCAACTGTCAACTCTTTTGAAGTAATGAATGGTACATTTTTCTCCTTTTATAATTACATACTTATATTGCATACAATTTAAATTTCAATTATTTTATAATATGTCGATAATCATAGTAGTTGATTTTAGATGTCTCTTTTTTAAGCTCCTTCTTTAAAACTTTCTGGCTCCACCACTGTCATCCATCCCTCATCAGGTACGTATGTGAGTAGCTTTCGGTCAAAGTAGATGGGCCGAATAGGCAGCTTATGCATGCATGCGAGCGCTCGCAACGCGGAAAGAATCATAGCATACTGACGATATCTATATCTACAAGATGGGTAAGACCACCAAACTCTATCTTCGGAAATTGAATGCGCTACTCTGCAACCTTCATCCAGCATGCAGACAAGGAAATTGAACACTGGGTACTCTGCACAGAAAAAACAAAGTACAAAAATGCAGCGACGATACAACACGGTGCAAGGACAATAATATATGCAGCAGCTGCTGCTCTCCATGCACCTTGCTTCTCTAGACCAGGCGCCATCGATCACGGGCTTCTTTAGATCGCGCCCAGCACTGTGAGATCCATCAAACCAAGGGAACCATAGTAGAGGAATGGAGGCGACGGTGCTGAGCGTGGGCAGGTCCGTGGTGAATGGAGCGCTTACCTACGCCAAATCCGCCGCGGTGGAGGAGGTGGCCTTGCAGCTCGGCGTCCAACGCGACCAGGCCTTCATCAGGGACGAGCTCGAGATGATGCAGTCTTTCCTGATGGCAGCCCACGAGGAGCGAGACGACAACATTGTGGTCAAGACCTGGGTGAAGCAAGTCCGTGACGTGGCCTACGACGTCGAGGACTGCCTCCAGGATTTCACCGTCCGTCTTGAGAAACAATCTTGGTGGCGTATCCCTCGCACGCTGCTTGAGCGGCGCCGTGTGGCCGAGCAGATGAAGGAGCTCAGAGCCAAGGTTGAGGATGTCAGCCAGAGGAACGTGCGCTACCGCCTCATCATGGGCTCTGACTCCGAGCCTACGACCGCCGCTAGGAAGTCCAGTATCACCGGAGCAATGATGTTTGTCGACGACCAAACAAGGCGGCAGATGGACAAAGCGAAAGAGGATCTCATTAGACTGATCAACAAGAAGGACGAAGGCCTTAGAGTGATCACGGTGTGGGGAACAAGTTTTCATCTCGGGGAGAGGTCCGTCGTCAAAAGGGCCTACGATGATATCAAGATCCGTAAGAAGTTCGAATGCCGCGCTTGGGTCGGGTTGATGCGTCCTTTCAATCCAACGGAGTTTCTGCGATGCATTGTTAGGCAACTGTATGTAAACTCGAAAGGCTAGTGACTTCTAGGTGGAGATGGCGTCTCCTCCCCTCGCTCCTTTCGTTGGTCGCCCTCGCTCCTCCAAGCTCCGCGGGGGCTCGCCTGTGCAGGCCCGCGCCCTCGACATCGATCCCCGGTTCTTTGTTTTCTCTAAGAAAGGGCCTTCTTCTCCTTTAAGGTGGTTCCCCGGGATGGGGAACCTCTTCCGCTCCTGGGTTCTCCTCTCTGTGCGCTCCGCGGTTCACCATGCTTTGTCCTCTCCTCTTGGATCGTTTGTTCTTCTGGTGGTATTTAAGCGGTTCTCGTTTCGTCTGGACTCCCGTTCGGTTGCCCTTGCCCTTCACTCCATGCTTGGGGGTGCCCCAGCTGGTTTTCATGTGTTGCAAGTCTCCCAGACTCATTTCCGTTGCTCAGTGGCTTCCAAAAAGGTGGCTTTCCTTGTCCTTCGCCTCTGTAGAGTTATCTCGGAGGATTTCGATTTATCCTTTTTCCTTTGGAGGGATGGCGGGGCTAATTGGAAAAAGGAATTCGATTCTTGGCTCTTGGAGGAGCAGGCTTCTTGGTCTTCACCCAAGAGCCACCGGAGGTTTTCGGTTTGTCCGGCTCCTGTGGATGGCGACCTCCGCCCTTCAATTGATGCTTCCAAGTTAGACTTCAAGGCTGGGCTCTCTTTTCAGCAGGTCTCTCTCAAGAAGTTCAACTCAGTGGTCTTTCATGGTTCCAGATCTGCCAAAGGATCCTTCTTCCTTCTGGCTTATTTCAGGAGGAATTCGTTTAGACTGGACTGTGACTTGGCTGCGCTTGCTATTTCCTCAATTCTTGGCGGTTATCCAGAGGGGTTTCATCTGCATCCGGTTTCTGGTAGGCACTTCCGGATCTCTGTGGCCAATGGCGTCGTCGGTCGGTTCATCTGTTCCATTAAAAGATTCATCACGCAGCATTTCGATGTCTATTTCTTCCCCTGGAGGGATTTTGACCCCTTCTGGCGGGAGGCCAAAGAGGCTGCTGTTCGGGCTGTGCAGAAGGATCGTGCATTTTATCGGAATTCACCTGGTTCGAGTTCCCTTCGCGCTCATCCAGTGGATCTTGTTCGCCGGCAGAATTCGAGAAGGGTTTCGTTCTTGGCAATTCCTGCAATCCTCAATGTCCAATCCGATCCCTGTCCCCTGAGGTTCATCATTGTTGGGGAGCTCTCATGCCCTATTCTCAACTCAGTCCAGAGCTCGTTCTTAATTGGCCGTTGCCCTGAGACGGCCAAAGCTTCCAGTCCTCCTCCCATGGCGTCCCATCAGGTGGTGAACAGTAAGGTCTCTTATTTGAATTCTTCGGTGCCAGATCATCATAGTTCCCTTGATCCTTCGGATCTGGTGGTGCTGACCCTTCCCATCGTGTTCTCTGGCTCCGCCTTAATGGTTTGTCAGGGGCCTGACAGGGGTTTTAGTCTCGGGGATCGTTTTAGTGCGCCTGTCTCCATCCGTGCTCGATTTCTTTCCATCCCTCTCCCTGCCCCTTCCCGCCACCGCTCAGGGTTGTTTGCCCTCTTTGCCTCTGGGCCGCTCGTATCTCTTAGCAGCAGCAATCCTGTCCTTTCGTTGGAGGGACGCGGTTTAAATCTTAACCGTCATCGGTGGAGTGTTAGGGCATTCTGGTCCTTTGTGGTCTCTTCGAATTCTCCACCCCCGCTGGCTCTAGGGACCCGCTTCCCAAAATCCCGTTCGTCTTCCCGCAGAGAAGCGCAGTCCTCTATTCTCATTTGCCCCTCGGTTCTCCCCTCATCGTCAGTCTCGATGGCCAATTTTGATTTTGATCCGGCAAGGTTTATCCCTCAGAATGTCCAGGTTGAGGATGGTGGTCCTCTTCGGGCGATCAGGACCAATGCTCACATTAGCGGCTTCCCGCCCAGGCTTCATGAAGATTGGGTCCTGGCGATTGATCAAGATGGGGAAATTGCTCCAGAAGACTTTGATGAGCTTCTTCTTCAGGTCAGGGATTTCATTGAGGCAGATTTCCAGTTTCAAGTCTTGCAATCCTGTCGTTCCATTCTGGGAGTGGGGCTTCTCCATCTTCAAAGTTCGTTCAGTCGGGATCAACTTATTGCTTCTGGTGATCATTTTGTGGGGGGTGCGCGGATTCGCTTCATTTTGCCCGATAGAGCGATCAATGCTCGGAACGCTCCTTATAGCAGGATTGGGTGGTTGATGCTATTGGGGCTCCCGCTTGATCTAAGGTCTCACGTCTACTTGGAGCAGGCCTGTGCTTCTTTCGGCCGTTTGGTGAGGTGGCGCATTGATAACAGAGTTCTCTCCCATGTTCTAGTGCAATGTCAGTTTGACAGCCCCCAAGATATTCCCAGAAGTCTGGTTCTCAGAGTTGGCACCGACCCTAATGGTGCAGCCAACTCTTGGACGGTCCCTGTGGTTATCCTCTTCCATGAGCTCGCGGATGCGAACCTTCTGCCTGATGAGGATCCTCTCGAGGTTCAGAACCCCCAGCAAGGTCAGCAACATATCCCTGAGGCGATTTTTCCTCCCCAAGTCTTCCAAGAGCCGGCCCAAGGAGATCCGATTTGGGATCTCGCTGTGCAGAATCAGCAGAACCAAGTTGCTGGGGAGGTCCCTTGGAACCAACCTCTTCAAATCGAGGACATCCAGGCACCGGCCATCCCAGAGGTTATGGATGTTATCGACTTCTCTGACGACGAATCTTCGATTGTGGAATCGGTCTCTCAGGACCATGATGGGTCGCCCCCTTTTCTTGCCCTTCCTTCTTCTCGGGAGCTTTCGGTATCCACGATCTCCCCACCCTCCTTACTGATCAGTTGCCTCAAGGATGCTGCTAGGCTGGAGTCAAGCTTCACATTGTTGGTTACCATAAATTTCTCTCTACTTCGGCTTTTAAGATCGTCGGACATGGCCAATCTGGATAAGCTCTGCTTCTCCCCTCCTGCAAGTAAAGCAACTCCACTGCGTCTGATGTGGCACAGGTCCTGGCACCAAAATTCGGGTCGGGAGAATTCGGCCATGCCATCGGTTAATGTCCTGCTTCCGAGCTGCCATAGCAGGATAACAGTGGTGTACGAGAGGAAAAGGAAAGCTGATCAGACCACAGAGGGCTCTACCCCCAACAGTTTGCTCTCTCCCAGCTGGATGGATATCCAAGCTCAGCAATGCCTCGCATCCGGCAGTAGGAGAAGTGCAAGACTGAAGGCCAAATTCAAAGGAAGAAAGCAGCCTAGCGTGGCCTCACTATTTAAGAGATCCAAGTCTCAGGCTCTCAAGGAATCTCCAACTGTTTCAATTCCCTCTGGTAATCCTCTAAGTCACCATGATCTTTATCATTTCCCCTCCATCGCGGAGGTTCAACGATTAAAAGGCAATACCCCTATGATTCAGGTCCAGGCCATGCAAAAGGTGGCAGTTGAGAAGTGTGGGTTATCTCCTGACGAGGTAGTCCAGGGTGCCCTCCTTTCAAGGAACAACTTGAGATGAAGAGTGCTTCTGCTGTTCTCTAGAGGCCCTTGGGGGCGTGGGGGTTTTTGGGTGTTCACTTTTGCCGAATGCTTTTCCCTTTACTGGGGTTCCTAGCTTCTTTTGCTCCTGTGCTGTGGGTCTCGTTGGAATATTTAGTTTGTGATACTTTCCCTCAACTCAATGGGTTACATGGATTGCCCACATATATTATGTTCTGGTTGTGTTCTGTTTGGCCTGCTCTTGGGGTTGGTTTGGGGGGTTCCGAGGTTGATGAGGGTGCATTCTCAATGCTTCGCTTGGGGCCAACTTCCTCGTTCTCTCTATCTCTTGTTGTGGGTTATTCCCTCTGGCAAGGGTCTTCTGGTCAGTTTTACTCCTTTCTGATATTATGAACACTACAATAAAAAACGTAATTGGTCCATCCTGAATTGGAATGTCAGAGGCTTAAATCACCCGGACAAATGCAATTTACTCCGCCAAAAAATTCGCGATGCTGGGTGCTCCGTGATTTCTATTCAGGAAACTAAACGTTCAGTTATTGATCACTCGGTTATGAAAAGCTTCGCCCCTAAGAAGTTCAATCAATTCTCCTTTTTCCCTTCGGTCGGAGCTTCTGGGGGCATTCTGGTCGCCTGGGTGGGTTCCATCCTCTCGGGACACACCATTTTCAGGCTACCGTTCGCCATTGGGGTCAAGTTCACCTCAGTTCATGACCAAAAAATTTGGAATTTGATTTCTATCTACGGCCCCTGTGCGGCTGCTGCCAAAATGCAGTTCCTGTCCTGGCTCTCCAACCTGGTCATTCCGGATGAGGAAGACCTCATTATTCTGGGAGACTTCAACCTTTACAGATCTACCTTGGACAGAAACAAGCCGGGGGGCAGGCCAAATGAGGCGGCTATGTTCGACAACATAATCTCTTCTCTGGGCCTCATTGAGATCCCTCTTAAAGGGTTGAGGTTCACTTTGAGTAACATGCAAAATAATCCCCTTTGGGAACAAATTGACTGGTGTTTCACCTCTCCCCACTGGTCTCAGTCTTTCCCGGCAACTCTTTGGTTACCTTTGTCCCGCACTATGTCTGATCACATTCCCTGTGTGGCTCAAATTCGTACCTTCATCCCAAAGCCAGCGATCTTCATATTTGAAAACGGATGGCTTGAACGCCATGATTTCTTAGAGACCGTTCAGCAGGTCTGGAACTGGCCGGAGTCTGAGGGCTCCTCCGCTGAGATCATTATCAAGTCCAAGCTTGATCGTCTCCGGCTCAAGCTTCAGGCTTGGCGGAAGAGTTTGTCTCTCATAAGGAATCAATCCTCTCACTGCTCTCATTTTATCAAGGTTATGGACATCATTGAACAACACAGGACTCTCTTCATTAATGAAAGGAATTTCAGAGCCATTCTCAAAGATAGGTTGGTCACCTTGTTAAATTGGCAGAATTCTTACTGGAGGAATCGTTGCAAGATCCAATGGGTCCAACTTGGTGACGAGAACACAAAATTTTTCCATAGCAAGGCTACTGAAAGATATCGCCATAACCTCATTACTTCTCTCGTTGCTGCCGACGAGGATATTCTCTATGACCATCAGGCCAAAGCCAACCTTCTGTTTGAATTCTTCTCGGCCAGAATAGGCTGTACGGACAATTTGCATATGATGTTTGATTTGGAGACTCTTGTTCCTAGGAAGGATAATCTTAGCTGGATAGTCTCACCCTTCACCACCCAAGAGATGGACGATGCTGTCCTTCATTTTCATTCGGATAGTGCTCCCGGACCAGATGGTTTCAATGGGAAATTTTACAAGAATTGCTGGCACATTATCAAACATGATTTCTACCGATTCTGTCAGAAGTTCCATGATGGGTCCATCTCTTTGACTCCTATCAATCAATCCTTCATTGTTATGATTCCGAAGTGCAACAACCCAGAATCTCCCAATGACTTCAGGCCCATCTCTTTACTTAACCTTTCCATTAAATTGATCACTAAACTGCTGGCCTCAAGACTTAACACCATCATGGCCGAGCTGGTCCATAGGAATCAATATGGTTTCATCAAGGGGAGATCCATTCAAGACTGTCTGGCCTGGACCTACGAATACATACATCTTTGCCATGTTTCCAAGGAAAAAATTGTAATCCTCAAATTGGACTTCGCAAAGGCTTTTGACACCATCGAACATAGTGCTATCATCTCAATGTTACAGGCCTTGGGTTTCCCAAATACTTGGTTGATTTGGATGAAGGAGATCCTGGGCTCAGCTTCCTCATCGGTGCTCCTCAATGGGGTCCATGGTAGGCCTTTTCGATGCATGAGAGGGGTCAGACAAGGGGATCCCATTTCCCCTCTATTATTCGCCATTGCTGCTGATCTGCTACAATACATCCTCAATGCGGCAAAACAATCTGGTCTTATTTCGTCTCCCATTCATCTGGATCATCAACAAGACTTCCCGATCATTCAATATGCTGATGACACTATCATCTTTATTAAAGGTTCTCAGAATGATATTTACACTATTAAATGCCTGCTTCAATCTTATTCGGCGGCCACTGGTCTCAAAATAAACTTGGCTAAATCTGCGATCATTCCCATTAATATGCTGGATTCGGAGATTGACATTATGGCTGGGACCATGGGATGCAAGGTTGGCAAGTTCCCCTTCTTGTATCTTGGCCTTCCCATGGGTTATGTCAGACCTCGGGTTAAGGACTTCGATCTCATGATTAACAGAATCCGCAACAGGGTATCCTCGTTTTCAGCTCTTCTATCTTACGGTGGCAGATTGCAACTTGTTAATTCTGTTGTATCTCACATGGCCTCATATGCTATGTGCTGTCTCAAGCTTCCTACTGCTGTCATCAACAGAATTGATCAAGCTAGGCGAATCTGCTTATGGGGGAAAAATGAGATCAATGGTCATAGTAAATCCTTGATCAAATGGGAGAAGGTTTGTAGGCCCAAGTGCAAAGGTGGTCTCGGGGTCATAAACCTTAGGAGCCATAATAATGCTCTCCGGCTAAAGTTCTTACACAAATTCTTCAATAAAAAAGATATCCCCTGGGTCAATCTGGTTTGGTCTGTTCACTATCGTTCCACCCTCCCTCAAGTGGCTTCTAGTAGAGGGTCCTTCTGGTGGAAAGATGTTATTATCCTCCTTGAACAATTTAGAGGGATTGCTCAGTGTCAGGTTGGGAAAGGGGATACGGCTCTCTTTTGGAATGATGTCTGGAACAATATGCATCTCAGCTCGGCTTTCCCCCACCTATATTCGTTCATCAGAAATTCTCAGTCCGATGTCCGTTCCTTCATTCTCAATCCGGCCATCTCCATCAACTTCCACTTGCCCCTGTCGGACCAGGCCTTTCATGAGCTTCAGAGTTTGCACTCTCTTATCCAAGGGATCCACACGACTTCCAACCTTCCAGACGAGTGGACTTACATTTGGAAGTCAAAGGAGTTCATCCCAAATTTATTCTACAAGAGGACCTTCGTCGCTGTAATGACTCCTTCTCCAATTCCTTGGATTTGGAAAGTGAAATGCTCCACAAAACTGAAAATCTTCACTTGGCTACTTTGCTGGGATCGTCTTAATACTAGGAATATCCTCAGAAGGAAAAATTGTCCCCTCCCTGCTTTGGATTACAATTGTGTGCTATGCAACAATTCTGTTGAGGAGTCTAGAGATCACCTTTTCTTTCAATGCCCCTTTAGCTCGGCTTGTTGGAACGCCCTGCATATCAACTGGAATCAGAACTCCGACATCTTCCAAAGAATTATTGAAGCTAGATCCAGCCAGGACAGACCTTTCTTCATGGACATCTTCATGATCGCGTCTTGGGGCATTTGGAAGCATCGGAATGATCGGATCTTCAGAGCTGCTCCTATAAATCTCGCTGTGTGGAAAGATTGGGTTTTGGAAGAACTGCGTCTTCAATCCTTTCGCCTCAATTCAGAGCTCAGAAGCTCATTTCTGGATTGGGGCGTTAGCCTCGGCTGATTCCTTGCCTTTTGCTGTTCTAGCTTTGTTTGTTTCTCTCCGTTTCTCTCCTTTCTCTTTCAATTTTTCAATTTCAATTTCAATTTTCATTTCTGTTCTCCTTGGGTCTGGTGGTTCTAGGTTAGCCTAGCCTCCCTCTGGTATTTTGCTGCTCAGGTTTGTCTTCTCCTCCCTCCCCTTGGCTGGAATCTCTCCAGCCCTCCCTCCTCTGTACTATTTCCCGTTCGTCGTAATATATGGCTGGGCAGGGGCTTCCCCTATGCGCTTTATTTTAAAAAAAACTGTATGTAAACTCTCTTCAAAAGGCCATCGAAGCAACTCCGGGGGCCCAAGATCCGCGGAGGATGGGAACGATGAAGGAAGTCGATTTGGCTGATGCATTCAAGAGATATGTGAATGACAAGAGTTACCTGATTGTGCTGAATGATCTGTCCTCCATTGAAGAGTGGAATATGATAAAAACATGCTTCCCGACTAACAGAAAAGAGTGCCGAATCATAGTGTCCACACAGCAAGTTGAGGTCGCAAGCTTATGCGTAGGGTCAGACACCATCGCACCAGAGCACAAGCAATTGTCTGCTGATCACACTCTTTTTGTTTTCTATGACAAGTTAATATTCGAAGTCCTTAAATCATCTAGTGAATACTGCCTCTTGTTGCTCTTATCGTTCAACTACTCGACTAATTAAATTGCTCTGTAGTTTACGTCTTTAGTAGAAATTATTTAAATGTGGATTTGGCTGTGTTTACCCATCTCCATCTAAGTTCATAAACTAACAAAATCAGCTAGCTACCCTTCCACGAATTCTTGAAGTTAATAACTGGGCCACAATTCATTACGATTGATAACATAACAAAATTAGCTAGCTACCCTTCCACCAATTCTTTAATTTAATAACTGGTCCACAATTCAAGTACCTTCATAAAGCTACCTTCAATTGTGGATCAACGGATTTTATGTAATGAACGACTGTGAAGGGCTTATGAAGGAGGGGATGGTGAGGGAAGCTGTGGTTGTTTTGGAGGAGCACCGATGGAGCAAGAAAAGGGAGTAGATGTGTTGCACGGCAGATCATAGGCGTCAGTGAGTTAGTGAAAGGAGACGATGAAATAGAGAGTTAGCTCTAAGAATAATTACTAAATTACCATACTTACATAATTTTTAGTCCAAAGTTGTCCCTTTATAAATCAACGTTTGATATTTTTTATGAGGAGGTACCTCAGGTAATTTTTAGCTGTCTAAATCATTGTTTGATTGTGTTTAATTAGGTTTCTCAAGATGGAACAGATTCAACTGGGCCAGAGTCTAGCTCAACCGCAACCCCCACTTGTAGCAACATCTCTGGGGAAGGAGAGAGCCTCACTGGCATAGCGACAATGGTTGCTGCTTTCGAGGAATCTGGGCTCTTCGGGCGAGTGAAAGAAAAATCTGAAATTGTCAAACTAATTTTAAAAGAAGGCCAACAACGTGAGGTGATATCTGTGTGGGGAATGGGTGGTCTTGGGAAAACCACTCTGGTAAAAGATATTTATCATAGCCAAGAGATCAATGGCATGTTTGAGATGCGCGCTTTTGTCACCGTCACGCGTCCTTTCAATATTGAGGAGCTCCTTACGAGCTTAGTTATGCAACTAGGTTCCAAAACATTGGGAAATAAGGAAGCCATGGGTCTGATGGGCAGCAAAACAAAACAAGGAGATCAACAGTATTTAGCTGACCTTTTAGAAGGAAAGAAGTATTTGATTATTCTTGATGATGTATTATCTACAGTAGAATGGGACGCTATAGTATTGCATTTCCCAACAATAGAAACAACAAGCCGGATCATAGTCACCACAAGGTCAGAGAGTATTGCAAACCATTGTTCAGGAAAACAAGAAAACATATACAACCTCATTCATCTAGGAGACAAGGAGGCAAAGGACCTCTTCACGAAAAAGGTAACATCATATCTTGCTCCATTCATTTTCATTTGAAATTTTACATGATAGGCACGGTAATACAACTTAGCCAAACTTTGGAAAAAGACACTATTCTCTTTTGTCACAAATACATGTCATTTTCGAATATGTGCAGACAAACTTTTCAAATTTTGACTTTGGAAAAAGACACTATTCTCTTCTGTCACAAATACATGTCATTTTCGGATATGTGCAGACAAACTTTTCAAATTTTGACTATGGATATATTTTTAAATATTTAGATTAGATATATAAAAATCATATATATAAATTTGTCTCGAAAAGTCTTTTCATAATATTAGAATTTCATTGGATTTTATAAAATATATTAAATATAAGTTAGTAGTCAAATATGCATTTTAGAGATCATGTTGATGTCCAAAACGAGATATATTTATGACTGGTGGGAGTATTATTTTGTAGATTCTGATAACGTATGGTTTAGCTATGGCGCATGTGGAAGGTCACAATAGGAAATAAGTTTAGTTTTAAAATTTTAATTATCAATCATTGTCAAGAAGGCCTCACTGACCATGGCTTAGAGGAAGCCAGTGGCGGCATAGGCTAGCACGGTAGCAAGAATAGAATAGCCAGTCAGTTTTTTGTGGTTGGGGAGGTGATTGATGGTGATGGCGCCTGTAGAAGCTAGGATTGAGGTGATGGATTGGGAAAGGGAGCACAAGCGGCGATGGGCTGGCAATCGACCTCACTGGAGTGTTGATGAAAAGATAGCTAGTGGCATCAGTTGGGGGTATGAATAGGATTAGGGGTAAGAGGAGAAGCATTGTGGAGGGAAACCTAACATATTGGTCCATTTCGCTTATTCTCAAGCATCCTGTTAGAGTAAACCTATGTATGTATTACACCGCGCTTACACTTTTATTCTCATTTCTAGTTTCTACCTAATTTAATTTCTAAGTACTGAAAAATTATACCAATTTCAGGTATTTTTAAAGGAGACTGTTGATTTGGATGAGCAATATCCTGAGTTGGCTGAAGAAGCTAAACTGATCCTAAACAAGTGTAGTGGACTTCCCCTTGCAATAGTCACCATAGGTGGCTACTTGGCAAAGCAACCAAAAACCGTCGTGGAGTGGAGAAAATTGAATGGACATATTAGTGCTGAGTTGGAGATGAATCCAAAGCTTGGGCCCATAAAAACCGTCCTCGAGAAAAGCTACAATGGTTTACCTTATCACCTCAAGTGTTGCTTCTTATACCTGTCCATCTTTCCTGAAGATCAAGTGGTTAGCCGGAAACGTTTGGTGCGTCGGTGGACTGCAGAGGGTTACTCAAGGGAGGTTCATGACAAGTCTGCAGAGGAAATAGCGGATGGATACTTCATGGAACTCAAAGAAAGGAGCATGATCTTACCAGCTCAGAAATCAATTCACAGTACAAAAGGAATCGACTCTTGCCAAGTTCATGATCTCATGCGTGATATAGGCATCTCGAAGTCAAAGGAAGAAAATCTTGTTTTTAGACTAGATGAAGGTTGCAGCCTAAACACCCAGGGAACAATACGTCACCTTGCTATTACAAGCAGTAGCTGGGAGGGAGACAAGAATGAGTTCGAGGGCATTGTGGACATGTCCCGAATACGATCCCTAATGGTGTTTGGGAAGTGGAGGCCATTTTTCATTTCTGACAAGATGAGGTTGCTCCGAGTGCTCGACTTGGAAGACGCAGAAGGAATATATGATCATGACCTTGAGCACATCGGGAAGCTTTTTCACCTAAGATATCTTTCTCTTAGAGGATGCGATCATATTTTTCACTTGCCAGATTCTCTTGGTAACCTAAGGCAGCTAGAGACACTAGATATCAGAGACACACCCATAATTAAGCTGCCAAAGAGCATCATCAAGCTTGAGAAGCTAAACTATCTGCGTGCGGGAGAGAGACCGGCTGGTGAGAATGTCTCATATGAAGAAATTGAAGAGGTTGTACCAAAGCTAATGAGGAACAGGCTATGCGTTTTTATTTTCTGGTCAGTGAAGCTTTGCGCACATTCCCCGGATCTGGATTTGGATGGCATGAGCAGCCGTGACCTATGCGCTATTTGTTGCTATTTTTTACTCCCTGCCGTTGTGATGCGCCTGGACACGCATGGCGTCCTAATGCCAAGAGGGATGAACAAACTGAAAGCCCTACACACGCTGGGTGTTGTGAACATCGCACGGGAGAAGGCTGTCCTACAGGAAATAAAAAGTCTCACCCGGTTGCGCAAGTTGGGAGTGACCGGTGTCAACAAGAAAAACGGTGAAGAGTTTTGTGCAGCCCTTGCCGGTCTCAGCCACCTGGAATCATTGTCGGTCTTGGTCGAGGGGGAGCCAGGTTTGTCTGGCTGTTTGGATGGAGTGTCACCGCCTCCCAAAAAACTGCAGAGCCTCAAGCTGTATGGAAACCTCGTCAAATTACCAGAATGGATTCAGGGCCTCAAAAATCTCTTGAAGCTAAAGCTACGGAGCACAAGTCTATCGGAGCACGATGTCGCCATGCAAGTCCTTGGGAATCTACCAAGCCCGCAACTGGGTCTGTGGTGGGACTCGCTCGTGGTAAAGAGCTCCGCTTCCCAACGAGGGTTTCAAGCCTTGTGAAGCTCGATCTTGCATTGAAGGACATCAAATCGGTAAGTTTGACCAAGGAGCAATGCCCATACTTGACCTGCTGCATGTCGATGGTTGTGTTACGTAAAATGAAATTGACTTTTCTGGTCTAGAATTTCTCCCAAGCATCAAGGAAGTCTGGTTCAATGTTGGGTTTGCATGTAATATCGACTGGGGCGAAGTTCATCGTTCCAACAAGAATCGGGATGAAAGACTCGATGAAGCCATAAAGGAAGCAGAGCTCAAGCGAGACAAACTGAACAACTACGTGCGGGACTTGCTTGCTAAGAATCCAAAGCAACCCATTTTAAAGGTGGTCTGAGCTCGGAAGTTGGGGACTACTTGCTTTAGGGTGAAGAACTCCATTTCCCCGATGCCATGTGGCACCGTTTGGATGTCCTCCACGTTTCTTGCCCTCCAAATGGAAGACTAAAACGGTTTCAATTCAATAAAATGTATCAGAAAGACTGCTTATGTATACTAAATTGTACTGTACTATTATTATGTTTATTAAATGACCGAGTTTGAATCGGTTGTGTCAGATTTAATAAGATATTTTCTTATATACCTCTATTTATTCTCTTTCATTCATATACATTTATTCATTACCATCCATACAAAGTACGTCTTTCATCTTCTAAGACAATTAAGTGGGGGGCATCTAAGCCATTTTCTCTCACATCTTTCTTAATTTAAACGCAACCTTAATCCTTATGTAAAGTCAACATACGCCTTATAAAAATGTACGAGGGAGTAGTTGCTTAACCAAGTAAAAATCAGTTGTACTTCCCTTGCAAGGATGCCATGGCATTAAAATTTATGCACCTTTTCTTTTTACGAAAACAATTAATGTTCTTCTTGCCTTTGCCACGTCTACGCTGTCAGTGTAATAACAGCAGTCAGAACGGCGGGCTGCTATGGATTAGTGTAAGATCTTGAAAGGCGTGCCCACAACAGTTGCATTATTTAGCCTGAGTGCTTGGTAGAAAGATTGGACATAAAATCTTCCTTTGTTATCCAACATCTAAATTATTCTATCCTCCTCTTCAGTCCACCATTATTTGGGTTAGGTGCTCTGCAACTTTTCAAAGAACACCTTATACACGAGAAATTTAGGTTACTGAATAGAACTGGAATAGTTGTAAACATTGAAAAAGTTTCCATGTCAACATTAGAGGACATATTACCATCATATATTGAAATTCGGCTGAAAAACAAAAACAAAAACACTGTGCAAAAACATTATCAAAGGTTTTGTGCAAGAACCTAAAATAACGAAAAACATTCCATGCAATAAATGTTCAAAGTTCATTTACTAAACATTGATACTGCAGACTCGTCAAACCTGCTCTGAACAAGCACAGTTATGCCATGGTTATAAGTTTAGAAGAACATTGTGGTGGCTCCAAGAACCAGTAATATTCAGAGGGTTAAGAATTTCTGAGTAGGGTAACATCACATTCTCTGGAAATTTTGCCACAGTTATCATTGGTGGTTTGCACATGCTTTCATGTTTCACTGAATTACGGACCCTCTTGCAACAGCATTTGACTGGTCCTATTGCTGTGGAAACTTAGTAGACTTTTAATGTGGCTTCTGCCCAATCGCATGGTTCGGATATTAGAGGTTAAGTAGGATTTTAATGCTCCCCTAAGCCTGTTTGTTGTCTGGAACACATCATTTATATGGTCAACTAGCTCCATTTCTTCTCAAATTATATGTGAAGACATAGGCTCTGCAGGAGTTAAAAACCTGACTTATATTTCCATGGGACAGCATGCAGTTGCACTGGAGTTTCCAGCACAGATAAATGCATGCTAATGGTGAGTGGTCCAGTCCTATTTGGTCAATTGTTATGCAATCATACTATAGATTAAGAACCATCATCGATCTTTCTTTCTTTTTTTTGGGGATGCCATCATCAGACATCACAGTGGCAATGAACAAAAATAAAACAAAATTATTGAACCCAATGATTTCCTAATTGGTTGTTACATAAGGATTAAATGTTTGGAGTATCTAACCTACAGTATTCACCTGTAAAGGAGGACACAGCGACACTTTCATGGATGGCATGAATAGGCAAAATATGAGGTACCAGAGGCTTCAAGGAAATGCAACACTTAATTATTCTGAGGAGAATAAATAACAATTAGGAATTAAGACTCCCATGTGCTCTTGGACAAACAAATTAGCTATGCAAGTGATTATTACGGACACTCAGCGGTGACCAAAATAAGATTAATAATAAGAAATAACATGCTTCACATATACGAACGACAAATTTCCATTGCGCGCATGGATACCCCAATTAGGGACAACGGATAGACTACAAGACTAAAACAGGGCTCAATATGGGAGTTTTACCACCACCTTCTAACATGTTTGCCTGCAGAACAAAGTACAGAGAATGATGAATTGTCCTCATGTCACACCTAGAGAAAAGGAACGACTCACAGGCAAATAGAAAAAAGAGGACATTTGGAAGCAGGCATCATTGATGAAGAAATGTTAGCACCAAAACTAAATAACAAGCATACATGTATACAGTCAAAGCAAAGCACCACGTCAGCTTCTTTGCTTAGCATTTCGGGAATTTACAAAGAGGTCCTGTTTTGGCGATTTTACATGGAGCCCTCAGAGTTCCCAAAAATTATGGAGAGGCCCTATGCTGGCCATTTTACATAGAGGCCCTCATGTCTCCTGTTGTTAGCGACCTTATGGAAAAAAAGACTGTCGAAGAAGTCTCAACCAATTTTTCAAAAGGACCTCAAAGTCCTAAAAATTTACGAAGAGACCCTATAGCAGAAAAAAAAATACAGCTATGCGCGCAATCCCAACTTAGACATATTGTAATACTGCGAATTGTTTTACCAGAGTTTTTTTTTTGGCCGGAATTGTTTTTGTCGTCTCGCAGTTTTAAGAATCTTATCTAAAGGTTTTGAGTTGTCGAACGCTTATCGGGAAGGGGATTTCTCCGAGCCGTAGCGTTGCTGCGGCAAGTTTTACTCAAAGGATTTTCTTTTTGCCTTGGGTTTGAAATGTCAGTCTGTGGAGATGGTTGATTTGTGGTCTCTAGAGGTTGTGTCGTTTATGTTACTGCAGTTCATCTCTTGGGCAAGAGGGAGAAATTCTGGGCTTTTAGGGGGTGTTGTTTTGGGCCTGTTGAGGGGAGAAATAACCCTAACCTCATTTCTTTTTTCCTGTGTGGCTGAAATATCTTGGTGGCCAGCATTTTTTCTCCCCCAGCCGACTCCCCAGCGCCCCTGGCCTCCTCCCCAGCCCTCATCTGGCGTCTCTCCTGCGCCCCCACTTCCCTGGCCGATGCTCCCCTGGCGCCTTGCCCCCCCAAGCCGAGTTCCCTGGCTTCACCACCGTGCGCCCTGGCGTCTTGTCCCCTGCCGATGCCCTTTCTGGCGCCTCTCCCTGGCTGGTTGCCCTAGCCGAGCCCCTCCCCTGCCGATGCCCTCCCTGCACCTCTTCTTCAAGCCGGCAGCAAGCAGCAGCAGCGGCGCAGCAGCAGCAGCCTGGATTGGTGCTCCCTCCCTGCCCGGCGCATCCTCCTTCCCTAGTGCCTTCCCCTGGCAAGCCTCCAGTAGTAGCAGCAGCTCGTGCCGGCACCCCTGCTCCGGCCAGCCGCCGGCGAGCCCTCCCCCATGGCCGGCGAGCCCTCCCCTCCCTCATGCCTTCCCCTTTGTGGTGAGTACACAAGTGCAGTTGAAAGGAGGGTTTGGTTCTTTGTGCATATCAAGTGTTTGATGAAATGTCTAGAAGACTCGCAATATAGTGTCGTTGTTTCCTTTGAGTATTGGTATATGAGTACTCGTTTGACATTTTGCATTCTAAGTTTGGCATGAGATTTTACTTTGAGGCTCAGTACGATTGCATTTGAGGAAATCAATTTGTGCTGGGATTTTGATTGAAAGAACCATGACATTTCAGACTTTTGTGAGCAACTAGAGATATTCATATGTGCATGATTGTATATGTGATTACAGTTGTGTTGTGATGTGCTATTCTGGGATCATAGCATCATGCTGAATCAGTTATATGGAATGGTTATCTCAACTTGATTATTAGACCCAGGGCTTCAGTGCATAAGGTGTTGTTTTGTAAATAGAAGTGTATAGGTAAAATTTTATGTTTGCTAGCATCTTGATTTGTTGGCAAAACATTTTAGTGTAGGTTAGAACCTGAGGTGCTAAACTTGCTGGTATTTGTTAGAAGCATATTTGCATGCTTGTGTTTTGAATTTATTTGAACTTACAAAGCATAAGGCCATAAGTTGCTTGAGCGCTGAGATTAAAAGAAAAAAACATATGAATATACATGCATGAATAAATGTTCTGAGATCTAAAGACAGAAAGATTTGCATGAATTCTTATGTTCTGCATACCTAAAAATGCTAAGTGTAGCTTCCACTTACTATTCTGCTTGTCAAGGGGTGAATAAAATGCCTTGCACCTTTTGGCCTGCTAGTTGTCCGGAGAAGAAGAAAAGAGACAGCGACCTCAGAGGGTGGCCGCAACCTCTTGCTACTCATTCTTCCCGCGGTTAAAGGCAAGTACATCGTGGGGTTGGATATGGGCATGAGTAATAGGTGATACTTCCTTTTTTATAATGTGTGATACTTCCTGTTTTATAATGTGTGATACTTCTTGTCTTATAATAAATGATGCTTCCTGTTTCATTTATTGCTCTGCAAATTTAGATGAATTATGGTTGAGAGTGGGCTTTTGGAAAGTGAATGGTAGAACAATAAGCGAATCGACGGTATTTAATATTGAAAGCACCCAATATTTTACTCAATGTCTTTAAGTGATCATTCTCATTTTGATACGCTGTGCTAATACTATCGGTTAAATTGTCTTGTTATGAGTAAGATTGTGTGTTACTACGTGCTGCTTCCTATTCTAATTAATTGTTCTGTGTAATTAGAGGAAATTTTAGTTGAGAACGGGGCTTTTGGCCAGTGCATCGATTAAGAAAGTATACTAGTATGCACTTCGGAGTCTGATTCATGAGTGTGGTCCAATCGTTCTAACCATGTGATTAGTTTCCTTACCTTGATACTGCACATAAGAGCAATTGTGTTGATTGTGCTAAGGAGTATGATTATAATCGGCAATAGGTCTAAAATGTTAAATATGCGACGATGATACAAGTGGATTGTGAGGCATGTTGTGTGACCCCGCACGATTACTCGTTGTGTGGACTCGTCCGCTTTGTAGATCTTATTGTGTTGTACCCCTTTTTATTATTATTACTCATGAGTTTGAATAACCGAAAGTAAGTATTAAGTTATGTATGGGAGAACTAGTTGATGTTTCTGCAGTTGAATATGACTATGCTATGATTGGAAATGAATGAAGGTCGCATTTTTATTCATGGCAAGTGCACTTGAGCATTCCAGCATGTTTGCATTGCATAGTGTTGCACTTAATGGCTATTGTGCTGAATGGTAAGGTGTGGAGGTGACTCCCCCAAAATTATTTAAATAAGTTGCGTGCCAAATTCCTTGTATATGTTGTGTTGGATGCATTGCATGGTAAAGTTAATGGTGAATGGCAGCAGAGGACCTTTGGGTTGAGGGTAAATTACAGGTTAAGAATGGATCGGGTCGTGGACTCGTTCAATGTTGTCTAATGAGGTGTGTGAATTTTGTGAACAAGGTAGTTGATGAGGTAACTAATAGTGATTTCTTCTTTTGTTATACGTGTTAATTTAGTATTCAATATATGGACATGTTTATGATTCACATATGTTAATTGATGTTGATATTGCTACCTTGTTGTACTCGCTGAGTCTTCGACTCACGTTTCTTTTTGTAAATGTGTGTAGGTTCCCTGAAGTCGGCATGATGGGATGGGAGTAGTAGCACGTCACGGCTTATCACCATAGTTTCATTTTAGCCTTGTGCTTCCAAACTTAATGAGCTCATGTTTTGTAATAATTAATTTGTGGGAGTTATCTTGTGCTTGCTTGGGGTCATGGTGGTTGGTTGATACCATGACCCATGTTTGTGCTTGGTCGGTTCCTTTAGTTGCTTATGATATTGTTATGTTAAATGCTATCTTCTGTCTGCTGAGTGGATGTCCTACTTTCTAGAGAGGTCATGCCGAAATTTCCTAAAATTCGGTGGCTTAGCTTTAAACTGGTTTAGAGAGTTTAAAGGTCGGTTTAAATTTTTTATGAAAGGAAAAAGGTTTAGTGACTCGTTCGCTGAGTTCTTAGTCAATTGAACCTCTTTGTCGAGCTTTTAAATCCTTGGATCTTGTTGGGGACACTCTGAACAAGTATGGGTCCGAAGTGTTGTAAGCGTCATTTCGGGTCTTTTGGGTAGCATTCGTGGTGCGTTTGGTGCCGAGGTGTTACACATATTATACGGTGACCTATATTATATATGTTAAGATGCAAACATGGTTTAGTTTGAAACTGAAAGGACCTAGAAGAGGAGTAAAATGTACTACGGAATTTCTAGGAACTCCAGCGTTCCATAGTCATTTTAAATATCCAGTGTCCCACTTTTAGCTACCGGAAGGATCTAGAATGCCGTCTCATCCCCGAACCACACACTCTCTCTCTCTCTCTTCTGCAGAACCATCCAGTCGCCCCGCGTGTCGTACCTATCACACGTGCCTCGCCGCATGCCCGGACACGTGCCGACGTACTCCCCAAGAGCTTCGCACGAGTGAACAACACGTATGCTCCTACGCTCGTGCTCCTTCCTCCCTTCTCTGAATCCTCTCTACCGTTTGTTGCTCTTCTTGCATTCCTAGCTCTGATCATCACGTGCAGGCACAGCGATCGGCGATCCTAGCTGGTAGTTGGTACGTAGCTAGCGTGCTGCAGCTGCCATGTCGGGGATCTCGCTGGCGGTGGCGCCGCGGTCGGACCCGGACCACGGGGCGGAGCGGCAGCCGGCGGCGATGCTCGGCGGCGTCATGGGCTCGCTCCGCGTCATCGAGCTCCAGCTGGTTGTCTTCATCATGGTCTTCTCCGCCTCCGGCCTCGTCCCGCTCGTCGACCTCGCCTTTCCCGTCGCCACAACGCTCTACCTGCTCGCCATCTCTCGCCTCGCCTTCCCCCCGCTGCACACCAAGCTCGACCTTGCCTCCTCCTCCGCTGCCGCCGCCTCCCAAGAAATCTTCCGCGGCAGCAAGTAAAACATCACCTTCTTATTAATTAGTATTCTGTTCTCGTACATGCTAATTAATCTGGATGATGAATGCGTCTCCGTAGGTTGTTCCAGTTGTACGTGGTGCTAGGCACCACGGTGGGGTTGTTCCTGCCGCTGGCGCACGTGCTGGGAGGGTTCGCACGTCGGGACGACGCGGCGGTGCGGTCCGCCACGCCGCACCTGTTCCTGCTCTCGTGCCAGATCCTCACGGAGAACGTCGTGGGCTCGCTCAGGGTCTTCTCACCGCCGGTCAGGGCGCTCGTGCCACTGCTCTACACCGTGCGCCGCGTCTTCGTCATCATCGACTGGGTCTACGACGTCTGGGCCAACAAGGCCATCACCCATAGCGATACGATGCAGGTCCGTTGCTCGGTTAATTTATGGTTCGGTAACTTCGGTTCAGCTCAGTTGGTTTACATGGCGAAGTAGGATGAGTGAACTACATGATCTAAGTAGCTTTCATGTGCATTTCGATTTTAGTTTTGTGTTTCGAATTAGATGCATCTGGTGCCGGGGATGGATATGTAGATTTTGATATATAGCCTCCATCCAACTACATATACATATCATTGCAACATGAAAGACAATAACTAAATTCGGTTCGTTAACCAAAAGTTCAAGCTTTCAGCTAAATAGTTCTGTCTCGTTGAATTTGAAAGTCGAATTGCTTGCACAAACGTCGATGATGTCGTGCGCTAGCACTGTCATCTTGTTATATCTATCAATTAATTGGTTGATGGCAACGCAGAGCAATTCCCTTGTTCTTAATATATGTGCCAATATGCCAAATTAACTAGTCCTATGTGATTAGGATGCGGCCTGGATCTGGTTCGGGAGGTACCTCGCCTTCGCGAACTTGCTCTACTTCTCCATCAACCTCTTCGTCTTCCTTGTCCCCAAATTCCTCCCCCGCGCATTCGAGAAGTACTTCCATATGCGTGAGGAGGTCTATGGGAAGACCGCCGAGGACAAGCAGTCGAGGGATCTGTCCGCTGCAGAGCAGCCAGCCATGGCAGCTGCTGCCGCTGCAGCAGAGCAAAACGTCGATGATGTTGCAGCAAAATCAGTGGAGTCCAAGAAGGCAGACTAAGTTGTTACGTTCAGTTCTCTTCAGTGTAACTGGTAGTGCAAGTTGCTTGTTTGTGTTGACCTGTATCTGTATGGGTATGGCTTGGCAATCGTACATGTACTGGGCTGGCTCTTCTAATTTACTTCTGAATTTTCATGAAGTACCTTGCGTGTTTCTTGTGGTGGTTCAACACGGAAGCATGATGATGAACAGCTGAACTATATATTTTTAGCCGATTACACCTAAACTGGCACGCAGCCACCACATGGTTGCTAGCGCACAACAACCAAGCCCACTGAATTTAACTGATAGCATGTGAATTTTAAGTTGCTATCAGGTGAATCCAAGTTGATTGTTGTCAGAAAGCGAATTCAGGTTAATAGTAGAAAAAACACCAAGTTCTTGGACAGACAGTACAAGCTACCAGCAGGTGATTTCAGGTTGCTTGCCAAGAGGATCATGAAAGTTGATAACAATTAAGATGCTACGACTGATACACCTTTGCTGCTAGCAAGTGAATTCAAGTTGCTAAGACAAGACCCCAAATTTACTGGGTTAATTTCGCGTTGCTAGCAGTTAACAGGCCAAATTCAAGTTTCAACGCCGGTACACCTACGTTTCTAGGTGACGGAACACAAAATTTCGGTAGCAGGTGAAATTCAAGTTTCTACGACCGACAGATGATACATGCATTCGTCAGCGCAACACATAGAAGTTAATTGATTGTGTAACATGGAGTTGCTCATACCCATGAAATAGTAGGTAGCAAAGAGCAAGCAAACTTACCATGAGGGGAAGACAGCATCTATGCGCAAAATCACGAATGGGGGAGCACACAATTAGGTTGTTGATGTTGAAGGAAATTGGGTTTTCCCTAAATTTTAGAAAAAAAAAGAAGAAAAAAAGGGTTACAGTGCCGGCAAGGCCCATCTAGCCAAGCCAATCTAGCCAGCTCAGTAGGATGAGGCTAAAGCACCATGTTTCGGTGCCTTAGCCCTAGAGAGCGATTCCAAGGGAGGCTGAGGCTAAAGCACCATGTGTTCAACACTCTCGTGTGGTCTTTTGCCCCAATATGTTCTCATTCACCTTGTGGATGACGTGTTTGCTTGTAACATAAGGTGAGTAAAGGGGTGCTCGACTAGTAGCTTGAGGTGCTTCATGGACTGTGAGGTGTGCTTGGTGATCTGATCTGTGGCCAAGTCTTAGTGCTAACCTTGCTTGCTTGGTCTACTAGCTCGACTCTATGGTGGATTATGCTTGGTGGCTTCATGCTCTTCTATGAAGCAGACCTTCGTGTCTTGTTGTTCGATGAGTCTTTCTTCTCGGGTAGGAAGTGTGTTTTTGTGGTTTTTTGCTACTTCGGTTGCCTCTCTAGACGACTTAGTGAATTGCCTCACTTGGTGGTTCTTCATCTTTGTATCTCCGAAACATTCACCGGTGAGTCTGTGGTAGTACAATAGCAATATTGTTTTCTAGGATATCATCCTTGATGAGTCTAGCCGGTTTCATCAACTGCAAGTCAATGCACTGTGAGCATACTCAACATTCTATCATTTTCTGTACTTTGTGCAAAAGGGCTAGACATTGATTGTCTTGGGAACTTTGCATGTTAGGGTTTTATTGTCCTGTGAGGATTGGACTAAGTGAGACAATTTGTGACAACATACTCGATCTATTGAAATTCTTATGCTTATCTAGTTAATTAAGCTCAATTCAATTGTTGCCTTGTCTTGTTCAATTCTGAATATATATGCTTTGTCTATTGTTTTTGTCCATATATTCAAATTTGTCTAGTCTGATCAGTAAGCACTTACATATATATATGAAAGTGTAGTCAGTTGGTACTGTTTTACATTAATTTGGCAAGCTTGAAAACTATTTTGGTAAGACTGTTTAGAAAGAGTATCACAAATTAATCTATGATCTTGTCCCTAGTGGCGAGGATGTCTGCTAATTTAGGCAGCCCGACATCTGAGAGCAAACTTTAAACAACTTCAACTTTTGTAGCTAGTTGAGAGCCACTTTTCATTGTCATTGTCATGATTAAATACTTGATGAGCTTATCCTTGAGCTTTGATATTTGCTTATATCATGTTTCAGTCTCTATCTATTTATTATGGTATTGTTATTCTCTAGATGCTAATATTGTTTGAAATTAAAGTAAAACAAAATTTGCTAATACCGCTTTTATTCCAACAATCCAAAAAATAATATATACTTATAGTTCTGATGTCGCTAAGCCTCAGTCTTTGATGGTATGAGCTTTAAATGCTGGCAGGCTAAAACTAGACCATCACTGATGGACTTGAAATTGTTTTGGGTCATTTTTTATCCCCCAGAGCTTCCTTTCGAAGAAGAGGTGCAGAAGTGATGGAGGATGCAAATCACTTAGCCTAAGCTAGACTGTTGGCCATCATATCCAATAGGCTTTTTGATGTCTACTTGCACCACAACTTTGCTAAGGGACTTTGGGATGAGCTCAAAAAAAAGTTCTCTGAAGAAGTCTATGGGAATGAGTCATTTACAGCTGAAAGCTATCTTAACTACAAAATAGTAAAAGGAAGGTTTGTATCGGATCAACTCCATGAGCATCAGCTCTTTCTAAGGAACCTGACTCAATACAACTACAATCTGCCAAAGAGCTTTTAAGTAAATGTGATATTGGCTAAGTTACTACCATCCTGGCATGACATTCACCTCGCCCAGTTCAGACGAGTATGTACCTCAAGGCTTTGTGGCTAATCCATCAATTGATTGATGGATTGATACTAGTGCTAACCTAGAGGTTTTATGGCTAATCTATTAATTGATTCGTGGATTAATATTGTGCTATGTACCATATATGTGATGATCATACACTATTCTCCTCATTTTAGGGCCAAGGAGGTGGATCCATTTCGATGGACAATGGTGTGTCAACAATAGTATGAGAAATTGGTCAGGTGTGCTTGAAGTTTACTTCAGGCAAGACGTTGTTTCTTCAAGATGTAATGTTTGTGCCGGCTATGAGTTGAAACCTTATCCGTGGATCCATGCTTTGTAGACAAGATCTTAAAATAGTTTTCAAATCAAATAAGGTCGTGTTGACCAAACTCAGAACCTTTGTAGGGAAGGGTTATGAAAGTGGCAGAATGTTCTACCTTTTTTATCTTGGATCTTAATAATATTTTTATTTACAATGATATATGTAACAAAGTGAATGATGTTTGCAAGTTTCGTTTATGTCATGTGAATTTTGAGGCTATTCTATGGTTAATCAAAATGAACTTAATTTCAAGTTATTAACCATGAGCAATTCTCAAGGTATGAGGTGTGTGTATGTACAAGCAAAGCACCCTAAAAACCGTTTCATACTGTTGAAGGGAGAAACACCTCACCACTTAAGCTTGTCCATTCTGATCTTTGTGAGATAACTAGCATATTAACTAAAGGTGGCAAAAGTTATTTCTTAACTCCCATAGATGATTCGACTAAGTTTAGCTCCATATACTTAGATCGAAAGATAAAGCACTAGAACACTTTATAATCTATAAAGCTGAAGTAGAAAACCAACTAGAAAGAACAATTAAATGATTAGGGCTGGACTGAGGATGAGAATACATTTCCAAGATTCGACTAAATTTAGCTCTATATACTTACTTGGATCGAAAGATGAAGCACTAGAACACTTTAAAATCTATAAGGTCGAAGTGGAAAACCAACTAAAAAGGACAATTGAATAATTAAGGTTGGACCGACGATGTAGAATAATTCATGATATTACTACACCATACTCACCTCAATCTAATAGAGTAGCTGAATGAAAGAACCGAACTCTTTGTGATCCGGTTAACACCATGTTACAAAGTTCAGGTATGTCAAACTCATTGTAGGGTGAAGCAGTTCTCACAGTTAATTATGTCTTAAATAGGGTTTCACCTTGCAATTACAAGAAAACAACATATGAAGAATGGAAGAGGAGAAAACCCAACCTATCATTTCTCCGGACTTGGTGTTGCCTTGCAAAGGTACATGTGCCTTTACCGAAGGAAAAAAAAAGCTTGGTCCGAAGACAGTTGATTGTGCCTTTCTAGGTTATGCCTAGTAATGAAGTACGGATTGGAAGCTACAGAATGTGAAGTGCGATAGTAGAGAAAAGGACATCCACTAAGGCATAAGGCATGCTGTATTGATTAAACTTCCAATAATTTCGTGCTGAGGAAACAGAGAAATGAAAAACACAGAAAACCAGGAATTTGTAACTTACCAGAAGCCAAGTGACTGCAACAACATAAGTGCCTTCTAAATTAACGAAAAGCATTATCATAACACCGGAAGAACATTATTGCCTTCTGAAATTCGAAGCATGAACAAGAGATCCATTACTGGTTGATCATGAGGCCGCAGCCGATTTCAAAGTTGGCATGGAAGTCGATTATGGATTTTAACTTCAGACTACCATAGATCTTCAGTTCTTCGAGGGATGCCAGGCAGGGATGGCAATGGGCCCCGATCCCCGTTTCCCCACGGGGAATTCCCCTATTAGGGGACAGAGACAGGGGAAATCTCTCCCTGCGGAGGGCTTATTGGGGGAAAATATTGCCCCCGTTGGGGATCGCAGAGACAGAGATGTTCCACCGTTCCCCGTCTCCGATCCCCGTCTCCGCGTTATCAATAATAGGTGAGAGTAAATGATCATTCTCAAAAGAAAAAAGAATATACGTGAGGTCATTATTAATAAACATGCTAAATATGAATTACTCTAATGATTCACTCACACTTCAATCATACATGCACCATTACTCTAGTGATTAATTCAGGTAGCATGTGATTTTTTATATAGCATTTTCGGGATTAGTCCCCGTCGAGGCCCCGCAAACCCATCGGGGATCGGAGACGAGGGGAATTAAGCCTCGTGTACGGGGACGGGGAAATTTTGCTTATCGGGAATCGGAGATGGAAGGGCACTCCCCGTGGGGATTTTCCCCATTGCTATCCCTAACACCAGGCCATCAAGTCCGTCGCGGTATCGCAGATTCAGGCAATACAACCTTAGTGACGCAAATGACGGTAGATTTTGGGGCTCCAGAGAAAGGTGCACCATGGATTCAGAAACGATCAGTGCATTCTCCAAAGAATTGTGGGAATTCAACAAACTGTACAGAAGCTCATTTCTGAATCCTCCTTTGACGTGGATGCTAGTAAGTAATGGGAAGTGAGCAACAGTAGTCAGGTTTGGACAATCTCGTAGCATCAGCATCTTAAGTGATGGGAGATCATGAAGTCGAATCAAACTTACACTGACCAATGTCCAGTCTGTGAAGTAACGGGAGAGCAGGAAGTTCAGTTAAACTGTTACACTGACGTAAATCAAGTTTACAGAGGGAAGGTAGATAAGTAATTCTGGACAGATATTTGCAGTCCCGTAGTTTTAATTCAGCCAAGGATGAAGAAAGCACATATGGAAGGGTCCTCAGTTCAGGGACATGCTGAATTCTAAGAGTGCACAAGCAGGAAAATTCACCATCCTCCACTCCAGACCACTGTAACCATCTGGGCATCCAGTCAAACTCCAAAGCCACCAATGATTTGAATCCTTTGATCCTTGGAGTGAGGCTGCAAAACTCAGGTCCAATACTTTCTAAAATAGACATCTCAACAATAGAGAGATACTTCAAGACAGGTATTTGACCAAGTGGTGGCAGGCATTCAAAATCACAGTATTCCAAGCGGATCATTGTTAGCTTTGAAAAGGAAGTGTCACCTAACCAGCTAGTATATGTACGAGATCTGCAAACTTCCACAGAAAGTTCTCTGATATTGTGATGTGGCCGCAAGCCCTCTAGAATCCCCTCGTGAGAAACTGTGGTTATTGCAGGCTTCTGGCCATGCTCATAGTGATCCCAATCTCCATCAGGAAATGTCAAGTGCAAAGCTTGGAGATGTTGTTTCCTATGCAAATTTGTTTCTTCTGCCTTATCAACCCCAGACACATTATCTAGTCCTTTTATACATAGCTTTCCACTAAGGTCATGCAATTCCTTCAGCTCTCTTAAATTACAATGCCAAGCACCTCTCTTAATTGTGATCACTGGCAGAGTGTGCAGATTAAGTAGCCGTACAATTCCATTTGGAATGCATGCTGTCTTCATGTTGCAGGAAGTTGTCACATTGATGGTCTGCAAATTGAAGAGCTGACATATGGAGTTAGGAAGCCTCAATCCACCAGTATCTCTTAGAACCAGATGACGCAGTTGCTTCAAGTTGCCCACTGAATCAGGTAAAGATGTTTTGGTGAGCGAAACCACATCCAAAATGATAGTATGTAGCTGTTTGGAGTTTAGAAATAATTCTTCAGGAATTTCAATTGTACCACCTGCTCCATCCTTGTAACTCAATATGATAGCCCTTAGAGCATTGGACCCATGCAAATGTTGTAATTTTGAAATTGTACCTGTCCATGGTAAAAATATGGCTATATTTCGAACATCCTGTGATATTTCAACCAGCATATCATTCTCTAGTCTAAGAAACTCTTCACCTGCAACACAGCATGCAATGATGCAAGATCATGGGTAAGATCATGCATGGCGTATGCATATTCATTATATTGAATAATTGATCGTTTAAGTAAATCAGTAAAATAGAGCCTTCCAATTTTGTCCTTATCTCCAACACTATCTGTATGAAGAAGACCTAGTGACTTCCACATGCAAATCACTTTATCATGGGGAAAATGGTTATCTTTAGGAAATAAGGATAGGGCAATGAAACATCGTTTCAAGTAAACTGGCATGTGCTTGTAGCTCAGTTCCAATGCCGGCAAAATGTCATTATGAGGCAGATCCAAGTCCCAAAGATCACTCTCCAAGACATCTTTCCATCTCTCTTCATTAGCTTCATAACGCAACATGCTTCCCAATGTCTTAATTGCCAATGGCAAGCCCCTGCACTTTTCGACGATGCCCTCACTAATCTGTATGAAATCTGCACAAGCAGCAGGATCTTGGCCTTCAAATGCAATTTGCTCGAATAATGACCAACTCTCCCCAGGAGTTAAGTAATTCAAGGAGTAGAGAGGCATTGTTTGGACAAGTCTTGCAACAGTTTCATTACGAGTGGTTACAATTATTCTACAGAGTTTTGTAGTCATCATTGGAGCAAAAAGAGAATCCCAGGGGGCTCTGTGCTCATTCCATACATCATCCAGTACAAGTAAAAGTTTCTTCCCCTCTATTTGCTCTATCAATGCTCCTTGGAGATCATTCAGTTCTACTAGATCACACTTATGCTTATGGAGTGAACTAACAATGTTCCTTGTTATGATCTTGACATCAAACACATATCCAGGAAAGCTTGTCAAAAGATTGAAGTACCATCGGATCATTGAATACCAATTGAGCTAGTGTTGTCTTACCAAGCCCTCCCATGCCAACTATGGCCAGAACAGACATATGTCTTTCTTCTGACAACAGCATTTTGACAACATTATTCTTTTCTATCTCTCTCCCACGAATGCTTGGCTCATGTACGATAGGTCTGGCGTTGCAGACTGCATGTAGCAGGCTCAATTTGTTGTTCTCCATCATCATTGGTCAAGTGAAGGTCATCATATTCCTTGATGATCTCGTTAAATCTCTCTATTACTTCCCTTGCTCTTACAGCCAAATCATGTACAATGGGGACCGTAGCAATATCACTGAAGCAATCATCATTTACCTTTAAAAAAAAGTTTAGTCAACATAGACAAAATAATGTCATCCTTAGATTAGTTAATGAAGAGGAATCTGAATTTAAAAGATTCTGCAAACATAAAATTTCATAATGCTAAAAACATCAATGTGCACTAGACTGTATGAACTGCAAATGTAGAAAGAAAAAAAATGCTTAATCCAACCTGCTAGATTCAGATTTCATGGTACAATGGGGCGCTCCAGCTCCAAGACGTCCTCTCCAGCCACCGACCACGTCCTCCGCGTCGTAGGCGACGGCCCTGAGCTCCCTCAGCCGGAGCCTGGCCGCCGCGGCGCCCTCACTGCGGGAGCCCCGCCTGCACCCGCCCGGGGAGTTGGCGTCCTCAAGTGCCGCGTGGATCCGCCGCATCGTCCTCTCCAGCCGCGTCAGCTCCTCCACGTCCTCGCGCCTCGCGGCCGGCGCCGTCGCCGACCATGACAAGGGCTCACCCGTGGAGAGCGCCCTGATCCCCCCACTCCAGCGCCACAGAAGCAAACGCTCCAGCCATCTCCTGCCGCTACCCTCCTAGATGCCCGTGCCGTGCGCCATTGCTCATTGGTGGTCTCGGTCTCGCTTCCTGATCTGCGCTATCGTCTGTGACTCTGATCTGCGCTATCGTCTCGTCAACAAGGTCGACGAATTCCACGCACATATTAGTGCGACCGCCACGTCGTGGCGGCTTGGGCTGGTCGGGTTTGGCGCACCGCACTGGCTTCGGCAAACACGAATCTTTTCCCAAGTCATACGTCACGGGCATTGTTTTTTCGCAAAAATAATTTTATTTTTTATAGTATTTTTTTAATTATCGAGAAAACACGTGAAACGGTTGAAAGGATACAAACGTAATTATATTTTTTTCGCATCTATCTGGAATCCTTTCACGAAAGATCCGTGATTGCGATAAATCAAAAGTTCTTTTCGTGAACAGTTAGAATGATCTAAACGTAACTACGCTATTTTTTCGGTATTTATTTAGAGTCCTTTCACGAAAGATTCATGATTTTTCTGAACCAGAAAGTCCTTTTCGTAAAAAAACCACGAGAATAACCTACACATAATTACGTATTTTTTTAGGGACCTACACGTAGTAAAAAAAAAGAAGCGAGCCAGCGCAGCCGGCGCTTTCTCCCGAGTTTAGAATAGGTACTACTAGCAATAATAGCGCGCTACGCTGCGCCGTTCTGTATTCGGTTTTCATATTTGTTTAAAAAAATAGGTCGTTAGCTATAAACCTTCGAGGAATCTACGTTTTTTTTAGAAAACCGCGGTTACAACCCGTCGTTTGATAAAATGTGTCGAATTTTCGATTTCCGCATTTTTTAAATAAAATGGGTGAGAGGTTTAAAAACCCCGCTGTTATGACCGTTAGCAAAGCCATAAGTTGCTTAAAACATTCGACGAATCTGTGTTTTTTTGTGACGAAAACAAATTTTCCGGGTTTTTTGGGCGACGAAAATATTTTTCCCGGTTTTTTTCGGAGGCGAAAACATTTTTTGGGGAAAAACGGATAAAGGACTTGAACGTAAGAACCAGGGACCTGTTTGATATTTTTTTGGACCTGTTCGCTATCCTGAAAAATTAGAAAAGGGCTTGTTCGCGATTTGAAATTAACGGGAGGTTTTTTTCGCAAAACACCGCGTCAGGGACCTAAACGCGAAGAAAAAAAATATATCTTTGTCTCACAAAAAATCACGAAGGACCTATTCGTAATACGGAAGGACCTATCCGTAATTCAAAGAAATAGAGAGGGTTTTTCGCAAAAACGTTTGGGGACACATGGCAATTGTCGGCAGATCACATTGGGGTACCCTCTCCGCAAGACAAAAGCGATGGCGATCCACGTGGCGCCCGGCGGCGGTGGGCGGCACGCTCGCTTTCGCCGGCGAGCGATCCACGTGGCGCCCGGCGGCACGGCGGCGCCCGCATGAAGCGATCCGTGGCGGCACGCGAGCAGCTGCGAACCGCCTGCCGCCTGCGGCGATCCACGTGGTGCTGGCGGCGGTGGGGAACGCCTCGCTTCGCCGGCGGGCGATCCGTGTGGCGCCCGGCGGCGGTGTAGCGCGCTGCTTCGCCACAAGGCCATGAGGCAAAAGGTGGAGCGAGGTGGCTTCACCTCGGGCTCCTTCCCCGTCGTCACTGCTTCGAGCCATAGGACAGCGATGTCGGACTGTCTGCTGCGAGGATTCTGCTAACCCCATTCCTCGACGCCTCACCAACTCACAAGAAAGGGTCACATCACAGGCGGACCAAGGCGAAGCCATGCGTTGGCATTTAATGAGGCCGGAGGAACGGACAAAGACAGAAGGCGATTAAATGTGTAAGGATCAAGATGATGACCCCTTTTACCTACTCCGCTAGCTGGCCTATATAAGAGCCCTCGGGTGCATAGGGAAGGGGGGTCAGCCAGAGGTTGAAGAAAACAAGCAAGAGCATAGCAGTAGAGCCCAAGGAAGAACTTGTAACTCCCAAGCTTTGTACTGCACCAGTAAAAAACACTCTCGATAAGCAATCCAAACAGAAGTAAGGCTATTACCCACGCCAAGGGGCCTCAACTCAGGTAAAAATCCTTGTGTCACCATAGTTCAGAACGCCAAAGCTTGCCGCTATGAGTCCCTAGGGTTTCCCTCGCTAGGTTTAGCCACCAAAGACGCCTCCTTCCAACCAAACCCGGTTCAGATCACGGAACTGTCAGCGGAATACGCCGACAGGTAGCGCCGTAGGGGCTAGTAGTGGTTTTTCCGCTAACTCCCGGCGGATTTCGGCGTTCGCGATTTGGAAGCAAGCCCGCTGTCGGAAAATGGCGAGTTCTCAAGACCGAATGTCGCAGAGGCGAAGCGACGATCAAGGCGCCTCCGGCCGTCATACGGCCGAGGAGCCGTCGTGCACCGCCTCCTCGGCGGCGCGCCGCTTCCCGGAAGAGGTGGAGCAGCCTGCTCGTCCGCAGTCAGGCTATGGAGGCGCCACCCCGCCAGAACTTGCACGCCGCTCGTTTTTCTCGACCACCCGCCGGTGGAGTTCGCGGATTCTCCGGCCACTCCGTGGGCTGCAAGCATTGCTGGCCTCGTGGATGCGGCCCAACTCCGGTAGGGCTCCCCACCAGCACCGAAGGCATTACCTTGGCGCCTAAGGCGCATGTATGCTCTCGAGCCTCGAGCCGCCCCCAGCGAGGAGGAGCCTGGCCGGGGCCGGGTCAAGGAAAGGGCGCTACGCATCCGGTCCCTGCCTCGAGGAACGTGGGGACCTTCGCTCTCATCTCGACGAGAGCCGCCGGCGCCGGGCGATGACCTCCATGATCGCTGTCGCGCCATCCGGACCAAGAGCGCCATGCCAGAAGCGGTAGCCTCTAATGATGAGAGCCCCCATGGCTCTCATCCTCGGGATAAGGAGGAGGTTCACTCCTCCGACTCCTTGAAGAGCCAGCCTCGGCCCCATGCGCGGTCCCGGACCGGACCTCCCATGGCCAGCTCGGCTCCCTACTGGCGTCGGGTGCAGAGCCTTCTCCCGTGGTCGCCGTGTGACATGGTTTACAAGTTCGCCCATGACCATAGAGAAATATGACGCACCACTCAACCCGAGGAGTTCCTCCAAATTTACACGACGATGGTGCGGGGCGGTGGCGGATCTGAAAAGGTCATGGCTAACTACCTCCCAACAGCCTTTGACAGTTCTCGCCTTCGCTCTGGTGGCTGAATCTCCCAGGGTCGATACACTCGTGGGGAAAGTTGTGTGACCTCTCGTCGCCAACTTCCGTGGCCTTTGCGCACTCGCGGGAGGATGACCTTCACGCTCTGGAGCAAGAAGGGGAGTCGCCGCGACTTCATTCCGCGGTTCTCGCCATCGCCGCAATACAATCCCCACATCTCCGAACAATCGGTCGCTATCGCCAGAGAGGCGACGCGACGCGAAGATGAAGGAGAAGATGGCTACCGCACCATCAGCTCCACCTCCGAGCTTTTTCCTCGCACATAAGTGTGCGCGCCGCAGGCAAGGTTTACGGCCGCCCCCCAAGGGTGGCTATGGCAAGGATGAGGTCGGGACCTCGAAGGGTTCCGCCGCCAAGCAAGAAGGCGCGAAGCGAGGCGGGAGACCAGGCAGTCTTGGCCGAGCGCGATGATGAGGAAGATCTCGCTACCAGAAGAAGCGCGCCGCCGTGATCGGTGGGATGATCGCCGGATCGGGCGCGAGGGCCGCCGGGATCGGCGCGATGACCGCCAAGCGATCGCAAGGATGACCGCCATGAGCAAAAGGAGGGCGAGCCGATGTTCTATCCACCACAACACCCACGACGGACAATTGTCGGGTCGTGGACAAGATGGTGGAAAAACGCTCAAGAACGCCGCCCGGCGATGATCAAGATGAAGATCCGGCCCGCCGCCTTCCAGAAGCCGATCACGCGATGGCCTACATCCATGGTGGATCCTCCACCTTCTCCAACGCCGCCATAAGCGGCGAAGGAGGTCTGCGCCGCGTCGAGCTCGGGCCGGGTCGGATCTCAAGTGGTCCGAGCAAGCGCCACCTTCATCGGCCGACCATCCCGAGGGCGCCACGCCCGGATACCTCCGGTTGTGGTGTCGCCCACTATTCGAATGTGCGGCTAAGCGCGCTGTGTTGGTGGACGGGGAGTTCTATCAACCTCCGTCCTCCTCAAGATTCTTGGTGCTCCAGATCCCGCTCGGATCTGCGCAAGGCCACTGCCTCTTCTTGGGTAGCCCTAGAAGCCGGTATGTTTCCCCTGGCGGTCGCCTCCCGTCACCTTTGGGGGAGGGACAACTACCGCACCGAAGTTGGTGGATTTCGAGGTCGCCGACTTGACCTCCCCTACAATGCCCCGCTTTCGCCGACCGCTGGCCCGGTTCATGGCGGCCACCCACTACGCGATATGGTGGTGAAGATGCCGGGCCACCGCCCCATTGCGATCGAGGTGGACAAGGCCGAGGCTTTGCGCTGTTTCAAAGGCGCCAAGACACTGGCGGCGCCACTGCGGCGGGCGCCCAGACGCCACTTCCTGGGAGCCCTCAGTCCGGACCCGTGCCTCACCTGCTCTGCCGGTGAGGTAAAGGTGGTCGCCTGAGTGAGGGAGAACCCCGAAGGTCAGTCAACATTGGCGCCAACCTCGCGCCAATAGGAAGACGCGCCACCTTCCTCCGGCCTAATTCCGACGTGTTCGCCGGCAACCGTCCGATATGGCCGGGTCCCTGAGGAGGTGATTGAGCATCGATTAGCAACGCCCCCGAGGCGCGTCGGTCCAAAGAAGGTCCGGAGACAGGCGCCCGGCGAGATGCCATTCGAGAGGAGGTAGAGAAGCCGCCGGCGAGAATTGTTAGGGAGGCCTCTCATCTGAGTGGCTTGCCAACCTGTGCTTGTCAAGAAGTCCAACGGAAATGGCGATGTGTGTCGACTTCACCGACCTCAACAAGGCCTGCCGAAGGATCCTTACCTCGCCATTTAGTCGATCTCATCGTTGACTCCACGGTAGGGTCGAATTGTTGTGCTTCCCGGATCGTACTCGGATACCACCAGATCAGATGGCACTTGAAGACTAAGAGAAGATCATGTAACCCCTCTGGTGTATATTGTTATGTAAGAATGGCTTTTGGTTTAAAGAATGCCGGTTCAACTTACCAGCGTGCCATGCATATCACCTTCCGCCCCCAGCTAGGGCGTAATCTGGAAGTTTATGTTGATGACTTGGTTGTGAAGATTAAGAAGAGCGATGAATTGATCCAAGACCTAGAGGAAACCTTTGGTAACCTCCGGAAGAATTGTTTGAAGCTCAATCCGGAAAAATGCGTGTTCGGTGTGCCCTCCCAAGAAGTCAAGGCTTTCTACGGTATCAAGCCGGGCATCGAAGCCAACCACGACAAGATATCGGCCATCGAGCACATGAAGCCGCCAGCGCGGCTCAAGAAAGTCCAATGCTTGGCCGGTCGCCTGGCCTCCTGGGCGGTTCATTGCCTGATTGGGAGAGAAAAGCTTGCCCTTGTTTAAGCCGCTAAAGAAGACGAACCACTTCGAGTGGTGAAGAAGCCTGGCGTATGCTGAAGAATTGAAGCGGTACCTAACCACTCCCGGTCTTTGGTTTCCCGCCACGGAGAGCGTAGCTTTGTACATAGCCGCCACCCCGAGGTGGTCATGTGATCGATCAAGGAGAGAGAAGGCATCCAAAGGCCGGTATACTACATCAGCAAGGTGTTACATGAAGCAGAGACTCGGTACCCGCAGGCTCAGAAGATGCTGTACGCAGTCCTGGTGGCGTCCAGGAAGCTACGTCATTACTTCCAAGGGCGGGAAATTACCATGGTCACGGCCTACCCTCTGCGAGAGATCCTCCACAACAGAGAAGCTGAGGGCCGAATTGCGAAATGGGCGGTGGAGCTGGGGGAATTCAACCTCAAGTTTGTACCCCGCACCGCCATCAAAAGTCAGAAGCTGGCGGAGTTCGTCGCCGAATGGACTCCCGCCGCTCCGGAAGATGAAGAAGTTCCCGCACCTTCTCCCTGGACCATGTTCTTCGATGGCTCTTTCAGGCTGGAAGGCGCGGGGGCTGGGGTTGTCCTGGTCTCCCCGACCGGGGACACCCTCCAGTACGTGGTCGCCCTCGAGTTCAAGGCCACAAACAACATAGCTGAATCTGAGGGCTCACGGGTGCGTTAAGATCGCTTGGCGTTGGGCATCCGACGCCTCCAAGTCAAGGGAGACTCCCTGCTGGTCATCAATCAAGCGCGAAAGGAATTCCAATGCTCTGACCCCACCATGGCGGCGTACCTGGCGGAGGTCCGAAGAATGGAGCGTCATTTTGAAGGTTTGGGGTATATTCATATCCTCTACGTGACAATCACCTTGCGGACGGGCCGTCCCACCAAGATCCTCAAGGGCTCTGTTCGGTCGGGTATTTGAAGAAAGACTACCGCGACCGGCCCATCGCAGCCCACGATTTAGGTGGGAATGATGGTGTCCTGTGCCGCCCCGGTCCGTGGGGACGACGGCAAAAGTGTCGCGACCTCCGCTCAGTGGGGAAGGCGGTGCCATCGCCACGGCCTCCAATTCAGGGAGGAAAGCGGCGTGCCGCCTCGGCCCGTGTCCGGAGGAAGATTTGCGGGCCGCCGAGGCAGCGTGGGAAAAGCGGCCGGGCCGTGAGTACCCAGCGAGCACCGAGTGGTCGCCACCCTTAAGCGAGAAGATCGATGGATGGACCCTATCTGGCCTTCTGCGTGACCGTGTGATCCCGACGATGATGCCTCACCGAGAAGATTGCACGTAAGGCCAAGTGCTATACTCGGTAGGTGGGGACCTATATCGCCAGAGCGTAAACGGAGTTCTCTTGAAGTGCATCACTGGGAAGAAGGGAGCATCCTGCTCTCGATATCCATGGAGGCGCAAAGTGGAGCTATATGTCGGCCGAACTCTAGTCGGCAAGGCATGCGTTCGCCATGATTTTATTGGCCTACCGCCTCCGTGATGCTTATTGCCGGTGAGGACATCTGGCTTGTCGAGTTCTTCGCCAGTAACCCACCGACCAGCCCAAGCTCGCAAACCATCCCGCTCTCTTGGCCGTTCGCGGTTTGGGGCCGATATCTGGTCTGCTCGCGCGGCCACGAGGGTCTTCACCCACATCTTTGTCGCCATCGACAAGTTCACCAAGTGGGTCGGCAGAGGCGATCTGGCCATCACGGCCGCTGCCGCAATTAAATTCATGCGCGGGATTTTCACCCGCTTTGGAGTCGCTAATCGCATCATCACCGACAACGGCACCCAGTTCACCAGCGCGGCTTTTCTGGAATTCTGTGAAGAAATGGGCACCAAGGTCTGTTTTGCCTCGGTGGCCCATCCCATGAGCAACGGGCAGCAGAACGCAGCAACGCGCTGGTGTTGAAGGGCCTCAAGACAAGGGCGTTTGATCGGCTTCATAAAAGGCGGCGGTGGGCGGAAGAGCTCTGGCGGTGCTATGGTCGCTCCGCACCACACCTAGTCGAACAGCAGGCGACGCCTTTCTTCCGGTATACGGGCAGAGGTCGTTCTCCCCTCAGCCGCCGCTCGGTTCCCCAGCGTCTCGGTGTTCAACGAAGAAGACCAAGAGGATCTTGGCAGAAGATGTCAACCTTTTGGAGGAGGTGTGGGATCGTGTTTGCTTCCGCGCGCCCGCTACCAAGAAAGTCTCAGCGGTACCACGCCACCCGGTCTCTGAGAGGACAGCGCAAGAGGTGACTGGTCTTGCGCAGAGTCAGACGATCTTGGGTTGAATAAACTGCCTCCCGGTGGAGGGCCCTTCAAGGTGGTCTCGGATTCTCGGCCGGCGGTCCGGTTATTATCGAGGACGGCGAGGAACCGGCAATTCCTATAACATAGAGTTGTTATGAAATTTTATCCTTGAAGGAATTGTAAGTGCCATTGCTGCCCGGCCGACCATGAGGTAAGAATCTCCCTTGGTGGTTGGCGGCTCTTAGCGGTTAGTAAAGTTGTCGCCTAAAAGGCTTTCGATTTACTATTCTTTGTCCTTTCGGTTCTTAGCGGCAAGTCTTTTTCTGCATGGATGTCGCCGGTTCCATATATCTGCTAATTCCTTGGTGATCTATGGAGTCACACGTGTTCTGCGTCCCAAGAAGGACGGGCGATCAGGGGGTGGGCTAGATACGATGCTCAAGCGCGGCTCGCACACCTCGGGTTGGCTCTCCGAAGCACCGCTGGTTGTCACCGCGAGTATCGTTAGTTTAGTACCCCTCTGGGAGCCCGAAACTTTGACGACAAAGACCATGGATCGATCTCCGGAAAATCGCAAGGACTTAGAAACCAAGAATGGATCGAGATAACTCCGCGAGAACCTATATCATTCGTGTTTTTCTTGCGTATGCCTACTCATTCTCATAGTAGTCAGCCCAAAGCTTCTTCGTGGTCGCCCCAAGCTTCTTCGTGGTCGCCGGGAAGCTCGGGGGCTGGTCGCCCCAAGCCTCTTCGTGGTCGCCGGGAAGCTCGGGGGCTGGTCGCCCCAAGCCTCTTCGTGGTCGCCCCAAGCTTCTTCGTGGTCGCCGGGAAGCTCGGGGGCTGGTCGCCCCAAGCCTCTTCCTGGTCACCCCAAGCTTCTTCATGTGCTTCAAGCTTCTGGTCACCCAAAGCTTCTTCGCTGTCGCCCTGACGCTTAGGGGCCGGTCGCTCGGTAATGTGAAAAACAAGATAAGTGCTTCATACCGCACTTTCGACCATTTCCTTATGTGCATGCGCTAAGACGGGTCAAGCTACGCGTGATTGTCACAAGCGCCAAAAATTAACGGCCCCTCGTGATTGAAGGAAAATACGCTAAAGCGTAGCGTTTGGCACGGCCGAGTGACCGGAGTGCAAGTTAGGCGTGGTACTCAACACGGCTCGTACGCCTCGGGTTGGCTCTCTGAAGCATCATTGTTGTCACCGTCGAGTGCCGCCGGTCTAAATACACTTCCGAAAACTTGTTGCCTTGCCACGCTCCGTTACAGCGTGCTTTCTGGCGATCATCGGGGTACGAGTTCCAGAAGAGTTTGAACCAAGTGGCAATCCCGCGTAAAAGCCAAACGCTATGACCAAGTTACGTCTAGTGTTTCCTGTCGGATTCAAGGTCGTTTTTTGCCCAAGTCCCCTATGACTTGTGTGGTCTTTGCTTATGTTCGCAGCAAACATGCATAATCCCTGGCGAAACTCGGGAACGCCACCCTAACCTAAGCATTCCTCGAGCATTTCCGCTAAGCTAGAAGATCGCCGGCGATTTAGCCGAGGCGATCATGCGTAAGCGAAGCATGCAGTAATCTTGACTAAGAAATATTCAAAGTTCGCCGGTGCATGCGTAATGATGAAGATCAAATAAAGATAAAACCAAAAAAGCCGCAAGGCGCCCGACTCATCGACCGTCATCGCCAAAGTCGAGCTCGCCGTCGCCTCGCCTTCCGCCGCCAATGGGGTGGAGACGTCCATGATCGGTGGTCTACTTGCAGAGCCCGCCATGTGTTCGGCATGCGCACAGACCAAGGCCTCCACTGAAAGCGTCTCCCTCAACGCCATTATCACCACCGCCATGGGATCGGCGGCAGCGTCGCGGCCGCAAGCAATGAGCCAGATGTGGGTCGCGGTCATCATCGTAACTCACGCCCTTCTCTGGCGAACGAGCGGCGGGGGCTTCGGCGAATGAGTGCCTCTGCGGCCTGGTTGGTCACGTGGGCGAACTGCAACACGGAGTCCTCCAGTGGCGTGTTCAGCGCCACCCCCAAGGGTTCCAGGCACCTCTTGGTGCGTTGGAACGCCTTCTTGAGCATGATGGACAGGTTGCGCCGCAGGCGGAAGGACTCCAGCTCCGAGGTCTTCAGCGCCGTCTCGGTCCTCTCCGCCGCTTCTTCGCCCTCGCTCGCGCTGCATGGCGGCGCGTCCTCTCTCTCCAAGCCGCCTCCGCCGTGTCGCCCTCGTCGCTTTCAAGAAGAAATCACCTCACCGACGCCACGATGCGGGCGGTCTTTGGCTCCATGCTGGCGGCTTGACGAGGTGTTGCAAATCGCCTGAAGATCGCCGAGCCGGGTGAAGATTTCGACGTGACGTGTGGCGGGGGGAGTAGCGGCGTGGGAGGCTTGGAGCCCGGAGGCGCTTGCCTCGGGGTTGGCCTCCGAAGCTCTCCCCTCGGCGGCGGAGGCGCTAGGGCGGGGGCTTCCTCCATTCGGCGGCGGGCGCTTGAGTGTCTCGAGGGGCCGTCTTTGGCGGCACCCTCAAGCGGAGCCCGGCCATCGGAAGCGTCAGACCACCATGGAGAGTGGTGGCACAGGGTCCCGTGGGTCGGAGGTGTCGGGCGCCATTGATCAACGAGGCGCGCCGGGTGGCATCGGAGACGGTCGTGGCGGGCGGCTCGCGTTACCAACCTTGTGAAGACGCCGCAGCAGGCCGGTGGCGGTGAAGTTTGTTTGTGGCGGACCCTCTTAGGGTCCGAGCTGCGTGGCATCCGGCAATCGGCCGCTGTTCGTGTCTTGGCCATTGGTAGGAGCCGTGTCCTCGATCACCACAAGGCCATGGTGGCGCCACGACGACCCCGTGGAGTCTATTAGCGGAACCGCCGACATGTTCCAGCGGTCCACAGACAGCAGATCGGCGGCGAGCGCGGCCGCCGAAAGATGAATCGCCCACGGATAGCGGCATCAAGACGGAGAGCCATCTGCCGATGACTATGTCCTCTGTGTTTCAAGGCTGGCGAAGGCACCGTGGCGTGGCGGTCCTCGCCCGGAAGCGGAAGGTGCCCTCCGGCGCTATGACGGCCATCCTCTTTACCGCGAGAGTATCCGCAGTCGAAGGAGGGATGGGCCGCGCCATGGAGGCAAAGAAGGCAAGGCTTTGGACGAAGAAGACGAAGCGAAAATGGAAGGGCGCAGGAAGCGGCGTGAACCGCTTGATACAAATGTACCTATATATGCGGCGCCGCACCAACGGTTCACGAAGGACAAGATCGTCGCCGCTTGGTCCCAAGGCGAATCGACAGATTCAGAGGGAACCGAGGCGGTCAGATCCTCATGAGTGGAGGCCCCACCCAGAACGCACCCAAAGATTTAATGAGGGTTCTAAAGAGGCTTTGGCGCTGTGTTCTGTATGGCCCGGCTATCACAACAGATTCTGCTACTGGGTACCCTCTCCGCCGACAAAAGCGGTCAACAAGTGGTCAAGATACCTAGCCCACGGGCGCCGGCGCGCAGTGGGCGGACGCCTGCCGCCCGGCGAAGCGATCACGGGCGCCCATGAGCAGTGGGCGGGCACGCCTGCCGCCCGGCGGGCCCACGTGGTGCCGGCGAAAGGTGGCGAACGCACGCCTACCGCCCGATGGGCAGGCCCACGTGGTGCCCGCGGCGCGTGGGCGAGCATACGCTTTCCGCCCGGCGGCGATTCGCGTGGCGCCCGGCGGCGGTGTAGGCGCCATGCAACGCCCAAGCCCAAGGCAAAAGGTGGAGCGAGGTGGCTTCACCTCGGCTCCTTCCTGTCGTGCACTGCTCGAGCCATAGGACAGCAAAGGTCGACTGCATGCACTGCGAGGATTTCTGCTACAACCCCATTCCTCCGACGCCTCACCAACTCACAAGAAAGGGTCACATCATGGGCGGACCGGGCGGCCATGCGCCGGCATTTAATGAGGCCGAGGAACAGGACAAGACAGAAGGCGATAAATGTGTAAGGATCAACATGATGACCCCCTTTTACCTACTCCCGTTAGCCTGGCCTATATAAGGGCCCTCGGGTGCATAGGGAAGGGGGGTCAGCCAGAGGTTGAAGAAAACAAGCAAGAGCATAGCAGTAGAGCCCAAGGAAGAACTTGTAACTCCCAAGCTTTGTACTGCACCAGTAAAAAACACTCTCGATAAGCAATCCAGCAGGAAGTAAGGCTATTACCCACGCGAAGGGGGCCTGAACCTGGGTAAAAAATCCTTGTGTCACCATAGTTCGTAAACGCCAAAGCTTGCCGCGCGGGAGTCCTTAGGGTTTCCCCTCGCTAGGTTTAGCCAGCTGCGAAGACGCCCTCCTTCCGAACCAAACCCGGGTCTGTAGATCACGGGCCTGTCAGGCGGAATACGCCGACAGCAGCCTTACCTCTCGGCAATCCTCAGCTCTTTAAAGTATGCAAGTATGTGCGGCTCAAGGAAAAAGACAAATTCAGATAACAAAACGGCAACAGCCAAGTGTGGAGTGCCCTCTCCTCCGAAAGATGTACCAGCCAAAATGCACTAGCTAGTTCTCGGCTCAAAAGACGGACAGCAAGCAAGTAGCCAAGTACGTATAGATGAATACATACACCGCAAGCAAGCCTAAACTTAAAATTAAGGCTGAATAAGCACTTCAACTTTGTGATACGTGTTGCGTACAAATCGTGCAATAAATTTTCATCCAGATTTCCAAACCCAACACAAAATTGACCTCCTGTCTTGTGTGCTTGCAAAACTCGTCTTCATCTTCTGCTGGTTTTTCTGCGTTCCTCGTAATGTTCGATACTTTGTCGATCATAATTAGCACTCCTTGGTTGCTACAGCCTACAGTCACTCCTGTAATACAATGTTTAGATTAAGACGAGAGAGCGCGCGCACTCTCTTCTAGCCTTCTACGCAACATCTCAAAGGAATTAAGGATGGATGCATGGTACAGATTAAGACCTGTACGCTAGGCCACGTTCTTTTTTCCCCTGCTCACAGTACGGTAGAAACGGGGCGGCACGGTACAAATGGCGGGGTCATACCTAGTCTTGCAGTTAGGCACGATAAACGATCTCAGTATTGGTTGTACTTGGATCGGTATGGCACAAAATTGGTCAGATGGATTCGAAGTAGGCATGACACGTGACAAGGTGTTCTGCCACGACATTATGTTATATTGTGGCTCACCACACGGTCAGCGTCTTTTGCGATCCTTACGTATAAAAAAAGAGACAACGGAGATACTAAAAGGTATAGAATGGAGATTGGAGTATATGCTCACTGATACCGAGCACGCGCACCGAGCCACTCTGTACTAGAGTACCCCATATTGAGTGTAAGGTTTTTAACGAGACAGTAGTTTTGTACATATTCAAGAATAAATACAATTTAGTTCTCCCCCCCCCAACAAATATTCGTATCTACTACTTCGGCTCCGTGCGTCTCTAATTCCTCTCCTCTCATCGCAATAATGCAAATAGACTGGATCTGAATCGATACAGTACAAAGCTGGTACAATCGCAAAATAGACCGTTTCTGTACTCACCAAAGACAAACCAAACCGGTACGTGGGCCGGTTAGACCGGTGTGGTACGGCACCTACTCTAGTACTGATATCCCAAAACAAATCATGAAACTGCTCATGCTATATATTCATGGAATAAGTTCATTTATATCCCTAACTCTTCTCAAGTCCATATGTCACCACTCCAAAGCGAGTCACTCTGCATCTTTTAACTATCAAAACCAGACTGCCTAGCCGTTGCGACGATCGCACCTGTCTTTGACTTAAATTTGCACCTCTGTGTTAAAGTTTCGCTGACATAGTGCCCACATGCATAGATTTTGTCGAGTCAGCAAAGCTTTAATTAGCAAAAAAAAATCTAGTGTGGCCCAACTGTCGTAGCATCTTGTTCCTCTATCCTACTTTCTTCTTTCTCCTTCTATACTCTGACTGTCGACGTCTTGCCCACTCCCAAACTCACCAGCTGCTCCTCTCTACGGTAACTTGATCCATCAACGTTCCAAATTTAGTTTTTGGACTATATCTCGGATGGAATTGAAATCCAAAATTTTGATGAGATTCGGAATTTCTGACGAAATTAGGATGAAATTCAAAAGGTAAAATTCAAATACGGAATTTTTTGTACTGGAATTTACAAGATTTTGACCAAAATTGCCGAAGTCTCAGTAAATTTCAACTGAATGAAAAATAAGTCAAACCACGTTAAAAATTTTGAAATTTTTTTGAATGGTCCTGGCGCATCACTAATGTTTTCATAAAATTTTCAGGTGATGATCAAGACTGAGAAATTTTTACAAATTCTAAAATTGCTACTATCCTGAATTCCTAATAAAATAGCTGAGTACATGTATTACTTTCATATATTTTATTGAGCAACCAAAATAGGTTTAGAATTTTTGAAACTTCTAGAGAAGGATGCTAAGGCAATTCTTATGGTCTTCTAAAAATTTTGGATCACGAGCACAATAGAGCGTTGACGAATACTCATACCACGGGTAACCCCAGCGGCCCAGAACGACGAATGGGCTGCCCCTGGCTCAACTCTGGCCGAAGGCCCCACTGGACCACGAAGGACACTCATCCCCGACCAAACCGACCAAGGGGCGGTCCGACCCCCACCATGGGTCGGGCGCCCCACAAAGCTCCAACCAAGGGGCATTTCGACCCCCGCCATGGGTCGGGCGCCCCACAAGCTCCGACCGGGGGGCAGTCCGACCCCCGCCATGGGTCGGGCACCCCACAAGCTCTGACCAAGCCAAGACAATCTCCGCTAGGGGTCGCGCGCCAGACCATCACCGGTCAGCCTCGAGTTGGCCACCTGCCCCATGGGCACGACGGCTCAGAGTGACCGTGCGGGGGCAGGTTGCTCCTTCCCAAGGTGGCGAGGAGGTTGCCGAAGTCAAGCACCAGTCTCGTCATCCCGTCATGCACAGTGGGAGGATGCGCTCCTTCCCGAGGCAATCCCAGAGCCAGGCGCTACGGCGTTAGCACCTGGCAAGCGCGCAGAGGGTAGGTGCGCCAACTCCCGGCGAAGTAGAAAACCACGCCACTCGACATGTCTACCGACCCAGCATGGAGCTGGCAGGCACCGGTCAGTCGCCAAAACCGAAGACCAGGACTCCTAGCCGTAGGACACCCCATTCTTTCTTTTTAAAACTCCCATATAACCTACCCCCTCCGTCTATATAAAGGAAGGTAGGACCCTCAGGGAGGGGGACGGCTTTTAGAACGAACAGTCCTTACTTCTCTCACTCGTACGAGGCGCTCGAGGCCAGCCCTTAGCCCTCACTTGTAACCCCATGCAGTCATCTGCACTCGAAGTAATACAGATCCACCACACGAACTGGAGTAGGGACATTCGACCCGAACCAGTATACATCTTGGGCTCCCTGAGTCAACCATTCAAGGAGAGGGAACGCGCGACCCCTTGACTAGAAATTTACTTGCTGGTATTCGAAACACCGACAGTTGGCGCGCCAGGTAGGGGTTTCACGCGTCATCTTCATCATCTCCGGATTCCCATTCACTTCCTTGTTGGCTTCCTTCACCCGCGACGGCTCATTAGTGTCGAGGAGCTGGATCCGCTTCGGCGCCCTCGACTTCGTCGCCACCCCGGCGGGAGAGCTCATGCTCATCCCCGCCGCCTCGCAGGACCAGGCATCCGTTGGGAGCCTGGACTCCATTGCCAACATCCTTGGCAACCTCCGGCTCGAGGCCCCCGCGCGGACCCCGACGCCGGAGCCCGTCAGGCGCTGCACCATCTCTGGCGACAGCGCGCATGAGCCTAAACGGGCGGCGATGTCGCCCCCCGCAGGCTCGTAGCTCGTGGCAATGACCGGCTATGCGCCGGCCTCCGTCCACGACTTACTGGAGGATTCCTCCAGCCACGACTCCAGCTCCGACATGGAGCGCACTACGGATGGTCCGCACTCCCGCGAATGCAACATGGCGGGCGTGACCGACCCGGCCGCAACCCCTGCAAGTCCGGGTTTCCTCCAACGACCGGCGTGAAGCGGAGTATCGGCCTTGCGCAGAAGCGCCTGTGCTCGCCACCTGAGCTCCAACAACAAAGACGATGAGCCGGAGGCTCGAAGGCCGAGCTTGACAAACCCAGCCGACTGCAGCAGAGTCACCGAGCCCCCACTGCATCTAGCGGCCACAAGACGCCGTGCATCGTCACTGGCCGAGGGGTCCGACGGCCTTCCGTTCTTCCCCACGCAGCTGAATGTCGCGGCCCGCAATGCCGCTCCAAGAAGATCCCCGAGCCGAGGACCCGAAGCTGTACTACGCATCAACCTCCGAGGGCTGGTGGAACATGCTGCCGTGCAGCACATGCAGGGCTCCGGCTCCCACCACTCCGACACCTCCTCGCCGTCGAAAGCCGCCATTGCCGCTTCGGATCGCCGGTCCGCCGCAGACGGCGCCAAGAAGCTGAAGCGCCCTAGGCCTCACGCGACTCGGTGCGCCCGTACCGGGCAACAACCACGATGTCCGCGCCACTCTCGTGGCACGGAGAAGAGCGGTAGACGAAGCGGCCCAATCACGGGTCGTCGACAGCGGTCGGCGTAACGACCGCAGCCCGAGCCCCGATAGCCCAGGGCCACGGGCGTTCTGTCAAGAAATCCGCACGCGGACTTCCCTGCCAGGTTCTGGACGCCAGTTAACATAACCAAGTGCACAGGGGCAACGAACCCTAGTGTTTGGTTAGAAGACTACCGGCTCGCATGCCGGGCAGGTGGAGCTACTGATGATCTCTTCATCATCCAGTACCTCCCCATCTACCTCACGGACTCGGCTCGAGCCTGGCTCGAGTACTTGCCCGCGAGGACCATCAGGAACTGGGTCGATTTGAAGAACCTCTTCGTCGGCAATTTCTAGGGCACGTACAAGCGCCCTGGGAATTCCTGGAACCTGAAGAGCTGCAAACAGCAGCCGGAGGAGACTCTCCTGGACTACATCCGGTGTTTCTCCCAACAGTGCAACGAGCTCCCCAACATCCGTGACGCCGACGTCGTTGGGGCGTTCATCTACGGCACCACATGCAAAGCCTTGGTGCACAAGCTGGGCTACGTCAATCCTAGAACCACCAAGGAGCTCTTGGACATCGCAACCAACCACACCTCTAGCGAAGAGGCTGTGGGGGCTATTTTCGACAAAGGAAAGGCCAAGCGAGAGTCCGGCGTTGAAGCCGGCGCCCCCTCCGACCGCTCCGACAAACGGAAGCGGCGAGGGAAACAAGGTCGCGAAGGCCACTTGGTCGCAATTGCCGACCACCCTGCCAAGCAGCAGGCGCGGCAGGCGCCCGACCACTTCGAGAAGCTGATGGACAGCCCATGTCCGAACCACGGGTAGCCTGTCAAGCACATATACCGGGACTGCGAAGTCCTGAAGCGCTTCATCTCCGGAATCCCCACGTCATCGCGGGGCAAGGGGAAGAAGCTGGACTCGGTACCAGATGCCGAGGAAAAGAGGGCGGACGCCGAGTTCCCAAAACCCGACGGCTGCCTTATGATCTTCGGCGGACCAGCGTGCTACGCCGACAAGCGGCGGCTCAAGCTCTCCTTCTGTGAGGTCCACACGGTCGCCCCCGCTGTGCCCAAGTACCTCCGGTGGTCGGAATCCCCGATCACTTTCGATCGGACCGACCATCCCGACCACATTCCACAGCCGGGGAGATATCCCCTAGTCATCGACCCCATCGTGGGGCCAAAGCGCCTGACTAAGGTGCTTATGGACGGTGGCAGCGGCCTCAACATCCTGTATGTTGAGACCCTCGACGCCATGGGGGTCCCTCGCTCGAGTCTCTGACCGAGCAAGACGCCCCTCCACGGCGTCGTCCCGGGCCAACAGGCCCATCCATTTGGGCAGATCGATTTGCCCGTCACCTTCGGGGCCCAGACAACTTCCGCACCGAAACCCTCACCTTCGAGGTTGTGGAGTTTCTCGGCTCCTACCACGCCATCCTAGGGAGGCCATGTTACGCCAAGTTCATGGCAGTCCCTAACTACACCTACCTCAAGCTGAAGATGCCGGGTCCGTGGGGAGTAATCACCGTGGCCTCATCCTTCCAGCTTGCCTACAACTACAAGAAGAGCAGTTGCGAGCTGGTGTCGGCGGTCATCGCTTCCGCCGAGCTCGTTAACCTCTGGAGGGAAACCTCCGAGTCCGCCTCCGACTCCGCCAAGTCGGGGCCGGGTTCCTTCAAGTCCGCCGAGGACACGAAGAAGGTCGCGGTCGACCCTGAGGATCAGACCAAGACCATGCGGGTCGGAGCCACGCTCCTCACCAAATAGGAAAGCGCGCTCGTCGATTTCCTCCGCGCCAATCGAGATGTCTTCGCATGGAAGCCTCCGACATGCCAGGAATCCCAAGGGAAGTCACCGAGCACTCCTTGAACATCCGACCGGGCTCAAGGCCGGTCGCCCAACGCCTGCGCCACTTCGACGAGGAGAAGCGCAAGATCATAGGGGAGGAGACCGCCAAACTTTTGACTGCAGGGTTTATAAAAGAGGTACGCCACCCCGAGTGGCTGGCCAACCCTGTACTTGTAAAAAAGAAAACTGGGCAATGGAGAATGTGTGTTGACTACACGAGCCTGAACAAGGCGTGTCCCAAGGACCCGTTCCCGTTGCCTCGCATCGACCAGGTCGTCGACTCCACCGCAGGGTGCGAATGCCTATCCTTTCTGGATGCCTACTCGGGCTACTACCAGATAGCGATGAAGGAGTCCGACCAGCTCGCAACTTCCTTCATCACTCCGTTCGGCTCATTCTATTGCGTAACGATGCCATTCGGTCTAAAAAACGCGGGTGCTACATACCAGCGATGTATGCAAACGTGCTTTAACGACCAAATAGGCTGCAACGTCGAGGCGTACGTCGACGACATCGTCATCAAGACTAGGAAGGCCGACGACCTCATCACCGACCTAGAAGAGACTTTTGCGAACCTTCGACGGTTTCGTATAAAGCTCAACCCCGAGAAGTGCATTTTTGGGGTCCCCAAGGGAAAGCTACTCGGCTTCATCGTCTCCGAGCGTGGCATCGAAGCCAATCGGGAGAAGATCTCCACGATCATGAAGATGGGCCCAATCGGCAACCTAAAAGGAGTCGAAAAGCTGACAGGATACCTTGCAGCCCTGAGCCGTTTCGTGTCTCGTCTCGGCGAGTGCGGAATGCCGCTCTACAAGCTCCTCAAGAAATCCGACCAGTTCAGCTGGACGCAGGAGGCTCAGGAAGCCCTCAGTCGACTGAAGGTGTTCCTGACATCACCCCCGGTACTGGTCGCCTCGGCGCTAGGAGAACCGCTGCTCCTCTATATCGCCGCCACGACCCAGGTCGTCAGCGCAGCGCTTGTCGTGGAGCGAGCAGAGGAAAGCCATGTTATTAAGGTACAACGACCAGTTTACTTCATCAGTGAAGTACTCTCCGAGTCCAAGGCTCGGTACCCGTAGGTGCAGAAATTGCTCTATGCGGTGCTCATCACGAAGAGGAAGCTGATCCATTACTTCGACCGACATCCCGTCTCCGTGGTGACCTCCTCGCCACTCGGCGAAATCGTCCATAACCACGACGCTTCAGGAAGAATAGCCAAGTGGGCACTCGAGCTCAATGGCCACGACATATCGTACGTCCCCCGAATGGCGATCAAGTCGCAGGTCTTGGTCGATTTCATTCTTTGAGTGGACGGCCGCACCGCCAGGCCTTCGAAGACCCCGAGTCTTCGGGCGATGTACTTCGATGGGTCCTATACCAAGAACAGAGCGGGTGCTGGAGTCGTCATTGTTTCCCCGCTCGGAAGCAAGCTTTAGTACGCCATCCGACTACTCTTCGACGCAACCAACAACGTCGCCGAGTACGAAGCCCTCATCAACGGTCTCTGGATCGCTGCCGACCTTGGCGCACGCCGACTCTACGTACACGGCGACTCCAAGTTTGTCGTCGACCAAGTCATGAAGGCCACGGAGCCTCGTGACGCCCGCATGGCAGCGTACTGTCGGGAAGTGCGCAAGCTCGAGGAAAGATTCAAGAGTTTCGAGCTTCACCATAGCTACAGACGCTACAACGGTGAGGCCGATTACCTAGCTAATATCGCCTCCAGCAAAGGACCGGTCCCACCTGGGATCTTCATCTGCGATCTTCGCACACCTTCCATCCGGCTGGACTCGACAACCGAAAGCGAGCGATCGAACCATGGACGCGACCGCTCCGACAATGAAAGCGATCGGACACGGGCTGTCGGGTCGGACCTAACGTCTTGATAGCCGACTCCATTGGAGGAAGCCCTTCATCGGCCGGTTGGTCGACGGATCGCTCCCATGCCGACTCCAACCGAGGCGGCGTCTCGCTCGACGCAAGAAATCGCTTCGTCTGATGGGAAGATCTCTACAAAAGGAGCCCCTCTGGAGTCCTCCAGAAATGCATTCTAGCCGACCAGGGGAGGTAGCTGCTGCTCGACATCCATGGCGGCATCTGCGGCCACCACGCCGCACCACGGTCCCTCGTGGGAAAAGCCTGAAGGGGAACGCGTAGGCTACGCTAGCCGAAAACAAAATTTTCTACGCATTCAACCAGGATACATGCGAGTAGTGGATCATGGATCATTACCCTTAGAGCACGTTAGCAGCGGAAGAAGAGTGGATGAAGTGTCCCGCGACTCCAAAGTCATGAGTAGATCTGCCGAGTTGATCGTCTCCTCCTCGCGATCGCGCACACTGTATTGTAGAGAAGTAGACGTTCTCGCCAATCAACGCCGAGGCGGATGCTGCGCGCCTCTCGATATCCACCGTCGAGTAGGATCACCGTGTGGTGTGCTAGCACCAGCGTGCGCGCTAGGGTTTAGGGGCGATGGGATGCGGCGACGGCTAGGGTTTGTGGTGGGAGAACCTCTTGGTACACCCCCACGCCTTTATATAGAGTTTACTAACGGGCCTTCTACAATAGAAGCCCACTAGGACTCACACTAATGGATCTTCTCTGAGAGAAATCCATTAAGGCGCCAGAGGATCCAAATCCGTGTAAACCCACTAATGGATCCAATCCATCGACATGATCCAACCCGTTAAGTGTGTGACCCGTTAGGTTCATGCATACGGCCATAGCCCCGAAACCTCTTTTCCGAGACCATCGCACAATAGTGGTTCCTAGCAGGACATGTTGTCCCCGAATGCACAAAGTGATCGTATCGGCTGAACCTTGATATACTCATATACCAATCCTTTTGCCACGCGATACCAGTCAAGCTCAAGGCAAGATCGTGCCATCCTTGTGATAGCTCGACCCATTCACTCGTCAATATAATGGATATAATTAAGTGATTAACACTTTAATCACTTTGGCATGGCCATGCACTTTTCTTATCTATCCACACCGAGGGGCCCAAAGATATCTCTCCGTTATCAAGGAGGGCAAATTCCATCTTGATCTCTTATATCTCACGTCATGTTTCATGGCATACTGTAAGCTACCTTTATAACTCCCCGCCACGGAGAAGCGTTTGATAGCCCCAAAATATACAATTACACATCTTGAGAATCAATAAGAATCTCGGGTCAAAGGATCGTATAGGTATACCACTCGAGACTACACTCGATGGCACTTCTAAGATAACAATCTCATCGGCGTCTCGGGCGGGTCTATCAACCCCATGTTCTCTAACATGTGCCCACATTATTGATTTGATATCTCCATATCTATGGCATGTGAAACATTACCATCAATCAATACATGTGCTGGTCAGATCACTATTGTCCCACATAATGATATGTGACAGGGATAGTTTAGAATAATATCATATAACCAATGTGTTTCACAATTAAGTCATACTCAATGAACAAAGGAGTGACATTTATTCATGGAACTGATAAGCACATGAACATAGACGTATGATACAATCGTCTCACATGATCGCCTCTAGGGAATATCATTAACAAAGCCTTCCGACAAGGCTTCTACTGGGCGATCGCCATGGGCAACGCTGAGCAAATCGTTCGCACCTGCGAAGGATGCCAATTCTTTGCTCGGCAGATGCATCTTCCAGTGCAAGCCTTGCAGACGATTCCCATCACGTGGCCATTCGCGGTCTGGGGACTCGATCTGGTCGGGCCCTTCAAAAAAGCGCCCGGGGGCTTTACCCACGTACTTGTCGTGGTGGACAAGTTCACCAAATGGATAGAAGCCAAGCCAGTTGCTACCATCACCTCGGTGCAAGTGGCCAACTTCTTCCACAACATCGTTTATCGGTTCAGAGTCCCGAACTCCATCATCACCGATAATGGGACGCAATTCACGGGAAAGGAATTCCTCGAGTTCTGCGACGACTTCAACATCCGCGTCGACTGGGCAGCCGTGGCCCATCCGCGGACCAACGGCCAAGTCGAGCGGGCAAACGGCATGATCCTCCAAGGACTCAAGCCACGGATCTTCAGTCGACTGAAGAAATTTATGGGATGATGGGTGGCCGAGCTACCCTCCGTTCTCTGGAGCCTACAGACCACACCGACCCGGTCAACCGGGTTTACACCGTTCTTCATGGTGTTCGGTGCTAAAGCTGTCTTGCCGACCGACTTGGAATATGGCGCCCTGAGACTGCAAGCCTTTAACGAGGCACGGGGGCTCGACTCACAATAAGACTCCATCGACCCATTTCGGCGAGGCGCGGCGTGGCCATCTGCGATCGGCTAAGTACCGGCAAATCTTGCGGCGCTTACCCACGGTCGTCGGTCATGACCGTCCTTCAACATTGGTGACACAGTCTGCGCCAGTTCGATCCAACAAAGATAGGCACAAGCTTTCCCCCCCGTGGGAAGGTCTCTTCACCGTCGTGGAGGTCCTCCGACCTGGCACCTTTCGACTCAAGGATGCCGATGGTAACATCGTCCCCAACGCGTGGAATATAGAAAAGTTAAGACGATTCTATCCCTAAAGCTTTTTCTTGTCCTCACACCTTTTTACCCTTCCTCCGAGTTCAAGCGTTGCGTGGCGACCACAGCCTGGTCCCCACGCACCACTCGGGGACTGCCAGTTCATACACTCACACGTCGGTGACCGATCCGTGGGTTCCCCTAGCGGTAACCCTCTCGACCCAAGTGCTACGGCCTACGCCCCAGCGGCTATGGTTGCTAAGTAGTGCTTCGCGGAAAAAGAAAGCGCCCATGCGAAGCGATCCATAGTCAGTCGGGAACACTTCCTTCCCACGCGCGAGTACAAGCAAATGTTTCATACCTAAGTTCTTGCTCTCTTTGCACTTCCCTCAAAAGTGTTAACACACCGACCTACGCTTGAACAACCCCTGCGGTTTCTAAGGCTATGGTCGTCAAACGTTATCACAGCAAGAAAGTGCAAAAGACAAAGTCGAACTTACGGTCAGCCCGCCGACTAGCCAAGATATCAGACAAACCCCGTTCTCATAATATATATTACATTATATTATCCAGAAACTAAAGTGCAGGTGGTAAAAAAGGAGAAAACAAAAATCAGGAGCGGGCGCCCGGGGAGTTCCTAGTAGAAGGCATCATCGTCGGAGCTATCACTGCCCTCGATGTTCGCGCCCAGGGCATCTACATGTAGCCACCCTGCCACCGTCTCCGCCACCGCCCGTACTCCTGCCTGCACCTGGTTTGTGTCGCCTTCGATCCTGGCAACGGTCACCATCGGGTCGAAGGAGGCGCTACGACTAGCGCAGCAAGCCAGCACGTACTCCGCCACCAGAACGGTGACTTCCAGCCCCTCGCGAGCGGAACACTCGCTCAAGGCACGGGCAGGTCGGTCAAGGCCTAAGCCACCTGGGTGAGGCCGAAAGTGTACTGCGCCGCGGTGCGCTCCAAGGGCTCGTTCAACCTCACCCCCGGCGGCTCCTAGCTCCTGGCCATGCTTTCGTATGCCTTGCAGAGCATGGAGACAAGATTCTCGTGCGTGAACCGGAGCTCCTCGTGCGCCTTGGCGAGCTCCTCCTCGGTGGCCTGGGCCCGAGCCCGCTGGGACGATGCCTCCGCTTCCTAGGCAGCGGCCGTTGCAGCTGGGCGCTCAAGAAGCCTCTGACTTCGTCGTGACCGTCAAACAGCCGCCGGGCCCCGTCGCGAGCGATGCCTTAGGCGATCGAAGGAACAGGTGGCGGCTCAGCGAAGTCCGCCTCCCCCACCCTAACCAAGGCGGCCAGCGGGGGCGCTGCGGGCGGCCGACGTGAACCCGAGCCAGAGGCGCTGAGAGAAAGAAGGAGAACAAGTCAGCGTCAGCAAGAAGAAATTAAATCCATCCCAAAGCTAAACGACGGGAACTCACGTTGAAGGAGGGTCCCAGATGCGGAAGGCAGGTGAGGGCAGAGTAATCCTGCCCCTCGCCGCGGTTGTGGAGGATCCGGCATCGGTGCGGGGCCTCTTGGGGTCTAAACCCAGGTGCGAGCCGCCATTAAACACCGACCCTCGATCGCCCGGCCGAGGTCGTGACCTCCGCTCGCCGTTTGCTCTTCAAAGCGTTTCGAAACGGAAGGGGAAGGTGAGGAACTCTCTGGCTCCTTTGCTCTCTTTTTTCTCTCAGGCGAAGGCAAGAAGGCAGGGAAAGCAAAGGCAAGTGCCTGCTCCGGCGCCCCACACCGAATTTATAGAAGCCGAATAGGCGCCAGCCGAACAGACACCACCTCGGGCGAAACGTCGCACGTCCCATCCCTCCGACTACCGCACCGGACCGCTGGTAAGATGTAGCCGTTTCCATTTCCTCCACTACGCATTAATTCTGACAGAATGCGGGCGCAGGACATCGTGTCGGGCAAAGACGTCCGCAACCTTTCGTTTCGCCTCTGGCCGGGTCGATCGCCCGTAACGGTATGAAAGGCCCACTGGTGCATTTGTAACCTCGGGGTGGCAAGGAGCTCAATAGCTCACACCCGAGGCCCAGTTTGGCGCTGTGGGTTCCAGAGGCCTGGACCACCAAGTGGATTCAGGGCCGCCCCAGCAGGAAATTGAGCAAGGGATGAGGACAAGGCGAGCCCCAGTGGGCCTCTAGTTGTGTCGGTTGACGACCCAATCGCCTTAACTCGTGTCCGAGACCATACTTCACACTCTCCCACGGAACCCATAGATAGGTGGCAGCCAGCTGCGCTCCAAGTCGGCGGACGACCCGGAGTCCGATATGGGATCAAGTAAAGAAAGGTTTCTCATGGGTTGCCCCCAGCGGGCCGGACGCCCTCGACGGGATCGTCCGCTCGGAAAGGCCCCCCTTGGGGGGATCTCCAGGTCCCACTCGGATTACCCGTTATTAGATCCATGAGCACGGTGTTCAAGCCAACATGGTAAACACGCGTCCGCTCACCCCCTCCACGTCCCACACCTACGGACGGGGCGTACACATGGGACAAACAGCGGCCACTCCTCCCGCAGATAGCCTCGCCAGATGAGGACTCGGGACGGATGCCCTCAGCCTAGCTCCGACATTAAACCAGCCTTATAAAAACGTTGAGCTACGACGCGAAACTAGCACTCAGACACCAGAACCACGCCTAAGGCATCTGGGCATCCGTGCCGACCAAGGCAACGTCGAGCTACGACGTAAAACTGGCGCTCGGACACCAGAACCTCGCCTAAGGCATCTGGGCGTCCGCACCGACCAAGGTGACGTCGAGCTACGACGTAAAACTGGCACTCGGACACCAGAACCCTGCCAAAGGCATCTGGACGCCCGTGCCGACTAAGGCAATGTCGAGTCAGATCCCGCCGACCAAATCGGTTGGCTCCCGCCAGCAAGAGTAAACCCCCCAACCGGCTCTCTGACCCGCTCAGGGGCTCGAGGGCTACACCCACCGGGTGCGCTCGCGCGCACCCGGTCGAAACCGGCCGACCAAGTCGGTCGGGCTCTGCCCGCCAAGGTAGCCGCCCGATCCGCTCGGGCACAGAACAGATGGGGTCCGCCCGCACGCGCCCAGTCGGATTTTGCCGACCAAGGCAAACCCCCAACCGCTTCTGACGAACTCGCTCGGGGGCTCGGGTGCTACTGACGAATACTCATACCACGGGTACCCCCAGCGGCCCAGGACGACGAATGGGCTGCCCCAGGCCCAACTCTGGCCGAAGACCCCACTGGGCCACGAAGGACACTCGTCCCCGACCAAACCGACCAAGGGGCGGTCCGACCCCCGCCATCGGTCGGGCGCCCCACAAAGCTCTGACCAAGGGGCGTTCCGACCCCCGCCATGGGTCGGGCGCCCCACAAGCTCCGACCAAGCCAAGAAAATCTCCGCCAGAGGTCGGGCGCCAGACCATCACCGGTCAACCTCGAGTTGGCCACCTGCCCCACGGGCACGACGGCTCAGAGTGACCGTGCGAGGGCAGGTGGCTCCTTCCCAAGATGGCGAGGAGGTTGCCGAAGTCAAGCACCAGTCTCGTCATCCCGTCACGCATAGTGGGAGGATGCGCTCCTTCCCGAGGCAACGCCAGAGCCAGGCGCTACGGCGTCAGCACCTGGCAAGCGCGTAGAGGGTAGGTGCACCAACTCCCGGCAAAGCAGAAAACCATGCCACTCGACGTGTCTACCGACCCAGCATGGAGCGAGCAGGCACCGGTCAGTCGCCAAGACCGAAGACTAGGACTCCTAGCCATAGGACACCCCATTCTTTCTTTTTCAAACTCCCATGTAACCTGCCCCCTCTATCTATATAAAGGGAGGCAGGACCCTCAAGGAGGGGGACGACTTTTAGAGCGAACAGTCCTTACTTCTCCCACTCGTACGAGGCGCTCGAGGCCAGCCCTTAGCCCACACTTGTAACCCCGTGCAGTCATCTGCACTCGAAGTAATACAGATCCACCACACGAACTGGAGTAGCGACATTCGGCCCGAACCAGTATACATCTTGCGCTCCCTGAGTCAACCATTCAAGGAGAGGGAACGCGCGACCCCTTGACTAGAAATTTACTGACAAGGTTACTATCTCATTTATATTCCTTCTAATTTTGATTTTTTCAAAGATAACAACCGAAGTTCAATTTTTTTGGAAAATTTTCTGTAACATTGAGAAACGATATTATTTTATAGATCAAGACAAATAGACCTTAGAGCTTACGAAGGTGGAGGGCGGTGAAAGAGACTAGATTTTGAAATTATTTTCAAGTGCGCATAATGTTTTCCATGTCTGCCATCATATATGCCATAGTTTCCGCAACAGAGGCTTTTCAGTTCTTCCTGAAGTTCCACAACTCCGGCACATGGCTCATTTACTTGACACCAAGAACTAATTGACTCTAGTTATAGCTCTTAATCCCTACAAAAACAATCATGTTGTTGTGAAAAGGGTGTCTTGGTATATTATTAGTAACCACATCGAATTAAATACTAGAAACATTTATATTACCTCTATAAGCTCAGCTTTGGCTTGCATTCACCCTGCGCTCTTTAATGATGTGTACATTGTTAAGAGATTCAATATCTTGCGATTTATCATCTATATCTTTTAATTTTTGTTTCATCTTATAAATCTTTTTTATTAACTCAGAAACTTCTTCGCTTCTGTCCTACTCCATCACATCGGATTTTCCCTTCAATTGTTCTATCTCTATTTTAAGTTTTTGTTTAAGATCCAACAGCTTTTCCATGCCGAATATCTTATCTGTAGGCTCCATTTTATCTATGCAATTTATAGTCACCGGAATAATGTTTATCTCTAAGCAAACAAAAAGAAAACGTAAAAAAGAAGAATCTTATATTCTCAACAAATTCAGTGTGATTGTTTATAATTTCATCCACAAAGATAAACACATCAACCCTCAGTTCCAATGCACACTTGTAAAGCTTTACTAGACAAAATATACCCCTTTTGCGTAATTACAACACCTTGGTTGACTGACAATTCAAGATAAGTGGCACAACAACATTACATATAAGTTTATATAAACATCACAGACAATTCAAAAGGTCTATAAACTTCCATGGTAAAATATGTCAAAGTAATTAATAATTATGGAAGAACTTGTGATTGTTCTCTCATATTACAAAATCATATATTAAACTTACATTGTTAGTCTGTATTGTTAGCCCTTACATTAAACTTATGCTAGGTGAAGCCAAAAAAGTAAAATCAGACTACATAGTTTATTCCTTAATAATTTATATAAGAAACAATTGACATATTTGAATTTCAAATAATAAAATAGTCAAAAGCTTGACATACAACTATCTAATAGTAGTTTGGTCTACTACCTTTATTTTCTAATGAACCCATCTAATTTCAATGCCTAGTAATCCAGTATGGATCGAGTCAAGTATTTTTTTGTTCATTTTGATAACAAACTGTTGGAATGTGAATCATAATTTCCAACGTACAATTGTATGATGTTAAAATCGATATACACCGCACCTATATAAAGACCAGCTATCCACATCAAAATTTGAATCGAATAAAAATGTAGCTTCCAATCCAATATTTTATAAGTAGTGGAATAGCTTGTGATTTCCAATGCAATCCAATTTGCTATCCACATCGATATAGTTTATGACTTATGAAGTTTACCTTAGAGCTTAGGGAGGAGGCGGTGACGGGCTCGGGGAGGAGGCAAGCGGGCTCGAGAGATGCGGCAAGAACATCAAGGGTGGTGAAAGATTTCATTTGAGAGAGGAGTACGGTGGGCAAAAACCCTAAAATGATATATATAATAAGTGTTATATCATAGACGGTTATTGCTACAAACTGTTTGTGCTATACTGTTATCACAAATGGTTTGTACCATGAACTATCTGTGATGTGACATCAGCTTATTACAAACGCTTCTTAGCATATCCTGTAACTTGACAGCTTTGCTAACAAAACCGTTTGCGATTAGCTTTAACACAGATGGTTTTTGAAAACCATCTATGATGAGGTATCTAATATACACCTTTCTGTAGTAGTGTGGTCTTGTATAAGAATATGATCATTTTAATGGTTCTCTATTTCATCAAATATGGAGTTAATTAAGTCATCGTATATGTGTTGGTCTTCTCATATATACCAACATATATAGAAGACCAACACATATACGATAACTTAATTAACTCCATATTTGATGAAATAGAGAACCATCAAAATGCTCATGATTCTGCATAAAACCAGAGTGAAAATAGGCTGCCTATGTTATTCTCATTCGGGGATAAGGATGAAGTGGAAGATAAAGGAGAGCATGACAACTTTCAGAATGAATTATAGATAGAATTAGATTTTGCCTGGAATCCATCAACATTTGTTCTCACAGATGGAAGGAGGTTCTTAACCTTCTGTTATGCTTGTAAATCATTCCACTGATATGATAATAGACTATCACAGATAGTTCTTGATACAAACCATCTGTGATAGCTTATTATCATAGTTGATACAAACCGTCTGTAATAGCTTATTATCATATATGGTTCTCTACTCAGAATCGTATGTGATAATAGACTATCACAGATAGTTTATATCAATAACCGTATGTGATAGGTGTTTTACAGATGGTTCAAAAATTATCCGTGATGTGCCGTATTATCGTAGACACATGCTTACAAATGGTTCAGAAAACCATGTGTGTGATGTTTTTGAATCATCTGTGATGGTCTTTTCTGTAGTAGTGAGCCCAATTCATGGGATAGAAGAAAACTAATAGTCCAATTTAGTTTCGATAGAGAAAGAAATTCACTTAGATTGACAAACACAATCTGAACTAAAAAAGTTCATAACTCTTATATCTGAGCTTGGATTTTGATGTTCTTGGACCTTCTTGAAAGCTTATAATATTATCTTCATATCTCTTCTTAACAAAAAGTCCCAGTTTTGCTTCCTTCTATTTTTAACCTAGCTGACTAGTCTCAACCTACTAGTTAGCCGAATTTAAGATTTAAAATTGTAATATCTTTTATCTCTTAGAGTCCAAGTTGTATATATTTAAGAGTTGAATTTGAGTTAGTTTAGATGTATATTGGTCATGTATTGTGCATCAATATAAGGCCTAAGGGCATATCTCATTGTAGAGAGGACATAAATGCATGATAAATAAGAAAATATCATGGTTCGTTTGTGACAACAAAGAGAGTGTGTGTATGAGAGTTTCCCATCTAGGGCTTGTTGCGTGGAAGCAAAGCCTAGAGCATACTGTTATTAGAGATTGCTCACGATATTTATATGATCCATCTCTTCCATTCATGGCTAACATTACTCACAGTTCGGGGAGGTCTTTATGCTTACTTCTAGATTGGTTCTAACTGTTCTAGTACAAGCCGTGCCATACCTTTACAAGAAGAGAGGACAACGCAAGAAGGAGAGGAGTGCTACATTCGATTCCATCTCTTAGGTTAAAACCCTAGTTCGACCGAAAGAACACAATGAGAAGAAGAACTTGCTATTGATCTCGTGTACCATGAAAGATCATATCAACCTAATGCGTCAACCATAGTTGACTCGTATCACATTGGCTGAAGATGATGTAGATGCGAGAAGGGGAGTCAAAATGTGGATTTGGGGAATATTTATCATATTTATCAAGAATGAGTGACAAATACAGCAGCAACGCACATCAGCTTCCATGAAACTGCCACGACCCATTAGGGGGAGAAGGGAGAACTGGGCTACTAAAGCTGGTTTGTCCGAATGTAGAGATGGGCAAGCTAGTGGCATTGGGTTCAGGTACTCTTAGGCAAACTGCAAGTGTAGGATCGGATGACGTCAATCAGAGGGGGGGTGAATGATTGAGCGGAAGTTAAAATCAAAATTTTCTTGATTCACAAAACCCCCTAAATTAATTATGAAATATTGCTCTCGGTTTCAATAAAAAATAGATTAACAAATGTTCACTAAAACCGTAATTACAGAAGATCCAACCGTCGGATTGACGTAAACTTTTAACTGTATAAACTAGATTCAAATAAAAAACTAACGCAACAAGAATCACTTCAATCGGATATACGGATCTAGAGTTATGACCTTTGCAAGTTGACTATATCAAATAATGACGAGAATAGATCAAACCCTAATTATGAGATTAAACAAAATACCGGATGTTGTCCAGGTCTTCGATAGCGATGAAGATGCTGACCTGCATTGTGCTCACCACCTCCTTGTGCCCCTGGAGCAGCAAAACCACCGCCGGCCGCAGTGCACAAAAAGAACGGCCAACAAAAATATCTAGTCGCTCTTCTAGTCGTTCATGCATGCGCCGATGCGCAAGGAAAACAAACAAAAAACGCCAGGAAGAAATCCAACGAAAAGCCACCAGGACCTAACCTTGCATGCATTCACATAAAAGATCTAGTCATCACCAAGAACATGCATGCATGCACTCCTAGTCGCCAAGAAACATTTGATCGCAAGAGAATCAGACGCCAGGCACTTGATGAGCCGCCGGCCGCAAGTCACGCGAGACCAACTTCTAGTTGCCCTCTAAAATCACAATGGTCGTCGGAAGAAAAACAAGATCAGCGCCGTCACACATGAATGCGCAGCCGGCCAAAAGAACTCGTCACATGAAAAACGGCTGAGACTCTCCAGCCGCCACCGAAGCAAATACACAAAACCTAAAACGGCCGAGCTCCAGCCGCCGCCCCAAAAAGCCAATTCATTGATCAGGTTTCCAAGTCCTTTTATACAATTCAAAACCCTAACTTCTTATCTCTAATACATGTATGCATATCCACCTGGCCCAATAACACATGGCCCAATATATGCATACAACCCAAAATCACACATGCAGCGCACAGACGCTGCCGCACTCACGTGACTAACCAGCCTCCGTGTGCACCGTTCTCTAGCCCGAACGTCCCGCATGACATCCTCGACCACCAGGACCTCGATTCCTCTCTGAACCTAGTCCCGAACCTCAGTTCCTCCATGAACCTAGTTCCGGTCCTGTCATCGACCACGTTCGCCCTCGAGCAACACCTGCACATGAATAAACACCAAACTAATCCGAGCACAAGTCCACGACTTGACTCAAAGTCAATCCATGCAACCACTCACACGAGCGCATTGCATCAAGCAAACTCCATCATGCTATCACCTAGCATAATAAGCATATCAACATAGCACATGCATAAGCACCACACATGCTATAACCAAAGTCACTTTACAATGCCAATTTCACCATTCAACCAATTTTTCATCACATGATCTCACAATCTCCCCCTTGATGAAAACATTGGCAACACTATTTGGACCTGAACATTGGCATTCACCTCACAAGAATAGATGTAAGAAATTTTGTTTATAAATTAAAAAGACAAACAAGGTGACCAAAAGGTGACCAAAAGACAAAGAGAGAAAATCTCCCCCTACAAAGAAGAAACAAAATTTCCCTTTATCTAAAAAGAAATCTCCCCCTATGACAAAGAGAAACTCCCCCTAACAGAAAGAAGAAATGTGTGTGTGAATGTGCAATGTGTAACTAAAAATTCTCCCCCTTTGACAATGGATTCATCAAGAATGCAAAAAGAGAACAAAAGAGAAACTTCTCCCCCTTTATGTTGTTGTTTTCCTTTTTTTTATGTACTGAGCATTATGAATCATGCACAAATTAATGGAACAACTTGATCACCAAGTCATACTATCAATAGTACTTGCACCCTCAAATCTACACATAAACAATGTAGAGTAAGCATAACTAGAAATCAAGTACTATTAATGATTTTTTGTATGGCATGATCTCCCTTTCTCAACAATCTTAAAACCTGAAAACATTGAATTTTTGTGCACTTTATTTGTGCTTTGAAAAACTGATTCATTACTTTGATTGCAACAATAACAATTGCAAGGAATTACATGCACCATCAGACTTACTTTTCAACCATGCCAAGCAATCACAAGCTTAAGGTTTCATGGTTTCGGTCATACACAACCTCTTCCAAGTTCATATCAAAGTGCAATGATAAGCAGTCTCGTAAAGAAGAAGTGCGATAGTACATAACCTTGTTCTTTGCATTTATCAGCAATCATTTTTTGCTTTAGTACTTAGCTTTCAGATTTAGCACTTTTTTGAACAGGATCAAGATAGCCAAGAAAATTCAACCATGACAAGATTTAATTCAAGTTATCATTCCATTTAAAAAGTCATGACATAAACTACACCATATATGTATAAGCAGGAAGTTGCAAAGACCCTTGTAGGATAAATGAAAGGACCGATATGTCGCCTAGAGGGGGGGGTGAATAGGCGTAATTAAAATTTGCAATTAAATAAAATCACTCGAGGGCCAAAATCCGGAGTGTCCGGACTTAATGTCCGGATAGTCCGGAGTTAATGTCCGGATAGTCCGGATTAAATGTCCGGAGTGTCCGGACAAGTGACCTCGAAATGAGAATTTTAAATCCTAGCAAATTTTCAACAATCTAGCTGAATACAAAGGTTCTAACTGAACTCAGGTACCTTAGAAAAATATGGATCTAGAGCCAAACACAGAGATAAAGTAGATCGGGGCACCACAAGTTTCAAGAACTACAAGCCCTAGCACACGCAAGTGAAGAACACAAAGACAACGAATTTGTTACGAAGTTCGGATTCTTGAAGGAATCCTCGTCTCCGTTGAGGAGGCACAAAGCCCGGTCCCTCTTGACCCCTTTCCTCCGGTGTTGCACAAAGCACTCATGGGTCTTCACTTCTTGCCTCTTTCCTTTGGAGGCTAGGCTTGCCTTCACAAGCAGCCGAGGCTCTCCACACGAAGATTGGAGGCTCCGGTGACTCCTTGCCGTCTAGGAGCCCTTCAAACTCCAAGAGTAACAAATCGCCGCTAAATCAACTTGGAGGATGAACTTGTGCTCAAGAATCAACAAAGCAAGCTCAAATCACTTAAATGCCCTCTTTTCTCCCAAAAGATTCAAGCCAAATCAAAGATTCAAGTGGGGAGAAGAGGCTAGGGCTCAAGAGAGTGAGAGAGTGAGCTTGAGACTTGAATCTTGCAATGAATGAAGTTAGTAGCAGTTAGAAATGGAGTGAGGGTTTAAATAGCTCATCCAAAATCCAGCCGCTTCTGATTTTCACAAGCAAAAGTCCGGACTATCCGGACATTTAGTCCGAGTGTCCGGACTCAACTCATTATCAACCGAGCGGTGAGCTCGAGTGTCCGGACAATATCTTGGATAGTCCGGACAAATTCCGAATGTCCGGACTAAATGTCGGATACTCGGACTTACGAAGAAAAGCAACCGAGGACCCCACTCGAGTATCCGGATTTAATCCCGGATACTCGGACATTTTCCACGGAGTGTCCGGACTAAATGTCCGGATACTCCGGACTTACCACCTCGGCCAGGAGTACCCTTTGATAGGAAATGCATTGTTTTAAAATTCTTTTGAGATGCAATTTTCATCCTATGAGCACAAGCATATCCTAGAAGCGATTTTCCGTCGTATCCCCCTTAATAGTACGGCTATCCTTAGCCTCAATAAAATAAAAGGATTCAACTAAAGTCTTGATGCCACCTTTTCAAATTTTAAATATGGTGGGGATCTCCAATCGCCATTCAACCATGATATCTTCTTGATCCTTTGCATAGAATCTCACATGCATCGTTAGTATACTCAATTGTGTTGCCATAAATCACCAAAACTCTTTGAGGGCCTAGATGCACTTTCAATCTCCCCCTTTTTGGTGAATTGATGACAACACAATTGGATTTAGATAAAATTTGAAATGAGATAGTATTTGGAAGACCAAATACACGGGGAAGCTCCCCCTAAATGTGTGCATTGAAAAAATTTGAGTGAAAAGTCAAATGCACATATTTACGGAAAGTTTTATGAGCTCCCCTAAGATTCTTGCTTCGAGGAGAATATGACATGATATATAGCGATAATTTGCATAAAGTAGATATGACATGATATCACACAAGTGCATAACGAAAAGGAACTAGATAATGATATTAAGCAAATAGTTCGACAGCCAACACAAGTTCACGAACACAACCATAAACACAAGTTCAACGAAACGATAATTAAACACAGCACAACCAAGCACGGCAACGAAATAACAGAAATAACACTCTAGCTCTCTCCCCCTTTGGCATCAAGACACCAAAAAGGAAGAGTCTACGCAAGGAATCACTCGTCGTCGCCGGAAGGCTCGTAGTCCTCCTCCTCGCTGTCGTCGCCACTGCCACTGATGCTGGCCTGAGGTGCCGGAGGTGGTAGATCGAAGAGCTGCCGGGTAGCGGAATCCACTGCAGATACATGAGCTGACTCCTCAGACTCGCTACTGGCTGGAAGATCCTCACCCTGCTGGCGGCGGTAGGCGCGGAACTCACGGCGGTGCTCACGAAGCTCACGACGGGTCTCCTTGACTTGGTTGGACACATCTTGACAAAGACAGAATAGGCACTTCAGCATCCTTTTGATAGTGTCGCGGCTAGTACGAGGAGAGCCTTCTCCCGTGGGAGAAACTGGAGCGGTCTGAGCTGGTGGAGGAACAGAGGCAGAAGCTGGAGGAGGTACAGAAGGCCTGGCACTGGAAGGACGACCTCGGGGACGCTTCTCCAAAGGAGCTGCAGGAGCGGCAGAAGCGGAAGCAGAAGGTGCACGGACCTTGTAGGGAAGGTGATCCACATCCTTGACAAAGTCAAGGCCCGTGACGTGCTCGATGAGAGCCATGATGAATGGCGCATATCCGCAGCTGCTGGAGTGACTGAGCGAGTTATGGCGAATGGCCTCCCAAATAAAATCCACGACGTCGAAACCATGAGTCCGTTCCACCAAGTGATAAAGCAAATTTCGCCCATATGAACTGATGGCAGACGCATCACCCTCCTTAGGCCAAAGAGTGACCCGAAGAAGCCTCAGAAGAATAGCAGCCACAGGCTTGAGACCCTTAATCGTGCCAACCACGAAATGTTGCGATGAATCATAAAGATCTTCAAGCTGCTCAGGGGCCATCACCTTCTTATCATGTAATTTTGCATCACCGTCAGCTGACCTTAGATGCAAAATCCTAGCAAACGTCCTCTTGGTGGCCACATACCATAACTTGTCGGTCATCCACCATATGGCTTCTTGCTTCTTGTCGTAGAAGAGAGTGGCATAGAACTGCATAATCACTTCATCATTCCAAGCATACATAAAGCTCATGAGGTCCTTCACCTTATGCCTCTCACAAATCTGAATAACCTCATCAAAGATGGGATTCTGAGCCTCAGACATGTAGATCCAGTCAACCCGCTTCATCTTCATCACTGGATTCTCCATTGGAAGGAGAACAGTCTCATAATAATCTGAGTGGAACCTGTTCCAGAACCGCTTGTCGACATACTGATCTTGATGGAACTCAAGCGGATCCTTGTTCCTTTGTGCAACAATCGCTTTGCCCTTCCCTGCACCAACACGATAGTCAACCACACGTAGGGGCATCATCTGGCCTGGATATCTCCACTGTGGCTGAAGCTTCTCAAGTGGACCAATCGCCACTTTTGACTCGTGAAAGTGCTTCTTCTTCTGCTCACGACGCCTTGCATGGACATCCGCGGGATGCTCATCGGCAGGAATCTCCTCGGGATCAACTTGAGGAGGAGCACGAGCGGATGACGGAGCAGCAGGAGGAGCCATAAGCATATTTGCACGACTATGGCTGATCTTCTTCACGCCTTGCCTCTTCTTCTTGGGAGCGCCGGAAGGAGAGGAAGGAGGTGACTCAAAAGGGCGCTTTCCGGCACCAGAACCACCTTGCGAAGAAGCCATCTAAGAGGGAACAAGGATTGGAGTGAAACAAGGTTCACAGGAAGGCAAGATTTGCAATTTATATTTTTGGACCGAGAGGCACAGCTCGGACACTCCGGACATTTAGTCCGGACTGTCCGGACAATTACTCCGGATACTCCGGAGATTTAGTCCGGATACTCCGGACTGTGCAGATTTCAATCCAAAAACCTAACTTGCAAACAATGTGGGATTTCTAAAGGCACATTCTAGGATTTCAACAAGAATATGAATGTACTTTAGCAAGGGAACCCTAATCCTAAGAATTTCAAGGATCAAAAGAAGATTAGGGCTAAAGATGACATACCACAAAGATGAACCACCACAAACGAAGAAAAATTGAGGGAGATCCTTCCCCACGCCCACCAAGGAAGATCCGGAGGCTCCGGAGGGTGAGAAACACGCCGGAGATGGAGGGGAACCGGAGGGCGGCGGCTAGGGCAAAGTTTTGAGGAGGATGGGTTGAAACAAATGAGAGAAGAGAGAGAAAGAATGCCCCCCGCACGGCTTAAATACCCAAAGCCATCTCAGTCCGGACACTCCGGACATTTAGTCCGGATACTCCGGACAATTTGTCCGGATACTCCGGACAATTAGTCCGGACTGTCCGAACTGACAGCTCGGGATCGGATTAGGAATTTCAAGGATTTGAAGGGAATGAATGACTTGAAGAATTGAGAAAAGAAGTCCTCAAGGACCCTTTGCACAATGTGACTAGCGAACACAAAATCAAACAATCCATAGTCACATGTCATTGGGCACGATCCGAAGATCAAATATTTCAACCAACACAAAAAGATTAGAGAAAAAGACCAAATAAGCTTTTTCAACATATTTTGCAAGCATCAATCAAAAGTGTTCACGCTTCAAGCCAAGTTGCGAGAATCAAGAATATTTAGCCCACTCCTCAATTCGCAAAATCTCTTTTCATCAAGAGGCTTGGTGAATATATCGGCTAATTGATCATTTGTGCTCACATGTTGGATATCGATATCGCCTTTAGTGGAATGATCCCTTAGAAAATGGTGGCGAATATCAATATGCTTTGTACGGGAATGTTGGACGGGGTTGTTGGCAATTTTTATGGCGCTCTCATTGTCACACAAAAGTGGCACACGGTTATAGGTTAGTCCATAATCATTTAGAGTTTGCCTCATCCAAAGCAATTGCGCACAACAACTCCCGGCGGCTATGTATTCGCCCGGTTTGTGGATAGGGCTACTGAATTTTGCTTCTTAGAGGACCAAGAGACAAGGGATCTACCTAAGAACTGACAAGTCCCCGAAGTACTTTTCCTATCCACTTTACATCCGGCATAATCCGCATCGGAATAGCCGACTAACTCAAATGATGAACCTTTAGGATACCAAAGCCCGAAATGAGGAGTGTGCACTAAATACCTCAAGATTCTCTTCTGACCACCAGGTGGCACTCTTTTGGGGCGACTTGAAAACGTGCACACATGCACACACTAAGCATGATATCGGGCCTAGATGCACAAAGATAGAGTAAAGACCCAATCATCGAACGATATACCTTTTGGATGACCGGTTTACCTTCTTTGTCGAGGTCTAGATGCCCGTTGGCTTGCATTGGCGTCTTGATTGGCTTGGCGTTCTCCATTCCGAACTTCTTGAGCATGTCCTTGATATACTTTGTTTGGCATATAAAAGTTCCTTACTTGAGTTGTTTGACTTGAAATCCGAGGAAGAACTTTCACTCGCCCATCATGGGCATCTCAAACCTTTTAGTCATGATTCTACTAAAATCCTTGCACAAATGTTCATTAGTAGATCAAAATATAATGTCATCAACATAAATTTGACAAACAAACAAGTCATTATCAATGTTTTTAGTAAAGAGAGTGGGGTCGGCCTTTCCGACTACAAAACCTTGACCGAGAAGGAAATCGCGAAGACACTCGAACCACGCTCTCGGCGCTTGCTTAAGCCCATAGAGGGCCTTATGTAGGAAGTATACGTGGTCCGGATGGTTCGGTCTTGGCCGGTGGTTTCTCAACGTAGACCATTTCGGAGAGTGGTCCATTCAAGAAGGCGCTTTTCACGTCCATTTGGTATAACTTGAAATCATGGTGAGTCGCAAAGGCAAGTAATATTCTAATAGATTCAAGCCTAGCTACAGGAGCGTATGTTTCATCGAAATCCAAACCTTCGACTTGCGTGAAGCCTTGAGCAACCAACCGTGCTTTGTTTCTAGTCACTATACCGTTTTCATCTTGCTTGTTCCGAAAGACCCATTTGGTTCCAATCACGTTTTGCTTGGGCCGTTCGACAAGCTTCCACACTTGGTTCCGTTCGAAGTTGTTCAACTCCTCTTGCATCGCCACCACCCAATCCGGATCTTGGAGTGCTTCTTCTACCTTTAGTGGTTCAAGAGAAGACACAAAAGAGTAAAATTCACAAAAATTTGCAAGTCGAGATCTAGTGGATACTCCCTTGTTAATGTCTCCAAGTATGTTGTCGACCGGGTGATCGCGTTGTATGCTTTGATGAACTCTCGGATGAGGGGTTGTTGCGTTTATACGTTGAATAGGACCTCCGTCGTCTTGAGAAGTGTTGGAACCATCTTGAGTTTGAATGGATGAGGGAGGATCAACATTTGGAGCACTGATGTCCGGAATGTCCGGGGTTAAGTCCGGACACTCCGGAGATTTTGTCCGGATACTCCGAACATTATCCCGGACACTCCGGGTTGAGGTGCTCGGGATTGCATCCTGCTCCACCGGTTTTACCTCCCCAATGGCCAATTTCTTGATTGCTTCACATGGAGGTTCTTCCCTATTAATTTCATCACAATTAACTTGTTCTACTTGAGAACCGTTAGTTTCATCAAATGTTACGTCACGCGAGATTTCAACTACACCGGTGGTGTTATTGAAAACCCGATATGCGTAAGCATTTGATCCATAACCAAGCAAAAATCCTTCATCTACTTTAGGAGCAAATTTAGATGACTTAGCTTTCTTGTTGAGGATGTAACATTTACTCCCAAATACTCTGAAATAGGATACATTGGGTTTCTTGCCGGTTAGAAGTTCATACGCCGTCTTCTTCAACAACTTGTGGAGATATAGTCGGTTGGAGCTGTGGCACGCAGTGTTGTGACCTCTGCCCGAATATGTCGGAGACCTTGTACTAAATCAAGCATCGTCACGCGCCATCTCGATGAGGGTTCGATTCTTCCTCTCGGCTACCCCATTCTGCTGAGGAGAATAGGGAGCCGAGAATTCATGCTTGATGCCTTCTTCATCGAGAAACTCTTCCACACCAGTATTCTTGAATTCGGTGCCGTTGTCGCTCCGAATTTTCTTGATCTTCACATCGAACTCATTTTGAGCTCTTCTCATGAATTTCTTCAAGCTTCCTTGGGCTTCGCTTTTATCATGCAGGAAAAACACCCAAGTGAAGCGAGAAAAATCATCAACAATTACTAGACCATACTTATTTCCTCCGATGCTTATGTAGGCGATCGGGCCGAACAAATCCATGTGTAGCATCTCCAATGGCCTCGAGGTGGTCATCACATTCTTAGCGGGGTGAGATGCTCCGACTTGCTTCCCGGCTTGACATGCGCTACATACCCTGTCTTTCTCAAAGACAACGTTGGTTAGTCCAAGAATGTGGTTGCCCTTAAGGAGTTTGTGAAGGTTCCTCATACCAACATGGGCAAGCCGGCGATGCCAAAGCCAACCCATGCTAGATTTAGCCATAAGACATGTTTCAAGGTTAACTCTATCAGCAGAGAAATCTATAAGATAGAGATTACCCTTTAAACGACCCTTAATAGCTACTGAACCATCAACCCTCTTAATGACATCCACACCTTTCTCACTAAACACACAATTATAGCCCGCTTCACATAATTGTGCAACGGACAATAAATTGTAGCTTAGAGATTCAACGAGTAAAACATTGTTTATATGAAAATCATTGGTAATCAATATCTTACCTAAACCTACCACTTCACCTTTTCCATTATCGCCAAAGATGATGCTTTCACTATTTGATCCATTGGCTTCCAAATCGCTTAACATTGCCTTTTCTCCGGTCATATGATGCGTACATCCGCTATCCAAGATCCAACTTGTTCCACCGGAGATGTAGGCCTACAAAAAGAAATTTAGTTTTTGCTCTTTGGTACCCAAACTTGTTTAGGTCCGCGCACGTTAGTGACAAGTGATTTGGGAAACCAAATAGATCGCACATTAGAGGTACTTTTGGATTTACCTCCAATAGGATATGCAACTACACGACCATGGTTAGTTCTCTTAAGTACATATGAAACAAAGAAAGTGGATTGAGCCTTATATTTAGAGTTTGCTTCCCCCTTTACGAAGTGAATGGGCTTGTTCAAAGGCGTAACCACAATGTGGTTTCCTTTGCCCTTGGGAGGGACATAACCAAGCCCATGCTTCATGGGGTTACCTTTAGCGCTTACCGAGGAACTCCTCTAGTCCCTTGCTAGCCTTATAGGACTTTTGTAGTCCATCTTGAGCATTCCTTGAGCTTCTCATTTTCATGAGCAAGTACTTGCAAAGTCTCAAGGTTAGTGGTACAAATATCAATATTGACATTATAGCACCTAGCGCATCCATTGCTAGTTGAAGGTAATGAAGAATTGGAGTTAATAGTTGAGGTAACCGGAGGGCTATTCTTGAGATCAACAAGCTTCAACTCAAGAGCCTTGCAAGCATCCTTTGCCTTAGCAAGTTCCTCTTTGAGTGAAGCGTTGGTGATCTCGAGACTAGTCACCTAGGATTTGATTAATTTTGAATTCCCAACTAATTTCTCATTTTTCTCTTTTTCAAAAGACAAGCTCTTCTCTAGCTCACGATTTTTCTCCTTTTCGAGGATGAGCAAATCCTCTTGAGCCTCAAGAGTAGCTTCCTTTTGTTCTACAACTTCCTCCAACTTTTCAATATTTTTTAAAAGCAAGTTTAATTTATGAATGTCAAAATTCTTCATAGATTTAAGCACAGTGTTAACATCATCTTCATCACTATCGCTATCGTGCTCATCTAGACATTCATTAGCAATGGAGGGAGTGGAGTCTTTTGGTAATACCTTATGCCCTTTTGCCATAAGGCACATAGGAGTGTTGTCGTCGTCATCGCTCAAGTTGTCGAAGAGGCTCTTCGACGTTGTTGAGGTGGTAGGCACGGCGATAGCGACGGAGGCAATTCCTCCTTCCTCGTCGGACTCGGAGCTTGAGTCGAATCGGAGTTTGAATCCCACTCTTCTCCAATATCGCTTGACCCTTGTGCTTGTAGTGCTTGAATTTCTTGCTCTTTTCTTTGTCTTTGCCTCGATATTTGTCTTTCTTGTGAGGCTTCTCATCTTTGCTTTCCTTGTGCGGACACTCGGCAATGAAGTGGCCGGTTTCACCGCATTCATAGCATCTTCGTGTAGAATGTCTACCCTTTGACTTTCTTCCAAAGCTCTTCGACTGACCTCCTTGTTTGAAGTTCTTTTTCTTGAAGAATTTGTTGAATCTTCGCACAAACAGAGCCATATCTTCATTTGTCAATGGACCACACGACTCTTCGTCTTCGCTCGAACTCTCTTCTGCTTGGCGCACTATCTTGACGGCCTTGAGGGCAATCCCTTTCTTTTTGCCAGACTTGAGTTCTTCAACTACCTCGGCCTCCTTCACCATCATCTCGTCCATCATGAGCCGGCCAATGACGTCATGAGGTGTCAACGTGTCGAAGTTGGGCCGGTCTCGGATCAACTGAACAAGGTTGCGGTTGGTAGGAGTGATTACGCGGAGAATGATCTTCACAACGGCCTTGTCAGAAAGATCGGTGCACCCGAGACCTTTGGCTTGATTCACGAGCACCATTAGCCGGTCAAACATCTTGTTGTAGGACTCTCCTTCTTCCAAAGTGAACCGGCTTAGCTCACCAATGATGAGCTCTATCTTTGATTCACGGACACTTGAAATCCCTTCATGACTCACCAGGAGTCTATCCCAAATGGCCTTTGCTTCCTCAAGTCCATCCACTCGATTGAACTCGGAATCACTTAAAGCATTAAACAAGGCATTGACGGCCAAGTCATTGAAATGTTGATCTTTATCTTCTTCGGGAGTAAGATTCTCGGGATCATTAGGCTTGAAACCTGTTTGCACAATCTTCCAAATAGAAGGGTGAAGTGACCTCAAGTGCATCTTCATCTTATGTTTCCATGCCGCATAGTGAGTGCCATCGAAATGAGGCGCTCGGCGAGGAGAACGAAACATACGATGAAGAGCCGAGGAATTGTAATTAAGTGGAATTCCCATCCTAAGATCATCCCGTGCAGAGGTGCGGTGAGATCTTCGACAGAACTTCCTGCTTTGCGACATATTGATTCTCCAGCGGTTAAGCCAAACTAAGGAGATTTGGCTCGATACCAATTGAAAGGACCGATATGTCGCCTAGAGGGGGTGAATAGGCGTAATTAAAATTTGCAATTAAATAAAATCACCCAATGGCCAAAATCCGGAGTGTCAGGACTTAATGTCCTGGATAGTCAGGTTAATGTCCTGAGTGTCCGGGACAAGTGACCTCGAAATGAGAATTTTAAATCCTAGCAAATTTTCAACAATCTAGTGAATACAAAGGTTCTAAGCGAACTCGGTACCTTAGAAAAATATGGATCTAGAGCCAAACACGAGATAAAGTAGATCGGGGCACCACAAGTTTCAAGAACTACAAGCCCTAGCACACGCAAGTGAAGAACACAAAGACAACGAATTTGTTACGAAGTTCGGATTCTTGAAGGAATCCTCGTCTCCGTTGAGGAGGCACAAAGCCCGGTCCCTCTTGACCCCTTTCCTCCGGTGTTGCACAAAGCACTTTCATGGGTCTTCACTTCTTGCCTCTTTCCTTTGGAGGCTAGGCTTGCCTTCACAAGCGAATCGAGGCTCTCCACACGAAGATTGGAGGCTCCGGTGACTCCTTGCCGTCTAGGAGCCCTTCAAACTCCAAGAGTAACAAATCGCCGCTAAATCAACTTGGAGGATGAACTTGTGCTCAAGAATCAACAAAGCAAGCTCAAATCACTTAAATGCCCTCTTTTCTCCCAAAAGATTCAAGCCAAATCAAAGATTCAAGTGGGGAGAAGAGGCTAGGGCTCAAGAGAGTGAGAGAGTGAGCTTGAGACTTGAATGTCTTGCAATGAATGAAGTTGGTAGCGGTTAGAAATGGAGTGAGGGTTTAAATAGCTCATCCAAAATCCAACCGTTACAGATTTTCTGCGCAAAGTCCGGACTATCCGGACATTTAGTCCGGAGTGTCCGGACTCAACTCATTTATCAACCGAGCAGGTGAGCTCGGAGTGTCCGGACAATATCTTCGGATACTCCGGACAAATTCCCCGGAATGTCCGGACTAAATGTCCGGATACTCCGGACTTACCAGAGAAAAGCAACCGAGGACCCCAGCTCGGAGTATCCGGATTTAATCCCCGGATACTCCGGACATTTTCCCCGGAGTGTCCGGACTAAATGTCCGGATACTCCGGACTTACCACCTCGGCCAGGAGTACCCTTTGATAGGAAATGCATTGTTTTAAAATTCTTTTGAGATGCAATTTTCATCCTATGAGCACAAGCATATCCTAGAAGCGATTTTCCGTCGTATCCCCCTTAATAGTACGGCTATCCTTAGACTCAATAAAATAAAAGGATTCAACTAAAGTCTTGATGCCACCTTTTCAAATTTTAAATATGGTGGGGATCTCCAATCGCCATTCTAACCATGATATCTTCTTGATCACTGCATAGAATCTCACATGCATCGTTAGTATACTCAATTGTGTTGCCATAAATCACCAAAACTCTTTGAGGGGCCTAGATGCACTTTCAATAAACATGGCTTCAAATGACATGTGTGAATGAAATACAATGCTCAGTACTTTTACTGTTTTTCATTTAAGGAACACACAAAATAAAAAGTATGTTACACAATTATTACACGGTTTTTCACAAGCTCCCCCTCAAAACAACCATCTTAAAAAAAACTTCTTCAAAATTGTCACTTGAAGGGAATAATCTTAAAAAAACAAAAGGCTTGAAAGAACAAATCTCCCAAAAGCAACCGAAAAAGACTTTCACCAAAAATCCAATAACTCCCCCTCAAATGGATCACCAATGAGATCAACAGAGAGGAGATGATGATATACATGTGCTTGAGTTATCATGGTATGTTCAATTAAGTATAAGCATGAATCATGATAAGTGAATTCAAAGCATGAAAGGCATGATATAAAATATAACATTATTGAACATGCCAAGGGAAACATATGAGCATATGAACAAGAAGTCTCATCTCATGTCACAATTAAATATCTGTAAATGTAAAAAACATGAGTATATAAGATAGCTCACAAAGTAGATGAAGAATTATTGCACATGCCTCTTGAAAACCATCTCAAGGGTGAGAACCATCCAAGTCTTGATCCCATCTTGCAAAAGACCAAGATCCACTAAGCACTGTTCTCCAACCCGCATATGAAAAACCTACATAGTACGAGAAGATGTCGAGGCCTTGGTACTGGGGTTAGAAATAAAGCATTTGGGAATCCAATACTGAGACACACGACGAGTAGGCACAACACGAGTATGCTTGTTCACAAAAACAGATTTGCCCTTTCTGGTGTTTCTTTCAACAAAAGATGTTTGCATCACCCTAAGCACAAAATGAGGATGCTTGTTCACAAAATCAGATTTACTCTTTCCTGTGTTTCTTGCAACAGAAGGTATTTGCATAACCCTAGGCACAAAATGAGGAGTAAAGCGTGCCTGTCTGAAATTAGACCTAGCCTTAGCCCTTTCTTTCTTTTGTTGTTTGGCTAGTCTAAAGCAAAAATCTACTAAGTGTCCATCTCTACCACAATGAGTGCAAGTGTACTTAACATGATGTTTAGCTTTAGAAATATAAGTAGCATTTGCATTCATCATAGTAGAAGATAACACACCAGCAGACTTGAAAATAATTTTCTTAGGCTCATTGACAATTTCAAAATTTTCACTTTCAAGTGTCTTAACAATAGTAGAAGTATGCGATTTATGATGAGCATAAGAATCAAAACCTAAACCTTTGTGATGAGTACTGACTTTTGATTGATCCAAAATTATGTTTAGGTTTTTCTTTCCTGAAGTGAACCGTTCTAAAGATTTTTCCAAGTAATCAACCTTTCGAGAAAGAGTTAAACAGTTATTACATGGAACGTCCACTTTTCCTTTCTGTTTGTGACAAGTTGAGCATGAAATAACCTCATGAGTGAGCATAGCATCTGTCATTTGAGAAACCCTAGCATTCGTATCATGCAACTTTAATTCCAGTATAGCACATTTAGAACAATGTGTTGTATCATGCAAATCAACAGTTGAACAGCTAGCATTTTTAACATGTTTCTCATTTTCTTTCTTTTCAGCATTGACTTGTTCTAACAAAGAGACATGTTCTTTCCTAAGCACAGTGAGTTCACTGTAAATTAAGTCACATGATTTGCAAGCATCATCATCAGGAATCAAAGATCTAAGCCTTGCAATTTCAGAATTAGAGCTATTAATTTCTAGATATTTTTCTTTAAGAGCCTTCTTAGATTTTTTAAGTTCTAAAGCTAATTTAACCATGGCATATTCAAGATCATTATATGAAGGTCTCACCTCATCAAGATCGGAGTCGTTGTCGCTATCCCTTCCAGTCATGAAACACATGCCGGTGAAGTCATCATCGGAATCTCCCTTCTTGTCCTTCTTCTTGTTATGTGGCTCATTATCACTCTCAAAGTCTACATCGCTAAGATCACACTCCTCTATGGTGGCTAAGATTTTCTTAGCAACTTTTCAAAAATTGGAGCGCCTAGGAGTAGTGCGTCTTGAGCTGCGTTGCGCTGGTTCCCTTTCTTCCTTCTTCTTCGATTTGGGACAATTTGCTTTAATATGCCCGGAAAGGCCACACTCAAAGCAACTAAAGGACCCCGAAGTTGTGCCTCCATGCCTCCTCATTCTCACATTGTTGAGTGCTTTAAAAGCACGTGAGGAGATGATCACAAGATCTTCTTCAGGAAGCATCTCAAACTGTTCATCTGAAAAAGAAGCCAATGCAGACAAGGAAGCAAAAGATGGTGATCCAGACGAAGTGCTAGGGTTAGCAATAAGAGCATGTGTAGAGGATTTATCATCTCTAGGTGACAAAGAATCCATCTTATAAGTTTTCAGCCTAGAGTAAACATCATCCATGGTCAAAGTATCTAAATCAACAGTTTGATTAATTGCCGTAACAACCATGCGCCATTCAGGACCAAGAGATCTCAAAATTTTACTAGCATTATCCTCAACTGAATTATTAACTCCAACACCATGCAAATTGCTCAAGATTTTCTCAAATCGAGAGAAAAGATCATCAATTGATTCACCTGGTCTCATTACAAAATCAGAAAAGTCCTTTTGGTAAATATTTTTGCGCACTTTCTTAATCTTAGTAGACCCTTCATGATAGTCACATAATGTCTTCCAAACTGAATATGCAGAACGTAAATGAGAAACTCGATCAAATTCCTTTTCAGAAATTCCTTGAAAAATCAAGTTTTTAGCTTTAGCATTCAAATCAACATCTACTTTATTATCATTAGTAACTATATTAGGAACATCATATGTAGTACAAAATTTGCGCCAAACCTCATTACCTTGAGCTTCAATATAGGATTGCATGCGGCTTTTCCAATAAGAAAAATTTAAATCATTAAGCATAGGAGGACGATTAACATACTTATCTGACGCCATACCTTAACCTTGCTCTGATACCACTTGTAGGATCGGATGACGTCAATCAGAGGGGGGTGAATGATTGAGCGGAAGTTAAAATCAAAATTTTCTTGATTCACAAAACCCCCTAAATAAATTATGAAATATTGCTCTCGGTTTCAACAAAAAAACAGATTAACAGATGTTCACTAAAACCGTAATTACCGAAGATCCAACCGTCGGATTGACGTAAAATTTTAACTGTATAAACCAGATTCAAATCCGAAACTAACGCATCAAGAATCACTTCAATCGGATATACGGATCTAGAGTTATGACCTTCGCAAGTTGACTATATCAAATAATGACGAGAATAGATCAAACCCTAATTATGAGATTAAACAAAATACCGGATGTTGTCCAGGTCTTCGATAGCGATGAAGATGCTGACCTGCATTGTGCTCACCACCTCCTTGTGCCCCTGGAGCAGCAAAACCACCGCTGGCCGTAGTGCACAAAAAGAACGGCCAACAAAAATATCTAGTCGCTCTTCTAGTCGTTCATGCATGCGCTGGTCTGCAAGGAAAACAAAAAGAAAAATGCCAGGAAGAAATCCAACGAAAAGCCACCAGGACCTAACCTTGCATGCATTCACATAAAAGATCTAGTCATCGCCAAGAACATGCATGCATGCACTCCTAGTCGCCAAGAAACATTTGATCGCAAGAGAATCAGACGCCAGGCACTTGATGAGCCGCCGGCCGCAAGTCACGTGAGACCAACTTCTAGTTGCCCTCTAAAATCACAATGGCCGTTGGAAGAAAAACAAGATCAGCGCCGTCACACATGAATGCGCAGCCGGCCAAAAGAACTCGTCGCATGAAAAACGGCTGAGACTCTCCAACCGCCACCGAAGCAAATACACAAAACCTAAAACGGCCGAGCTCCAGCCGCCACCCCAAAAAGCCAATTCATTGATCAGGTTTCCAAGTCCTTTTATACAATTCAAAACCCTAACTTCTTATCTCTAATACATGTATGCATATCCACCTGGCCCAATAACACATGGCCCAATATATGCATACAACCCAAAATTCACACATGCACGCGTACGGCCCGCCTGCCGCACTCACGTGACTAACCAGCCTCCGTGTGCACCGTTCTCTTGCCCGAACGTCCTACATGACATCCTCGACCACCAGGACCTCGATTCCTCTCTGAACCTAGTCCCGAACCTCAGTTCCTCCATGAACCTAGTTCCGGTCCTGTCATCGACCACGTTCGCCCTCGAGCAACACCTGCACATGAATAAACACCAAACTAATCCGAGCACAAGTCCACGACTTGACTCAAAGTCAATCCATGCAACCACTCACACACGAGCGCATTGCATCAAGCAAACTCCATCATGCTATCACCTAGCATAATAAGCATATCAACATAGCACATGCACAAGCACCACACATGCTATAATCAAAGTCACTTTACAATGCCAATTTCACCATTCAACCAATTTTTCATCACATGATCTCACAACAAGCACATAATAATTCATACTCAACACAGTTCAATTTACAAACTCAAAATTCTTCTTACAACCCATTCAGACGAACATTGCCATGCCCAGGGTTCCAAAAATCGTTGAAAACCGCTCAGTTTTCATGAAAACCATCCATACCACTCCGGTTTGAAAAGCTATACTGCTTGGTTTAGCAGTCAAGTTCAAATTCAAATTCAATTTTTTGGAAAATTTGAAAAAATCTATAAAAAAATTTCCTAAAACAAAGTTTAGAGACATTTTTAAGCCATTCAAAATGTAGAAATTAGAAAATCCAAAAAAAAAAGAAAAAGCCAGCCCACAGGCCAGACCGGCTCTAGCCCTAGCTCGCAAAGAAATTCCATGTGCTGCACATGCTACCAATGCTCAAATGGATAACTTCATTCCACTCAAAAATTCCCCATCATCTCCATTCTCAGCCGGTGTCACCTCCACTCAGATCCGGCCACCGCTTGTCATTGTTCCATAGTCCACTGCGCAATTTTCGAGCGGTAAGCACCGAAAAACCAAAAAGCTTGAGGGGACATTGAAGGCTGCAACAAATTTCATGAAATGAGCTCAGTTTTCACTTGGTTTTGCTCGATTTTCGCTCGATACTTGGAGATATTCTTGTTTATGCATGTATTTGCTTTTTAATTGGTTGGAAAATGGTTATGCAATGCTTACTGTGGTTATGCCGAAATGGTACTATTTGTTGACCTAACAATATTTGTTCAAGTATTTTTAGTAGCAATATTTGTTCAAGTATGTCAAGTAACAATATTTGATGAAGTATGTCAAGTAGCAATATATGTTCAATTATGTCAAGTAGCATATTTAGTAGCAATATTTGTTCAATTATATTTAGTAGCAATATTTGTTGAAGTATATTTAGTAGCAATGGACGACACCTGAAAATGGTACTATTTGTTCAAGTAGCGATATTTGTATGAACATAAATTATCTTGTTATGGTATATTTTAATATGTTAATGTTATCCAATATTGAAAAGCTTACTTCTCGTTGTATGCATGCATGAACTACTAAAACTTTAGTATGGAAGTTCTACTATATACTATTAGTTATATTCTGTACTTATTTTGTTGTATAGCCTGTAATTTGACACAAGATTTTTTGCAAATTATTTACACAAGCAATTTTTGTACGTAAATTACATGCATGCTTACTTCTTATTGTTTTCTATTAGCAGATGGTAGACCATGTCGATGTGGTGTGGAGCACAACGAGAAATTAGGTGCTGGATTTGGATGCAAGCATTGTCTCATGTGCGATTTTTGGATAGGGCGAACATGCATGACCATAATGGAAGAATGACGAAGTTATGCCCACCTCACAACTTTAAATGAAAATTATTAATGTAAATAGTGTTGATATGTGAATGATATTGATATGTGAACGGTATTAGTATGTTATTATGTGAATGTAGGGATGCTAATGGGTTTGGACGGATGTTAATGGGTTTGGATGAGTCCTGACTTTTGGATTAGGTTGGTCCAAGGCTACAACTGGATTGGACTTATTTTGGATCTATAATTATTTGAACTAGATCTAGGTCAGATTAGACCAGACTTGTATCTTATGTTTTCCTACTAAATCTCCCACTACTAACCAAGTAAATCATTGATGTTTGAGCGAATTTCGTTTGGTATTTCATGAATTTTGATACCTCCGAATCGTTGAAATCCGAGTTCAAAACGGTATTGAAACCCAGGCCAGAGCCAATCCAGTCCAACTCTTTTTTTGGAAGGCGCCCTGTGTCCACTTCTAATTTCAGTATGGCCACATAAGCTAAGGCACATATGTGCTGCTGCTGCTGAGTTCAGGTCACATTGGCAATGCCGTGGCCACACAGGCTAGCCTAGTCTATCACGATGGGGCTGGACGAGGTGTAGCCGCCGGCCCTCTCCCGGATCCTTGCCGGGATCTCTGCGTGGAGGACCTGCACCCTAAACACGATGCGCTCGCCGTCCACCAGCTCGAACACACACCCGTCGCCGAGCCTCAGGTTGTTGTCAACCGCGAAGCTCCGCCACCCCGCCTCCAGCCGCTGGATCAGGCGCCCACTGGTGAACCGCATCTCCCAGGACCGGTTCTGCCGGGTCAGGGTCGCTGGCACCGACTTGGATGGGAGGAATGATACAAACGATCTTGGAACCACCTGCTCATGCACAAGATACAGTTGTTATTCGTGTGGTATATATGTATAAAACTCAAAACTTTGTTTTTCTTTCCGCGTCTCTTTAAGTTGTAATTTGGGAGCTCTTTTGCAGTATACTAAATTCAATATTAACCATTTATTTTTTTTGATACAATGGATCAGATTATCTTATATTTATTTATACTTCCTTTGATAGTAAAATAGTAGAAATATCTTCAACAAATCAATGGCTAGATCTAATTTCTAGCATCCACCATAAACTATTAGAATAACACACCATAAAATTTCTGCAACAATTTGAATAGTTTTGCACTGTGAAAGAAAGCAATGCTGATGTACCCAATGCCACTTGCAGTACGAAAGAACCTGAATGATTTAGTCTAGAAGACAGGCAGAAGTTCAGGAAACCGGTATACAAGACTAACTCCCTTTAATTCAGACCAACATGCCAAGCAGGCCAATAATGAGCAGGTGTCATGTCAGCAGTGGAAATATACTGCAGGGTAAATTAAGGTACTTCGGAGCTAGGAGGATCATTGCAAAAATTTCCCCTAGAATTCAGGTGCCACTAGTTAGAAAGTTCATCTGCATTTTAGATTTTAGGTTACAGTTACAAAGACATCAGCATCCCCTCTCCCCGCCCCGGGGGCCGGGGAATTCAGATGCATTGTTCTATGCTTCTCTAGAAACCACCCAAAACTTACTCCATTTCAATGTTTAAGATTAAATTATACCCCACTGAAGAACATCAATACTACAAGAGATTCAGAGGCATGAGGCATCACCATTGAGGAAATTGTCTGGTTTTGTCCGTAAGAGTCATGTATGGCATGCCTATCAAATACACCACAATACCACATGTTATGTCCATAAGAGCCCATGTACGACATGCCCCTGACAGCAAACTAGTACTACTACCTCCGGAATTGTATCAGAATTCTGTTGAAATCGAGCTGTGAATAGCAGCATTACCACTTGAAATGGCGGCTGAACATGAGACTTGCACAGGATACATGCGAAGTATGGTTTCCCCAAAAGTGGGAGGATCCTAGGCTGAACCTTCTCCAGACATGTCTCCGCCGCTTTTGATTGCACGTCAGGTTTATCTGGATGGCCTACAATAGCCTCACTACTCTTCTCTGAAGGGTTTAGCACTGCATGAACCTTAGCACCTGCATTGCAAGAGCAAGTCAAGCTACTTGAGGAGTGCTTTAAGGTAGATAGCAAAGGATTGAGATGCAGAATATAATGTACCAAGATCCCTCATATTACCTGCAATGCCGCATGATTCCTGAGAGGAATGGCTGGGATTAACGGGAGGGCTCGCGGTGTTTGAACCACTTGCCATGGGATCTGTCTGAAGATCACAACAGCATACAGAAAACAGGAGCTGGGTATTGTTCAGTAGGAAAATATTGCCCTGATCAACATCATAGATTCTGCAAACACGCATGCTCCCATCATTCTAGTTGCGACTAAAAAATATATATCTAGTACAGAGACCGAACCCTTGCTGGATCTAACATGTTTGTGCTACATTGTGAGATTGAGCAATAGATGCGAGAATTCAGACAATGCGACAGATAAATAAAGGACCAAGGTGTCAAGGCCTCTAAAAGGCAGAAGCTTCAGGCTTAGGAATCAAGAAGGCGGGCATCAATTCTTGCACAGAAAAATGGAAAAGGATGAGCAGGGCAGAGATTGGGTGTGATGGATCCTTACCATTGCTGGGATTTAGGAGGAAGACGGGGTAGAGGAGAGGAGAGGATTGGAGAAACCCAAAGCCTCCTGCACAGTGGCAACTCGCATGATTGGGGTTATAGCAAAAGTAGTAAAGTACAGTGAAATGTGCCCAGCCAGTTTGGGAGCGGCAGAAGTACACGTGTTGGTGCCCGAGCCAGCTGTTTGCCACATGGATTTCTTATGTAGCCAGAGTAATACGCTACGCTGCGTCGTCCACGACGATATAACATGTAAAATTCAAAAAATTTGATCGTATTTTCGGTTTTCGTTTTTTTAAAATGTGTCGTTAGGACCCGTTGATGAATTTATGGGCTGCTATAAACCTTTGACGAATTTGTGTTTTTTTAGAAAACAACGGTTAGAACCCGTCGGTGAATCTATGGATTGCTATAAACCTTCAATAAACCTTTGTTTTTTTTTGAAAAAACCGTGGTTAGGATCCGTTAACGAATCCATGGGCTGCTATAAACCTTCGACGAATCAGTCTTTTTTTTAGAAAACCGCAGCTGCCTTTCTTTTATGTATTCTCGGTTTTCGTATTTTTTTAAAACAAAGGCCACTAGGGCCCATCGGCAAATCCGTGGACTGCTATAAATCTTCTACGTTTTTTTATCGAGCTGTATTTTTTGTTTTTGAGTTCGCTCCTCTAAAAACCGTTGACAGGGGCCAAACGTAAATTGTAGAGAGATCTAAAATAATCTATTTTTTCGAGATCCGTCCTACTAAAAATCACTAGAAGGATCTAAATGTAAACCACAGAGAATCTAAATGTAATTTTAATTTTTTAGGTCTATTTTATTAAAAAACCACTGAAAGGACCTGAACGCGATTTCTAATCTTTCGGAGAGCCTCTGCGTGAGGGAGACGATATGGCACTTCCCTTCGGCCGGCATTTCTCAGCGCTATAAAGATAGTAATACATTTGTAACTTCTAGCTCCTGCACTCCTAATGAAAAAGCTTGAATTTTATGTCTTGGGTTTCTAACCATCCTATGCTCCATCACTAATGCTGATATTTTGAGATTTGTGGGATCAAGTTTTTTTTTAATACAAGCGTGTTCATTTCAAGTTTTGTCGTAGTTTTTTTTTTCGTCCAGAAGCTATGTTGGATGTCGGAAAAACAAACACGTGAATGAACATGTCACACATCTAGTGCAACAAAAACGACCAGTAATGTTGAAATATAGTTCTCAGTTAATTATTGGGAACGAGTGAACCATCATGTATAGTAGTATATCTAGAATTCAATTTTAGAATAACAAGGTGGTACTAAACTTTAAGCAGTTAGCCGATTATTTTCCTTAACTAATTTGTCATTTCCCCTTTAAATGTCAACATCATTTCTTTTACCCGTTGTTTTCATTTTTTTTGGCGTTCATACTATTAATCAAGCAGAAAAAGTTTACACTGCACAACTTAAACCACAACTGACCATATTTCACGTAGTGACAGATAAATTATTATTAAAAATCTGAATAATCACTACTACAGAAAACATCATCACAGACGGTTCGCAAACGTCATCAGAGACGGTTTTGTGAACCGTCAGTAACAATAAGTCTGTGATGAAGGAGCTCATCAGAGACGGTTCTCTACCCGTCTGAGAAAATATATATCACAGACGGTTTATTAATACAACCGTCTGTGAAATTAAACTATCACAGACGGTTTCAACTCACAACCGTCTGTGATAATTTAATTTCACAGACGGTTATTATTTAAAACCGTCTGTGATAAGTTAATATCACAGACGGTTTCAAATCACAACCGTCTGTGATATTAACTCAGCACAGACGGTTTCAAATAAGAACCGTCTGTGATGGCCTTTTTTCCCACACCCCCAGCAGAACCTCCATTAGTTATGGTGTTGTTCGAAATTTCCATCAATATTTCTACTTGATATTTATAAGGCACAACCGGTTATAGATGTTGTAATTGGATATCGCACTTCTGCCATTTATGGCAAGCAGTTTACCAGAAGACACTTTATCTATAACCAAGGCTCGCATTAACGTCCATCTGGCTTCCTCCCTAGCCTCTTTTACTTCCATTCAAGTTCGGTGTTCCAAAGTCCTTCCGCAAGGAAGACCTGACTTGCAATCACATTTGTTCAATCTTTAATTACCCAACCTAAAGTAATCTATCACACATCTACAATTTTACCAAAGTACCATGTTCGATCTCCCACCGTGGGCACGACGGTGACGTCCAAGACAAGAGCATGCCGTCCGGCCATTTCAAGACCGTGGCACTACGGCAGTGACTTCAAGGCAGCCACTTCAGATGGCATGAAGCAAATCACACACTCTAGTGTGACCGGTTCATGGAGAAGACTGGGTTGCCGCCGCCATGTCACTTCAGCCGTCTTGGTTGATTTATTAGTCGAGTTCCATCAACTTTATCATAACAAGGAGAAAAAACGCTACAAATGTTTATATTTTAAGTCTATCCCGATCGATAAACTGTTGTTCCTCAATGCATATAGGAAGTGCAGATATTCAATTACAACATCTATAACTCGGCCGTGTCTCGTAAATATTGATGCAGAATACCTAAGTAGATGGAAATTTCAACAACAACCCATAAATAATGGAGGTTCATTGAGGGTGTAGGAAAAACATCTAGTTCCAACAAGCAAGACATTGTTAAGTTGTTGCATTCAAGATGAGCAAATATGTATTAAGGATAATATCATGTGACAATACAATGAATCGCATAAACAAGAATAACCGCAAGTTTTTGACATATTTTTCAATTAATGAATATCATTTGACAATTGTACAACTCAGAACTTATAAGGTCAAGCGTGGAACGCCTTTTTTGTGTATTACTTGGGTGAGCAGGAAGAAACAAACTCTCCTCTAATGTTGCTCAAATCGGCCTCGACTCAACGCAGCTTTTAATCTGATCGCTACTTTCTTTAGCTTATTTATGGTTTGCATGTTGTGGCAAACATAAAATCCACATAGGTTATTTCCTGACCTTGCTAGTGGCATCGCAAATAAAACCTACGGTTAGTTCTAGAGTCACTATTACGGGTTTGATATAGAATTGTTGTGTATAGCGGATACCGGAAAGTTCAAATCATGTCAGAAGTTTAGTCCAATCTTTCACGAGTTTGAATCGCACTTGGGGAGCGGATTCTTCCGAATGTTGAACGATGAAAGAATTTCCGTTAGCAAGGCATTGCGAGCCTCAATAGTCACCAACCTCCGTGAAGATAGCGTGATCGAACCCGCTCCCTGCTACTATCCCACACATATCCAAATGCATTCGCCGCTTTTTTGGCTTTCTAGGGCCCCATCATTTGGATCGATCTCGTAATGGTATATCGGTCTGCTGGCCTTTTGTTTGGTCCTCTTGCAACATGGGTCGATTCTTCTATTGAGGGCACATCATGTCCTTCTGGACGATGGATTAGAGGACTACATCTTCTTTACAAGTTAAAATAGTTTCAAATAACTAAAAGTGAAGAACAAATAAAATCACATTAGAGTGAATGAGTTTGTGGATACCATGGCTTGTTATTAGCCTTTTAAAAGAACTAGCCTAAATGGCTTGTTATTAGCCTTTTAGCAAAAGAAGCGAACTAGGAGGTTGCCGAACTTAATTAAAATTTCAAAGACTCCCTAAAACTAGGACATCCACACAATGCATAAGCGTAAGAATACATATGGATTCAACCATTTGACAGCTAATGTAATAATAGAATGAAGCTCAGATCTCACATATGAACATGTACAAGATTACGAATAAAGCAATTAGCATAAAGCTCATATTGATTGTTTGAATGTTCTCGATGTCGGGTTGCCTTAAAAGGCCCTCCTCGCCACAATGGACAAGTAATAGACTAGATTGTGACAACTTTATCTCAATAATGATTTAATACTTGACAAAGTTAAGTATAAATCTACTCAATTGGTTATCTTATATGCATATTCACTAACTAAGCATATAAAGACAGGTTTGCAATAGAGCTAATCAAATATATATATATATATATATATTTTAGATCAAAAGGTTTCCCTGCTTTTATTCCAGACCATGTACAACCACAAGACCATCGCTTCCTAGCCAACCACAAAGATGTACAACCACAAAGATGTACAACCAACAAAGATGTACAACCACAAAGACCATCTCACAAATGAACATGTACAACCACAACACCATCGCTCCTAGCCAACCGTAACAAAGACATTTTAACTAGTTATCGCCATCGGGCTCTAAACAACCGTAAAACAAACATCACCGCCGAACTCACACTAATCAAATATATATATATGAAATTGAAATTGATCGCTAAGATTTGTTGTCACAATTAGTCTATTCCATCCCTAAATCATCACTAACATTAAGCCCACACGCAAGGTCCCCAAGACGCAGATCGACCGCCCTTTGCAAGACCGAGAATAATCACGTAAAGTGTCCTGAACTCACTAACTAGCAGAGCAAAGACCAAAAATAGAGCAAATGGCCAGCAAAGGCTCCAGATCGAGAAACGGCTCTAGCTCGATGGCTAGTCCCCAAGAAATACTCACTGTTGAAGCCCAAGGGGAGGACGCCGAGGGGAGGACGCCGAGGCCGGGAGGACGCCGAGGGGAGGACGCCGAGGCCGGAGGAGGCCGGGGAGGACGCCGAGGGCGGGAGGACGCCGGGAGGGGAGGACGCCGAGGCCGGGACGCCGGGAGGGGAGGACGCCGAGGGGAGGCCGCCATGAGGCAAAACGCCTCAAAGGTTTAGGGTTTGGCGCACTGTGAATGAGATTCTGCAGGGAGATATATAGAGAGAGCACATCATGCATTTGTTCTATAATATAACGGTTCAGATGAGATATCACGCACGGTTCTATAATAGAACAATGCGTGATGTTTAGATATTAGCGCATTTCTATAATAGAACAACAGTGATGTTTAGATATTACGATTTCTATAATAGAACGATGCAGTGATGTTTAGATATTACGACGGTTATATAATAGAACCGCTTGATGTTGAGATATCACAGATTGGTTAGGTAACATAACCGTCAGGACAAATAACATCATGCATCGTTATGTGAAAGAACCGCTCAGTGATATATACTGCTCAATCGACATTCACTTGTCGGTTCGATTCCACGACTCTTGTCTGTGCCACTTTGTTGTATCTTCGGGAAAGTTGTCTTTACGAGTAATATAGATCAGACTGTGGTTGAAGTGGAGATTCTAATCCTCAATTCAAACCCTAAAATCTGAGAGCAATCACATACAACTATTTCCATATTGCCAAAGTAGACATGATTCTCGTTCTTGTCATCAATTATGTCCGAATGGCCATCTTTGAATCATGTATTTGGAATCATATTGATATTAACGAATAAATACGTGCTCTTATACTTGCATCTTTTCCATCAATCCAGATGCTTCACAAGCTACTTACAAAGATCATCACAATCATATATACATAATTCGATGCTTCACAAGCTACTTACAAAGATCATCACAATCATATGTACAAAGCATGATGGGTCGATCATCTTTACAATAGCATTAATGTAATATTATTACACATGAAAATTAGTAAGCATGATGATAATGCACCCTTCTCATAACTACGCCACCACATGCTTATTCTTTTGTATGAAAATTAGCCCTTCATGATGATCGACGCTGTGTAGCTTGCTTCCTCATGTTGTTCTTCCGGGACCAGGATGTCATTTCGATAGGTGGCAACTCATCAAATTGATTGTACTCTTCCTCATCTACTACATTCTCAACTCCGACAATTCTCCTTTTTCCTCAAGAACTACGTGGCGCTTCTTTTGACGGGTCTGTTACATAGAAGACTTGAACAACTTGGTTAGCGAAAGTACGAATGGTTCGCCTTGGTATCCGACACGCTCGAGGTCCATGAGTGATGCCATTCCGCGCGACCTTCACGGCCGGAGGTGGACCCAACGGCACCAAATAGGGAATCTTGAAAAGTACGTAGTCGAGCTCCCATATCTCCTCTATGAACCCATAGTAGAAGCTCCTCGTCAACCCAAATGTATTATTGAATGCATCTATGCGACACCACTGCTCGGTTTGTGCTCTTCATATCCTCGATCTCTCGTGTAAAATGTGTACCCATTTAAGTCATATCCTTTCCATGTGACAACCGTAAAGTTGGTCCTTTGCCAACCATGTCACAGTGTCATCCGACGAGCTCCCAAAGTGATAGGTCGCCTTCAACCATTTGTTGAATCAAGGTTATGATGTCTCGTGATCCAAGACTCTCGCCGTCCGGATTCTTCTTGCCTTAGCCATTGCTTGTGCTCGACGATATAGGCGACACTACAGACCATGTGTTGCAAAACCGTGAAATGGGCTCGAGCATAATCAACCGAATCAGCGTGATTGCTTTCCTTCCGATGGTCCTGACACTCGAGCCTCCTCATGGCGAGATCGAGGCACACCTATTGGTTCGACCGGGCCATGTAATCGACGCAGAACTCGACGGCCTCTTCTGCTGTATAACCTTCGACAATGCTACCCTCCCGACGAGATCGATTCCAGACGTAAGACTTGAGAATTCCATGTACCTCTCGAACGGTACATGCTACGAGGAACACCGCCCGCATATCTTTATCTCTCACAAGGTGAACAATGAGATGGACCATGATATCGAAAAATGATGGAGGGAAATACATCTCAAGATTACATAGAGTCATCACCACCTCACTTGCAGCATCTAGTCCTTCGATCGATGACCTTCGAGCGATTGTGTTAAAGAAATAACACACCTAGTGATTGTCTCACGGACCTTGACCGCAAAATACTTCTAATTGCGATAGGGAGCATCTGTGTCATCAAGACATGACAATCATGAGACTTCATGCCGACAATTTCAAATCTTCCAACTAAACAAGTCTCTTCATGTTGGAGGAGTAACCGACGGAACTTTCACACCATGCAAGCACCGCACGCTTCAGTTCTTCGCCTTTGACAGAGTATAACAAGGTGTTCCAAGCACGCACGGCCTTTATCGCCTCTTTTCGGTGCTAACTCGTGTCTTATGCCCATATCGACCAAGTCAAGCGCGCGTTGATACCATCCTTTGTTTTACCCTTAATGTTGAGTAAGAGACCAATCACGCCGTCACGCACATTCTTCTCTCGTGCATGACATCGATGCAAAGGGCGAACTTCTAGGTGCTCCCAAAGAAGGTAGGTCCCGAATATTGATCTCTTCTTCCACATGCTCTTTTCACGGGTACTTGATTTACGCCCCTTTCCATACGCAACATCCAAATCCTTAACAATGTCATGAACATCTCTCCCGCTCAAACGCCTTTGAGCTGGACCATTTTCGCTCCTTCCGTCGAAAAGTTGCTTCATCTTGCGATATGGGTGATTCCTCCAAGGAACCTACGGTGACGCATGTACACGGTTTTATGGGAGTGATTCACCATAAACTCTCAGATCATCTAAGCAAAGGAGTGCGCTTTTGGTTCCTTTTGTACTGCCCGACAAAGTTAGCAAGGGGGGTAATCATTTATGGTGCGTAACAACAAGCAAAGGCAAAGTAAAGTTCTCTCGCTTGTACGATCCCATACGTGTACCCCAAGAACTCCACAGTTGTTTTTAGATCTTCCACCAATGGAGCTAGGTACACATCAATATCGCTCCTGTGTTGTTTCGGTCCTTGGATAAGCATGCATAACATAATGTACTTCCGCTTCATACACAACCAAGGAGGAAGGTTGTAGATACAGAGATTTACTGCCAAGTGCTATGCCGGCGCTCATGTTACCGAAAGGATTCATTCCATCTCGACTCAATCCAAACCTTATATTTCTGGATCCGCACCGAATTCTTGAAAGCTCCTGCCGATGTTTCTCCACCGGATGGAATCAGCAGGTGCCTTAGCATTCCATCATTCTTACGCCTCAAAGTGCCAACGCAACAGCTTTTGCCTCCTTTGGGTTCGCAAACAAACGCTTCAAACGGGGAATTACAGTGCAGATACCATGCCACCTTAGCAGAGGACCTTTTTCACCTCAATGCTCTCGCCATCATCATCTGAATAACTTTACGCTTGTACCGGATGCGCACACCGACATATATGCAAGTTTGTGTACTTTTGCGAGACAGATACAACTGCTTGGACATGCATGTATTCTTTCTACTTCCATTCCCAAGGGACAAAGAACCTCGCTTGGCTTTGTAGGTGCTTGTCGGCAACTCGCTTCTCTCGAAGCATGTCCGCCAATAGACGTAATAACAGAAACTCTTTGTCGGACCAACCGCTGCTTGCCTTCAATTTGAGTAGTTGAAGCACGGATGATAACCTTGTGTATTTCAACTTGCACCTCGAACAAAGGTTTCTCCGAGTCCTCCATTAAGCCCTGGAACCGCCCATATTCCCCGTCATCAAGGTTTCTTCGCATCGCAGAAGCATCCGATCCAAATTGTCATCGCGGCAACCTTGTCCTCATCGGAAGCACAATCGATATGATCATCCGACATATCATTGACATCGCCGATTTATATTAACACTACTTGTCGCTTCTCAGATATTATGCTCTTCGCCATGATCGGTCCAACATATATAGCCCCTTTGAAACCCCTTCAATCAAGTGTGCTTCGATCTGCACCGAAGTTTCAAACATCTTCAGATTTTCGCAATCAATGCACTGACATGACATGAATTGCACCCCTTATTAAACATATCCTCCTCTCGCAGCTCTTTTGAAAGTGGAGACGCCATTAAGGTACTCAAGACTCAGACGGTTCTCAACAGACATCCAAATTTCGATCCATCTACGCTACACATGTAACACTTAGTGTTAAATATTAAGTGCACTGTGTAGTGCGATGCACACATTCTTAAACTAATTATGCAATTACATACCTTAATTACATCACAAAGAAATAATTAACAAAATTCAAATTAATCTTCAATATAATAATGAAATTAGAACCCATTACTAATCTTAGATCACCAAAAGACTTGAATTGATCTATAAGCTAGATCTAAACAATCTTTAAATTCTATCCTTAACAAGCTAGCTAGCTACATCATGATCGAATATTATATTATGCAAATAGAACCATTACTAGCTAACCTTATTCATCAAAAACCAACACATGGTTCTACAAGCGAGATCTAAAAAATCATCAAATTCCTTCCTTATCAAGCTAGATGTTGAATATAATGCAATTAAAACACATTACTAACCAAATATCACAAACAACATATGGATCCAGCTACAATTAAGCTAGATCTAACCAAACAATCTTTAAATTAATTCTCTCCTAACCAACCTAGATATATATTGAATTGATGCATGCAATTAGAGAACTCATTACTAACCTTAGATCACCAAAATCAAATGAATCTAATATCACCCTTCAAATCAATGGCTTTCTTTTAAAAAATCGCCTCACTTCAAGAGCCGCCACTTAGGATGGAAACCAAACCCTACAAACAAAGTGGATGCATGGAACGAGGCTCGTTTTCGGCCTCGACGGTTTTATCACAGACGGTTTTATATTACAGTACCGTCGTAATATTAAAATATCACGACGGTTTCTAAATATAACCGTCAGTAATGACTATCGTAGATATTACAGATGGTTGTGTTATATAACCGTCAGGATATCACTGACGGTTTTACTTCAAACCCGCTCTGTAATGAGTATCAGAGCAATTACGCATTTGTTATATTTTGAAACCGTCTGTGATAGTTATTACATCGCATTTACCGTAATATAAAACCGTCAGGATATTATCATCGATCGCTTTGAGTACATAACCGTCTGTGATGTTCCATATTACGATGGTTTTTCAAAACCGCTCGTGATCGTAAGGCCCGATATAAGCCTCGCTGTAGTAGTGAATCTTCCCTTAAGTTCCGAATAGCGCATATTATTTCTAAGCTAACCACATAGAATCACTGTGGAAATATTCATTTGGCTACCAAACACAAGCAGGACTAAAATTGAGACCTCTAGACTAATATATATATATATATATATATATATATATATAGTATTTTTTTTCAGAACATAGAACATGAAAGAATGATATATATAATATAAAAATGCCAACACTTATCTAACAGTCGTATATAATATAAATACGTAACATTACAAAGAAAAAACGTACCAGTCATTACTTATTAAGAGTTGATAGTTGATATTTACGAGTTTTTATGTTTTGAAAATATTGCAAAATATCTTCCATGTCTATCTTAGAAAATATGTCTCGCTCAATGTAGTATACCATGAGATCATTTAACCAGTCATCACTTATTTTATTACGCAAATCTGTCTTGATAATCTTCATTGCCGAAAAAGTCCTTTCAATTGTAGCTGTACCCACAGGTAAAACTAATGCTAATTCAAAAAGCATATAGACTAATGGATAAACAACATGCTTTTTTGTTTCAACCATCATCATCGCGAGACTAGCAAGATCATCACAACTTGAAAATTCTTCTCTTCTCAAGTCATCAATGAATAAGTTAAGTTGTACTTCCAAAACCACACGATCATATGATGAGAAATCATCAGAATAAATCTCTGAAAGCCGAAGAAGCCTACCATGTTCAAAATTTGCAAATGAATCTTTTGGGTCTTGACGAGGGCTGGGTACTCCTTGACCGGCCGGAGTGCGGTCAACGGATCCCCATGCTCGGAAGGCCCCGACCGTGACTGGTACGACTGACGCCGACTCGACCTCTACCAGCTACCGAGCTCGGCACCTCTCGACCTCGAGCTCGAGCGGGGTCTCGCCTGAAGCCCCTGGTCCGCCCTAGGATTACGGATCAGGCATTTGACTGACGGTTGCCAGAGAGCGGGTCGTGGGGATGACTCAGAGTCTTGCGGTAAGTTCGGGGCGATTGTCGCCAGCCCTCAAGGTGCACGAAGGCCCCTTTCCGAGGATTGCTCTCTGCCGTATGCGTGAAAAGGAAGTATAAAGACCAAGGACGATGAGCTCCAAGGACAAAGAAGACAACACAAAGACACACGGCAAACTCGAGCTAGGAATCACCATTATCGCCTTGAGTTGTAAACACCGCCTCTGTACACCCATATAACAAGAATCACCGCCAGAAGGCGATCGAGTAGAGCTATTACCTTCACAGGCTCGAACCAAGATAAACTCTTGTCTCGTGCTCATTGTCGCCTTTGTTCACCATCACCGCGATCGATTTTCTTCCTTCGCTCGAGCAAAAGCAGCTTAGGTCCCATAAACTCTCGACTTTACCTCTTTTCTTGCGGTGACGATCCCGATCGCCGACACCGGGCGCCCACCGTGGGGCCCGATTGTTTTGTTTTTCGCAGAACGACACCAAGACTCTGTGAGCATGGCGCCTTCATCGACGGATTTTCCTGCACGGACTCCGATTCCGTGTCCTGTTCACACCACCGCCGCCGAAAGACGCTCGTGGCGGACGGTCAAGGCGCCGAGGGAGATGCGGATGACCGTGATCCGCAGACCCCGGAAGACGCTCGCCGGATGGTGCAGTTGCCATCAACTGCCATAATAGCTCTCCTACTGAGGCCCAGGAGAAAGCCAAGACGTCTTTGAGCGCCCAGCTCCTCCTACCGGGGCGCCTCCGGCTTATCGCTGGGTCATGGCTAACCCCGATAGGGCGAGGTCGGAGTTTTGGCCGAGCCCCGCCGAAGAACTTCGACCGGCCGCGACCGAGGTCAAGGCTCCGCAAGATCAAGTCGCGACTTCGGGGACCCGCTCCCAGAGAAATACGACAACACGTCGCGCCGACGCTGCGTCGTACACCTCTCGCAGGGTTAGCCCCGAACAGCGGGTTCGGGACGAGGCCTTGACGCAGACGCGCCGACGTCCCATGGGCACCGCGCCAACCAGGACCAGGCCTGAGCCAAGCCGCTCCGAGTCGACCGGCGGCAGGTCTGCGGACCTCTCCCGGGACATTCCGCCCAGGCGCCGCAGGTTCCAGGACCGCCTGTGTTACCAACCAGGTGATTCCCGTGCTCGGCACCATGGTCGTTCCCTCACGGAGGTCCGGTTGCACGGGCAGCCTCGACTCCGAGTCCGGCGGAAGGCGGGATCTCGTCGGCGATGACCATGACCGGCGTGCACCTGTCGACCTACGGCTGCATGGCGACTCGGCGGTCTTTGTCGCGTCACGATGGCTTCGGTTCAAGCCTGCAGCGATCGGCGCCGACAGACCAAGAATCTGACGAGTTCTGTCCATCTATTCGACCGCTATCTGGCGGCGGAGGACGAGCTTCGTGATGGCGAACTACCTCCGACCGCCCTAGATGGGGCCGCTAGGACTGGCTTTTTAATCGAAGCGTGCTCCTTCAGTCGTGGCGCCAGATCGAGGCGCCCTACGCCCAACTTCCAGAGTTGCTACAAGCGGTAGGGCAGGGAAGGACTGGATCGTGTCATCCAGGGAAAAGCGAACCATCTTGCGACTTTGTGCGGCGATTCATCCGCACAAGGAACTCGATCGAGCAAGCATTTCGGCGAGGCCGCCATCAAGGCCTTCAAGTTCGGGTCCGTGATCGACGTCTCACCAAGACCGGAGATCACCTCGAGGCTCAGCGTCAACAAACTTTTTCCGCATAAGCGGAGCGATACCGCGGACGCGACGATACCGTCCGCTGAACGCGACTTCGACCAAGGTAAGCTTGGTGCAGACCAAACAGAGGCCGCCCGTCCAACTCGGGCGCCGACCAAGGCACCACCACCAAGCGCGAAAGCGCCGATCGCAGAGGTGGCGGAGGCTACCGCGGTAATCGTCTCGGCGGATGGCCAACGCGAGGTCCTCGAGGTCGAGGCCGAGCTCGGGAGGACTCAAAGCCTCGTCAAGGTCGACCCGACCACACCAGCGAAGAACCAGCCCAGCCAGGGGGCCAACGTCTTGGCCCGACGGGCGATGCTCGGCCGCAGGGGGCGAGGGCGCGCTGATATATAGCGAATCAAAGTTCTCGCCTATTCCACAGGCGGCGGCCACGACTGCGAACTGCAGGCTGGCGAGATAAATCGGGCGCTTTCTATCATGGGTGGGGAGATGCCGTGCTCCGAAGGATGACGACCACCCGACCGAAGTTAATACCGCACGAAGCACGATGACCTCGACTTGAGTTCCAAAGAAGGCGAAGCGCGGATTGATGTCATCTTCGTGGCTCGTCGGCCTATCGATCGGCGCGAGGTCAAGGCCGCCGACGACCATCTACTGTGTCGCCATTGGGAAGCCCGTCGAACAACCACCGCAAGTGGGTCAGGGGCAACCATCGCCTTCTCTCCAGAGGATGCTCTCCCGGTATGGCTCGAGACCTAAAGACCGCCTTGGTCGTGACCCGACCATCGCCAATACCATGATCCGGTCGCGTCATGGTCGATGGCGGCATGCTCTCTTAACTTGTCTGCGGCAGAGTGCTCGGCCGGATGTAGATTCCCGGTCGAAGGTCAAGAGCATCACCATACCATTCTTCGGGATAGTCCCCGAGCTCGACCACCCCTTGGGGCAGGGTTGTCTTACTGTCACCTTCGGCGCTCTAACAACTTTCGTGCGAGCCGATCACCTTGAGGTGGTCGAGTGACCTCCGTCATAACGCCATCCTCGGACGGGCCAGCCTTGGTCAAGTTCATGGCGGCCAACCATTATGGCCATCGGTGCATGAAGTCGCTGGTCCCAATGGTGTCATCACGATGCGAGGCGACCTACAAGCGGCGCATGGTCGGTATCTTTGCCCCAGCGTGGTCCGGAGGCGACGACGAAGAACGCCCGCCAGAAGGCGGCAATCCAGCCTAGTGGGGAAACGAAGGTCGTGCCGCTCGATGAGAGTGACCCGACCAGGTGCGTCCACGTCTCGACCGAGCTAAGTCCCAAATAGGAACTCGAGCTCGTCACTTTCCTTCGCGCCAACAAAGGCATATTTGCTTGGGAGCCCGCAGACATGCCTGGTGTCCCGAGGGAGGTGATCGAGCACAAATTGCAGGTGGGGTCCGGCTCTCGACCTGTACGCCAGAAGCTGCGACGCTTCTCCCCGGAGAAGGTCGCAGTCATCAAGGAGAACCTTGACAAGCTCTTGAAGGCCGGCTTCATTCGTGAGATTAACTACTCCGAGTGGCTGGCCAACCCGGTCATCGTGCAGAAGAAGGGAGGAAAGTGGAGAATGTGCGTCGACCATACGGGGTTGAACTCGGCTTGCCCGAAGGACAACTTCAGCTTCACAAGATCGACGGATCGTGGACTCCACCGCGAATGCCAAGATGCTTAGCTTCTTGGATGCTTACTCGGGATACCACTAGATCAAGTTGGCGGTCGACGACGAGAGCAAGACTTCCTTCATCATGCCGTTCGGCACTTATTGCTATACGACCATGTCATTTGGTGCGCAATCACAGAGGCCACCTTTCAGCGGTTGATGACCAAGACTTTCGAGCCCCAGATCGGCGGAACCTTGAGGTCTCGCGACGACATCACCGTCAAAAGCTCCGAGGAGGGCGACCACATTCGGATCTCGAGACCCTTCGCCAACCTAAACAAGCGCAAGATCAAGCTCAACCCCGAGAAGTGCGTGTTCGGGCGCGCGTCCGTAAGGTGCTCGGCTATATGATCGGGGCTCGGGGTTGGTCCGAACACGAAAAGATCGAGGCGATCGAGAAGATGGCACCCCGACCTCGATCAAGCGGTGCAAAGCCTCACCGCCGCATGGCGCCCTCAGAGTTCATCTCGAGGCTCGGAGGCGCGGACTCCCATTCTTCCAAACCTTGCGCAAGCACGGGCTTCGAGTGGACTCCAGAGGCCCGGCGATCCTTCGACGACACGAAGGCATACCTGTCGTCCCCCACCCCTCCCATAACGCCACAACCCGTGAGAAGTTCTCGCTATATCTCGCGGCCACCCCCCATGCTGTTAGTGCCGTCCTGGTGGCGGAACGGGGGTCTCAGAAGCACCCCATTTATTATGTCAGCGAGGTCTTGCACACCCCGAAGGAGCGCTACCCGCAGTCAAGCTGTTATACGCTCTCCTCATGGCTTCGCCAAGAAGCTCTAGCACTACTTCGAGCAAGCACTCGGGTCGTCCCAAGCAGCTTCCCGCTCGGGGACATCCTGAGGAACCCGGAGGGTGGCGGACGAATCGCCAAGTGGGCCATGGAACTGGCGGCGTTCGACGTCCAGGTCGTGGCGCGCACGACCATCAAGTCGCAAGTGCTCGCCGACTTCGTGGTCGAGCAGACGTCGCAGCCCGCTCCCGAGCTTCAGGTCGAAGAGGAGAAGCCCTGGGTCATGTTCTTCGACGGCTCGAGGTCCTTCAAGCGCTCGGGGGCTGGGATCCTTATCCTCACCCCGCGCGGCGACAAATTGAGGTACGTAATTCGTTTTGGCTTCCCAGCGACCAACAATGTGGCGGAGTACGAAGCCCTCTTGGCCGGCTTACGAGCTTGCAAGGCCTTGGGCGTACGCCGACTGGTCGTGAAGGGCGACTCCCAGCTCGTCATCAACCAGTTCAACAAGGACTACCAGTGCTCGGGAGACTCGATGGCTAAGTACCTCGCCGAGGCACGCAAGATGGAGAAGTGGTTCCAGAACTTGGAGCTCAAGCACATCCCGAGGAAGGACAACTCCAGCCATGGATCGCCTCTCCAAGCTCGGCTCCTCCGACGACGACGCCCCACCCGTCGCTATCACGATCTGTTGGCGGCCCGTCAATCTCCGACCACGAGGTCGCGCCGCCATGGTCGGCGGTACTTCCCTCTGGGCGAGGCCATACACAATTTCCTTGCTCGGGCGACTACATTGCCCGACCTGCTGAGAGGAGCGGATCAAGCGGCGGGCGGGCCTATACACGCTTGTCGAGGGAGAGCTCTACTGAGCGCAATGTTTCAAGGCGTCCGACACCTGCATCTCCACGGAGGAGGGTAAGTACTGCTGCATGACATTCACTCGAGCCTCTGTAGGGCACACTCTTCGACTGAGACAATGGTCGGGAAGGCCTTCCGCATGGGGTACTATTGGCCCTCGGTAGCCGGGATGCTCGTGATATCGTCCCGCACTTTGCCGAGCTCGCCAATTCCACGCCGGAAGTCGCATCAACCCACCCACGCTTCCTGCACCATCCGCTCGCGTGGCCTTCTCGACACGAAATTTGGACATCCTCGATCCTTTTCCTCAAGCAAATAGGAAGAAGTTTACGTTAAATCATTGTCGACACCTTCACCAAGTGGATAGAGGTGAACGGTCTCGACCATAATTTTTCGGCGGCGGTTCATTTCTTCCGCTTGTTCGTGGTCACAGTGCACGGGTTCCATGCAAGATTATCACCGACAACGGTACTCGGTTTACCGGCGAAGTTGTTCCAGGGAGTTTTGCGAGGAACTCGGCATTAAAATCTGCTCCGCCGGTGGCTCACCCCGAAGCAGCGGAGCGGCGGAATGCGCCAACGAAATCGTCGTCCAGCGTCAAGAAACGAGTTGCGATGAGCTCGATCGTCACGGCAAGGCACGGGTGGGCGAACTTCCCACCGCCCTATGGTCTATTCGTACCACAACAAGCCGAGCCACGTGGTCCACACCCTTCCAACTCGTGTTCGCATCGGGCCGCCCCGCCTCCCGAGGTCACGCTGGGCTCTGCTAGGTTAGCTTGGTCGACTCAAGTCGACTTCAAGCACGAAACGGTCTCGACCTCACCCTCGCAGAAGAAGTAAGATGCGTGCCTTCGCCACGATCAACGCACTACTACGCAAGCTCTTCGCAGACATGCGTCTCGGTCGGTACGACCTAGGAAGCTCCTTGTTGGGGACCTAGCCCTGAGGCGGATTCAGAGCTCGTCCAGCATCAACAAGTTATCCCCGCGGTGGGAGGGCCCCTATAGAGTTGTTTCAACAGATCGCACGGGGCTTACCGGCTAGCGATGCCCGACGGCAGAGAGCTCTCTAGCTCGTGGAATATAGGTCAGCTTCGGAAGTTTTATGTGTAAACCCTATGCCTCAAATTTCAATAAAGCTGGTCTTCCACTTTTTATGTCTGCCTCCACTGATGTTACTGCTATTTCTTTTTCGACGGTTCCTCGTTTGTTTTTTTTCGAACACGACCTTTGTGCGCAAACACATTCGCTCCTGGTCTAAGCGACGCAGGTTTGACGTTCACCGCCAGCGAACGAGCTAAACGTAAGCCGAACCTCTTCGCAATCTAGCTCTTCCCTATGCTCGGGCTCGAACTGAGAACCTCGCCGCTTTAGCCGTCGCGCGATATGCATGGTCGCAAGGACCGTTCGAGCACTAACGATGTCCGCTTCGTGCCCTTCTACCTTTGCGAATTGTTCCTCCACTTTGCAGGTCGTGGCCTCTCGTCCATATTTAAGTCTTGTGCAGAGGCACGCCGCCGACCTCGGACCCAACGGGGGCTGGGTAAGGCTACCCTATCGGCAAGACGACCTAGAAAGCACGGGAACGGCTAACAAGCAAAGCAAGAAAGACTTCAAAGTATCCCCAAACCACGGGTCCACAACAGGGACGAGGTTTCTTTGTACATCAAAAACTAACCACTCCTGTTAGTACATCCCTTGCTTTTTAAAGTTTTTTTACAGGTCGGCCATCTCGCGGGCGTAGCTTCTTTCTCGAGCTCGTGACTTTGGTCCTCGGGGCGATAGCTCACTCACAGTTACGGAGGGCCACCGGTAGGGCATCCGAAGCTCGGCGCCGTTCGTCTTGGAGCTGGGTCATCGCGCTCGTCGCCGCCCTTTTGGCACGCTCAAGCCTCCCTTCAAGCTCCGAGACCTTGGCCTCGAGCTCGGGGGACGCTTTCGCCGAGGAAGACCGGTCATGGCGGCCTTCTCTAGTGCCTCGACCTTGGCTCGCTCGTCCTCGATTGCCTTGTTGGCGCGGCCGAGCTTCTCGAGTTCCGTGATCTTAGCCTCGAGGTCGGGGACGCTTCGGCCGGAGAGGCGCCCGCTCTGCAGCAGCCTCTCTCAGGGCTTCAACTTTGGCCCGCTCGACCTTGAGCGCCTTGGCCGACCGTCTTGCGGTCTTGCTCGACGGCCAGATAACCATGGTCGCGTCGGAGGCCCCCGGCTCGCTCGAGCTCCGCCAAGATGGGCTGCTTCTTGTGCCCTCATCGTCTGGCGCCGTCGTCAATCTCTGGGCCTTCGCCGAGCTCTCCTTGCTCGACCTCAATGGTCCTGGATAAGCTTGTCGCGCTCAACCTCCAGCGCTTATTGCGTCCCGTAAGGCCCTTCAAAGACGACGGCATGCTCCTCAAGGCCTTGTAGCCCTTGGGTGGCATGGTTGATCACCTTCACGACGAGTAGGGAGGCCCAAAATGAGGGAATAAGGAACACACAGCTACCACTCTTTAAATGCGCAGAAGACCCTTACCTTGCGGAGATGGCCTTCCAGCGTATAAGGTAAACTCCTCATGATGCGCCGACACGATCGTGGGGATCTCTTCCTCCTCGTCGACCGCTCACTGGTGTCAAGGTCGACCCGACCACCACCGGGCGCGGTAGGGATCTCGAGTTACGCAGCCTAGGGCGGCCTGGTGGTCGTCACCTCCTCAGGGTTCACCACAACAACCAGGGAAGGCGCGACGGTAGATCGGTCCCGGCCTTCACGATCAGGGCCCCACCCGCCTCTCCGACTCTGAGGGGCGGCGGCCGGATCCGCCACAGATTCTCGACCTCCACTACCCAAGGTATCATGACCTCGGTGCCCAGCCAGCCCGCTTGGGCAGGTCCGCGAGCCCTCGGCTGGTCGGTCACCTGGCCGGAGAATCGCGACCTCGGCGCCTAGAGCGGCCATGGTCAGGGGAGCTCGGGGTGTCGCCTCGGGCGCGGCCACGAAGCCCTGGGCACCCTCCCTCGCGGTGGAGCCGGGAGAGTCGACAACGGCGGCCGCATCATGAGCCTCGTCGGTGTCAAAATCCGCGCTGGTTGCGGGCTGGAGCTCTCCATCGTCCGAATCATCAAGGGCCTGGTCGAACTCACCGACCGGAACCAGGCTCGACGACCCCGACGGAGTCCGCGTTGGGCGCGAAAGGCGACACGGGACCAACTCAAACGTATCCTCCTCCTCGGACTCGGACTCGCCCTGGACAATAGCCATCGTCAAAACGGGCAAGTTTCGAGCTCGGGTGCTCCGCGATCTGCGATCAAAAGCATACACTAAGCCAAAAAGATGCGAAAGGGCGGCGCAATCGGGATGCAAAGAATTTACAGGTCACTGCCTCCGCCTCGCCGAGGGTCGCCGAAGGTCTTGTTGCCCCGATGCTGAGGGGGCGACTCGCTTGCGCGTCCTCGCGACCTGGGATCTCGAGGCCCGAGCCGGCCTCACTTGTCGCCTCGGCCTTGCTGCAAGGGGCCCGGCTCGAAGCCCTCAGGCCGGGTACCAAGACTGGCCCGGCCACGCCCTCTCTTTGCTGCAACTAGGAAGGTCTCGTCAAGCGCAAGGCACATGAACTCGGGCTCGGGGCTCGACCAGAGGGTCCTTACCGTGGCGCTGTTCCCCACTCGACATGCGGCCTCTTCACCTCGATGGCTTGTCGTGGTGGGGGCCTCTTCCTCCCCTTCTTGAGTTTGCCCCACGGGCAATGGAGCATCCTCCTGGTCATGTCGAGCAGCTCGATGGTCCCGAGAACTTGCGTGGGTCGAGGGACCTTCGCTAAAAACAAGATCAAGGGCAAGGTCGGGGCGGCTTGCCTCGGCCTTCCGGCGCACGCGTTCTTGGGACGGATCGTCGAGGGTGTATCCATGCGCCAGGCTTCGAACATTTCAACATCCCAGCCGGAGACCGAGATTCGCCGGTGCCGCAAGAGCATGTCTTTGTCAAGAAAGGCCGGAAGATGGATTTGGAGGAAGTTCCAAGGGCGGAGGCCTTGCTGTCGAACCTTCACGAGTGGGGTCGTCGCGCCATGATCTCGAAGAACGGGTGCTCCTCCTCCGCAGAGGGACACCGGCTCATAAGAAGTCGACGGCGATTACTCGCCTGGTGAGGCCACAGCGCTGGCGCGAGTATGTATGGCAAAGCAATGGCCTCCTCGTCAACCTCCAGATCTTGAGCTCGGGGTCTCCTTCTTCTCGGTGACGGGGTCCCTCGTCGCCGTCGAGCTCGAGCTCCCTTTCTTGAGATAAAACCACCGCCGGGCGAGGGCCAAGTGAGTCCCGGACGACGACTTCCGGGAAGAGCCATTTGAGCTCGGTCCAAGTCGAAGTACTGACATCCGACCACGTGGTCCTTCCCGGAGCGGAAGAGGGAGTAGTAAGCGGAAGAACAATGAGGGGTGGGAAGGATTCGAGTGAACCTCGCACAAATGGGAAAAGATGGCGGCGAAGGACATAATTCGATGCAGATTGATGAGCTCTATTTCGCGACTAGAAAGGACGCCCATACACGACGCTCTCCGGCGTCCGCAGCCAAGGAGAGCGTAATGCTCGGTGCAGCGATCTCATCATCCACGGGCGAGGTTCGGTCTGCCGCCCGAAGAACCGCCATGTCACCGGGTCCACTATCCCTGTGGCCTCGAGCTCCTTCATCCTCGCGGAAGACAGGTGCTCCTTCCAAGCTTGGTCATGGCGCCAGAGCGCTTGGTCGAGGAAGCGAATGGAAGGGGCCTTGCTCGAGAGGAGGCTAGAAGATAAAGGCGCAAGGCGGAAGCTTTTTTGATCGGGGTCGGCGCTGGGTCTTAAGAACCGTGAACGCCCAAAGCCCAAATCCATGCCGCTTTAAAAGACGTGCCAACCGTGATGTGACGGGCGCAATTAAGGCTCGGAGTCGAGACGCCGCCAGGTGCCCACCAACCGTTCACATCCGTACCAACATCGAGAAGTCCGAAGGTCACCAGGTGTCGGGGCCAAGAGACTTGCCTTGTGGTCTCCGCCCGACCTCGACCAAGGAGTCAAGCCTATGAAGGTTTTTTTTCGCCTCAAGAATAAGGCTCGAGGTCGCCCTAAGGGTTCCTCCACCTAGAGCCTCGGGGCTAGCCGACGAGGGTCGGGTACTCCTTGACCGCCGGAGGCGGTCAACGGATCCCCATGCTCGGAAGGCCCCGACGTGACTGGTACGACTGACGCCTGACCTCGAAGGCTTGGCGCACCCGAGCTCTGCACCTCTCGACCTCGAGCTCGAGCGGGTCTCGCTGAAGCCCCGGTCCGCCCTAGGATTTTGGATCGCATTTGACCGACAGTTGCGGAGAGCGGGTCGTGGGGATGACTCAGAGTGCGTGGCAAGTTCGGGGCGATTCTTGCCACCCTCAAGGTGCACGAAGGCCCCTTTCCGAGGATTGCTCCCACCGCTTGCGTGAAAAGGAAGTATAAAGACCAAGGACGATGAGCTCCAAGGACAAATAAGACAACACACAGACACACCTGCAGCTCGAGCTAGGAATCACCATTACCGCCTTGAGTTGTAAACACCGCTCTGACACCCATATAACAAGAATCACCGCCAGAAGGCGATCGAGTAGAGCTATTACCTTCACAGGGCTCGAACCAAGATAAACTCTTGTCTCGTGCTCGTTGTCGCCTTTGCTACGACCATCACCGCGATCGATTTTCTTCCTTCGCTCGAGCAAAACGCAGCTCGGGTCCCATAAACTCTCGACTTCTACCTCTTTTCTTGCGGATTTATCCCGATCGTCGATGTGTCTAAACCAAAGAATATATCTCAAAAGCTCTATCGAAGATTCACTGAACCGATTGTTTAATTCGGTAGCTTCCCTAAATTTGTAGATAAGTTTTTCCTAAATTTGTCTAACTTAGGGGGGCATGGGTGGGGCTCCAGCCCACCTACGCCCCCTCCCCTTAAATATGCCACTGAACACAAGTCGGCCTCTGGTCCAGCCGTGGGAAAAGCACACCCATTTCCCGCCAAACCCCGAAAAATCCCCAAATCTTTCCACCAACGCACGGAGACGGACGGGGAGAGAGAGAGAGAGAGGAGCTCACCTCCACCGCGATCCGAACCAAACCCTCGCTACCATGGAGATCGTGCGATCCCATTGGCAACTCGCGGCAGCGGCCGGCAGTGGCGGCGGCGCGGGGGTCCTGCCAACGTACCGGGTAGCGCCACGAGTGGAGTAGTTCGAGCTCTTCGCCATCGACCACCTCCAAGGTGCTGCTGCCGGCCTCTTTTTCCTGGGGTTTTTGGTTTCCTCTCTGTGATGAACTTGCGAACAAGAGTGGAACTGGATAGATCATCAGAAGAGAGAAAGGGTTTGGAGAGAGCAGAATGAGAGGAATTTGGGAAAGAGGATTCTCTTCTTCTTACTTGCCTCTCACGTCTCTAGCGCAGTCTCTTTTTATAGTCTATGTACAAGTTCGTTACACAGCCCACACAGCCGAATTACAGCCCAACACACACAACACCTCACTACCACTAAGTTTCCTTTTGTCGGTTCGCCCTGTTCATCATCCGACACATGACAATCTCCCCCCGTTGAGAGCCAGCTTGCCCCCAAGCTGGTGCGTCCGGAAACTGAAGCCGAACAGCAGACTCATTCTCCCAAGTTGCCAATGAGGATGGTAAACCTGACCATTGTATCAAGATAGATGGTATAATGTTGTCTCCGTGCTTGATGAGTCTGTTCTTCAGAACGGCGATTGGAAACACAGTCTCTTCAGGTGTCAGACAATACACTGACTGAATTGTGTCTACTACTGTGGAAGGAGGGATATATTGTTTTAACTGTGAGACATGTACAACCGGGTGAATTTTACTGCCTTTAGGTAAGTCGAGCTTATAAGCCACCATACCAATTTTCTTTGTAATGCGATAGGGTCCATAGAACCGGAAACAAAGTTTGGGATTGCTGCGGGTTGCAAGAGATGTCTGGGCATATGACTGCAGTTTCAGATATACTTGATCACCCACACTGAAAGATCTCTCAGATCGGTGCTTATCTGCTTGCATTTTCATGCAACTGCAAGCTCTCTCCAGATGTAGCCTCAGCAGCTGAGTCATGTGCTCCCGTTGGTTCATCCAGTCTTGGACATCTGATGCGATACCAACATTGAGAGTAGAAATGCCAAAATGTTGGGGCGGATACCCATAAAGTACCTCAAAAGGTGATTTTCCCACCGCCGTCTGAAACGTGGTATTGTACCAGTATTCTACCAACGCCATCCAGTTCGCCCATTTATGTGGACAAGCATGAACAAAACACCTCAAGTAAGTTTCTAAGCACTCATTAAGGCGTTCTGTCTGACCGTCTGTTTGCGGATGGTAAGCCGAACTCATATTCAATTGAGTGTCGGATAATCTGAAAAGCTCTTGCCAAAACGTACTGGTGAAGACCTTATCTCTGTCAGAAATGATCATTTGAGGAAGACCGTGCAGCTTGTAAATGTTATCACAGAAGACCTGCGCTACCTGATGGGCTGTGAATGGATGAGCTAGAGGTAAGATATGACCATATTTAGAAAACTTATCGATCACCACCAGTATCGTTGTATATTTATGAGATGAAGGCAGCCCTCGATAAAATCCATGCCAATTATACTCCAAGCTTGTGTGGGAATTGGCAGTGGCTGTAGCAACCCCGGCAATTTCACATGTTCCACCTTGGCTTGCTGACAAATGTCACACTCCTTGACATATTGCTGCACTGTATCCTTCATTTTCGGCCACGCAAACAAACCCTTGACTTTGTGATATGTTGCTTGAATATCGAAGTGACCTCCAATGCCGCTATGGTGCAGTGCTTGTAGGATATGACGTTGAGCCAATGCATTGTTGCCCACCCAAATGTGGCCCTTAAAGCGAATGACTCCATCTTGCAAGTGATAACCCTTATCATTTGATCCCGTGAGACTCAATTTGGCAAGTATGTGTCGAGTCTCATCATCCTCCTAGTACCCAACCACAAGGTTCTCGATCCACACAGGAGCGCAAACAGATACTGCATGTATTTCTAGGTTGTCTGGTTTCCACGATAACGCATCAGCTGCAACATTCTGTATGCCCTTTTTGTATTGTATCTGATATTGTAATCCGAGCAATTTGACAAACGCCTTGTGTTGCATGCCTGTTGTGAGTCTTTGGTCCATGAGATGCATCAATGCCTTCTGATCTGTGCGAATGATGAATTCGCGATGTTGCAAGTAGGGACGTCACTTTGCTATTGCCAGAAGAATTGCCATACACTCTTTTTCATAGGTTGAAAGGGCTTGATTCCTGATACTCAACACTTTACTTAAGAACGCGATCGGGTGCCCGTCTTGCATAAGCATCGCACCAATTTCATGATTACTGGCATCAGTTTCCAACACAAACGGTTTGGAGAAATTGGGCAGGGCTAATACTGGCGCTTGCACTAAGGCCTGTTGTAAGACTTTAAATGCTGTGTCGGTCATTGCTGTCCATTGAAACAATACGCCTTTTTTCAGCAACGATGTAAGAGGCTTGCAGATAATCCCGTAATTGTGAATGAACTTTCGATAGTATCCAGCAAGCCCCAAGAATCCTCTCAATTCTTTGACATTCCTGGGCATCGGCCAGTTGAGCACTGCTTGAATCTTGTTTGGATCAGTCAACACTCCCGCGGGCGTAATGATATGTCCCAAATATTCCGGCCTTTGCTGCCCAAATGAGCATTTCTCCTTCTTAATAAACAGTTGTTGTTGCTCAAGCACCTGAAATACTTTTCTCAAATTCTCTTCATGCTCCTCCAAAGTGCAGCTGTATATCAATATATCATCGACAAACACAAGCACAAAGCGACGCAGAAAGGGGGCAAAAATCTGGTTCATCACTCCCTGAAATGTTGTCGGAGCATTTGTGAGTCCAAAGGGCATCACTCGAAATTCATATAGCCCTTGATGGGTGCGGAATGCTGTTTTATATTCCTCTCTGGCAGCTACTCGAATTTGGTGATACCCAGATTGTAAATCCAGTTTGGTAAACCAAGACGCCCCTTCCAATTCTTCCAATAGCTCATCAATAATCGGTAGAGGATGCTTGTTCTTCACCGTAATAGCATTTAGTTTACGGTAATCCACACAAAATCGCCAGGATCCATCTTTCTTTTTAACCAACAACACTGGAGAAGCAAAGGGGCTCGAACTGTGCTGGATCACCCCTTTCGCCAACATCTCTGCCACTTGCTGCTCAATTTAATTTTTTTGTTGTGGAGAGTACCGATATGGATGGACATTCACTGGTTGGGCACCTAGAATCAGGGGAATTAAATGATCATATTGCCGTCGAGGGGGCAGCTGCACTGACTCTGTAAACAGATGTCCAAACTCCTGCATTACCTTCGTCACCGTTTGTGGAACGTGCTCCCCTCTTTCTACATGATGATCATTTGCAAAATCTTGGTGCAGTTGCACCAAATGAGTGATCTCACCTCTCCATAACAGTCCTCTGAGTTCCTTAGCGCCAATACACTTGCCACCAGGTTGATCATCTCGTATCCCCAGAAGCATGACTCTACGGTTGTTATGAGTAAACTTGATGCACTTATTTTTCCAATGTACTCACATGGGACTGTGCCCTTCTAGCCAATCCGCCCCCAATATCATATCATAAGTGCCCAGTGCCAACACACGAATGTCTTGCCGAAATGAATGTCCTTGGATCCACCAGGATACGGATGTGGCTAGTTTGTTGCATTCCATTGTTCTACCATCGGCAATGGTTAGTCTCACTGGTGGTATTTCTTGTGTTGGGTGTTGTAATTTGTTCAATAAATTCTCACTAATAAAGGAGTACGTGCTGCCTGAGTCCACCAGGATCAATATTTCCAATTTACCAATCTGACCTTGCAGTCACAATGTCCTGCATGCTTGCCGAAGATTACCCTGAGATTCAGTCACCGACAGCAACTCCTCCCCGAGTCCTACTGCTGTGTCATCCGGTTCTACATCTGAATTGGATTGAAGTTGAAGCACTTCAAGCAACTCCTCAATAACATGTAAAGGCACTTGATCCGGGCACTTATGATTCCTACCCCATTTCTCACCACAAGTGAAACAAAGCCCATTCGTTTTGCGATACATTCGCAGTGCCTCAAGTTTATCATCCGCACGTCCACTCCCTATTTTTCGGTTATCCTCCAATCTTTTGTTGTCCTCCACTTTATGATTTGGCTTAAACTTCTCCAAGTACTTACTCCCTCCCCGCATAAAATCTTTCGAATCCGACTTCTGATAAAACTTCTTCCTCCTGTCTAATTCTTCCTCTTGCAACAAGGCCAGAGACACTGTTGTGTCCACATTGTTAGGATTGTGCAATATAATGGCAGATCTGATCTCTTCTCGCAAACCCCCCAGGAAATGAGTCACAAAAAACACACCATCATGTGATGAGTTATACAATAGAATCTGATGTTGTAATTGTTCAAACCTTTCCACATACTCGGCCACCATGCTGGTTTGCCTAAGCTTAATCATTTGATTCATGTAGCGCTGATAAACATTCTTGCCAAACCTCTTCTCCACTGCTTCACAAAGCACTTCCCACTCCTCATATCTACCCCTGGCTTCCGCATTCTACAGCCACAAGGCTGCATTTCCTGTGAAATGTAGAGCTGCTAACCGGGTACGAATTCCGGGGTGCACGCCCAACACTTCAAAATAGGTTTCGCACCGTTCTCTCCATAGCCGGGGATTATCCCCATCAAACTTCGGGCATTCAATCTTGGGCATCGCCTGTCGGGGTGGCCATACCGCACCCGAACCCTGTCCTAACCCTGCATTCTTCCCTTCCAATGACCTAGTTTCCAACACTTGCACTGCTTGAGACCAGTCCTGCTTAACCCCCGTCAAGGGAAGTGGCGGGGCACCCAGAATACCTTTCATCGATTCCCGCATCGTCTCTTGACCATGGCTGCTGTGACTGAATACAGTATCCTCCCCAGCTATAGCTGTTGGTGCGATCGGCCCTGCTTGAATGGCTTGCACTGGTACGGAGACACATTAGGTGGTGCAGATCGTAGATCGGTGCCTGGGCGTGCCTCTAGCACCTCCACCCTTCTGCGAACCACCTCCACTGCGGATCGCACCTCGTCGACCTCCGATTTCACCCTCTGAACATCATCCAGTATTTGCTTCAATAGACTATTGATACCTTCAAATTGATTCTCCACCGACTCCAAGGCTGAAGTCATCCTCGTCTCCCACTGCGACAATTTCTTCTTAGGCGCCATATCGAAGCTCTGATACCAAATGTGATGAACTTGCAAACAAGAGTGGAACTGGATAGATCATCAGAAGAGAGAAAGGGTTTGAAGAGAGCAGAATGAGAGGAATTTGGGAAAGAGGATTCTCTTCTTCTTACTTGCCTCTCACATCTCCAGCGCAGTCTCTTTTTATAGTTTGTGTACAAGTTCGTTACACAGGCCCACACAGCCGAATTACAGCCCAACACACACAACACCTCACTACCACTAAGTTTCCTTTTGCCGGTTCGCCCTATTCGTCATCCGACACATGACACTCTCCCCCTTCCTTCTTTAGATCCGGATAACAGTAAAGAGTATGACGCGATTTTCCCGTGTTGTTGGGTTGGTCAGTTCTTAAGGGGATCTCGAATGGGCTCTCGTGGGGGAAGAGGATGGAGGAGATGGAGAAATTGGTTAGCGATTCGATTCTTGCTGCTTTGTGACTTTAGGAGAGTTTGGCGAAGAAATTATATTTTAATTTTAGTGATACTTTTATGGAGAAGTGGGCATAAAGTGAAATTTGTGCTGTTGCATAGACCTTTGTTAGAGTACGATTTGGTTAGAGAAATGGGTCATTTCTAAGATGAATTGATCAGGCTCTCTTGGATGTGTACGTGATATTACTTTTACAAATCGCCAGTATTTTTTTGACAATTTTGTCATGCAGATGCGGACTACCCCATAAAGGGTACATTTAGTTTCTTTCTACTTCACCGTGATTTTATTTTCATGTTGTAGGTGTTCCTTTCTCCTTAGGCATAGCAGCACCGCGCAGCTAGCAATTCAGAGTCCAGATGAAAGAGGGTTTGAGTTGCAGCAGGGGTTAATCAGGAACCAGGGCAAAATTTGGATTGGGAATAACTCGGCATTGCAAACGAGTTTATTGCAGCCTTCCATTCAAGTGCTATTGGGGTCACTCTGAATTCATGCTGCACATTAGAGATTAAAAAAATTGTTTTGCTGGAAGGGGATGAAACAAAGAGTAGAGGATGTCGTTAAAGAATGTGAGGTGTGTCAAGTAGCCAAAGGGAAAGAACAAAACCGGTGGGATTATTACAACCCTTACCCATCCCTACAACATCATGGCAGGACTTAACCATGGACTTTATTGAGGGGCTGCCAATGTCTTAAGGCTACCCTACAACAACATGGCAGGACTTAACCATGGACTTTATTGAGGGGCTGCCAATGTCTGAAGGCTACAACGTGATTATGGTGGTTGTAGATCGATTTTCGAAGTATAGTCACTTCATTGCACTCAAGCACACTTTTAACGCCCAAAAGGTTGCACAAGTATTCTTGGAACAGGTGGTGAGGCTACATGGAGTACCAAAAGCCATTACATCAGATTGTGATAAAGTCTTCACTAGTACATTTTGGAGAGAGTTATTCAAGGCCTTAAACTCTAAGTTACAATTTAGCACCACTTATCACCCCCAATCGGATGGGCAAAGCGAAAGAGTGAATCAATGTCTAGAGATGTATTTGAGATGTGCAATACATACTTCCCCGAGAAAATGGAAAACCTGGCTACCTTTAGTTGAATTATGGTACAATACGAATTTTCATTCGTCCTTGGGATGCTCTCGATTCAAGGTATTATACGGTATCGAGCCGAGTTACGTCGCTATTCCTGGTGTGACTAGCAATGAATCAAAAGTGGTTGAAACTCTGCAGGATCGAGAAATACACCATGAAATAGTTAAGCAGCAAATGGCTAGAGCACAAAACAGGATGAAACATCACGCTGATAGAAATAGACAAGAGAAACAGTTTCATATTGGGGAGAAAGTACTACTCAAGTTACAACCATATGCTCAGACGTTACTAGTAAACAGGCCCTATCCAAAGCTAGCATATAAATTTTTCGAACCTTATACAGTGGTTGAAAAAATTGGCTGGGCAGCTTATCGGCTGGACATACCACCAAAAAGTCAGGTTCATCTAGCCTTTCATGTTTCATAGCTGAAGGTTTTCAGTTCGGATTACTCGCTAGTGTTTGCTGATCTACCGAAATTGTGGAGCTAGATGTGAGAGTAATGGAACCAGAGAAAGTGCTGGAAAGGACATTAGTGAAGAAGGGAAACTCAACTGTGACTTAGGGATTAAACAAGTGAACAGGTATCCCAACTGAATCAGCAACTTGGGAGAATTCCAGTGTGTTGCGCAAGAAGTTTCCTACAGCGATTGCTTGGGGTCAAGCAATGTCTTCGGGGGGATGATGTAACAACTCAGCTCGGATCGATGATGAGTGCAGACCAAGAGGATTCAACGGTGACTAGGGCAGTGATGAGGGTTTCGACAAAACACATGACGGCAATAATAATTACTGAGTTTGCGCTGATAACTGTAAGAGGGTAACATTCTGTAACCGAGTTAGTTAGCGATGGAGAGTAGAAAACCCTTGTAATGGGAGAAAGACAAACAGATCAAGAAATGGAATGAAATCTACTTTTGCATCCTGTATCTGTTCTTCTCTTTTCCCTGTTCCTCCTGCTGCATTCTGTTTTTCCCCTTTCACTGATCGGCATCTCATGCACTGAGAGAGGCTCGGCTGCCAGGGGACGTAACAGGAAGGTACACTTGAGGCACCAGGATCCAGCAGAGACTTTGAACAAGGACAAAATATCTCACTTTGTGCTCTGTCTTGTCTACTGCAGAATGTAAGCTTAGCATTCTTGCATTTACATTTCACATTCATAAGCTTGGTGGTTTGTTTGTGGTGCTTTGACCAACTTATAGAAAAGCTGTTGTTGACGCCAAAAACGTGAAGGGGTTTCTGGTTGCAACACACCGATTTAACACCGGTTCAAGTGTCTTGAAGTGCTAATCGATTTGACCTCGCAATCGATAAGGGAAATAGTTGTCAATTCAATCAAGCGATCCTCGGGCGAATCGGCTAAAAATCGAAATCAGCCAGAAGCCGATTAGAAAGATAACTAGACTAGTCGATTAAGACTAATCCGAGGGTAAAAGGCGACAATCAAAAGGCGATGCGAACAAGACGTAATAAACCAGACTGAAAAAAGCCAATGACGATCAAATAATCGGCGATCGCAACTTTATTTGATCGATGTCGACTTACAGAGGAAAGATTACAATGCTAAAAAGACTAAGAACTACAGAAAGCAAAAACTGGTAGATGTGTTGATTGTTTTTTGGATGCCCCCTTCAAGCGGTCCTGATGCGCCTTATATACCCGCCTAGCCGATCCGAGTCCCGATCCAATACGACAACATAATCCGAATCGGCTTTGTAGTTTCCGATTTGGTCTCTAGTTTCTAAACTTTATCTGCATGCCGTACAGGATTTCCGTATGCTATCCAAACCTTCCACGGATGTTGTCGTGCCTTATCCAAACTCATGCTTCTCTGCCGATTCTTCCGAAATTTCCAAAATCGGTGCAAACATATGCCCCCTATTTTTGGAAGATAACTTGTTATCTTTCAAAAATATATATCGGCTTTCCCATCGATCGGCTTCTTTGCCCATCGGCTTGTTTACTGTTGATTTAGGGAACCGCGTCAATAACTGCCGCGCCGTAAAATCTCAGTGCGGTTTAATATCAGGTGTCGCCTTGAATTCATTTCCCGCCTTTTCACCTTTTCACCGTATATATATATGCGGTCCCCTCTCATCATTTTCACGCTTTCGGCTCTCGCAATTCCGCAATCGGCTTTCATCCTTCATCGGCTTCTTCTCGGGTCTTCACCGCACTAAAGAATCAATCCCCTTTTCCCCAATCGGCTGAATGGATCCTTCTCAGGTACTGATCCCGATTCCTGAAAGCGAAGATCAATACTACCTAGGACCGATAGGAAATTCTACTATCGATACAGTTATTAATGAGGAAATTCCTAGACTCCCTTTATCGGCCAAAGGTTATAACATAACGGAATGGGGAAAAAGCTTTAGAGCTTGGCCGACGGCGCTTAAAGGCTGGAGAAGCTGGTTCATCCGAGTATCGGCCCAAAAGAGGTCTGAATGGGAGAATATGGGCATAGCCGAGTGTCTCACCGAAGTCTTATAACCCCGGCCAATGAGCCCTTAGTGGCCACGCTTTGTTACTTTTGGTCGATACCTTTAATGCTTTCCTTTTCCGGATCGCCCCATCGCCCAACCCTTCTAGACGAAGTGAACTCGTTGTTTTGGGCCGATGGAGATCAACTATCGGCTTTCAGCGGCAAACCAAGATTCAGCCTGATAATCCGATCAAAAGGTGAAGGATGGTCCAAGTACATCAAACATAACAACAAAGTTAATGGACTGGTATCGGATGAAGAACACGTAGCTTTTCTAAACTTGTGGCTGGATCGATTCCTATTCTGCGGGGCCTCCCTGGGTCCGACACAAGTTTTTCGGTTTGGGCGAGCAACCGTTGAAGGCCGTCGGCTTGCGCTTTGGCAAAATGCTTCGAGCAGATATCGATGATGCACGCGTATCGAGTCGGCTTTTTTCTGGGTTCGCTCAATATGTCGTGGGCAACGTCGGAGGCCCTTTATGGTTTGTTCAACTATGGCTTTACAGTATTTTTAGCCGATCACTAATTCCTGAGCTGTCGGAAGGTTCGGCTTTTCCTCGTGAGGACTACCCTGAAGGTACTACTCCCCAATATAGAGCCAGCCGATCGCACGGAGAAAGGCTTGTGATGTGTACCAGTGGTGATGTCAAAGTCACTCCGTCCGATTTCAAGAAATACTTGTCGTTTTTCCTCAATTTGGACAACACAGTTTTCAGCCAGCAAGACTTCTTCCCTTATACTAACGAAGCCGACTTCCAGTGGCCTTCATTTCTTCGTTTAGATGCAGACAGTTCTTTGATGTCAGAGACAACCTTAGAATTGTATCGGGTTTTATTTCCCCTGATCCTCTTCGTAAAGCTTAAACTCCCGTAATAGGACTTTCTGTACCGCCGTATGAGTTTTACCATCCTTCTGTATATGCCCGCCAATTAGGTTTTGGCCAAGTAATACCTAGTCTTCCTCTCCTGGATCGTCTTCAGCCAAGATCCAAAGTAAAAACGCTGTCCAAACCGAACTACTTCTGACATCGTCAGATGAACTTCAAATCACCACCGCCACACTTTTTTCTTGAACTCCCAAGTGAGCTAGTCATTTTACAACTTGGTGGGCGCCAGATCGAAGCCCTTTATTTGGATCGCACAAATATCGGCCATTGTAGAAAAATTCCTACCGGATTTCTGTGAGCCGACGATAGTCCCTTCTAGCAGCAGCAGTTCGAGTGAAGATAGATCGGACCCTTCCAGCTCATCGGGTTATACTAACTCATCCGTAGCTGTAGAGGTATCGGCTTGTTTCACAATTTTATGTCTGCAAATTTGATGTCGCTTGTCTTTTAATCACCTAGGCACTTTACTTTCTACAGGATGCTGCTGCGGGGAACAAGGCCATCATTGACCCATCGGCTGGTGGGTCCAAAGGAAAACGCCCCCACCAGTCGACCGGCTTGACCGATTACACCTCCGGTAATCTTGGAGTACACAGTCCTTCTTTATCGGAGATTGAGAAAGAAAGAAAGCCCAGTAAGTTCTTTATTATAGCCGATAAATATTTCCTGCTTATATCCTTGCTCATCCCGTGGTTTGTTTTCCAGAAAAACCCAAATCTACCAAGGTTCCAGCCAAGAAACACCCAAAGCGCAAGGAACAAAGCGCTGAAAGTTCTCCTTGTCCGTCGGCTTTTAGCGAAGTAAGTACTTACTATTTTTACGCTTTCCAAGAGTTGTCAACCTTAGGTTTCTGACCTTGTAATACTTCCTTTTCAGCCGACTGCATCAGTTCAGGTGGCCGGTATTCTAACTGAACTCCAAGGGACATTGACCCAGCTGCCTGCAGCCTCAGTGTCTCCAGCTTCTCCGCTGCCTGTCCCATCGGCCAACCCTACACCCGATGTTGCTCCGGATGACTTGTCCAGTCTTCTTGGATTCACCTTGGATGAATTGGTTGATCCAGAGGTTATGGCGACGGACAACTATCCCGAAGACATCCGAAAAATCCTTGATGTGTCTATGAAGGCATCGGCTTCGGTGGTCAAATCAGCTCCTAATATGCAGGAAAAATTGAATCGCCTGTTTTACGAGATAACCCAGCCTGAAGCCTCTATTTTAGCCAACTGCCAACCTATCCGTGACGCAATGGCTGCTGTTGAAGCCGATCTTCCAGCCGCAGCCATGAGCGCTCTTCTAAATGTGTGCCATTTAGACGAGAAGAAAGCGGAAGTTGATGCGGCCAACTCCAGAATAGCCCGGCGCCAGGCTCAAGAGGCCGATAAGCACCTTTTGAACAAGTTGATTGCCGAAGCAAAAGTCGAAAAGAAGAAATATGATGATACTGCGGCATCGTTTATGGCTGCTAAGTCTTCTATCCAAGAATTGGAATCGACTAAGAAGCGTCTTGAGGAGGAATTGGCGAGTGAACCAAATAGTTGGTCGACAAACTTGTCGATACCAAAGGTAATGGCCTGACTTTGAAAGACCGTAAGATCAATGTCGCCAAGTTGTTGCACGGTCAAGGATCAATCGCCAAGATTGTCCTGCCTCGGAGATGCTAAAGCCGATGAAAATCTTGTCTACGGTATCACGGAAACTTTGGGCAAGGCTGCTGCTGCGCTGTCGGGCCTGGGAGCTAGGCTCCCTGGATCTGGGTTGTAAATTTATCAGTGTCGTTAAAACGGTGTTTTTGCTTTGCTGCTTTTTTGTAACACATTTTAATCGGCTGTTTAACCGATTATCTTTATCTTATTTGATCGGCTTTTAACCGATTTGTTTCTAAATTCTTTGCATTGTATGCCTAATTACGCACCGATCCAAACGCTAGGGTAGTACCGCTTTAGGTATTTTCCGTTGATTGCCTTCGGCAATACTAACCCTTCAAGTGTTTCGAGTATATACGCATTTCCGCCAACAAGCCGATTTACTTTATACGGTCCTTCCCAGGTAGGTGACCATTTACCGAATCGATTATCCTTAGATCCGATCGGCAATATGGTTTTCCAAACTAAATCGGCCTCACTGAAGGACTTTGGCATAACCTTTTTGTTGTAGGCTCTCGCAACTCTCTCTTTATTCTTTTTGAGCCGATTTAGAGTAACTAGTCTTAGCTCCGTCAAGTCGTCCAAATTATATAGCATCAATTCCTTGTATTCATCGGCCGAGAGATTATTCTGTTTCGCCACTCGCATCGACTCAATGTTTATTTCTATGGGCAACACGGCCTCCTGGCCATATACCAATTGATACGGCGATAATTTAGTTGATCCGTGAAATGCTAGCCTATAGGCCCATAAAGATTTCGATAGTGTAGCATGCCAGGTTCGTGGCTTTTCATCAATTTTTCTTTTGATTAGCTTGATCAAAGTTTTGTTAGACGACTTGGCTTGTCCATTGGCTTGAGCGTAATACGGCGATGAGTTGAGCAATTTGATACCCAGGCTCTCGGCGAAGTTTTGAAAATCGTTAGACATAAACACGGTCCCTTGATCGGTCGTGATAGTTTGAGGGATACCGAATCGATGGACAATGTGTTCATTAACAAAGCCGATAGCCTCTATACTGGTGACCCTTTTAAGCGGAACGGCTTCTACCCATTTTGAAAAGTAGTCCGTGGCTGCGAGAATGAACTTGTGGCCTTTACTTGATGCTGGGAATATTTGGCCGATTATGTCTATTCCCCATCCCCTGAACGGCCATGGTTTAATAATCGGGTATAAAGCCGATGCTGGCGCAAGTTGCACATTTCCAAACTTCTGACAAGTTTGGCACCCTTTGTAATACTTGAAGCAGTCTTCTAACATCGTCGGCCAAAAATACCCGGTTCATCTTAAGATCCATTTCATTCTATGAGCCGACTGATGCGCGTCGCAAATTCCTTCGTGAACCTCACCCATGGCTACCTTTGCTTCTTCATTGCCTAAACACCGCAGAAGCAATCCTTCTAATGTCCGATAATATAGCTCCCCTTCCAACACGACATATTTCAAAGCCTGCTGTCGAACTTTGCGAGCGGTGGGTTTGGATGGGTCCATCAAGTAAGCTTTTGTTTCGGTTCTCCAATCGGTGACGTCAACGCATAGTATTGCTTTGTCAACCAAGTCAAACGTCTCATGTCGGCTGTATTCCCTATAGCCTGACGCTGCTTGAGCTAACGTATTAGCTTTATCATTCATTTCTCTAGGCACATGGCCAATACGAAACGATGTAAAGGAATCTATAACTTCAAGGCAATGCTCCAGATATTTTGACAACACTTCATCGTTACATCTAAATTCTCCTTTAATTTGTTGTATCACCAGCAATGAATCACCGTAGGCCTCCACATTATTCACTCCGATACTTTCCAATAATTGGAGTCCCTTAAGTAACGCTTCATACTCGGCTTGGTTATTAGAGTATCGGCCATTGAGCCGATAAGCAAACTCTGTACTATGCCCTTTTGGCGAAATCAATACAACGCCTATCCCGCTCCCCTCTCGGCAAACCGACCCGTCAAAATATAGTTGCTAAGGAGCCACGTCGACTATCCCTGCCATAGTATCATGCCCTGTAATGAAATCGGCTATGGCTTGACCTTTAACAGCTTTAGCCGATTCATATTGCAGATCGAACTCGGTTAAGGCATATGCCCATTTCCCAAGTCGTCCTCTTAAAATTGGCGCAGACAGGATATATTTGATGATATCGGTTTTGCATACTATTATACAAGTCGATGCCAATATGTAATGCCTTAACTTGGTGCAGGCGAAATATAATGATAAACATAGTTTTTCTATATAAGGGTACCTGATTTCAGCTTCTAAAAGTCGTCGGCTGAGATAGAATATCACGCGCTCTTTGCCATCGACTTCTTGCACCAAAGACGTCCCGACAGCTTCCTTTTCGGTATTTATTGACGATAGTTTGAAGGAATCCTTCGTAGTGCGGCCAGATCGTGGTGATGCCAAGTATTTCTTGATGTCATCAAAAGCTTTCTGCTGATCGGCTCCCCATACGAAATTCTCATTGCCCTTTAATTTTAATAATGGCGTAAAGGCCTGAATTCTACCAGACAGATTTGAAATAAATCGTCTTAAATAATTGATTTGGCCGATCAGTTTTTGTAACTCGTTCTTGCATGTCGGCGATTTAGTGTCTACTATGGCTTTAACCCTCTTCTGGTTGACTTCAATACCCCTTTGATGAACCATGAAACCGAGAAACTGACCAGCCGACACGCCGAACGCACATTTCAAAGGGTTCATCTTTAACCCATGGGCCCTAGTGTTTTTGAATACTTTTTCTAAGTCGGCTAAGTGCTGGTAGTCATCTTTAGATTTTACCACTACATCGTCAATGTATATTTCAACAATGCGGCCAATTAGATTATGAAAAATCAAGTTCATGGCGCGTTGATAAGTGGCACCTGCATTTTTTAAGCCGAATGTCATCACAGGCCATTCATATAGCCCTATCGCGCCAGGGCATCTGAAGGCTGTTTTAGGGACATCGGCTTCCGCCATGAATATCTGGTTGTATCCAGCATTCCCGTCAAGGAAACTGGTAATCTTATTACCTGAAGCAGCATCGATAAGCATATCGGCTATAGGCATCGGATATTCGTCTTTTGGCGTGGCTTTGTTCAAGTCTCTGAAATCTACACACACCCGAAGCTTTCCATTTTTTTTTCATGACAGGGATAATATTGGATACCCACTCGGCGTATCGGCAAGGCCTTATGAATTTGGCCTCTAGCAACCTTTCGATTTCTTCTTTTATCATATCATACAATTCAGGATTAAAACGTCGAGGTGGCTGCTTATATGGCCGATAACCTGGCTTGATAGGTAGCCGATGTTCAATTAGCTGTCGGCTTAACCCGAGCATCTCATAGTACTCCCAAGCAAAACAATCCCTGTATTCTCTAAGCATTTCAACCAACTTATTTTTGTATTCTAAGTCTAAATTTGCACTTACAAAAGTTGGTCTTTTTCTATCTCCTTCTCCTATATCGACTTCTTCGAGCATATCGGCAGAAGTGAAACCTTGACCCAATTTCTCACTTTGGAAGTCTTCAATGGCTTCACACGAACTTATCATATGCCGATAGTTCCTTGCTTTGTCTTGTAGAATTTGAATCATTTTTGACTCCATCTTCTCAAGATTTCGTTCGCCCGATCAAACGTGCCTGGTCTGACACTGATCGGCGTAAAACCTGATTTCCCGATGCATATGAAGTCGCAGTCGTCTAGTGCTTTTCCCGATATGCATTCTGCTTCTTCATGTGACCAATTCGCATCGGAACTAGCCATGGCAATATGAGCCGATGTATCGGCTGAGACAATTTCAACTTCATCTCCGTCCCATTGCACGAGAAGTTGGTGCATTGTTGAGGGGATGCAGCAATTGGCATGTATCCAATCTCGCCCAAGAAGTACACTGTAATTCCCTTTGGCCTCGATCACAAAAAACGCGGTTGGCAAAGTTTTTTGGCCGACGGTCAATTCCGTGACCAACACTCCCTTTGCTTCAGTGGGATCACCTGTGAAGTCATTTAGTACCATGTTTGTCTTGATCAGGTCTTCATCGCTTTTCCCCAACTTCTTGCATGTGGAGAGTGGCATTAAATTCACAAGAGCTCTCGCCCACAAGCATCCTTGATATTGGCTTTCCATTGATGTAACCTTTTAAGTACAACGGCTTTAGATGCCGATGCGGATCTTGCGGTTTCTCAAACACTGCATCTTGTGCACCCAGACACAGTTGAGCAAATGCATCTTTGGCCGATTCCGTTTTAATTCTGAATTCAGCTGGTAAGGTGAACACCATATTGATATCCATAGGAGTGCCATCTCGAATTATTGGTGACATCAAATCGTCCGAAGAATCTGATTCATTATCGGATTGTTGTTTTTTCCTCCACTCCTTTGTGATCAGCTTCACAGGCCGCAACTCATTAAAAGCTTGATCTCTCTGTTTTTGTTCTTCAGCTTCTCTCATCTCTTGCGTCCTTAGGCGTTGGAGCCGTCTGCGTTGCGATCGGCTGAGTCCAGTTGGGCACCATCTAGGCTTAGGTTCGACTGGCTCGCAGATTTTACCAACCAAGTTCTCAGCTGTCTTTTCGGTGTCCTGGCTCAGTGCACCTAACCTTTCTTTCATCGGTCTCTTATGCCCTGGCTCGTCTTGATCCGGCGTTGGCCTAAATAGGCGCTCTTTTGCCGATCGCCTTGGCCCAATCTGCGGGTAATGTTCCATGGGGCATGCTCTTGAGGATGGTAGTGCCATACCTCTTTCCCAGCAAAACTGCCAAAAGGGACATCTTTCATGAGCTCTTTCCGCGTTGTTTGGCCGATGCAGATTATTTGGCCGAAACGCATTGTTTGGCCGATACGGTTCGCTTGGTTGGCGAGATTGCTATTTTTGCCGGTGGCTCACTCTCTCATATTTCTCAAGCAACTGCGAGAAAGTTGGCCTGGGTTTGAATGCCGGCTTTCTAGGCGGAGATCTTTCGGCTTTGTACCAACGTCCAACTTGTAATTCCCCTTTTGGTTTTACAGTTCTTGAATTCTTCCCATCCTGATCGGCTTCAATTTGAAATGAGCCGATCGTTATCTTCAGTGTTTCCCCTTGCGAGCTTGATTCTATGTTAACTTGTCGCGTCGCTGAGGGTCTTTCATCGGCAACTGCTTTTCCTTTGCGAACCTCGAACCATGTTGATTGGGAATGGGTTGACGCCGACTTCCATTGCGGTTCTTACGCAAACTTGAGCCGACCATCTTCTATGGCCGATCAGATCATTGTCAAAAATATTACGGTCATTAGTGTTATGAGAAAAGGAATGATGCCACTTGCAAGATCGCCGCTTCTTGATTTCGCTTACCGAAGGCATGGTGTGCCCTTCGTAGTCGTATCAGTTTTTCTTGTAATAACATGTCAAATATGCGGTCGCACTTGGATACATCAAAAGCGTATTTCACTTCTGACTTACTCCTAGTCGGCTTGAGCCATGAACAGACAAGTAGCTTTTTAGAACCTTTTATCCATTCGGCTATGTTTATGTCTGCTTCATCTTCAGAAGTTTCGCTTGAACTATACTCGACCATGTTCACTTTAGCCTTATCTTTGCCATTGTTTAACCTAAGTTTATCTTTGAATTCTTTATTCAAATATCGGCTTTCTTGTGTCGATACCCGATGAAGTAGGTGACTTAAGTCAGTAAATTCTTGTCCGGCAAGTTTTTCTTTAAGCGGGGGAATCAACCCTTGGAAGGCTAAATCGGCTAGTTGGTTATCGGGCAATACCACATCAAGCAAATGATTTCAAGACTTCTCTAAATCTTCTAATGTACTCAGAAGCCAATTCACCGAATTTTTGTCGGACAGCACTTAGGTCTGAAATTCTTAACTCTAAGCTACCAGAGAAAAAGTATTCATAAAATCGACTTTCTAAATCATTCCAAAAATGCACTGAATTTGGAGGCAGATTGGTAAACCAAGTGAAGGCAGTCCCTGATAAAGACAAGGGAAAAAGCCTAATCTTTAGCCCATCAGATTGAACCGCTTCACCGCATTGAGCGATAAATCTTCCAACATGCTCTAGAGTAGTAACTGAATCATCCCCTGAAAACTTCGCAAAGTCGGGAATCCTAAAGTTATGGGGATACGGCATGCGATCAATATAATCTGGGTACGGCTTTCTATAGCCGATTGTTTTCCCTTTGGGCTGTAAGCCAAACTGATCTCTTAAGACCATAGAAATCTGATCAGCCCAATTGATGTTGTTAGCCGATGGAACACTAGGGTTTGGCCAACTATTTTGGGTAATATCCTGCCCCCCGAGTGCAAACTCGGGTGGTCGGCTTGTTCTACCAGATGGGTATTGTTGTTGCCACGCTTCATACCCATCGGCCCTGGTAGCCGCAACCTCAGGCAATGGAACAAATGGATCTGTGTACGTAACTATTTTATGTGGAGCCAAGTTTCTAACTTGGGTCGGTCCTTGAGGTTTATAATTTCTATCTAATTCAACCGGCTGAGAAGCCGACTGGACATAGGGAGTCTCTGATGAAGATGGATCTATTTTTGCAGCGTTAGTGTGCGCATAAATGTGAGCAATTGGATTTGAGCGAGGATTCGGTGGAGTTAACACGGTGGGCTAGGTCGGCATTAATGAAGGCACTGGTGCCGACGCTTTGACCGTGTTGGTGTTTGAAGCCACAGAATACACGGGATACGTTGGGAGTGACTGTAATGGATCCATCAATCCCCCAGATGTAGCCAACTCTTGTGCAATTGTTTTTACGCTATTTTCTATCATCGGCTTTAAGGTTGTGACCAAAGCCGATGATTGATTAATTAATGCATAGTGCATAGATTGTTCAATCATAACTGACAATTCGGCTTGAGCCGGAAGATATCGGCTTACCGAATTTGACGCGGCGCCAGTTTCGCCAAAAAGGTTCAATGTTGGAAGCGCCATCTTCTGCGTGACTCCTCGTCGGGTTTTCTGATAACAACCCAACATCAATTCTTCCAAGGCGCTTCGATCCTCGATTTCTTTTGCGCTGCTCGAGTTAAATCGCCCAAGGTAGGGACGATTATGGCATCTCGCGTTCACATCGGTGGTGCGAAGGATTTGCTCGCAATATCTTGCCGATAGAGGTGGTCCCACCGGCGTGCAAAAATGTGTTGACGCCAAAAAGCGTGAAGGGTTTTCGTTGCAACACACCGCATTTAACACCGGTTCAAGTGTAATGCGAAGCGTGCCAATCGATTTGACCTCGCAATCGATAAGGGAAATAGTTATCAATTCAATCAAGCCGATCCTCGGGCGAATCGGCTAAAAATCGAATCACCAGAAGCCGATTAGAAAGATAACTAGACTAGTCGATTAAGACTAATCCGAGGGTAAAAGGCAGATTAATTCTGAAAAGGCGATGCGCAACAAGACAGAATAAACCAGACCTGAAAAAGCCAATGACGATCAAATAATCGGCGATGCGCAACTTTATTTGATCGATGTCGACTTACAGAGGAAAGATTACAATGCTAAAAAGACTAAGAACTACAGAAAGCAAAAACTGGTAGATGTATTGATTGTTTTTTGGATGCCCCCTTCAAGCGGTCCTGATGCGCCTTATATACCCGCCTAGCCGATCCGAGTCCCGATCCAATACGACAACATAATCCGAATCGGCTTTGTAGTTTCCGATTTGGTCTCTAGTTTCTAAACTTTATCTGCATGCCGTACAGGATTTCCGTATGCTATCCAAACCTTCCACGGATGTTGTCGTGCCTTATCCAAACTCATGCTTCTCTGCCGATTCTTCTGGAAATTTCCAAAACTGGTGCAAACAGCTGTATTTTATATCTACCATTAGGAGAGAATTGCGAAAGTGGTTTCTATCTATGGAGACTACACTGAGACTACACTTTTTCGGTGTCGCTTTGGGCTTGAGAGTCCTGAATCACAGGTGACTTCCTGTTTATTTATCATATAATCGAGAAGGATGATAATTATGTTTTAACCATTGCTTGTTACATACTCTTTTTCAGAGGATGCTTATGAGTGATTTTCAGCTTCCATACAAAGCATTGCAACACAGAGAATTTGAGGTATGGATTATGGACACTAACAGAACTGTTGAGCACTTGTATGTTGATGCTTCACAGCGATGAAATGTTCTTGTTTTAGGCTGTGAAAGACAAGTTAAGCCAAGTTGCACGTTCCATTGGTCAATCTGCAAACGGTATGGACAACTTTTTGCTGTGTCTATTCTGGTTAGTACTTAGAAAACTGAAAATCATTGACATGCATGCAGAAATATTCAGCTCAGATACTCAATTGTTCGGCACTGCTTTTCTCTTAATTTATTGCAGATTGCTGTTCCAGCAAGGTCTTCGAATGAGTTACAGAATAGGTTGCTTCAGATTTTTTTCTTTTCATAATTCATATTGTTGTGAATCACCTAAGTGGTTTTGAAACAGTGGCTGGACCACTGGAATTAAACTTTGGGAATCTGTCAAAAGAAAATGTGGTTGTACATTATAATGTGAAACTGTGAATACTTCAATCTTCAATCTTTGTCATCATTTTTCTTTTGTTCATTGTGCCATTTAAGTAGGATGGTGTTTTGTTATCTGCATTTGTGTTCTTTCACTTAGCAGCTAACTTTGTTTTATACTTTCTTATTTGCAGTTGACTCTGTGTTCTTCAAGGTATGTGCACCAATCTTTTATAGTTTTTTAAATTCCATATTCAGTTAAAATTGTGTTCCTTTGATTAGTCATTCAAAATAAACTATATTCAAATCCAATTAAGGTACCTTTTCAAGAAGTTACTGATCTTGTTGCCAAAGGCTATGCTTACGTTGCGATGAGTCAGGTTCTCTGTGAACACGCGAATGAAAACATCTATATATATTTTTTGCGAATGAAAACATCTATATATATTTTTTGCCAATGTCGCTTGTGGTTACCCAATTCCGCTGCAATATCTCAAAGGCACTTGTTTTAACAAATAGGTACATGGTACACATGTTTTACTTTGCTCAGGTTGCTTATAACGTGTTTGGAAGGGAAGGTGTACTTGGCTACTTGCTTAATTCTTTGTAGGACAGATTCCTTGTGACTTTAGATGATATACTACCGTGTTGTTTGTTGTTTAATAATAATTTAATTCAGCATAGAACAAAAGCACAAGTTGATGTGTGTCCTATACTCCTATGGACATATATACCAATTATTTGTGTCTCGTCAGCCCGTCTTTCTTCATGATTAGACTAATGAAAAGCTTGTTGATGTCGTAGTTTGCATGATTGATCTTTTCATTGTTTAAAATTTTCAGTCCTTCTGTTCTGGTATGTTTTCCCTTGGCACTCTTCATTAATTTCTGAACTTAGCACCTCATTTGTATAAGTTGTATTAAGCTATAATGCATGAAAACATTTAATGTACAGGAAATGGACGGCAACAATTAAGGAACAAGAAAAGGACAGGTTGACTCCTGTGAGTATCAGTGTACCTGTTCCCCACCTTTCTTCGAGATTAATCTTTTAATAAATTTTATAATGCATATTTTTATTTGGGCAGATTGTTGAAGCATTAAGCAATGCATATTTTGGACCTGATTACTCTCAGGTGCAATGTTTCACCTATACTTTTCCAGATATTGCTAGCTAGATTTGCTTCCAACGCTAATATTTGCTGTATTGCATAATTTTTTTGGCTTATAATCAATATGTCATGCAGCCAAAGGATGCTGTTGAGATTTCTCTGAAGGATATTGACCAACTGGCTAGAACATCTTTCCCTCTTTGTATGCGCCACATGCTAGAGAAGGTAAGGCACCTTAAACATTACATACATTTACTTACATTGTGATCAGGTTGCTTAGTGTTTGCTTTAATTTTACAGTTGAGACAAAACCATCATCTAAAGCATGGGGGTAGAATTCAGTTTGTTCTTTTCCTTAAGGTAGTAATTAAATGAATTTGACTGAATCTTAGTTTTGTAAGCACCAAAAATTTATTCTATTTATGTCACATTAATGTACTTCTGAAAATTATGCTTTAGGGTGCTGGACTGAAGTTGGAGGATGCTCTTGCATTTTGGAGAGCAGAATTTTCTCAGAAGGTACCTAACTGGCTAATTTTTTCCTAGAGAATATACATCTGCAACTTTTTTTTTTGAGGAAGCATATGTAGACCTTTATCAGTGTCTTTATCATGTTGAAGTTGTGTCAAGCAAAACATTTTATAGGACTATATACTACATTCTTACCTATAGTGTTGTACATTGAGTTTAATCAGATGAAGTCCAACATAAGCGGTTATTATCCCCTGAGTTGCATCCTGTAAGTCATCACAACTTCTATTGCTTCCCTGATGTTGGCTCTCAGTGATTCGACAAGGAATATGCTTATAGTATCAGACATAGTTATGGAAAAGAAGAAAAGCAAACGGTAAGCCCCTTATTCTATGTGCGTAACTTAAAAGGGTGTTGGAATTATTAATTACTCTTACAAATGGCTGCTCCAGGATTACACTCCATATTCATGTCAAAAGATCATCTCTGCAACGCCTGGTGTTGGTGATCATCATGGTTGCCCTTATCAACATTTTGGGTATAATCTCATTCTTATAGCCTCTGTTAGATAATAAATTAACAGAGTAGATAAGCACTTAGCTTTTTTTTTGAGGTTACTCTGCACTTTCTGTTAGCATTAGTTGCCTAACAGTGTCTCTAGTATGTGATAATATGGTGGCCCTGGACTTCACATGTTGAAGTTCATGGGCTGAACTGAATGGCAGCATGTTACATCCAAAGGAATTCAGGAAAGTTACTAGATTACTCCTGAACTTTGAGCTCTGGGTCTTATTTTATTTGAACAGTTTGATTGGAACATTAGCATTCCCACTTGCAATTTTTCTGATTACAAAAATGGACCCAACAAAAATGGAAGCAACCGAAAGTACATTTTTGTTAACTACAAATGCAATTTAACATTTGTTAACTCATTAAAGTCCATCATACTGTTGAGGGTGTCATAGGAAACCCATGTGAATTCACTTAACATGCCAGTTTGTGTCTTTGCAAAGAAATTCAAGATACCCTATTTTTATAAAGAAGATCTTTTTCATACGTTTTTACCTTTTGTGTACTGTATTTGTAGTGAAGAGAACTTGAGAGCAGCTCTCAACAAAATGGGAGTCGGTGGATATGCACTGGAATGTGGATATGCACTGGAAGAGATAGTGGATAAAGTGAAGAACAGGCATTACCAGGTACTGTACCTCACGGTCCTTATATTTAATACGCAATCTTCTGTCCTACTGACGGAAAAATCTGACATATGAAATATGCAGCTAGCTTGCACGTTGACTTTTGAGGCTGCACATGGTGTCTCGTGATGCTGGAATCAATCATCCAAATCAGTATCAGTGAAAGCCAGAAAGTCTTGCAAGTGAAGGGTGAGTTAAACCGTTGATTATACATGGAACTGTGTTTTTTATGTCAGTATATGAGTTATCCAAATTAACAGTAAATTTGGTTCATCGTGCGGAACCAAACAGTGCAAAGCCAGTCAGTGACGACCTAAGTTGTAATGCTGCTGCAGAAAGCAGTCCATTCAAAAAAAAAAAAAGAATCCCAGGTCTTGAGACCACTACTTTGTCAGTACTTGGTTGTGGCTTTGCATACTGTGCTTGATTTTTATTCCATAAACATAAAAGTAGTGATCTCGAGACCACTACTTTGTCAGTACCATGCTTGATTTTTATTCTATAATCATATTATTCTATAAACATAAAAGTGATCAAGAGCATATCACTAATAGTAGATTAGAGACTTTTCATCATTCTTAGAAGGTATCAAATTAATTGAGCTAGTATCAAGATATATCAAAAGTTTAAAGGGTGAACGTACTAAGTGGTACAAGATTTTAATGGAAATTTGATAGTAATTCATTCTATATTCAATTATGGCAAAAACTCTACATAGATTAGTATGCCATTCAAATTTATCGTACGATGCTTTGGGATACCCCTTCGGAATCCGGGCCTGCATCCACCAGTCCACTAGCTGAGTTGAGTCTGTCGGACGATCAAAAATCCATCCTTTGCTTTGCAATTCGGCCGCCATTTGCCTCCATACTTGGCGAGCGAAGGGATATCTGAGAATGAGAACATATATTACATATTCATCAAAGCATTACTTTACCCAAGCGCAAAACAATGCCTTCTTCCGGGACGGGAGCACTGACTGCTAGTTGGTCACATGCGTGAAGATATCATGGATGTTATCAGCCTGCACAGTAGGCACTGGTTGTAAGGGATGCCCTCCTACCGGCGGTCGTCACAACCTTACCTCCGGCGAACTGGAGGATGATCGAGAGTGCATTAACAATGGCTGGTGCTTCTTGTCATTTTTTCACCTTCTTATCACTTGTTCTGCTCCTTCGCCCTGCTGCAGTGCTCTGGACCTCAACGTGGGCGACTCTCCAACAACGAACCAACCACACCACCGAGCGTAGCTATGCCGGACCTTCTACAGCCTTCGTGCCCCGTCCTGCTGCTGCACCCCTCCGCCTTCCTCGCTCAGGTCGAAACGGTGATGGAAGGGAGGGTTTGTGTGAGGGTTTTTCTGTTTGCAGGGATCGCGAGAGGAACCGTGGTTGCGGAAGATAGCAATGAAAAGATGGGTCCACAATTTCAACGTGCGGCGTGGTCGATCTTTTTACGCCAAGGGGAGTAAAAGGCGGAGGGACGACAACGTGCTGTCAAGTGTCAACTACCAACTATCTCCTTTAAGTAGTAGTGCATATAATTAGGGCTCTCTCTAGCCCTTTTCATTTGCAGCCAAACATAAATTTCAGTTTGGATTTATTAGTGTTTAACTTTGATATGTGTCTTCAATTCTATTGGATTATTCAGTTGCAACTCATGGCCAACCTAACTAGTGCGAGGTAAATCATGTAAGTTATTGGATATAAATATGCTTGTCCTTGTTGCAACTGTATGCAATAATGTCATGAATTGAGTGCGCACAAATTTCTGCAGTCATTTGGGCGGGTGAGGAGTGATCTGAACGACATAGATCCAGATCTGTCGGATGAGTGAATATCTGAAATTGAACAACAATTGCTTTGCATAATTCTTAATTTCTGTTGCAACATGCTTGAACAATACCCTGTCTAAGTCCTTTGTTTTTTTTACGAGCTTCCAAGACATTACACTGTTTCCTACAAATTATTTGTGAAATTCCTACCTTCTAAGCAGAGCCTAATTAGATAGATTTCATCCAAATGAAGAGCTTCTTGTTGTTAATGATATTTTATATTAAAAGAAAATGCAGGAGAACCACAAAAGGGTTTTCTAGAAAAGCTAGACCGCTCACTCAGCTTTTGAAGAAGGAGAAGAAATTTATTTGGACATCAGAGTATGAGCGAAGTTTTCAAGAGCTAAAGAAGTGTTTGACAACTACTCCAGTGCTTATTTTGCCAGATATCAGAAAGGATTTTGAGATATTCTGTGATGCATCCCGACAAGGACTTGGTTGTACGCTAATGCAAGATAAAAAGGTTGTGACTTATGCTTCACGACAATTAAAGCCATATGAAGTTAACTATCCGACCCATGATTTGGAATTGGTAACCTTAGTGTATGCTTTAAAGATTTGGCGTCATTACCTCATTAGTAATCGTTGTGAGGTTTACACTGATCACAAGAGCTTAAAGTATATTTTTATCTATGCTGATCTCAATATGAGGCAAAGAAGATGGTTGGAGTTGATCAAAGACTATGACATTGGAATTCATTATCACCCAGGTAAAGCTAATGTCGTAGCTAATGCTTTGAGTAGGAAAAGCTACTGCAATACCTTGGTGATTAAAGAAAGTTAGCCAGCTCTCTATGAGGAATTTCAGAAGCTTAGCCTAGAAGTGGTACAAGAAGGTTACTTGGTTACTTTGGAAGTACATCCAACGTTGGAAGATCAGATTCGAGAAGCCTAAATTGATGATACTGATATAAAAAAGATTAAGAGTAATATGAAGAAAGGAAAAGCACCAGGTTTCACCGAAGATGAAAGAGGTACCATTTGGTATGAAAGTCGCATTTGTATACCCGATCAGAAAGAGCTCAAAGAGTTGCTACTCAAAGAGGCACATGAGACGTTATACTCCATTTATCCTGGAAGTACTAAGATGTATCAAAACCTCAAGAAAAGGTATTGGTGGCCTAGTATGAAGCGTGAGATTGCAGAATATGTTGCTCTTTGTGATGTTTACCAGAAGGTAAAAGTAGAGCATCAGAGGCCAGCAGGATTGTTGCAGCCATTGAAGATTCCAGAGTGGAAGTGGGAAGAAATTGGTATGTATTTCATTACGAGGCTTCCTAAGACCCAAGCTAGTCATGACTCGATCTAGGTAATAATGGATCGATTGACTAAGGTAGCTCACTTTATTCTAGTTAAGACTACCGATACCGGAGATAAATTGGTAGAATTGTATATGTTAAGGATGGTCAGTTTTCACGGAGTGCCTAAGAAGATAGTCTCAGATAGAGGAATCCAGTTTACCTCTCGTTTTTGGCAGAGTTTGCATGAAGCTATGGAAACTCATCTTAGGTTCAGTACTGCCTATTACCCTCAAACTGATGGACAAAGCGTATGAATCAGATTCTTGAGGACATGTTAAGAGCCTATGCCTTAACCTATGGTGTCAAGTGGGATAAGTGTTTGCTCTATGCAGAGTTTTCCTACAATAATAGCTATCAAGCCAGTCTGCAAATGTCTCCTTTCGAAGCCTTATATGGAAGAAAGTGCAGAACTCCTCTCAATTGGAAGGAGGTTGGAGAAAGACAATTATTTGGTCCTGCTATACTGTAAGAAGCCGAAGAGCAAGTTTGGTTAATTCGAGACAAGTTGAAGATAGCTCAAAGCAAACAAAAGAATTATGCAGACAATTGTTACGGAGATTTGAGTTTCGCGCCCAATGATTATGTGTACCTTAGAGTCACCCCTTTCAAAGAAGTTAAGAGATTTCAAGTAAAAGGGAAGCTTGCCTCTAGATATGTGGGACCATTCGGAGTCTTGGAAAGAAGAGAGGTTGCTTACAAGCTCAAGTTGCCTCAGTCCTTTGCTGGAATCCATAATGTGTTCCACATGTCGTAGTTGAAAAAGTGTTTACGAGTGCCAGAAGAATAGATGTCGTTAGAAGCCATCGATTTGCAAGAGGATCTCACCTACAAGGAGCAGCCAGTGAAGATTTGGAATGTTGCAGAGCGCATTATGAGAAGCAAGATCATCTATTTTTGCAAAGTCCAGTGGAACAACCATTCAAAAGAGGAAGCTACTTGGAAGCAAGAAGAGCATCTGAAGTCTGAGTTTCCCCACCTTTTCTCTAGCCAGCCAGAATCTCGGGGTCGAGATTCCATTTAAGGGGAGGAGGTTTGTAACATCCCAAAATTTGAGTTTTGGAATGTTTAAAGTTGAAAATGAACCATTTGCCTTTTCTTGAATTAATCAAAACTTAATTTGAATTTTCTAATTAGAAAATGATTTCATTTGTTTAATCTATGTATCAAACTAAAGATTTAAAGTTTTTGTTGGGTTCCTTGTGTTCAAAGGAATTTTTCTGTATTTTTGGGATTTTTTTCTGATTTTATTTGCTATTTATTTGAATTTATTTGCTTTGATTTGAAATTCTGGAGTTTCATTAAATCAAAAAATGATTTTAATTCCTATTTTTGTCTAGGGCCGAATTCTTTTCCTTAGCCCATTCCTGTTCCCCGCATCCGATCCGACCGTTCTCCGTCGTCTTCTGCGTCTTCTTTCTCGCGTGTGGTGAGTTCGCGCCGCCACTCGCCGTCGATCTCCTCTGTTCAGCTGAGGGCGTCTGATCTACGGTGAACATTCCAGATCGTGCCACGTCGCAGCCGCCACTCCCTGTCCCTCCGCCGTCCGATCCGCACTGAGTCGCAGGATGCGTGACACGCGGCCAGTCCACGTCAGCCGCCGCGTCGGCCACCATTGTCGGGACCCGGATGTGCAAATCCGAAACCCTCTATGTAAACTGCACTAGTCCAGGATCACGCTAGTGCACATAGTAGAAACATAGATGACATATCATTCCATATATCGAAATAACTAAGAAGAAGCAAAATATTACTGAGTAAAGCAAGCGACCTTATGGTCAAGGTTCATACATCAATGCCTCTTGGCTTAAGAAATGAATAAAACTGTTGCAGCGGAAATAAAATAACTTGGGCCATTCGACATGCCACAGGCAATCGTCTGGGGAACGCCTTCCTAGTCGACGTAGTCTTCATAGTACTCCTCCTCTTGATATTCATTACCTGGTCCTTCCTCAGCAATTGAACAACAGGGGCATAAAGCCGTGAGTACAAAACGTACTCAACAAGCCATAGGGAAATGATGCAATATATTCATGCACGGCTTGACAAAGGATAGTCATATGGTTCATTTGCATAAAGCAATAACTTGAATTTAAACACAATAAATAGATTGAAGGCAGATTATTAAAACAATAATAAATAACTGGTAAATCAATGGTAGACAACATGAACAGAATGACGAGGCATCACCCTACATCATTCGAAACAAGTTTCAACCACACAATGCAACAAAGATAGCTTGAGACAACAAAACAACAGTGAACTCCCGCTCACATCTCAACAATTCCACATTTCATGAAACACTCTATACCCCGTGTGAAATTCCCGGGCTTGTCCATGACCGCGACACGGCTATTCGAATAGTTTTACACTCTGCAGATGTTGTACAGCTTTACCCACAAGACATGAACATCTCTTAGAGCAATCGATATTAACACACTTCCTTTGGTGTGTTGCAGAGATATCATGACAAAGCCTTTACAATGCACGTCTAAACTCGGTACTGCCCTCTAAGGTTTCACCCCTCGGGGCCCCCCTCTCGAGCCATGTGAATCTACCCTTCCATCCCGGAACCCACACATCCAGTTGGCGGTACTCAAGAGTAAACAATGCAAATTAATCAGCTAGGTCTGTCCTATACCAGACTTGTGGTTGCACGGTTAGGCCCAGTTCAATGGCGCACAAGATTAAGTCCTTAAATTGTCTCACGCAAGACAACCACATCCCAATGTACCAGAAAGCACCCCCTTTACTGCACGATCACTTGCCCGAGGGAAAACATTTTGTTCAACCAAGACCAATGGCATCCCTTGCCATGGTACAACAAGTTTGACAACAATGGTCAACAACCACAATTCAATATCTCATTAAGTCAAGATTTACATTAGTTCACAAAGCGATATGAATTCCCATCGGACAACTAAGCATGGCTAAGCATAGCTACGATAACCCTATGTTGGTACTATGATTATGTTCAACTAATCATGTCTCAACCTAAGGTTAACAATGGGTATATGGCATTTCAATAATCATGGTGGCATAATGTCAATCAGGTGAATAGCTACTCCCAAACTAATCATTGATACACAAATAGCATGCAATTGTATAAAACAAAGTACTTTTGCAAATATGGGAGCAATATGATCAAAGGCTACGACTTGCCTTGCTGTTCAAGCGCTGAATCTTGGTCTTCGAAGTCTCCGTTCGCTCCTTCGGAATTCGCGTCTACCGGAAAATAAAGCACGAAACCAAATAAATACAAAACAGAGAAGAAAACAAGCTCAAAATTGAAAATAAATGGCTTTGAAATGTAGAGCTTGATTTTACAAAAATGTAGAAATTTGAATCGGCTCAATCGGAGCTCGGACGAAGGAGAACGGACTCCCAGAAGTTTTAATTCAGAGAAAAATTCCATGAGGTGACACGTGGCAACACGCTACTGGCTGGACTCTTCGGATTTTCTGAAATTAAATAAAAAGGAAAAGAATTGTCTCTGACATGTGGGGCCCATGTGTCAGAGACATGGTTCACGGTGAACCGAGACCACCGAGACAACTAGAGATGACGTGGTAGGCTTGGCCGAGGTGGCGGCTGACACGGCTGCTAGGGCTGACGTGGCATGCCACGGGGCTGGTGACGCGGCATGGCTCAGGATGCTGATGCACACGGCCATGCGGCGAGATCCGGGACGTCTGCTGGCGATCGGATGGCTGAGGGACCAGAGGCGGCGCGTCTCGATCGGAGGCATCCACCGAAGATCGGACGACCGAGAGCTTATGGCGGAGGATGACGGCGAGGGGCGGCACGCACTTACCAGAGCCAAGGAAGAGAATGAGGATCGGGAAGATCACGGCGCGAGGAGTCGAGACGTACCCTCGGTAGCGGCGGAAACCCACCGGAGACGGCAAACAAAGCGGCAAAAAGTGCTCGGGCGGGGAAGAAACTTCGGCGAGCTCGTTCTTGGAGATGGCGGCGGCTCAGGCGACGAGGAAGGGGGCGTTCGGTGCGGCGCGGAGCGGGGAACACAGCACGGGGGTCCTCGGGGCTCTAAATAGTCCCAGAGGGCGAGCCAAGCGCGAAGAACGAAGCGGCGACGCGGCGGGGAATGGGAACGGGCGGCGACGCAGGCGAGGCGACGCGGGTGATGTGGCGCTATCCTGACCGACCACGGGGAATCGATCCGATGGCCAGGCGAGCTCGGCTACGTGGGCAAGCGGTAGCCGTTGGATGGAAATCCAACGCCCACACGATTAGGGTTTCATGGGTTTGGAAATGGGTCAATTTGGTCAAGGTGAACAGGCAGGCCGCCGAGAATAGGAACTGGGCCGGTGAGGTTTTGACCCAAAAGAAATTTTTGAAAATAGAATTTATTTCCGAATTATTAGAAACTCTAGAAATTCAAATAACTCCAAATAAATTCAAATAAATACCAAATAAATTCAGAAAACTCTCCAAAAATACAGAAAAATTCCTTGAAACACAAGGAACCTAATAAAAACTAGAAACCTTTGATTTGATGCATAGATTAATCAATTAAATCTTTTCATTATTAGAAAATTCATATTAAGCTTCAATTAATTCCAAGAAAATGCAAATAGTTCAATTTGATTTTTTAAACATTCCAAAACACCAAATTTTGGGATGTTACAAACCTACCCCCCCTTAAATGGAATCTCGGCCCCGAGACTCGGACTGGCTAGAGAATAGGTGGGGAAACTCAGACTTCAGATCCTCTTCTCGCTCCCAAGTGGCTTCCTCTTCTGAATAGTTGCTCCACTGGACTTTGCAGAAACGGATGATGTTGCTTCTTGTGATGCGCTCTACAACATCCAAAATCTTCACTGGCTGCTCCTTGTAGGTGAGATCCTCTTGCAAATCGATAGCTTCCAATGGCATCTGTTCTTCTGGCATTCGCAAGCACTTCTTCAATTGGGATACATGGAACACATCATGGATTCCAGCAAAAGACTGAGGCAACTCAAGTTTGTAAGCAACTTCTCCTCTTCTTTCCAAGACTTTGAACGGTCCCACATATCTAGGGGCAAGCTTTCCTTTTACTTGAAATCTCTTAACTCCTTTTAGAGGGGTGACTCTAAGATACACATAATCATTGGGCTCGAAACTCAAATCTCGGCGACGATTATCTGCATAACTCTTCTGTCTACTTTGAGCTATCTTTAATTTGTCTCGAATTAATTGAACTTGCTCTTGACTTCTTGCAGTATGGCAGGACCAAATAACTGTCTTTCTCCCGTCTCCTTCCAATTCAGAGGAGTTCTACATTTTCTTCCATATAGGGCTTCAAAAGGAGACATTTGCAGACTGGCCTGATAACTATTATTGTATGAAAACTCTGCGTAAGGCAAACACTTGTCCCACTTAGCACCATAGGTTAGGGCACAGGCTCTTAGCATATCCTCTAGAATCTGGTTCACTCGCTCTGTCTGTCCATCGGTTTGAGGGTGATAGGCAGTACTGAACCTTAGATGAGTTCCCATCGCTTCGTGCAAACTCTGCCAAAAATGAGAGGTAAATTGAGATCCTCTATCGGAGACAATCTTCTTAGGCACTCCGTGAAGGCTGACAATCCTTGATATATATAATTCTGCCAATTTATCTCCGGTGTAGGTAGTCTTAACTGGAATTTTCAATGGCTGAAGCAACCCTGCTGGTCTCTGATGCTCTGCTTTGACCTTCGGACAGACATCACAAAGAGCAACATACTCTGCAATCTCACGCTTCATACTGGGCCACCAATACTTTTCCTTGAGATCTTGATACATCTTGGTACTTCCAGGGTGAATAGAGTACAAAGTCTCAAGCGCTTCTTTAAGTAATAGCTCTTTAAGCTCTTTCTGATCGGGTACACAAATGCGACTCTCATACCAAACAGTACCTTTTTCATCTTCAGTGAAACCTGGGGCTTTTCCTTTCTTCATATCACTCTTGATTTCTTTGATATCAGCATCATCAACTTGGGCTTCTTGAATCTGATCTTCCAATGTTGGACGCACTTCCAAAGTAGCCAAGTATCCTTCTTGAACCACTTCCAGACTGAGCTTCTGAAATTCCTCATAAAGAGTTGGCTGACTTTCTTTAATCATCAGGGTATAGCAGTAACTCTTTCTGCTCAAAGCATCAGCTACGATATTAGCTTTGCCTGGATGATAATGGATACCAATGTCATAGTCCTTGATCAATTCCAACCATCTTCTTTGCCTCATATTGGGATCAACCTGGGTAAAAATGTACTTTAGGCTCTTGTGATCAGTGTAAACCTCACAGCGATTACCGATGAGGTAATGACGCCAAATCTTTAAGGCATGCACTACGGCAGCCAATTCCAAATCATGGGTCGGATAGTTGACTTCATGTGGCCTTAGTTGCCGCGAAGCATAAGCCACAACCTTCTTATCTTGCATCAGCACACAACCGAGTCCTTGACGGGATGCATCACAGAATATCTCAAAATCCTTTCTGATATCTGGCAAAATAAGCACTGGGGCAGTCGTCAAACACTTCTTTAGCTCTTGAAAACTTCGCTCACACTCTGATGTCCAAGCAAATTTCTTCTCCTTTTTCAAAAGCTGAGTGAGCGGCCTAACTTTTCTGGAAAAACCTTCTATGAAACAGCGATAATTTCCGCCATTCCAAGGAAACTTTTGACTTGGGTTACCGTCTTGGGCGACTCCCAATTGAGCACATCTCACACTTTACCAGGGTCAACAGCGACTCCTACCGCTGATATAACATGACCTATGAAAACAACTTCTTTCATCCAGAACTCACATTTACTGAACTTGGCGTAGAGTTGATGTTCTCTTAACTTTGTCAATACTTTCCGTAAGTGATCCTCATGTTCTTCCTCACTCTTGGAGTAGACCAGAATGTCATCAATAAAAACAACGACAAACTTGTCTAAATATTCCATGAATACTTTATTCATCAGGGTCATGAAATAGGCAGGGGCATTGGTCAAACCAAAAGACATCACGGTATACTCATACTGTCCATACCGAGTCACAAAAGCCGTTTTGGGTATATCCTCTTTACGGATCTTCAACTGATGGTAACCTGACCTCAAGTCAATTTTTGAGAATACTCCTACTCCTTGAAGCTGGTCAAACAAATCATCAATCCTTGGCAGAGGATACTTATTCTTAATGGTGATCTCATTTAAAGCACGATAATCCACACACATCCTCTGAGTTCCATCCTTCTTTTCAACTAGAAGAACTGGGGCTCCCCATGGCGAAGAACTCGGTCTAACAAAACCTTGGTCTTGTAGCTCTTTGATCTGTCTCTTTACTTCAGCTAACTCATTAGCAGGCATCCTGTATGGTCTCTTGCAAATGGGCGGCGTTCCAGGAACTAGCTCAATCAAGAACTCTATGTCTCTATCCAGTGGCATACCGGGCAACTCATCTGGAAACACATCAGGAAAATCTCTAGCGATTGGCACATCTTCTAAACTTATTCCTTTGGCATTACAAACTTTTATTCCTTCGGACTGATCTGCGGCAGCTTGAAATTTTAACTTAACTCCATCTGGACTGGTTAATGTGATCTCTCTATTTCCACAATCCAAAACTACTTGGTTCTTGGAGAGCCAATCCATCCCTAAGATCACATCTAGGGACTTGGTGTCTAGGACAATGAGGTTGGCTAGAAATTCTACCCCTCCGATTAATATCTTAACTTCGGGACAGCCTTGGTTCGTACTCAAATCCGAACCAAGTGATTGCACCAATAAAACAGTTTTAAGAGGCCTTGTCTTTAAGTGATGATTTGCAGCAAAACTCTAAGAAACAAATGAATGCGTAGCTCCAGAATCAAACAAAATCATGGCAGATGCTGAGTTGACTAGGAGCTTACCTAGTATGACATCTGGTGCAGCCTGGGCATCTTCAATGGTGACATGATTCACACGACATCTTCCCACGGGCGGTGGAGTCCTGGTAGCTTGATTAGGAGTTTGAGACGCTCCACGTCCTGCTCCTGGTGCGGTGGTCTTGGCTAGTGTCGATCCCAGGTTGAAACGAACTAGCGTCACTGCTTGCTTCCTGGGGCAACTGTTAGCATAGTGACCACGCTCATGACAATTGAAGCATGTAACTCCTGCAGCTGGATTGCTGGTCCTTTGAGGCGGATTGCTGTTGGCGTTGAAGTTGGCATTGCCAGAAGGAGCTGGGCGAGGCGCTGGTGCAGGTGTCCTGAATGCCGATGGAGGAGTGAAACGAGCAGGCTGCTGAGAATTGGTCCTGGCTCTCTGCGGATGACTCTGATGAGCTCCATGTTGCATCATCTTTCTCTTGCGGGATTCTTCCAACTCACGACGGGACTCCTCAAAGAGCATAGCTTTGTCCACCAGATGCTGGAAATCTAAATAGTCATTGCCAATGACTTGCACCTTTAAACCTGGATTGAGCCCACGCTTGAACCTCTTCTGGCAAGCATCATCTGTGGCTACATCTTCTGGGGCATAGCGAGCAAGTTGAGTGAACTTGTTGAGATATTCACTCACTGACATCCCTTCTTGCTTGAGCTCCCTGAACTCATTCTTCTTCATCTCCACCTTTCCATCAGGGATATGGGAGTGGCGAAAAGCAGCAGAAAACTCTTCCCAAGAGATAGTCTGAGGGTCATCATGGGCGGCAATGTAGTTCTCCCACCATTCAGCGACGGTGCCCTCCAACTGATGAGCAACATAAAGAACTTTCTCATAATCTGTGCACTGAGCAATAGCGAGCTTCTTTTCAATGGAGCGAATCCAATCATCTACGTCCAATGGTTCTGAAGAGTTGGAGAAGGTGGGCGGACGAGTCCTCATGAATTCCGCTAGCTTGGACTGCGGACGAGCTTGCGGAGGTGCAGCAGCAACAGCAGCAGCAGCTTGATTCTGCTGGTTCAACAGGTTATCCAGAGCAACTGAAGTCTAGTTCTGCTGATTTATCATATTATTCATGTTCTACATCATTGTGTTCATAAGCTGAGTTTGGGCTGCCAAGAAATGTCCCAAGTTCTGGTCTGACACTGCAGGTGGTGGTGGCGGTGGTGGGTTGGCACTGGCACTGGCATTAGCATCTGCTGGCGATCCACGGCTGGTTCCAGAACGAGTATCAACCATCTGTGACGCAGCACAAGGGCTTAATAGGTAAGAGGGAAAAGCAATAGACAAGTGGTAAGATCATCTAGGGGAGAAGATAATACCCAAGAACAAAGGCTAACCAAAGACATAGCCGAAAAGGCTGCAAAATAAAGAACCAATAAAAGCTTTCGACTTAAGGTATGATTGCAACACTATGCTGGAGGCAAGTGTACAACATACTCGGCACACAAGCATCAAATATCCTAGTTTACGCAAATTAAATGTAGCTAAACTGAAAAGTAATGGCATGCTCAAACTTATAGAGCACCTTAACCTATCTTATATGGTAGTCTTCTCAGACATACTCTCCGACGGCTTGATCCATGCCTCCTTTGATTTGATTCCTTGCAGGTGCCTTGGGGTTTGAGAAATTTCATGAGATAAGATCACTTTAGTTTCAAAATAATATTTCAGCAAAGGAGAGGAATAAGAACCTAAGAATAAGATAAGAGTAGACAAACTATTAAATACCAATTGGTTGGTTTGATTTAGAAAATAATTTTGAAGACCATGCTAACTAAGAGAGCGACCTACAGTCGATATGGCTCCGATACCATCTCTGTCGGGACCCGGATATGCAAATCCGAAACCCTCTGTGTAAACTGCACTAGTCTAGGATCATGCTAGTGCACATAGTGGAAACATAGATGACATATCATTCCATATATCTAAATAACTAAGAAGAAGCAAAATATTACTGAGTAAAGCAAGCGACCTTATGGTCAAGGTTCATACATCAATGCCTCTTGGCTTAAGAAACAAATAAAACTGTTGCAGCAGAAATAAAATAACTTGTGCCATTCGACATGCCAAAGGCAATCATCTGGGGAACGCCTTCCTAGTCGACGTAGTCTTCATAGTACTCCTCCTCTTGATATTAATTACCTAGTCCTTCCTCAGCAATTGAACAACAGGGGCATAAAGCTGTGAGTACAAAACATACTCAACAAGCCGTAGGGAAATGATGCAAATATTCATGCACGGCTTGACAAAGGATAGTCATATGGTTCATTTGCATAAAGCAATAACTTGAATTTAAACACAATAAATAGATTGAAGGCAGATTATTAAAACAATAATAAATAACTGGTAAATCAATGGTAGACAACATGAACAGAATGACGAGGCATCACCCTACATCATTCGAAACAAGTTTCAACCACACAATGCAACAGTATAGCTTGAGACAACAAAACAACAGTGAACTCCCCGTTCACATCTCAACAATTCCACATTTCATGAAACACTCTATACCCCGTGTGAAATTCCCGGGCTTGTCCATGACCGCAGACACGGCTATTCGAATAGTTTTACACTCTGCAGATGTTGTACAGCTTTACCCACAAGACATGAACATCTCTTAGAGCAATCGATATTAACACACTTCCTTTGGTGTGTTGCAGAGATATCATGACAAAGCCTTTACAATGCACGTCTAAACTCGGTACTGCCCTCTAAGGTTTCACCCCTCGGGGCCCCCCTCTCGAGCCATGTGAATCTACCCTTCCATCCCGGAACCCACACATCCAGTTGGCAGTACTCAAGAGTAAACAATGCAAATTAATCAGCTAGGTCTGTCCTATACCAGACTTGTGGTTGCACGGTTAGGCCCAGTTCAATGGCGCACAAGATTAAGTCCTTAAATTGTCTCACGCAAGACAACCACATCCCAATGTACCAGAAAGCACCCCCTTTACTGCACGATCACTTGCCCGAGGGAAAACATTTTGTTCAACCAAGACCAATGGCATCCCTTGCCATGGTACAACAAGTTTGACAACAATGGTCAACAACCACAATTCAATATCTCATTAAGTCAAGATTTACATTAGTTCACAGGCGATATGAATTCCCATCGGACAACTAAGCATGGCTAAGCATAGCTACGATAACCCTATGTTGGTACTATGATTATGTTCAACTAATCATGTCTCAACCTAAGGTTAACAATGGGTATATGGCATTTCAATAATCATGGTGGCATAATGTCAATCAGGTGAATAGCTACTCCCAAACTAATCATTGATACACAAATAGCATGCAATTGTATAAAACAAAGTACTTTTGCAAACATGGGAGCAATATGATCAAAGGCTATGACTTGCCTTGCTGTTCAAGCGCTGAATCTTGGTCTTCGAAGTCTCCGTTCGCTCCTTCGGAATTCAAGGTCTCACCGGAAAATAAAGCACGAAACCAAATAAATACAAAACAGAGAAGAAAACAAGCTCAAAATTGAAAATAAATGGCTCTGGAATGTAGAGCTTGATTTTACAAAAATTTAAAAATTTGAATCGGCTCAATCGGAACTCGGACGAAGGAGAACGGGCTCCAAGAAGTTTTAATTCAGAGAAAAATTCCATGGGTTGACACATGGCAACACGCTACTGGCTGGACTTTTCGGATTTTCTGAAATTAAATAAAAAGGAAAAGAATTGTCTCTGACACGTGGGGCCCATGTGTCAGAGACATGGTTCACGGTGAACCGGGACCACCGAGACAACTAGAGATGACGTGGTAGGCTTGGCCGAGGTGGCGGCTGACACGGCTGCTAGGGCTGACGTGGCATGCCACGGGGCTGGTGACGCGGCATGGCTCGGGATGCTGATGCACACGGCCATGCGGCGAGATCCGGGACGTCTGCTGGCGATCGGATGGCTGAGGGACCAGAGGCGGCGCGTCTCGATCGGAGGCATCCACCGAAGATCGGACGACCGAGAGCTTATGGTGGAGGACGACGGCGAGGGGCGGCACGCACTTACCAGAGCCAAGGAAGAGAATGAGGATCGGGAAGATCACGGCGCGAGGAGTCGAGACGTACCCTCGGTAGCGGCGGAAACCCACCGGAGACGGCAAACAAAGCGGCAAAAAGTGCTCGGGCGGGGAAGAAACTTCGGCGAGCTCGTTCTTGGAGATGGCGGCGGCTCAGGCGACGAGGAAGGGGGCGTTCGGTGTGGCGCGGAGCGGGGAACACAGCACGGGGGTCCTCGGGGCTCTAAATAGTCTCGGAGGGCAAGCCAAGCGCGAAGAACGAAGCGGCGACGCGGCGGGGAATGGGAACGGGCGGCGGCGCAGGCGAGGCGACGCGGGTGACGTGGCGCTATCCTGACCGACCACGGGGAATCGATCCGACGGCCAAAGAGCTCGACTCGTGGGCAGCGGCAATGTTGGATGGAAATCCAACGCCCACACGATTAGGGTTTCGGCAGCTGTGGAAATGGGCTGGGCTGGGCTAGGCGGTGAACAAGGAAGGCCGCACGAGGAATAGGAACTGGGCCGGTGAGGATTTGGCCCAAAAGAGATTTTTGAAAATACAATTTATTTCCGAATTATTAGAAACTCCAGAAATTCAAATAACTCCAAATAAATACCAAATAAATTCAGAAAACTCTCCAAAAATGCAGAAAAATTCCTTGAAACACAAGGAACCTAATAAAAACTGGAAACCTTTGATTTGATATATAGATTAATCAAATTAAATCTTTTCATTATTATAAAATTCATATTAAGCTTCAATTAATTCCAAGAAAATGCAAATAGTTCAATTTGATTTTTTAAACATTCCAAAACTCCAAATTTTGGGATGTTACAGCCATGTCAGCGTCCGCATGGGTGCCACGTTAGCCGCCACCTCAGCACTGCGTCAGCCCTAGTCCTATTCTCATAAGCCTGGTCCACCGTGGACCAGAGCTGTGCCTGTGGACTCGGTCCATAGACCATGGGTCCCGCCTGTCAATCAAACTAGGATTTTCGGATTTATTTTTATTTTGGGAAATTGGTTGCTGACATCAGCATTGCGTCATTAATCGATTTTTCAGTAGAGAAATAAATCAGAAAATTCGGATTTAATCTTTTTCAGCCATTTTCTTTGAATTTAATCTTCCGGAGGCTCGTTCTCATTCATACGAACTCCGATTGAGGCGATTCAAATTTCTAAATTTTTGTAAAATCGAGCTCTACCTTCCAGAGTAATTTATTTTTAGTTTTGAGCTTATTTGAGTTTTTATTTTGTATTTATTTGGTTTCGTTGCTTTCTTTTCCATAGACGCGAACCCCGAAAGAGCGAACAGAGACTTCGAAGATCAAGACTCAGCACTAGATCAGCAAGGCAAGTTGTAACCTTTGATCATATTGAACCCATGTTTGCAAAAGTACTTTGTTTTATACAGTTGCATGCTATTTGTGTATCAATGCTAGTTTGTGGGAATAGTTATTCACCTAGTTGATATTATGCCACCTTCATCTTTGGAATGCCATATATCCCTTGTTAGCCACTAGATAGGTCGGTACTAGTTGGACATAATCATAATACTAACAATGGGTTATCGTAGCTATGTTTAGACCTGCTTAGTTGTACGTTGGAATCCTTATCACATGTGAATTAATGTTAATCTTGACCTAATGAGATACTGAATCATGGCCGTTGGCCATTGTTGTAAAAATTGTTATACCATGGCGGGGTTTGCCATTGGTTTTGGTTGAACAAAATGTTTTCCCTCGGGCAAGTGATTGTGCAGTAAAGGGGGTGCTTTCTAGCACATTGGGATGTGGCTGTCTTGCCTGAGACTGTAATATCTCATATCATTTCCCAGGTTAAGGAAATTTCCAGTTGGAGTGGGTCGGCCTTGCAGTCGGTTTCGGGTTCTTGAGGACCCGTCTGTGGGCCTCAAGAGGTGCGTTGTGGCCCTTTGGAGAGGGGGGTTCACCCCACCTAATTCTTTTTCCCCCTCACCTAATCCATTTCCCCCCTCCTATTCTTCCCTGGCGCCTCCCTCCAATGTCTTCTTCCCTGGTGCCTCCCTCCAGTGCTTTGCCCCCCATGGCGCCTCCCTCTAGGGTCTTCTTCCCTGGCACCTCCTTGTAGTAGCTCCCCCATGGCGCCTCCTCCCTGCAACAGCCCCAACCGAAGCTCCCTCCCTCTTCTTGATCTTCTTTGAGAGTAAGGAGAGGTAAGACTTCTAGGGTACTTTGCATGCTGTATTTAGGGGAGAGCCATGCTGGATTGGGTGTTCTGGGGGTTGGATTTGGGGATTTGGGGGAATGGTGGATTTTAGGTTTGGAGAGAAACTCTGAATTTTCGTGCTGTGCAATGTCTGTTTTTGGAGCTGCGATTTGAGGTCCTTAGAAGCTTTTCCTGGAGGGTTGGCTATATAATAAATTATAGATTGTTGTCTCATGTTTAATTAGAGACCAAGAACATGATTTTTCGTTCAGCCATTTAGGGGATATGACATTCTTTGTGCCGACTGTCCATAGCTTGCTGCTATTGTCAGTCATCTCTGCTTCGTGTTGTTTTGGGTAGTTTAGAGCCATTTCTTTAAGGGTTGGACAGATAAGAAATTGTAGATAATTGTCTTACAATTAATTAGAGCCCAAGAATGTAAACTTTGGTTCAGCTGTTTAGGAGTTATGATTGTTTTTGTGTCTGCTGTTCCGAGTCTGAATATCTGTTGTTCAGAGTTAGCTGCTGTTATCAGTGGTCTATGTTTCGTGCTATTTTGGATAATTTAGAGGCTTTTTTCGAGGGGTCGGTTGTCGAGAAAGTTATAGATATTTGTCTTGCGATTAATTAGAGACTGAGTTTGCTTAATTTGGTTCAGTCGATTAAAATTTATGCTTGATTTACTACCTGCTGTTCAATTTCTACTCTAGTTAGTAGCAACTGTGTTGTTTTGTGATTTAGGGAAAGTTGGTAGTCGAATTGGAATTTCTCAATGCCTAGAGATAGATGGGAAATTTCCTGTAGATTATTAAAATATCTTCATTTTCTTAATTTGGAGTTGTATGGAATTATTTATGCTCTGTTGAAGTGTGCTGTCCAAACTGAATGTCTGCTGGAACTTTAGAGGTTTGGGCAGATCTGGACCGATGTTCAGATTGAATTTTGGGGTCTTTTGCTCAGTTTCAGAGGGGTTAGTTGTTGCAAAAAATGTGCATGGTTGTCTTAAGTTTCATTGGAGCTCAAGAACACCAATTTTGGATCAACCATTTAAAAGTTATGGTTGTTTGTTTGACTGTCATCCAGAATCTGTCTCTGCTAGCAGCAATCACAAAAAACTACAGAGTAGGGCTATCTAGAAGCTGAATTGAATTCTCTAATGACTAGATTAAGTTAGAAAATTTTCTGTAGATTTCAGAAATATCATCCTTTACTTCATTTGGAATTGTATAAAATTAACTATGCTATTTTGAAGTCTGCTATCCAGTGTGGTAGCAAATTGGGTTTCAGGGCTAAATATGAAAGGCTAAATGTTTCATTACAGTGAATTGGTTATTGGGTAATATGTGGGTAATTTTCAGTAGTTTCATAAAGTTCTTGACCCCTAAGGTTTGGGTTATAAGGGTGGAACTTATAACCTTTAAACCACCGGGACACCAGAGGGGTAGTTTTGTTCGCCGGGTGAGAAGGTTATTAGAATTGAGGTATGGCGTAGTTCGATATCGCTAAATTTTATTGCTTATGCTAGAATTGTATTGTTGAGTTGCATGTAACTTATTCTCAAGTGGTGAGACTTCAGGAGCGGCCTCAACCCCGCGCCACCTCGCTCCTCGTGGTTAAGGCAAGTATATCAACTAGAAGGATGTTAGGATGTTGGTTGCTTGCTTGTGACAATGAATATAATTATGCTAACGATTATGATTTTGTTTATAAGTATGTCTAGGATGATGATTATGTTCTGATGATGCAGATGATAAGGTGATGGGTGTAAGTATATGACAATGTGCAATGTTTATATTCATGTTCATGTTTAGAAACATGTATATGGCAATGTGAGTGTTGAAATAGAATGCAAATTGTACTTATTTATATCACGTGCATTTGTGCATTCATAATGGAAGAGGTGACCCGAGTGGGCCTCTATGTCTCACACATAATGAGACATGAAAGACCTACTTTGGTAGGCCCCTCCACGGGCTGGATGGGAATGAGAGGGTGCGCACCAACGGGTGTGCACTCAGCTATACCGGTATATGCTATAAGATGGGCATTATGAGCATGCATGTTGCATTACATGAGTAAAGAGAAATTAATGTTAAGTGAATGTGATTATGTTCTTATGTAATTATCTGGATGTTTATACTCTTGAGTGGTTATCATTCAATGTTACAATTTATCTTGATTTATTTTTATTATGTGTTACATGTTTTGATTTGATACATTTTGCTGAGTTTTTGAACTCACGTTTGTTTGTGATGTTTTCTTTTAGGTACCTCAAGAGCGGCATATGGGGAAGGGATTTAGCACTACTTTCACACTTGCTATCACTCAAATTAGTCACCCGCACATTTAAGTTATTGTAATAGATTCTACTAGCGGGTTGTGTTGCGATAAATTTGTTGCTATGTCTAATTATCTCTTGTGAGTAGTCTATCATGGCTTTGTGGTTATGCTTATTGAGTTCATGTCTTATAAGTTAGTTGTGAGGTTTTGGATCATGAATAGGAATTTGGTATGTTGTTATTGTTTAGATTTACTCTTCCTTGATTTGTTTGCACTAATGGTTGTATATTAGCTATTCCATATTACTTGTAATGTCGAATTTTGTCTCTAAATGCGAATGGTTCATGACGAAATTTTTAGTAGATTGGATGCTTTGTTGATTGTTGGTGCTTGTGGGTGTAACATTCAAGGCATGTGGGTGCCGGGGTATTACAGAGACAACTTAAGGACTTAATCTTGTACGCCATTGAACTGGGCATAACCGTGCGACCAAAAGTCTGGTATGGGACAGACCTAGGTGATTAATTTACAATGTTTGATCTTGAGTACTGCCAATTGTTGGTGTGGGTTTCGGGATGGGTAGATTCACATGGCTCAAGAGGGGGCTTCGAGGGGCTAAACCTTAGAGGGTAGTACCGGGTTTAGACAGTACATTGTAAAGGTTTTGTTGTGATCACTCTGTCGACACACCAAAGGAAGTGTGTTCGTAGCGCTTGGCAACAAGGGATGATCATGTCTTATGGGTAAAACTGTACAACCTCTACAGGGTGTAAAACTATTCGAATAGCCGTGTCCGCGATCATGGATAAGCCCGGGGATTTAACACGGGGTATAGAGTGTTTCATGAAATGTGGGAATGTGGACTTATTGGAATGTGGACGGGGAGTTCACCATTGTTTTGTTGTCTAAAGTTATACTGTTGAATTTAGTGGTTTGATACTTGTTTTGGATGTTGTAGGGTGATGCCTCGCCATTCTATTCATGTTGTCTACCATTGATTTACTAGTTATTTATTATCGTTTTCATCAACATGCTTTCAATCTATTTACTGTATTTCAGTTCAAGTTATTGCTTTCTGCAAATGAACCATACGGCTATCCTTTGTCAAGTCGTGCATGAATACTGAATCATTTCCCTACGGCTTGCTGAGTACTTTTTGTACTCATGGCTTTATGCTTTTGTTGATCAGTTATTGAGGAAGGACCGGGAATAATGAGTATCAAGAAGAGGAGTACTATGAAGACTATGTGGACTAGGAAGGCGTTTCCCTAGATGATTGCCTGTGGCATATCGAATGGCCCCAGTTATTTATTTTCCGCTACAACATTTTATTTGTTTCTTAAGCCATAAGGCATGGATGTATGAACTTTGACCATAAGGTCATTTGCTTTATTCAATAATAATTTGCTTCTTCTTAGTTAATTCGTTGTATGGAATGATATTTTATCTATGTTGCCACTGTGTGCACTAGTGTGATCCTGGACTAGTGCAGTATACACAGAGGGTTTCAGATTTGCATATCCAGGTCCCGACAGATGCTGAGAATTTCTATAAGCTAGCAGATGATGCTGGTCAGGATTTATACTCAGGATTTAGCATGTCAAAGCTTTAATTTATTATAAAACTATTGCATGTGAAATTTTAGGTGGGTAGAGTACTAGTAGTTTCGATCAACTCTTGGTGCCACTTAAGGAAGCTTTTCCTAAGGATGTAAAATTGCTGGATAATTTTTATGCTGCTGAGAAAATTGTAAATGTAACACTTAGGCACCCCACGTACCCTGAATGTTACACCCTCCAGCAAAACATTTACAAAACACTAGAAAAAATTTAGCAAAGCACAATAAAAATTTCGGCAACACCACCCCTAAAATAGATAACATGTAACAATCACAGACATAAAGTTCTAGCTATGGCAATCACCATCAAACGTATGCTAAAAGCGAGGGTTGGAAACAACACAATAAATATTACAACTAGACAGCAACACTAACAATTTCCAATAAGCATCTAGAAAGTCAATCAAAACCTCATAACATAAGACAAACTCAACCTCATGCAGATTACGCTAACCACAACCACAATCATACTACCATACAACTTTCTTCCAAACTATTAATTGAATGTGATGAAGGGAGTGACGTGATGCTATTTCCCATCCCGGCACTGATGTCCTCAGGGTACCTAAAAAAATTAACAAACAAGCGTGAGTTCGAAACTCAGCAAAGCACAATAAAGGACGGTAACATAGCTAATTAATATATCTTAACTTACTAGCATAACTGCATTTTTGATTAAAAATTCAACTAAAACGGTAAAGGGCTTACTCATTTCGCAAATGTGCTCCTTAATCAACTTGGATTGAGTCCCCGACGCAATCTCTTAACTTTCTCAACCCATGTTCGTCAACAACATGTGCGATGCAATGCAATGCAATATGCTTCATGCTCATGCACCTTTTCATCAATCATATTGGTATAATGAGTGTACATCCGTCGGCGTACACACTCTCATTCCCTTCCATCCCGTGGAGGGGCCTACTCTTAATGACTCGCTCCCATTCACCACGATGGATGGGACTATGAGGTAGGACTTTCTAGTGGCGCTTCGGACTAGTCATAACTTTCTCACCGACCTCACCGGATTAGTTATGACTTTCTCACCGACCTGGCCTATGTCTCATGCGGTCATGAATGCAACTGATGCAATCGGAAACACACTCAAAGAAACAACTCACATACTCACCTTTCGGTTGCCGACATTCATCCATTAATAGGATAGTCATTTGCTATAATATTTCATCATAAACATTAAGATAGTAATTATAGTATTGAGATCAAAACCTGGCAACCTCACTGCTCCTCATATACACCCTCTCTAAAAACCGACTTAGTCATTTAAACCAAGTTCATGTCATCCCCAATCACTCGAACAATATACTTACTAAAAAAGAAATCAACCTTACTAAAAGCCCAATCTTAACTAGAATCCATCTAAATTGACAGAGCTACAATTAAATTAAAAAGCACCACATATGAACGCACAAACCATGCTCAAAAACATGGTGTACATGCATAAATATCAACCAAGGCTCACCTCCAAGACTTTCTGTTCATACTAGTCTAATCAATTTCAAGAGTAAGACATGGTAACACATCATATCATTTATCTCATGCGGTTAAGCCATAATCAACTATAACCCTTACGCTACCAAACAATCCACCTCACGATATACTTGCCTCAACCGCGAGGAGGGGGTGGCGAGACGAAGAAGCCGCACCGAGGCTAATCCACCTGAAAAGGAACCACATTCACAAACACAACTCAAAACTATACAAGCTCAACCTCATAAAGCGCAACCACGCCCTAAACCCAAATTAGCCCAAAGACAGCCCCAAAATTTCGATTTGGGACAGCAGGCGATTAAAAGAGTGTAACTTCTAAATGGCTAGACCAAAATTCGTGTTCTTGGACTCTAAACGATCACAGGAGGATAACCGAAGATTATCTCAAAGCCATTTATTCAGCATCTGAAGTTAAAGTTCTCAAACTGCACTCTGAACTGCAGACCAAACTCTGAACTTCTAGCAGAATTTTCAGTTCTGAACAGCAACTTCCATTTGACATAACTTGAGTTCTACTACTCCAAATCACGTAAACGAATACATTTTCTAAATCTACCTGAAAAATCCTAACTTTTTCTAGGAAATTAAAAAGTCTAATTCGGCCTCTAAGATGCTCTAATCTGCAGATGAACACAGATGCTGCCAGTCGCGACATCGATTGAGCAGTGCTTGGTAAAATAGCCATAACTTTTAAATTGCTAAACGAAACTTAATGATTTCAATCTCTATTGAAAGTTAATTTGATTATCTACAACTTTCACAACATCCGGACCCCCAGGAAACACTTGTAACACCCTTGAATCGTAACTCCAACACACTGCCAGTGCACAGCCCGAAAGAGACTAGGATTTCCCTCCCAAGTAGAGTCACTTTTCCCCCCAAGATTTCAGATCTAGAAACCCTAGAACCTACCCACCAGGAAATACTCCCATTAGAGCACCTCCAAGAAGAAATTTTACCTCTCTAAGCCTTTTTGGAGGAGGAGGGAAGGAGAAGATGCTGCTGCTGCCGCCGTACGAGGGAGGGAAGGGCTCGCCGGCCATGGGGGAAAGGTCACCGGCGGCTGGCTGGAGCAGGGCCGGAGGGCTCCGGAGCTGGACGGAGTTGGAGGTGGAGGTACCGACCTTGGGGAAGCAGCAGGGGCGCCGGCCATGGGGGACAGCAGGGGCGCCGGCCAGGGGGACGGAAGGGGCGCCAGCCAGGGAAGAGCAGTCAGCCTGGGAAGAGCAGTCGGCCAGGGAGATAGCAGGAGGCGGCTGGGAGTGGGGGGAGTGCAGGGGAGGGAAAGAAAAAAGAAAAGAAGGGCTAGGGTTTTGGGATAGATGATTTTCCCCTACAAGGCCCAAAACAACTAAAAGTAAGTAGAGCATTACACTCTCCCCCCCTTAAAGGAATTAGACCTCGAATTCGAAGAACGCCAAATCCATCACAAAGTCCACAAGGGAAATAAACTCCTTTGCAACTCAATTCATCCACGCAAAGACGCAAATGGATTCAAACGATAAACCAAATTCTCAAATCCAACTATTAACGAGAGTGATTTGACTCAACTCGGATTCAGATTAGCTTCTCATGACTCCACATTCACCCCAATTCTACTTAAATTTGCAAGGGACAAAAACTCTCTCACATTCTAGATCCTAATGAACTTCCTGAACTAGAAATCTCACAAGAACTTCCTCAATGTTCTACCTTAATACCTTCACTTAAGGACTTAATCATAATTGATATGCCACATTTCCATCTCCAACATATCATACCACTATCTCAAAAATTAGTCTGACATAACTCAGACTAGACTTTCCTTTAGCACTAAAACACACTATACCTTTTACTCGATTATTCTTCTCAACAGAAGTGGGTATTGATTTCTAAACTCAACAGAACTCTAACTTCCTCTTTCTATCGCTCTACCATAATTCCTCAAACTCAAGATGACACAACCATCGCGAGACACATCCCCTTAACAAGCATTTAACCATTAGTATTTGAACGGTCAGCTAGGGTTCCAAACTTGAACCCCTACAAATCAATTACACAAAACCCCATCTTTTCCAATTGTTTGACCTTTTTCACAAAGACTCAAAATCAACCAATGCTTTCGAAGGAATTAGCCCACTTGTGACATAATTTTTCTTTCCCAATCACAAACCACGATATGATTTTATTCCATCTCCTCCCAGGCACATCTCACACCCGAGGACAACTAACTAAATCACATGTTCACAATCGGACACTTTATATCGAATTACCATCAGCTTCTTTACAACCAACGATATTCTCAACAAAATTCGAACCAAAACATCAACAACCTCCATCATAACCATCCTTATACCACTAATGTTCAACACCTAGTCAAGCTAGGGCCATAAATCATTACCAAGCCACAGTTGGTTCCTTCCCTACGAGGGTCTCGCCCTCAAAGTCTTTCACTCAAACACCCAAGCTTAGAAGCAAAATTCTTTAGTATACTCAACAACATACTATGAACATTCATATTCTCAACTCAGGCTAGAATACAAAAGAAATACAATTCTTTTGAATCAAATGCACCCCTTGCATCAACTTGAACCCAATGCGCTACAATTCACTTTGGAAGGAATTCGACAACATCCAGAGATCACTCTTTTTCTTTCCTAAGTCAAGTTGCAAGGGAAAACTCAAATCTCAAATCAATGCGATGCAATTTGCATCGAAAAGCACTCAATTAAAAGAGAGAAACTCCACTCAATTCTTTGACAGAAGTTTTCAATAACCAAAACAATCCAACTTCTTTCACTGAAGCAAAACCACTCAAAGAGAGAGGGAAACTCAATTCCCTCACAAACATAGCCAAATTTCCCGAATTATTCCATCTTGCCTCTCATGCTAGAAAGCAAATGAAGTCTCAATTCCCTTAAACCACTCAATCCAAGACCAACACATTAAAACCAAGGCCCCAAGCTTTACTACCTCAGAGGGGTCAGGAAAGAGGGAAATAGCATAGACTCAACTGGCTACTTGAATCACTGAGTCTTCTAGCACTTGTTAGACTTCATTGATCTGCTCTTTCATGAGCTTGATGTTTCTTTCCTTCGTGATCTTTATGGTAGCTGCAAGTACTCGATGCCATTTCCTAAAGTGTGGTATATCGTTTTTCTACTCAAGACTGCTTAGGTAAGATTTTTAACTCAATTTAGCAGAGGTAAGAGAAAGAAATTTCAGCAAAGGAAAAGAAAGAATTTGTGATAAGGACAGAAATAGAATAATGAGATAAGTCAAGAACACATTATTCTTCTAGGTTAGGTCTTTTAATTTAGAAAATAATTTTGAAGGACCTATAGAGATGATTAATTATCTAGGGTCAAGACCTACAGTCAGTATGGCTCTGATACCACCTTTGTCGGGACCCGAATATGCAAATCCGGACCCTCTGTGTATACTGCACTAGTCCAGGATCACTCTAGTGCACACAGGCTCAACATCAGTAAATATCACAATCATACACAGCGAAAATAAGATAACAGATATTATATACTAAGTATTACTAGTTGCATGACCTTAGGGTCAACTTACATAACAATGCCTCACAAGGCTGAACAGCAAATTAAACTGCAACGGAATGAAGACGTAGATAAACCCCTTAGTATACCACAGGCAACTGACAAGGCTCGCACCCTAAACATTCGTCCCTTCATAGTACACCTTCTTCAGCACTGGTGATGTTGTAGGCAAGGGTGAGTAAATAAAGTACTCAACAAGTTGTGCACAGAATGCAATTCTAACATAACTATATACAAGGCTTATTCCAAAGGAATGGGTAACAATGGCTATTTGCAGTAAAGCAGCATTTATGAACAAGTACAATATATAAATTGAAAAGACAGTAATAAAACAAATAACAATAATAGATAGATTTAGCATTTCTCAAGTAAACCTAGTTTCCATCCTACGTCAAGATTCATCCTTCCATAGCAACCTGCCATCCATCCCAAGTTTTTATTTTGCAAAAGTCTAACCCTTGACTGTAATTCCCGAGCTATGCTCAATACCGTGGGCACTACTATTCGAATAGATTGAACACTCTGCAGAGGTTATGCACTTTACCCACACGACATGATAATCTCTTTGTTCCTAGCCATTTAGCACACTTCCTTTGGTGTGCCGGCAGAGAATCATGACAAAGCCTTTACATTGCTCTGTCTTAACTCAGTACTACCCGCTGAGGTTTCAACACTGGAGGGACTGGTTACCACACCCGGGTCCCCTCTTGCGCCATGTAAGCCACCCCGTGCGAGAACTGGTTACCTCCACCCGGGTCTTACACCACCACGATAGTACTAAAGCTAAGACAATGCAAATTAATCAGCTAGGCTGCCCCATAACAGACATGTGGTTGCATGATTGACTCAGGTCAAAGGCTTGCAAGGTTAAGTCCTTAGAGTTGATCAAAGCAAGACTTGCACATACCCCTCCGCCCATCGGGCCCACCCAAGCACACTTGCCCTTGCCACTTGCTCCGATCTAAATCATAACCACCCCAGTTGATTACCAAGCACCATGTGCCATCAACAATTCAATATCATTGCAGGGCACCCATCGCAACAACAACTCAATCTCATCGTGTGACCACACACATGACACACAAATTCATAACATTGTTCCATATTCCATTAATCAAGATTATATATCAAAGATTCAAGTACATGTGATGACGTGGCATGGCTAAGCAATCTAATTCGATCTAACCATCCCATGTTGATTTTATTATTGATCAACTATAGTAAACCAAGCTAAGGTGACCAGTGGATCATGGCATACAATCAACAAGGTAGGGTGTAATTCAAAGGGTATGTTATCTAAATCCCAAATTTAGGTTAAAATCATTTATACGCTTGAAATAACATGCAATATCGTAAAACAAATTAACAACTTTAAAAACATGGGTGCAACATGATCAAAGCACAACTTGCCTTGGTTAAGCTCCTGGTCCTGTTCTGGAAATTGATCTTGAGTTGCTAATTCCTCCTCCGAAGCCTCGCACAATTCAACGTCTATGCGAATCGAAAAGGAATAGCAAATAAACACCCAAAACAGAGAGCAAATGAACTCTAAAAATTAAAAAAAACACCACTGGATAGATCTCAATTTTATAAATTTTTAGAAATTTGAATCACCTCCATCGGAGTTCGTATGAGGGAGAACGAGCTCTCGGAAGATTCAAATTCCTAAAAATTCAAAAAATTGGAAAATCAATTATTAACCGAATTATTTTATAAAAGAAAATCCGCTTTATTGCGTCATGCTGACGTCATCATCGAACCCGAACCAACCGAAGCGTGACACGTGGCCCTCGGCATTTGTTTAAGTGGACTTGGCGTCTCGTGGACTCGATCCACGTGGACCACGGCATCGTGTGCGCACCGCCGATGCCAACATGACGTCAGCCGACACGTGTCGCCACCCGATTGGTTAGATCCAAGATGCGATCTGGTGCGCTTGCTTTGGATCCAACGGTCACCGATCAGGCTTCCACGCGGCACAATCCAAAACGCTCATCTGCAAACGAACGGTGATCCTTACCCGAACGGTTTACTGATGACCTAATCGACGCGGTGCAATCGTGACCACTCATCTAAAATCGGATGGCTATGACTTCTCGAATACTTGCGCTACTCACCGTACCACGTGGGCTAATCTAAACCGTTCACGGAAGATCTAACGGTTGATGCTTACCCAAGGCGGTCACTGTTCCCGAAGCGACGTGGCGCGTTCGTGGCGGTTCGGCGACGATCTGACGGCTGATGCTCTTCGGTCCCGACGATGGCAACACGGCGGCGCTGGTTCACCAGGGATGAAGACGACGATGATGCCAACGGCGCTGCGGTGTTCTCCGTTGACCACGAGACAGCGGAACCGACGCGACGCGACGAGGGGAGTTCGGTGCTGGTGTCGGTGCGGCGGATGAGGGTCTCGACGACGACGAAACACGACGCAAGGGTTCTCGGGCTTCGGCGAGCTTGTGCGCAAACTCCAAGGCTCCGCGGGCGACGGCGCTACAGGCAAAAGACGCGGCGGCAATAGGAGATCCTTGGAGGCAGGGTTAGCGCCTTAAATAGGCCTTGGCGTGAACGAAATCCAGATCCCTAACGGCGTACGGCGGCGGCGGCGCGGCTCCGAATCCGTCGTGGACACGATGGCTGGTGACCCTCCTATCTTGATCGAATGGCCACGGACGAGACTAGGCGCGGCACGATCCATGCCGATCGTTGCATCCAATGGCCAGGAGACGCTAGGGTTCCGAAGTGGTACGATTGATCTCGAGCGTCGGATGGAGATCTAACTGCCGGCGATATTAGGGTTTTGCGAAGACGCAAGGCGCTGGATTCGGATCCAACGGTGGGCGCGAGGTTTTCAAAAACTGGGCCGCACAATTGGGCTTCGACGCGCACAATGCTGGGCTCGGCCCAGTACTATTCCGAAGTATTTTCCAGGGTTTTTGCTTTTAAAATAATCAGGAAAATTAGATTGATTTATTTAGGGCAGTAAAGTTACCAATAAAAATCCCAGAAAAATCTCAAAAATACTTTGAGACATTCTGGACTCAAATAAAATATTTTTGGATAAACTTTATTTTAAACTTACATATTTATAATTAATTTTTTGCAAAAGCAATATACTTAATTCAAATAAATCCCAGAAAATCCAAATAAATCCAGAAACTTCACAAAAAGCACAAATTGCAAATAAACACTATTAACTAAATAAAAAGGCAAAAATTTGGGATGTCACAGAAAATATGAGTTCCAGTACATCTGTAACAATATCCTGTAAATTAAAATAAAGTAGAAAATTGAATTTTAGAATTTAATACTTGAACTCTTACGAAAAGGTTTAGAAAATATGAGTCCTTTCGATTACATGCTACAATGTGTTGAATTGGATTTTGATAATATGCTACAATGCAATTACATGCTTAACAATGTTCTGATAAAGCCGTATCAGTGGCGGTTCTTAATTAAAACCGCCACTGATAACTACATATCTGTGGCGGTTATGAATAAAAACCACTACTGATAACATAGTATCAGTGACGGTTCTAATTACAAACTGCCACAGATAATATTATATGTGACGGTTTTAATTAAGAACCGTCACTGATAACCCCCTATATAGGAGCCCTAACTCGCTCGGCCGCTTCTTCATCTTTTGCATTACCTCTCGCTACGCCATTTTCGTGCCCTAACGCGCCCTCCCCACTGTCACCGCCCCCTCCAACGCCCTCCCCACCGGCACCGCCCCTTCCAGCGACGCACCGTCCCGCGCCCTCCCCACCATCACTGCCCCCTCCAACACCCTCCCCACCGGTGCCGCCCCCTCCAGCGACGCGCCGTCCCGCGCCCTCCCCACCGGCGCCCTCTCAGTGCGGCGTCCTCTTCTTCCTCCTACTCTTCGTGTGGCTCCCAGGGTGCGGCTCCCCTTTAATCTTCTTCTACATGTGTTGAGATGAAAAATAGGTTGAATTTATAACATGCTATTCTATGATCTATTATTGTTCTATTATTGTTTTGTATGGCCGTTCTCTATTTTCTTGAAATGCTAGTTCCATTAGAAGTAATATGGGTACTTAGTAAGTACTAATTACAGCAACATATATATGTGCTATCAGTATATTGGAATTTGCTATTTATCATTCCCAGGAGGATACATACATGACATTTATGTGTATGTTTGTATGTAGCAATTTCTTGTCTGCAATGCTCTTTTGTATCATTCGGTAGCAATTCAAGTCATCCATTTGTTCACATGCCCTAATTTTGAGCTCATTTATGTTTTCAAGACACCCTAAAAGAAATATACCAGAGAAATCCATATGATTGTTTCATATCTTGTTACTGTTGAGCCTATGGAATGTACATCTTCAAAAAAAAATGTAAAGCATGATAGTTGGACAATTTCTTTCAGAACAACATTTGTCGCATGACATACTAATCTTGCTCTCAATCTTCTATTGCCTGTTCGAATTGACATACTAAGCGTCTTTGACGTGCCTAGCCATTTTTGCTATCATTCAGGTAGCGATCAGTAAGTATTCTCATACTGTTGTATTGATTTCCTTCTCTGTGAATGCAAAGGGGCCAGTCAGTTCTTTTGGCTTGGGGACCTTGCTTGTGGGGCTTAGTGTCCAATGATGATTTAGGGACTGAAATAGACTATTTGTGACAACAAAACTTGATAGTTTATTACAGCTTGATTGATTAGTTCAATTGTTATCTTTCTGTATATGCTAGTTTAGACACCTTGTGCTTACTGTTGTTTATCATCTCCTTGTGGTTGTTCCAGCAACTTTGCTCTGTTAATATATCTTGGTATTGCTTATTGTTCCCGTCATTTTGTTACTGCCGACTGAAATTATCACTTAGTTGTGCTGCTGGTGACAATCTTGTCTCAGTTTGGTCCACTCTGTGTAGATTTTAAGCAGACTAGTAAGCTGTTATTTCTGTCCAATAAGCTTATTAGATTTTGTCTGTGCTGTGCATACAGAATATACAATTGATTTGCTTTAAACTGTCAAGTAGTAAAATTGCAATAGAGGTAAGGTTGTCACAAATCAGTCTATTGCTTGTTCCCCGTGGCGAGGAGGGCCTTTAGGCAACCCGACATCTGAGAACACTCTAAAATTAAAACAACTTGAGCTATATGCTAGTTGATTTGTTAATGATCATGCCATTGTTGATAAATCTGATTGTGTGCTAATTCAATATGACACACTCAGTTATTATAAGTCAGTATGATATCTTGTGCTATTTTGATCATTCTACTTCATGGTTAATTTTGATGCTTGGAATCATTGGATTGATAAAATTGCTAATACCGCATTTCTTACAACAATCCATTTGTGTCCTTCAATAATAGTTTTCCTCCATTGGGGAGTTTGAGGACATAATTTCCAAACCTCCATTTGTGACTCGAAATGAGCCATGGACAGGCACTTTAAGGATCTAATATAGTCCTCAGTTAGTACATCTTCTATCTTATTCCTGTAAAATAAAGAGAAGAGGTATTAGTAAAGAGAAACTCACCAAGAAAGGTAAGCAAAAATCATAAATATCTTCCTGAATACGTCTTGACAGAATTCATTCCAGAATTCATCCCATCAGTGTGGATCACAGGCTCATTATCTCGATTGAGAACAATATTTCCATATTCATCTTGAATTACCCGGCAAGGTTCATCACGCATTCACACCTCCACCTCCACCATGTTTAAGATTTAATGACTTCGCAAAACTATTAAGGCAGTCCATGATTGAGTGAAGCTAAAATAGTAGGGCTTTTGTCCAAGAAGCAATTGTTAGTCCGTCTGTTCATATATGCTTTCAAGACGCTTATAGATTGTCAAATTGATTGATTTTCTAGACTGCCATGTATTAATGTGAGGTAAGGTTGTCACAAACTAGTCTATATCTTTCCCTCTCTGAAATATCTCCCTTTCTATTGAGTAATATTATTGAGTGCATAATTGATGAAAATTATGTTTCAGGTCGAACTGTAGTTCTAATGGAGCTCGAACCCGAGCCTATAATGGAGGAGAGCCCGAGCAGGTACCTTACCCTCCACCCAACCACCGAAGGTGTCGAGGCCTCCACCGCTGTTGCAGATGATGCTCCTGTTGCAAGACATCGAGGACGAGGGAAAACTAAGAAGCCTGAAGGCCGGTACGCCATCTCGGAGGTCTCAGATATTGGGGCCCCTATTGCACCGAGAAAAGCAGCAGCAAAATACAAGTCAACATGCGGGTACATCGTAAGGGATAAAGTGCCAATCACCTATTCGGATTGGCATAAAGTACCCCGAGCCACCAAAGAGGATCTGTGGACAGAGCTCAAAGAAACCTTCGAATTCCGCGAAGGAGCCGAAGAACTCGTGCGTCGCGATGCATTGATGACCATGGATGCGGCGTCGAGAAACTTAAAGGTGAGGCTGAACGTAAATTATGTGAAGCAAAACCGGTCAGCCATCCAAGATTAGAGCCATATTGGGATGAGTTTGTGGTAATGAAGCAATCTAAAGCAGCAAGGAAGTCCAGTGAGGACCACATTAGCATCACAAGAAGGAATACTCACCCCCACAGACTTGGCATGAGTGGGTACGCGGGTAAAATTGCTCAATGGGAGAGGCAGGAATTAGAAGCGGTCCAATTGACTGGCACAAGTCCCTTGATCAGACTACCAGAGCGAGTGTAGCACTACGTGCTAGCGAGGGCAGATATCTTGTCTACTGGGAGTTTATCATTCAAGAGCAGCGAAGACGAAGCAATGACGCAAAGAGTTCATGAGTTTTACGCCCAGTCCACCCAAGGATCTTTCCACCCAGACAGGGAGAAAGACGAGCTAACAGCGGCTCTAGGAAACAAAGAGCACCCTGGTCGGACATGAGGCGTCGGGGTAAAGGTTCCATGGATGATGGGATTCCCTGAGCACGGAGACTCTTATAGGAATCGGAAGAGAGCTAAAGAAGAGCGGGCTGAGCAGGAAATGGAAAGGATGAAGGAAAGGCTTCTGCGAGAAATACAGGGCACCATTGAAGAAAAAGTTGAACGACAAATACAACAAGCCTTGAGCCAGGCGTAGGCCCACAACGTTCTCTCCAGCCCTACAGGTCATCGCAGTAGTTGCGCGTCCACGCCATTGGCAGAAGCGGACAACAGCCATTATCCTGTGGATGACATACAGGACCCCACACCCTGTCAGCTCAACGTGACCGTGATGAACATATTTCTATAAGCTGCTACAAGGGTAGTTTATCCGTGCCAAGAAGGGGGTGTCCTGCACAATACCCCGATAGCGCCAGGTTATGCAAAGGTCCAGGTGGACACGGTACTTGAACAGTTTGCTGAGATCGGGCTAGAAAAACCCGTCAATGACGAGATAACAACTCTAGGAAGTGTCGTCCACTCATTCATCCATGGGCGCAAGCGTGACATCGCTCTTGGACCATGCAAGATACCGACCTCTCTGCGGATAATCCGCAAGATCCGTCACCAAAGACTGAGAGTGAAATGGTGAAGAAGCAAGATGAGGTAGAAAAGAAATCCATTGAGGACCCCATAAAGATGGCCACTGTTAGTACTCCAAAACAGAAACCTATAACACCTGGTACTTCAAAGGACAAACCTAGAACCCCTGATCCCAAAAAATGGCACATTAGACAAACCGTATCAGCCAGATCAGGCGAAGCCAGGACCGAGTATGATATCGTGCGAGAAAAAAGTAAGGGCAAGGCGAAGTCTGATGACCAAGATAATCAACAAAGATTGAAATTCGAGGTAGGGAAGCCCTTAGTCACCGCTTCGAAGTTAAAAAGTCTAACACCCATGATGTAGTGATTACATTCATGGTACATGGATCGATCCAATCAAGACGTACTCCCGAAGGTGATCACTGCAATTTTCTGTGAGGAACATTTTCACCATGCGGGCGATGGCTACTTCTTAATAGAATTCGATAACTTGCACAACTTGTTCTATCACGACACCCTCGACATATCTTTTTTGAGATGCTGGACACTGTAAGTGTCTAATATATCAATCTTGGTCTACATTCATGTAATACCGATAAGTGTCATGTCTAACTATTTCGTTATATAGATATGAGATGATTGAAGTATGAAGAACCAAGGGGCCAGTGGGATTCCTCGACCCGGGAACGGTTTGCCAAACCGAAATCATAAGAGCACCAAAGGAGGTCGAGGAGTACGTATATAAAGCTTTGATTAAACTAAAAGACAAGGAGTTTATACTTGTACCATACCATTTTAAGTAAGTTCCTCACTAGCTAGCTAAATTACTCGTTGATTTCGTTATTTACTCTGATGTAAGGACTAATGACTATGGCATCATGCATGTGTATATAGCTTCCACTGGATTCTCGTAATAATTCATCCATAAAAGAGCAAGATGCTGATCATGGATCCACTGGATAAACCTAAAAAAGACTTTGAAGTGATGACACATTTAATGAATGAGGCATTCAAAAGATATTGTCAGAAGAGCTCGAGACACCGCCCATACCACAAATACCTTACAATCCGTACTAACTTTCCGGTATGCACGCAAGGAATATTCTTATATCATATTTCATAGTAAATAGCTCCTTCGACGACATCTTAGTTCATTCAATTTTTGCAGTGTCACTAGCAGTCGCAAGGAACAAATTTATGTGGGTACTTCGTGTGCTAGTACATGCGCGAAATCTTAGGTTGCACAATAAAAGACAATGACGTGGAGGTCAGTCATGCTAACATGACACGTTGATTCGCACCACTCAATTTCTATATACTGTCTTAATTTTGTTTTTCATACTTACAGCGCCTCAAGTTGTCTACGGTAGGACTGCTTCCTTCTGAAATCCAAGCCATTCAGGGCCAGCTCGCCTACTTCATCATGAAGGAAATAATCAACAAAAAAGGCGAGTTTTATGATGAAGACAACAACGATCCAGTCATCCATACTATTCTCTCACATCACGTGTTTCCAACCTCCGAAGACCCGTAGGCTTCTAGTTTAGAAAACAAGTTTAGGCTTTTGTTACTTCAATTTTGTCTCATTACAAAGTGTAAATAACTCTTTGTTCCTTTGAACACACACATGCGAGTGACACTTCTAAATATTTCATGTGTTTGCCTTACATGGTTATTTTTTCATATGAAGTTATTTCATGTGTTTGTAATAGTTTGATAAACTAACCAAGTGAAAAAAATATTACTTGGTTAGTTTGATAAACTAACTAGTATACATAGAGAGATTAGGAAAAGTTGAACCAAATAAACTAATGCGCATCACTATAGTTGACCGCTACATCAAATATCATGTGCAAGAGTTCGAGAGAGCCTTCCGGAACAGGTTTCCTGCATGCTCTATTGCGGCAAAAAGGCATATTGTTTGTACAACCACTATACTAGACGTCGATGGTGCGGTATGATGATTCTTCTCATATTTCCTGGACCTTATATCTAAGTGAAGATTAACTTTGTCAGTTTTAGTTGCAAACCATAATTAGTATGTGTAAAGATTGCATGCTAGCAATATTCCAATTGTTGATTGTCTGCGGGTCTCAAAAACTTCAAAGAAAACAAAGAAGGGACATGTTAAGTAGAATGCGAAGATTGACAGTGATTATTATCCTGAGGTATGCTTAATTTTGTAACTTCTCTTGATCAATACAATGTAATATTGCGAAATTTCGCCATAAATTTTTGTGCCTTCAGTCGGGTGAGCTGGGGCCGTCGGGCAGGTAGTCTTTGGGGTATTTGGTCTCATGAAGGGTTAGGGTTAAAGAATTCAGGTGTGGGAGGGTCTTTTGGAATTCTCCTCCCACTTACCTTTTACCTAACCCCATCTATTATTCTTTGTGTGGCTATCATTGCTCCTTGCCAAATATCTCACTTTCCTCGGCCACCATGCCGTCTCCATCTCGGTTCCTCTCGGCCGACTCATCCAAGGTGCGGGCGCCTCACTTGTCCCTTGCGGTCTCCTCTCCTGCCAGAGCCTCCCACCAACCATGCCCAGTAGGTGCGACTCCTAGCCAAGCAGCTCCCGGGCGGCGTCTCCTCAGAACCCCTCCTGGCGGCGGCTCTCTACTGAGTCCCCCTGCGACCACTCCAGCCGGGCGAGCCTGCTCCTTCCCAGGCCGTGAGCCTGCTCCTTCCCAGTCGGTGCGCCTGTTCCCTCCTGGCTCGGCACAACAAGGGCAGCGGCCGTGGCCTTCCCCCAGCTCGGTGCAATGAGGGCAGCATGCCGGCTGGTCTTCCCTCTCTGGCGGCACCATTCAAGCAGCTCCACCAGCAGCAATGCATCTCCTGTTGCTTCTTGTGAGAAGATTCTGTCGGGAGTGGCTTCAGCCGTATGCCACTCTATTCTTCGTCGGTAAAAGGCAAGTGCATTCCCTAGATTGTGGCTAGGAGGATTAATCGATTGTTGCTCTTAGCGTAAGTAATTGCCGATGCATACGCAAGAGGTAAGCCTTGCTTGGATATAACTAGAAAGTGCTTCCTCTTATGAAAATGTTTATGATGATTAAAAGTCTAAGGGAATTGATGAAAGTACAACGTGTTATTGAGTGTGGATGTGTGTTCATATGAGATGCTCCTTAGTTTAATTGTTGTTCTGTTAATTAGATGAACTCTAAGTGAGACCGAGCTTTTAGTAAGGTTGATTATAGTGAGTATTGTTCGGATGATTGGGACTAACATTAGTTTGATTTAAACGGTTAAGTCCTTTATAAAAATAGTATATGTGAGCATTTAACTGCAAGCGTATTGTGTGAACATGGTTCGGTGGCCGTAGGATGTAGTTGCATGACAGAAACGTTATGAGTTGCCATGTCATATGGTTGAATCTGATTTTTACTAGTATCGTTGGTGACTTATGAATGTGAGGATTGGCTATGTGTATGTATATGGTTATGGTATGTTAGTGTTGGCATTGAATGAAAAGTTGCATTTCATTCATGAAAATTGCATTTGTGCATTCATAATGGAAGGGGCGACCCATTCTGATGCGGGCCTCTGTGTTCACACGTAGTGAACACGAAAGTCCTACCTCGTAGTCCCATATACGTGGTTGTATGGGAGCGAGTCAGTAAGAGTAGGCACCCTCCATCTACGGGATGGAAGGGACGTGAGGGTGCACACCGACGGGTGGGCACTCGGCAGTACCGGTACGTGCATGGAAATGAGCATTCATGTGCATTGCATCGAAAAAAGTATTCATGTGCATTGCATCGAAAAGAGCATTCATGTGCATTGCATCTTTAATAATGAGTGTTGTGGTAAATGGTGTGTCATATGGGTGGTGATTGCGGTAATTGAAGGTGGAGTCGTGGACTCAACCCAAAAAGGGGAGATTGATTTGCATTTGATGAATTAGCGCATCTCTTTGCCCCTGCTAATTTATGTTGTATGAATATCGTGGAGTGAAGTCGAGTTATAAACTCAAATGCTATTGATGAAAATGGTTTGAGTTGCAACAAGGGGTAGTTGAGTCGGGAAACGTTGTGATTTAGAATCAAGTAAAGCTTCTTGGGCGTTGAATGGTTTTATTATCAAGTTGATGACTTGATTGCGGTAAATTTTGGGTATGATCAAGTTATTGCTTAAAATGGGTATAAATGTGTAATTTCTAGTGGTTGTTCCAATTGTATTACTTGCTCTTATAGTCAAGCTCTTGTTTTACTTCTGCTAAATTAGAATTGTTATTCTCGTGTACCTTGCTGAGTTTGATCTCACGCTTGTGATTTAATGTTTGTAGGTGTTTTGAAGCCGGCATGCATGGATGGGGGTAGTAGCACAATCACGTTCACATCATCACCGTTCCATCATAATGATTCATAATTCTGATCTTAATAGCTTGTGAAGAATTCTTGTAAAAGGTTGTTTGTGGTTATGTTTAATGAGTTCCTGTCCTGTAATAGTTATGTGGTGGAGTTGATTAATTTCTATTAGATGTGTGATTGGTTAACTAAGGACCTGCTAGAATGATATCTTATAACTGCTAATGTTTTCTGTCTGCTGAGTAGATGTCCTAGTTTTAGGGGAGGTGCTGCCGAAATTTTTAATAATTTTGACAACCTCCTAGTTGTTCGCTTGCTTTGCGAATATTTATTCTTAGTGATTTGTAGTTCTTGGTACTAGAGGGTGTAACATTCGGGGCACGGGATGCCAGGGTGTTACATACAAGGTGCAAGTTTGGGTAACACTTTCCTTGCATGCTGAGACACTGCATCAGATGTTTGTTGTGAATGTTGGTAGTGGTTTCAAGCTACTCTGGAATTCAGTGAAAGGCTTTCTTGATCCCTAAAACTGCCTCAAAAATACATGTGAGTTTAAATCATCTATGGAGTTCTTTTCTTGTTCCTATCCAAATAAATACTATATATTTTTGTTGGAGCCTCAATTGTAGGTCTTGGGAACAAAATTCCAAAGCAAACTTCTTGAACTAATAGATGCAAGGTACACATTTCCATTTAGAACTGTTTATTATAGTTTCTTAATCGTAAGGACTTTGTCCTATTGCCTTAATGATTAATTTTTTAAGGCTTTGCTTACTGTTAATTTTGTATACCGGATAACTTTTATGATTGTTCTTGTAGTGAGTCATTGAAATATCGGACAAGCTCTGGCAAAAAGAAGTGAACCAAAGATTCAAGGTTTGTGTTTATCCTTAAGACTCTTAAGCGGGTTGTTTCTTTTTTTCTTCCAAATTTTGGTAATACAATAAACTTTAATGAGGAAGTGTTCTATAATTTGAGCCCGATGACCATTTTGTTTTATTATTTGGTTTGTTTGTCTCTTGTGCTCTAAAAGGACTGCTGTGACAGAATAGGATTCACACATGTGGAATTTTTTTAATGGCAATGGGATGCCTTTTTTTAATTCTTGAAATGACTTACTTGAGGCAATGATCCTTACTTTTCTTCTTTCTTCTTTGTGAATTTACATGGGATTACCTTCTTTTCCCCATCTTGAGGGGTGAAAGATAAGCTGTAATAGAATTACATTCAAAATACAAGCACATGGTTTTTCTATTAGTGGCAAATAGGCAGTGGTACAATGCCATATAGGAAATTATCCAGTCAACTTTCTTGAGCTCTTTTACTTCTATTCTTATTACTCTATAAATAAGAACTATCTAGGTTGCCTATTCCTATCTCAGTGTTAATGGTACAAGTTTGCAGTTCATTGGAAATGTCCATGGTGATGAGCCTGTTGGAAGAGAGGTTCTTATGCATCTTGCGAATTGGATGTGTGATAACTACTTGAAGGATCCCTTGGTAAGCAACGTTCCCTCGTTGCTACATGCTCTTTGCTCAGCAATGGAGCTTACTGCTATCCAACCTCTTACGATTTGGTTTTGTGGTAAACAACCTGTAGTACTTTAAGTTGTTACTTACATGACATTGAAAGGAAACCTAGTAGCTGAACACAGTAGAAATCAATTAATGCATGGAATGAAATTTAAATTTTAAAGCCTTCTACGAATTATGTTATGTCTAACATATTGTTCAACATTAAGATATTGTGTTCACTTTTTTAAAACATTGCAGTTATGAAAACTTATTCCAATATATTTCCATCAGTTTTATGAAAATTGGTACCAATATATGGTGAGCTCAAAACTTAGCAGTTAAACTAATTTCTGTAGGCAACTCTTGTTGTGGAGAACACACACCTTCATATACTTCCGACAATGAACCCAGATGGATTTGCTCTTAGAAGGTGTGGTAATGCAAACAATGTTGATCTCAACAGAGATTTTCCTGACCAAGTGAGTATTCCTTTCTGATGCATTGATTTTTCTTATGGATGAACCACTTTTATACTTTACCTTTTTCTTGGAACCATTCAATTTACATTGTCAACACTGGCAGTTTTTCCCCATCAACAATGAGATTGATTACAGAATTCTTGCATTTACATGTCATTTAATGTTATCTTGTAATGTAGTGTCAAATGATGCATTTTGCTTGAGTTTTTGTTCAATATATTGGTTGCTTTATTTATTTTTCAATTTTTTTGTTCACCTCTAGTCTTTAGGACCACAATTTTACTTGCTTGGTTTCAGACTTAAGTATTTTCAACAAAGATTATCTTCCTTACAGCAAACAATATTACGGATGTCCTGATGATAAGACATTCCGGTACATGGCGTCAGTGTATAGTCATTCACACTACAACATGTCTTTGAGCAAAGAATTTAAAGGAGGGATTACAAATGGAGATTCTGGTAAAGAAACAAACATTAGCATTGTGTTGCTACTTCATATCAAATTTTCTATATATATGGAACATTCCGGTACATGTTGCTACTTTTCAAGACCCAACATAGCTATCTATGGTTTGTGACGCAGGTATCCAATCTATGGTGGCATGCAAGACTGGAACTATATACATGGTGGCTGCTTTGAGTTAACCCTTGAAATTAGTGACGTAAAATGGCCAAAAGCAGCTGAGGTACTTTTGCATCTTGATATATATATGCTTCTGCTCTTGCTGTTGTAGACCACTTGATAATTTTGTTTTGTTTTGTTGTTTATTCTAATCTTTTGCTACAGCTTGCTGTCATATGGCAACACAATAGGATGAGTATGCTCAATCTTGTTGCAAGCATTGTAAAGGTACGTGCATTCAAATTTGTATGGTTATGCACTAAAAAGGGTTAAGTACTGTACTACTTGAAATGAAAATGATGCCAGTTGGTCTGTTGGTTGAGGCATAAGTTCTTCAATTTTCATATCTGATACTGATCCCAGTTTTCTAAAGTATCAGAGTATTAGAGCTACCTATAATTGAAAATCCCATCTAGGTCAGATTTTTGAAAAGCAAGCTAGTTCAGGGTATTGCTTTTTGGCTAGTCACTCTAAGTTATGAACAAGTGCGATCAATTTATGTAATTAATATTAATTTGAGTGTCATGCTGTCATGTTACATTTACTCTGCTTAAATGTCGTGTTTTTGTTTACAGAATTTCAGCAGTTGTTTTGCTTCTATAACCTATCTGTTGTGCACAATTATCACATTACTCGCCAAGCTTTGTCTCTTGATGAAGCGTTATGGAGAGTACATGCTTTTGCTGATGCTGGAGCAGATGTTCTATTTATTGATGCCCTTTCTTCAAGAGAAGAGATGAAGGCGTTTTGTGTGGTTTCACCTGGAGTTCCAAAAATGGTTAGATCTACTCTATGCAGTACTGGTTTTCCAAATTATTTGTAATGGACATAAGGCCATGAAAGAGTTATGTCTTAATCATACTGTGTGCTTCTTTCCACAGTTGGTGATCAGGATGTAGGTGAATTTATCATCCTTGTTCCTTTTGTGAAGCAGATCAAGGTACAAAGTCCTAAAAATTTATTCACATCAGTTCTGTTGAAAACCAAATTCAGAACTTGTGTCAATAATCGTAGAGGCTAGGTTGTTCTTGTTCTTGTGTCAATAATCGTTTGTACCTTGGCCTGTGATTATTTTCGTCGGTAGAGATATATAGTTAGATTATTTTCTATATACTATTGTCTGTGATTATTTTCTATACACTATTTTCATTATGCTTAGAGGGCATGGCTAGCGCTGCTTGAGGCTAGCCACAAATGCCAATTTTTTATTTTCGTGTGTGGGATTATCAGTGGTGGTTTTTGGCAAAAACCGCTACTGATATACTATCAGTGACGGTTCTAGCCAAAAACCGCCACTGATACTAGGCATATTAGTGGCAGTTTTAGATACAACCGCCACTGATAGTTTTATCAGTGGCGGTTCTAGACAAACACCGCAACTAATAGTTCTAGTATCAGTGGCGATTTTTGGCTAGAACCGCTACTGATATTCGGGTATAAGTGGCGGTTCGAGCAAAAAACCGCCACTGATACTTGAACTATTAGTGGCGGTTTTTGGCTAGAACCGCTACTAATATTCGGGTATAAATGGCGGTTCGAGCAAAAAACCGCCACTGATACTTGGACTATTAGTGGCAGTTTTTGGCTCGAACCGCTACTGATACCCGAATATCAGTGGTGGTTCTAGCCAAAAACCGTCACAGATAATTTTGTCTGTGCCGGTTCTAGAACCGCCACTGATAATCCTCGATTATCAGTGGCACTAAATCTGTAGCGGCTCAAAAATCGCCACTGATGACCTTTTTCAAAGTAGTGAATATGTTTCAAAAACCGTTTATGATATGTTGTTATTATCATTGATATATATATATATAGGAAAATGGAAGTGTACAACCGAGAATATGTACTCCCACAACCAAAGTGCATGCAGGTTGCTTCACGGGAGGGAGTTATGGAAATGATTGCATGCAACTTGCTTCACCGGAGGGAGTTACAGAATTGAGTGCATGCATGCAAATGAGGGTGTACATACTCCCGGGAGTATAAAATGGTCCTAACTTAGGATTTGCCACCACCGAGATCTGATCCGCCATCTCCTCCATGTAGACGGCAAATAGAGGTGTATTGCTACTAAGTCCCACAAAAACACGTCAAAGGGAGATGGTTGTTCTCCAATGCTCAAAATCATCGTCCCTTCAACTTTGTGCTGCATGAAAGGATAGCTCTGTCCTTCATGTTATCCCACGTCCTACGGCAAGAGATAACCTACCGCGCCACACCTTGAAGATGCCCTAATTAGAACTAGTATCATACCTGCAGTTCAGCTAATGCATGGATCAACGAAAGCTTTTATTATTACAACAGCCTATGCATACGATCGACTTCCTTTTCTTTTTCTTTTTTTTTCTACTTTCAGATCAGTGAAGATCAAGACGACGGTGAAGGAAAGGAGGCTTTCCGGCCGAGCAAAAAAATTCTCTTTTTTCCTTTCCGGAGGAGTGAAGCAAGGGGCAAATCGAGTCATCGAGTGTGCAACTAGGCACCACCCACGTCGTAATGGCGTGGTGATGATCATAATGGCGTAGTGATGATGATATCAGAGGGCATGGCGGGCCCCACCGCCGGCCGTTTCGGTCCTGGGTGCGTATATAATGCGTGCCGGTGGTGCCGTCGTCGTCATCATCACATCCGGTTCCCATCCATCCATCTCACAAATTTCTTCTTCCCACTCCTCCGTTAGCACACTGCGCCGTATTATTAGGAGTACTAATTAACCTGCATATGCTGAACTAAACTAATCAGATCGTGCCCACAATCGAGCGCAGCCAGTGGGCGGCGTCACGTCGTCCCAAACATGGCGAAAAATGTGGTCTCGCACGGGAACAATCGTTTTCTTGACGTTTGCTCATCAAGATTATGTAGATCAACGCCCACGGAATACTCTTGGATAGCTATTTGGTCAATTGGGCTTTTATTTGGCTGTAAAATTCAAAAGAGAACCATAGGTATTAATGGAAACAAAATCTGGTGGACTTAGAGCATATCTAATATGGATTTTCAGCCTGTATTAAGGCCTTCTCTCTCTTCACACTGGTACCTAGAGGTGGGTGTTGTGTGGCTGGCCTGGCATGAGCATGTCGGACTGTGTGCCTAAAGCGTGTTGTGCCGTACCGACCTAGCTCACCATCGGTGAGCCTAGACATGACTCATTTACGATTCATACCTTACTGGTTTAGGCCTAAACTATTTGTACTATTGTGACGAGAGAAAAGAAATTGGAGACGCACGGAGTTAAGGTAGTAGGCACAAATGTTAAAGGAAAATGATCTTAATTTTATTTATTCTTAAATAGATACAGAGTTATATACTGTCTCATTAAAAATCTTATACCTAGTGTGGAGTAGCTCAGTGCATATGTTTGGTGCCAGTGAGCATGTACTCTACAGTCCCTATTCTCCACCTTTTAGTATCTCCAATGTCTCCCCTTTCTTCGCTTGTAAAGACCACAAAAAGCGTTGGCCATAAGGCGAGACACAACATCACGTAATGTTGCGGTAGAGCATCTTGCCATGTGGCGTATCTGTTTCAGGCCAATCGAGCCTATTTCGTACCATGCCGGTCCAAGCACGATCCATATCAACATGCTGTGCCGTCCATCATACCCGATCATGAGACTTAGCATGGCTCCCGATCATGAGACTTAGCATGACTCTGTCATTCGTGCTATACCAACCTGATTTGTACATATATCGTACCGTGCTTCAGTCGTGTCGTACCTATCATGCCACGGGCTAGCCCGATACCCAGGTCTACTGGTACCCCACGTCGGTGCAAAAGTTTGGCACCGGATCTAAGCCTGGTACTGGTGCCAAGGGAAAAAAAATTGCACAGACCCTCCAGTCAACTCGCCTGACCGTCGCCATATCATTGCGCTTGCGCCACAAGGACGAGACCCGTCACCAGAATTATCGTGCCGCGGCCGTCTCCAGATCTAGCGGCCACCGAATGTAGGCGGTCGCCACCAGATCCATGGTTGAGGACGACAAAGCCACGGCGCCGTCGCCTATCGTCGCAATTAATGAAGTTGAGGGAAGAAGCACTTCGCCGCCGCACTCCAGATCAAATGACGATCGATGGTGCCGGCACGATCGCCACCGATGGAAAAAGCCGAATCCATCGTCGCCCCCAGATCTTTGAGGGGGAGGCGAGAGGCGGTGGGTGCTTGCACGGAGTGGGGAGGCGGGGGCGACGGGCGCAGAAGCGGCGGGGGTAGCAAGCAAATATGTGGCTTGCGGCATTGGAATCCGGAGGGAGGTGACAAGGAAGGACAGGGTGGTTCCAATTTTTTAATCCGTGGTACGACTCATTCTTGAAAGAGTGAGTCCTAAACATTAGAGAAAACTAGATCAATACCCGTGCGTTGCTACGTAAAATAAAATTGGTAACGAAACATAAAGATCAAGCAATAAATGAAAATTGTGCTACAAAATCAAACATCTATTTCTCCCGATTACAAAAGTTTTTATGGCTTCTTCTCCGGTATAAATTAAAACCAAATATATTGTATGTACTAATATATATTACTAATCTCAAAAATTAATCAATCATTTTTATCTATTTTTGCAATTTATATTACCAACTCGTGTTCCTCTTCCTCTCGCCATGCCTGCAGCGCGCACTCCTCGGCGCGTCAACCACGTCTTCTTTGTCGCCTCGCTCATCCTTATCATCCACCGCCTTCGCAGGGGCAACACGGGAGCTTCCCCCGAGCACGAGGCGCTGTTGCCGAAGCCACCGCCATTCCGGACCACTGCCGCTACGCGGTCGCGCTTGGGGCGTCCGCCGTCCTCCTCACGCTCGCGTTCTTCCTCTTGCTGAGCACTCCATGGCACGCTGTGGAGTCCGCCTTCCTCACCGCCCACTTCGTCGCGCATGCCATGGCCGCGTGGTCAGTCATCCGGAGAAAGGGGCCACCGCCGCCACTCAGCCTTTGCACCTCTGCGTCTTCTGGATCTCCACCGCCCTCGGCACCGTGCTCTTCTCCTCTTCGGCGTTGGTCCGCTGTATTGATGGTTCGCTGCTCTTCCTAGATGACCCTCTCACCTTTGTCGGCCTACTCGTCTCCATGCCTCTGGCATACCTAGCCATCACTGACTTCACTGGCCATGATGCCTGTAACATCCTGAAAATTCAATAAAGTGAAAATAAATATTTTTAATTCGGAAATAAATATTTTTGAGTTTTCTTGGCATTGTTGGTTCTTATTTGAATTTTATTGGATTTTTGCGTTGTATGGTAATCCAACAAATAGAATTAGTAAATGGAAAATGATGAAAGCAAAAGGAGAGAAAAATTACCATTTACACCCTTAAGTAAATCAAAATCCGAAATGGGAATTCAGGGCAATTAACAGTGTCAGAATTTTCATTAATTAACCGTAAGGTAACTTAGTTTCAAAATTTTACAGAAGATTACCAATTCCTAGTTGACAGCAATAAAAATCAGAGCGCTAGAACCACCCAACCAGGTTTAACTCTTTTGATCATCTCCTTCACTGACCGGTGGACCGCAAGCCCTGCAACCCCACTCGTCAGCCTCGTTCCCCCATTACGTGATCGGCGGCTCTCGGCGATGCCAAAGAACTCAAGCCTTTACCTCTGGATATCACGCCAGCCCTCAAGCCAAATGCATTGCACCTTGGGAACCACGAGAGGTAGTGCTCCACTTTCCCCCTCCACTACCTCTCTTTCTCCTCAGCCAAAGTGCAAGAACTCGCCCTAGTGTCCACCATTGCCGAAGCTCTGTGCTCAAGGCGCGAAGGGAAATCCGAGCAAGAGAGACCCCAATTCTCAAATCCCTCTTACAGAGAGCATCTCCACACTCCATTGAGCCAAACCCCTCACTTACCCCTGGAACCCTAGTTGCGAAATAGTGCCGCCGCCGAGAGCCCTTCTTCCTCACGGCCGGCGCACGGTGGCGGCCCAACTTGGCACTTCTCCGGATGAAGCAACCACCAAAAGGGTAAGCCCTGACCTCACTGATGCTCACAAGGTTACCCATTTAAACCGAGCCTCACTCATTCTTCTTCTCCGTGAGCTCCGCCATTGCCGCCGCCCTCTCGGTGGCACCCTCCGGTCATCCTGGCGGCATTTAATCGAGCCCACCATTGGATGCGCCGTGACGAGCTGGTGCTCCTCCAGCCCTTGGCCGAGCTCCTCCGCCACTCCTTCGTCGCCAGCGTGGAGCCCTAGCCATCCTCTGTTTTTCAGTCGCTGCGCGTGGGGACCGGGAAGCCAGTTGCTGAGGTTGAAGAAGACAGTCCAGAAAGGCGCTTCCCTGTGGGTAAAACGTATTTCGAGTTTCAGTGCATTTTCCAAATCAAGAGAATATTTAATCCTGAATATATTCTACACTTTTAATCGAAATTAAATGGAACAAATTCCTGTATTCATCTGAAATCAAGAATAATTTAAATAGGTAAAAATATTTAACTTCTGAACTGCAGAATCATTAGTTGGATTGAGATTTGATTAGTGTCCCATTATGGTCTTAAATTCAAATCTGTGAACAATAGGTCAAGAAATAATAATATAAATGTGTATATGATGCTAAGACCAAGATGAATTCAAATATACAAAAATATTCAATTTTTAAATAACAGAACAATCATTTAAATTTAAAATGGGATGAATACACTATTATGGACAATATTGCTCATGTGAAAAATATAACTTATAAAATCATATAAGAAGTGATTATGTGATTCTAGGATTTTAATAAGCCTAATCATGCAAAGGTATTAAATATTTGGAACTAAGTTTATGTGTTGCATTATGACCATTAACAAACCTTAGTATGAACATTAGTAAGAATAGTAGCATGATAGCTCATAAAATGGTAATAACACTTTGAATAGGTTTCGAAGCGAAGAACCCATGTGTGCATAAACACTTAGAATCAAACTCAATTATGTAACATCATCTAGTGGTGAACTCAATTTAACATACTTGCTTCATAGTCATTAATTAACCATGTTATGGCCATTAGCAAAATAATAATATAATGGCTCACAAAATGATAATGTAAATTTATATAAAGTTCCTAAAAATAGTGAGGACATATGTGTATGAAAATAATTGGAATAAAGTTTAACTTGAATTCTTTTATCATAAGGAAATGGCAAATGTAATAATAATCAAATAGAAAACATATTGCAGTTTAAGTTAAAACAATGTAGAACCAACTTTAAATCACTTCTAGGATTGTTTACTGCTAATGCCTAAAAAATGAACTAAAGATCATGTGTATTGGAGTTGCAATCACAATATAAAGTTGGCCGATTTAGCATATTCATCGTGATCATTTAGTCTACTTCAGCAGTAGATAAAATAACTCGTCTAAATACTAAAATCAGTAAAACTAGTTTAGTAACACTCTACAAAGTTTGTTCTACCAGATTCTAGAAAAATATTTCATTTTTAGTATGCTCTTCATCTAAATCTAGCTGGTCCAAAACCCTTAAGTGTTAACCTGTCATTTCCCCTTTTGGCCGATTCCGAATAACGTTAAACTTATAATGCCACTTAAGCCTTTTCAACAATGAATACAATATTGCGTCTAAATGCAAAATAGTAAGATAATAGCTCATCAACATTCTATGGTATTTATACTGTCATAGTACGTGAAAACATTTCATTTATCATCTTCTTCACATATAAAACTTATCGTCGCAAATACCTTAAGTGATAATCGTTCACTACACATGTTCAATTCGATTTCTTGTAAAGTGAACTTTGATAATATATTAGCATCTTAAGCAATGAATATAATGTATCAACTAAAGCCTAAAATTTATGGAATTAGCTTAGGATTGTTATACGAAGTATAAATCATTGTATTATGAAGAAATAACCATATTTCATCATGTTCTGCATGCAAATCCTAATAGCCAATTAACCTTAAGTATTATGTTTTCTGAATTTTTATAATATGAGTCGGTAGTAATGAAGAAGTCTATAATTAAGATATTTTATCACTAGAACCTTCTCAATATCGTGTGAAATAAGCCAGTAGTCTACAATTGAAGGTCGAACCGGTGCAAAACCAATTCTAAGTGAAAGCAAATTTAAGAAAAAGAATTAACTACTCATGACCTCATATAATCATTTAAGCATTTTCAATACCTCGCAAAGCAACTCATCTAAACCTGAATTTAGTGAAGATTAACCTAGAAGCGATCTTTAGAATATGACCTACAATAATCTAAGAAAATATCCTTATTTCATCTTGCTTTGAATCTAAATCCTACTCAAGCAAAACACATAAGTAGTAAGGTTTCAGGATTTCATGCTGAGAGCAGTAAAGCCAATACACCTTGCAATTAATTATTAATTCTATTAATCTTAACCAATTTTAGCATCTTGAATTCATAAAACAAGATTAATGAATTCATAAAAGAGCAATCCCTGTTTCTTGTAAAGAGTTTATTTGCTTTGCTATCTATCTCTTTCGCTCTTATTGAAGTTAGTGTTTTTGCTGTATTTTTCGTTGATCGGCGCGTAGAACCCGATGTCTCCATTCCGTCGTCGTCGCCTTCGTCAGCCGTAATCCTCGTCTTCGTCGTAATCAGTAATTAAGCAAGGCAAGCATCCTTTGATCATATTAAGCCCAGTATTTTATATTCCTTTTGTGCATCAAATTGTTTTATGCATGCGATTACTTTATGTAAATTGCTATTTTGTGGTTTGGTAATTATACCTGTTGTCTCGTGAATCTCCGTTGATGATTATGAACTTGTGAACCTTGATAACCATAGATTAAGGTTAGGCATTACTTAATGTCGTCATGGGAATATGCGTTCATATTATTCGTGCTTAGCCATGCTTTAGAGTCAATGATGTTCATAATCAAACCAATAATTGTTTCCTGAAAACATTGAAAATGTCACTGTTGGTTGCGGGTACTTTGATTAAAAACCCAAAAGAAAACTATGCTTTGATGCGGGCGATTATTGGCAATAGCCGGATGTGCGAATGGAATTGCACGTAGTGTAGGGTGAAGTGTCGCCCGTGTCAGTTTAAGGACCGAGCAATGGGACGCTATTGATCCGAGATTTCCGTGCAACCACGAGGGCTATTTATGGGGTAGCCTTAGCCTATTAAGTTATTTAGACTTGGCTTTGTTCATTGATAGGCGGGAGCTTAGCATAAGCATTCCGGTTTGGTCTGCTTGGAAGGGTTTCCACCCGTGCAACGGTGTACGCCTTGTCATGAACAGAAACGGTATGTGTGTGTTGAGTATACGTGAAAGGGCCCACGTCATGTGTATGTGTTTCTGTTCCTCTAGCGGGGGTTAACGTCCCAGGCTGGACCAAAGTCATGTCTAGATAATGTAACGGCTCTCTGTATGATCGCTCTGCGGCACACCAAAGGAAGTGTGCTAATAGCTTGCGCAAAGAGTGGATCATTCCTTGTGGGTATAGTTGTACACCTCTGCAGAGTTTAAATCTAATCGATTAGCCGCGCTCGCGGTCATGAGCGCTCGGTGAAGTCATTCCAATGTTAGCTTTGATTTTCAAAAAGGTTTATTTTACAAGTTAGCTTACCCCCACAGATGACCCAATGCTATACCTTGTGTGGGCAAGTGTTGGTGTCAGCTGTTGTGCCTTGTGTGGGCAAAGAACTGGATATATGCCATGCGATGACAAGGTTTGATTCGTCGCTCACGTCATGGAGGACGGTGAGTGTTATTTATGCTTTACTTATTTGCTATCAAATAATCTTGCTCTTTTAAATTCCGTTTGCAAATAACTTGGTTTCCAAATTCAAATTCGCTTTATGCAAATTAACTGTTGAAGCCTTTCCTTTGAAATGGCCTGCATGTATTGTAGGTTTTGCTCAAGTCTTGCTGAGTATGTAAAATACTCACCCTTGCCTAATTATATTGTAGGTGGTTTAGTAAGCGAAGCTTCGGAGTTGTCCATCGTAAGTTGCGCGATTTTTCTTCGTCGTATTCTATCTGAAGTTTATGCCTGGTCAGTTGCCTGCGGGATTCGGTTGGGCAAACTACAGGATATTGCTTCTTTCTTTGCTGCATTCTCTGAGTTGTAATATTTATTTGTATAATCGTTTCCGCTTAATTATTAAAATGTATGGTTGTGATTTCCAATTGTTGTAAACATGTGAGTGCTAGCTACTGATCCAGGGAATAGCACAGTAATCACATGGAGGTTCCTGTTCATCCGAACGGGGTCTCACAATGCCGGAGCCCATGAAGGTAAATCAGAAAACACCAGCGTCGAGGCGCCTGCCACGCCGTGCCCCGCCTCGTTGTTCCTCTTTCTCGCGACGTTCAGCTGGATCAACCCCGTTTATCTCCAAGGGGTATGCTAATGACTCTCACCACTGATGACGTCTCACCGGTGTCGCCGAGCTACCAGACCGAAGCGTCGTATACTTTGTTCACGTCCAACTGACCGACGCTGGGGTCACGGCACCCAGTGGGCGTCGTGCTCTGGCTATCCTCCTGGCCACAGTTACTACTGACAACGGCGCTCGGCCTCCTGCGCCTCGCGGCTATGTACGTTGGTCCGTCACTTATTGATCAGTTCGTCGAGTTCATTCACCGTGGCGGCACAATATGAGAGATCTTGAATGAATTCTCTTGATTGATTCTGTGAAAACTGTACAGCATATATAGAGTACAAAAGGAATGATTGGTCGGCTATTAATTACCAGCAATAATCAGGGATTTTGCTATAATAATCAGCCATATTTAGAGATATATGACTGGTTGTAAATCAGGAAAGAATAATTAGCTTTAATGACCAGCCATTATTGAAGATATGGCGGGGAATACAAAAGGAATGATTGACCGGCTATTAATTACCAGCAATAATTATGGATTTTGCTATAATAATCAGTCAAATTTAGAGAGATATGGCTGGCTGTAAATCAGGAAAGAATAATTAGCAATAATGACCGGCTATAATTGAAGATATGGGGGGCTTAGAAGAACAACGGACCGCTCCTACCAACTGCAAATTTATATTAGTAGAGAATAGAAAGGCAGCACACATGTATAACATGACAATTCTTAGTGCATGCACATCACATTATGGACGCCCTTAAACTTTTTCCACAAACCTACTTTAAGCCAGCAGCTAGGGCAGCGCCGCCCAAAGAGATCCAACCCTGCATGCATGTGAAGGAAGGAGTGCGATCGAGTCTCTCGCCGCGCGAGAGTGCGACCAGTTTCATGGCATCCTCCACGCTTTCTTTCGGACAATGCGATGCAAAACGACTACGCGTCAATGGATACGCGACATGCATGGAGAGTGCGCGCGGCTGCACGACACAATCATTTGGCCATTCTTGGAGAGAGAGAAAGAGAGAGAAAAGGGAGGCGCGTGGGCCTGACAACATTGAGCACCCAACCTACGAGCGAGTCTCCCTTCTTTCTCTCCTCTCCTCTCCTCTCGCGCGATTGAAACGAAACAATCGAGAGACGAAGACATCGAAGTGTAGGGGAGACAAAACGTGGTTCTTGATCAGGTGCAACTTTCACCCGTTGCCTCCTCCTCCATCTGTTGCTTGTTAATTTCTACCTAGGCCTAGATGTCCGTCTCTCTCTCTCTCTCTCTAGAGTAGAAACGACCACCAGCTTTACATGAGCACACCGAAAAGTCCTTTTTCTTCATCTATTGACCCTTGGGCAGCGTTGGTCGGCTCTATGCTCAGCTCGGTGGGGCTAGCTTGCCCTGCCCTGGGTCGGCCATGACCGTCAACGAGAGGGAGAGGGTAACATGGATTTTCCAAGGTGCGCTACTGTTAAATCGAATGATTCGAACCCCCCAAGACCGGCATGGATTTGCATTTGAACACTGTTCGTTTTAGATCGATGCTCCTACCAGATGTACAAATCCCCCTAGTTTCTGACTCGACCACTATTTATTTGTATCTGCTAGTACTCGTGCTTACAAGCAGCACATCAAACCATGGACTTGCACATCTTCTCTTCCTCCCAGGAAATAAGGCCCTAGTTGGACTACAGAAATTTCACGAAAAACAGTTTAATTTCTGACTTTCCGTAGAAATCAGGAACATTCCCGCATTTCAAAGGCGTCTAAGATGATCTCAGAACTACAGGCCACCTTAGCCATGATCACCCGGCCCGTTCACCACCCAACTGAAAAAAGGATACTTGCCTACCCCTCCACTATCTCAATTTGTTCTAATTCCTGTAAGAAAATCTATATATATTCTTCTGCACAGTCAACAGTGCATCAGTTTTGTGTCTAAAACGAACAGCGTATCAGCTTGGGTCAGCTCTACGATCTGCTCTCCCGGTTTCAACGTGGGGCCCACAGATCGACGAGACTACGTACGTGGATTCCAAGCTACTGAACCGTCAAATCACATGTTACATTTCCTGATAATCCTACACTACCGCCTGGACGCACAGTATCTTAACTGGCTAGACAATGTTGCATGCAAGACAGCAAATAAAGCAGTAATTAATTCCGAGAAAAACATTTGCTAGAGAGTTAAAATCAAGCCAGAGAAATGATGTAATCTAGCATATTGTTCGTTGCGTTAGAATTCACATATGATCAGTGTCATTCAAAAAGGTGCTAGATTTTTTTTTCCATCAGAGTTTTAATAATAAATTTTCTAGATTGTCATTTCTCGGTTCTATAGTTGACAATCTTTCAAATTTTGTTTCTTTTTATTATTTTTCCACTAATCTAACTAATAACGCTGACATCCTATGTTCATAGCTTGTCAATATAAATTACACAACTTTCGATTTAGACGGACATGTATATATATATATATATATATATATATATATATATATATATATATATATATATATATATATATATATATATATATATATATATATATATATATATCGGTAACTTGTTCATTCACAGACTAGTTTCTTAGATAAAGTTATTATGGTCCATTTCACATGGACATATTCTGTTAATTTAAGCCGCTATAATTTGGGCCAGCAAGATGGATGCTAGATCTTTTCTTTTTTATTAATGTTCCTCGTAATTTATATATAATTAGTATAGATATTATTACAGATTTTAATATTTTTAGAATTTAGATTTCAAATTTGCACAGAAATAAAATATCTAAACATCCTTTAATTTTTATTCCAAATTTGCATTTTTTATCATACTTAGGTGGCTTTTTTTGTCAACTTTAGGGTAGAATTCAGTATTAAAATCTATTTTCATTTATTATTAATCCTAGCTTAATTTGTAAGGTTTACTTTGGAATTCATATGTAAATAAAAATGATATTTTTATTTAGAATTTTTGTTAATTTGCCTTGTACTTCCTTTTTATTTGCTAATTTTCATTTAATTATTATTCCAAAAAAATATTTATGGATGTGACTTTGGAAGTTGTATGGAAATATAGGCCTTGTTCTTGACATAGATTCTTATTTTTCATTTTCTAATTTTTATTTATTATTTAGAATTATTATTCCAACCTGAAACTACAAAAAATCCCACCCAAAGTACAATCCGAAAATATTCAAATTAGGATACATGAAAGGATGATTGGAGATTTGATTTCTATGTGAATTAAAATGCTAAATTTCAAAATTAATAAAATTTGAAATAAGATCTATTATCTATACTAATTATAAAATGTGAGAAAAAAAGTTCACATTAAATGAGGAAAGAAAAAGATTTAGCACACATCTAACATAACCAAGTTATAGTGGCTATCATGTACAAACCCAACTGACTTATCTAAGAAGTTAGGCCATGCAAATGCATGGGTTGCTGACTAGTTATAGTAGTACAAAACCACAGTAAAAAAATTCTTGCATTGGATACTATAAAAAGTTAAAATAACTTATATTTGTCTATTAATTTCAGACTCATGATCATCAGTAACAAAGTTATTACACTACTACACTTTGTTTGGAACACCAGAGTTCCTCAGGATCAAGGGCAGGCTGATTCGCTAGGGTTGCGGGGCGCTATAGCCACCAGCTCTAGCCCATGCACTATTAGGATCCCAGTACCGACGTCGGAGGCTTATTTTGCACTTATCCCTCTATCTCCTCGAGTCTGCCACTACTCACGTTCATGTGGGAATTGGTAGTAGTTTTGGAAAACAAAACTTGTAATTAAGGAGCAAGATGAAGAATTGATTGATGAAATTGGTATTTTGTAATTTTTGTTGAACTGATGAAATTACAATTTATTCGTAGATTTGCATAATAGAAAACAAACTTTATGTACGTAGCTACTTCAAGTAGTACTCCTCCAATTTGTAGAGACCACAACTAAAAGACTATGTTACTATATTTGTCTCAACTTAGTCTTTTTGCATCTTGGCTTCGCCACCGAGGAACACATATATAGAAAAAGCAACTCGATCGATTTTTTGCAAAGCGTAACCAATATAAAAAGAAATTTCCGAGAAATAAAGGTCGAGGGAAGGAGGAGAAAGCTAGGGAAGCAGATGACGGCTCTAATGCCGTGCACGAGCCCTAGCCGTCTCGACCACTACCCGACCACCTCACATCAGGTGCGAAAAGGCCACACGATAGATAGTAAAAGCCATGGAAATAGTAGATGGCCTAAAGCCATATATACATGTTGCCCAGTGGGCAGGTCGACACGGGAGTTCAAAAGGCCCCGTCGTCCAACGCATCCCTTTGACCGGTAAAAAAAGAAGAACACAAGAGGAGAAGCCGAAGCCAAGAATCTATAGCCAAGAATTAAGGACTCGTGCTCCTCGCCTTCCTCCTCCGAGAACAAGAAGCTGATCGATTCATCGATCGATCGATCGGGATCGATGTGGGAAGGAGGCCTCCATGGCAGCCACGAGGCGCTCCTGCTCCAGACCACCGGAGGGGTAGGTGCCCAAGGCGGCGACCACGGCCACGCCTCGGCCCTCCTGCCGTGGCTCGGCACGGCCGCAGCCGCGCCGCCCTATATGACGCCCCACGTGCCGCCGGCGCCCTTCGGCGCCGAGATGCCGGGGGCGGCCGGTGGGCCGTTCGGGGTCGGCGCGTACTGCGAGGGCGGCAGCGGCCTGGGGAATCAGTACGGGCTGTTCGGCCTGGAGCCGCCGCAGATGGGGCAGCATGCTGTGGCCGGCGGCGGCGGGGCGGCGTCCCTGCAGATGGGGCAGCACGGGTCGAGTGTGGTGTCCGGGCTGCTGGGGAGCCTGCAGGCGGAGCTGGGGCGAATGACGGCCAAGGAGATCATGGACGCCAAGGCGCTGGCAGCCTCGCGCAGCCACAGCGAGGCCGAGCGCCGCCGCCGGCAGCGCATCAACGGCCACCTCGCCAAGCTCCGCAGCCTACTCCCCAACACCACCAAGGTGATCGATGATAATCCATATATATATTCATATGATATGATCGTCATCACGCTAACTAACCCTCTCACTCTGGAAGATCATCATCACTTCATGTTCATATGCAAACCCTAATTAAGCTGATGGTTTTGGTGCGCAATCGCAAGATCGGATCAAAATAAAGAAGATCGATCGGTGAATTAGTCCGGAATTACTGAATCGATAGATGGACTAACTAAGCACACAGCTTAAGAAGTAGCAAGAAAGACGGATCTAGCTAGCTAGCGTCCTAGCTTGCTAGTTTGCGAGTTAAGACAACTGCTAGCGACACCGGTCAGCTCTACATGCACTTAGGCCATGCAACAAGCTAACATAGCATAATTACATGCTCGAAATTAATTTGGCATGCATACGCTCCTTTCCTTAATTTGCTCCACATCTCATGCATGTTCCAATTTCTCCCGAATTAAACCCATCTACGATTGTCATCTAGCACATGTGAAAAGCTACATCAAGCAGTTTTTCTAGAACTGCTCATGAATTTCGTAGTAAACAGTACAATTTCCACAGGAATTCCGAGGGAGCAATAATTTGGAGGAGACAGACACGTTGGGGTGGGCATAGGTTTATCGATCGAAAAGCTACCTCTCATATCGTATCACTAGAGTACACTTGCTGACAAGCTAGGCAAGAAAAGATGGCCCAGAAGCCTTTGGATTCGTGGGAGACCGCCGCATGCATGTATGCTTCGGCCGCGGGGAGACGGAGCAAAAAAACGCTATGTATGCGCGGCCCCGTGCAAGACAAGCGCGCACGCTCGTGTCAGAGTCTCAGAGAGCGTTCAGTAGCCTCAGCTCACACCCCCAAAAGCGTTCAAGGACGGACGCATGCAAAGGCTGCGCCACGCCCGCGATTTTTGTAGCTTTTCCTCCATGCTCGCATGCACTCGCACCACTCGATAGCCACCCTCTCCTACCGCCACTACAGCTACCAGTACACTGATACCATCCGTCCACTAGCTAGTTAGCTAGCTGGGCTGGCTACCATGCCATGCATGCGTTCAAAGCCTCAGGCGCCTAATGATGGCTGGCTCTGGTCTGATGGCCTGTTTGTTGGTGTGTTGTGCAGACGGACAAGGCGTCGCTGCTGGCCGAGGTGATCGAGCACGTCAAGGAGCTGAAGCGGCAGACGTCGGCAATGATGGCGGCAGCGGGGGAGGCGCAGGCGCCGGCGCAGCAGCAGCAGCTGATGCCGACGGAGGCCGACGAGCTGGCGGTGGACGCCTCGGCGGACGAGGAGGGGAGGTTCGTGGTGCGGGCCTCGCTGTGCTGCGAGGACCGCCCGGACCTCATCCCGGACATCGCCCGCGCCCTCGCGCAGGTCCGGCTGCGCGCTCGCCGCGCCGAGATCTCGACGCTCGGCGGCCGCGTCCGCAACGTGCTCCTCATCACCGCGGTGGAGGAAGAGGACGAGGAAGGCGACGACGGCCGTGACGGTGGGAACGACGACGGGTGCGCGGCCTTGCACCGGAGGCACGAGCTCGTCGCGTCGATCCAGGAGGCGCTGCGCGGCGTCATGGAACGCAAGCCGGCGAGCAGCGACACATCCTCGTCCGGGGGCGGTGGGAGCATCAAGAGGCAGCGCATGAACGGCGCGCAAGCGCAAGGTTCGCTCTAGGGTCCCGTAACACTAGCTCCATGCATGCATAGCTAGCTGCAGCCTCAAAGCTAGCATGAAATATGCATGCATGCTTATGCAACTCAAATTAGTATAGTTATACGTTATAGCTCACTTCATTAGAGAGTTCGATCTTCTTTTTGGTCTTATGGTGTTTGCATGAGGGAAAGAAAAAGGGAGAAAAAAATGTCCAAGGTACGTAGAGGCAGAGTTTTATGTATCAATTATATTTGTTTGTGTGTGCATGTTACTTTGCATGAGAGTTTCTAGCATCCTTAGGAGGTACCAAATTATCCTCAAAACTCTTGGTACCTCTACCCCTTAAGCTCTTGATACCCTTTGGTGTCAGTTCAATGGATGACTTTGTACCTCCTAAAGATAGTAAAAGAAATCTCATTGTGCATATGTATTTATTGGGGAGAGTGTGTGATTTGAGAGGTTTACTACTAAACCTTTCAAAAAATGGGGGGTAATATGGGTGTACACATGATATTCTCTGGGGTATAATGGAAGATGGAATTGGCGGGGTGGTTTAATTGTTCATGCATATGGAACGGTGAGTGCCTCTTTATTTTCATTTGTTATTTGCTTCTTAATTTGGATATTTTATATGCATGATGCTGAGAATGTCAATTGACCATTTTGTTGTGGTTTTGCTGGCTTTATTTGTTCAGATGCTCATGATTATTTTCCAATGTTCAGAACATACATATGATGTATCTTGAGAGACATTATATTATGCTGTTAAAAGTGTTCAGATATAGATCTACCACTACTACAAAAAAGCTTATATTAGACGCCTCATCACAGACTGTTTTGAAAAACCGTCTGTATAATATAAAATCACATATGGTTTTTGTAAAACCATCTAGGATAATTGAATATTACAGACGGTTTTTGCAAAAAATCTTTAGTGATGTGAACGGGAGTCATCATTGACGGTTTTTAAATCGAACCGTATATGATATTAGATTATCACAGACGGTTTTTTAATAGAACCGTCTATGATAACACTCCCTAAGTATATATATCGTTCTAGCTAGGTTTGCACTCACCACACTCCTCAGCCAAACAAAATTGAAAATCGTTCGCCTCCTTCCTTGCCCGTTCGGCTGCACCCCTCGGTGTCCTCCCCATTGGTGTCATCCCCCTCGGCATCCTCCCCCACAGCAACCTCTGCCCCAGCTGCTTCTTGGCCTCCCAGCGATTCATCAAGTTAACGTATAACTCTAGGTTGTTTTTGGTGTTTGGGTTCCTGTATTAGGGCAGCGATTGAATTATTTCATATGTCAAGGCTGTGATCGAGTCATTACCTAAGATGATGCTATGATTTAGATTGGTTAGAGTAAACTCTGATTGTAGATAGTCTCTAGACTCGAGTAGTGTTGACTGCATTTTTAGGGTAGCATTCGTGGCACTTTTGATCAGTTTTAGAAGGGTTAGATGTTATGAAAATTATAGATTACTGTCTTAAGTTTCATTAGAGGTTAAGAATATGAAATTTGGTTAAGCAGTTTAAAAGTTATGGCTATTTGAAGCCCTATTGTCTAGAATATGTTTCTGTTGGATGCAGCCATAGTAAATTACATATTAGGGCTATTTAGAGGCTGAATTAAATTATTTCAATAACTAGAGAAAGGTAGAAAATTTTCTGTAGATTTCAAAAATATCATCATTTGCTTAATTTAGAGTTGTATAAAAATGGTTATGAAATTGTGAAGTCTACTATCTTGGGTGACAATAGATCGATTTTCTAGGCCTAAGTAATTCAAGGGATTAAATGTAGTAATTAAAAAAGATAGATAACTAGAAAATTATAGTATTATTATATAGTTTTTATAAAGTATTTGAGTTCCTATGTTTGGGCTTTTTAGCTACAAATTATGGTATTCCAACTATAGGACTGCAATGGGTTAGTTGGTTGTCAAGAATGATAGTGTAACTCAGGGTTTGGTGCGTAATTGAGATATGGTTTTATTTGTCGTATGTACTATGGGCTTCTCCTTTTTCTATACTACACATGGGTATGCCAGTTAAGAGATCCAACTCTTTTGTATTACATATCATTACTTAAGTGCATGTTGTGTGACGTAATCCCAAAGGCAAGTAAAGGTTAGATCATATACCACGTCTTATTTATATGATAGTTTTATGTTATATGGCGCATATCCCCTTGTTGCCAATTGAATTGAGAAACATATGCTTGATAGATAAACGCTAGTTGAAACATCCATATATAGTACTATGCCTAATAGATAAACTGCTCCCCCCTCATAGTATATATTTGTTACAACGGGTGCTCTCTTTATTCCGACATATTTTTGATCTAAATTAATTGAAATCTAATTTTATAAAATAGATGAAATGGAAAAGTTGTTGGATGCAAAACAAAAACTTGATGTGAAAATAGAACAACTAAAGGGAAAGTCTTAATTAACTGAAAGATTTTTGAGATGAAAGAAAAACTGAAAGACATATATGACAAATTATAAGATATTCAATCTCTTAACATGGCACTCATCATTTAGGACCACAGGGCGAATGCAGAGCTAAAAGAAGCCAAACCTAAGCTAATAAAGGTAATATATAGGTTTCTAGTATTTAATTTGACATGGTTACTGATAATATACCAACTGTCAGCGTACTTTGCGCTGGGGTACCCTCTCCGCCGCACAAAAGCGGTCAACCAAGTGGTCAGCATACCTAGCCACGGGCGCCTGGCAGCAGTGGTGGGCGAGACGCTTCGCCCGCGGCGATCCCACGTGGCGCCCGCGGCGGTGGCGGCGCGCCACGCCGCCCGTGAGCATCCACGTGGCGCCCGGCGGCGGTGGCGGCACGCCTGCCGCCCGGCGGCGATCAAGTGGCGCCCGGCGAGCAGGTGGCGAAGACGCCTCGCTTGCCCCGCGGCGATCCACGTGGCGCCCGGCGGCGGTGGCGAACGCGCCGCCGCCCGGCGGCGTCCGCGTGGCGCCCGGCGTGTAAGCGCCGCTACCGCCAGCCGCCGCGAGGCAAAAGGTGGAGCGAGGTGGCTTCACCTCGGCTCCTTCCCTATCGCACTGCTTCGAGCCATAGGACAGCGGTGGTCGCACTGCCTCACGCAAGGATTGCCATAACCCCATTCCTCGGCGCCTCTCACCAACTTCACAAGAAAGGGTCACATCGCGGGTGGACCAAGGCGAAGCCATCGCCGGCATTTAATGAGGCCGAGGAACGGACAAAGACAGAAGGCGATTAAATGTGTAAGGATCAAGATGATGACCCCTTTACCTACTCCGCTAGCCTGGCCTATATAAGGGCCCTCGGGTGCATAGGGAAGGGGGGTCAGCCAGAGGTTGAAGAAAACAAGCAAGAGCATAGCAGTAGAGCCCGAGGAAGAACTTGTAATTCCCAAGCTTTGTACTGCACCAGTTAAAAACACTCTCGATAAGCAATCCAGCAGGAAGTAAGGCTATTACCCACGCGAAGGGGGCCTGAACCTGGGTAAAAAATCCTTGTGTCACCGTAGTTCGTAAACGCCGAAGCTTGCCGCGCGGGAGTCCCTAGGGTTTCCCCTCGCTAGGTTTAGCCAGCTGCGAAGACGCCCTCCTTCCGAACCAAACCCGGGTCTGTAGATCACGGGCCTGTCAGGCGGAATACGCCGACACCAACACTACTACAGACCGCCTCATCCGCGACCCCCCATCACTGCAAGGTAGGTCCGAGCCGGCAGTGATAATATTATCACTGCCGGTTCCAAATTCAACCGGTAGTGATAATATTATCACTGCCGGTTAAAACTTCAATCGGCAGTGATAAGAATAGTATCAATTTCTCGCAGGATTGGAGGTAATATCATTGCGGTTTGATAGAGAACCGCGATGATAAGAAGATATCACCGCCGGTTTATATGTAAAACCGGTAGTGATTTAATTGCGGTTCTATAGTAAAACCAGAGTGATAAGACCATTTTCACCGGTGGTTTTACTATAGAACCAAAGCGATATTATCGTTCCCCATTATTAGTTCGATCTGTAACATAAGAAACATTGTAATTTATCTCGCATGTAACATATGAAAGCATAATTAGTTAAAAAAGCAGTAACATATGAAAGCATAATTAGTTAAAAAACAGAATATATGAAAGCAAATTTGTAATTTGCGGGATATGTATTAATTAAAATAACATTACAAAACATAATTTGTCCATCATTACATATTTAGTCCTAATTATAATAGTCTAATGGCGCGAAGCCCTATATCCAAAACTCGCTGCCGTCATCCTCCTCCTCCTCCTCGTCACGGAGCTGCTTGCTGATGTGCGGCGATGCTCGTCCTCCTTCTCATCCGAATCCGATTCGATGTCGGAGTTGGTCTTGCCCCAAGCCGCAGCCTCGCCACTGCCGCTGTAAATGCCGCTGCCGCCGCGTCCTCCTCCTCCTCCTGTGCCCCCTCTTCCTCCTCCTCCGCCTCCACCTCCTCCTCCTCCTTCTTGTCCTCCTCCTTCTAGCGGCATTTGAGTGGGGCTTTGCCCAAACCGGTAGTGATAAGGTATTTTCCCGCCTAATATGACCTTATCACTGCCGGTTCTTCGCAGAGCCGGCAGTGATAAGCTATTTATATAGCAAGCTTCACCTGACCGACTCATTTCCTACCGAGCGTAAGAGAGGAGCTCTTTTGCTCGGGTGTATTTTTCCTAGAGAGGTCTCACAAATTTTGTGTCAAGATTTTGTTTATATTTTTCATCGAATCGACATCTTCTCCGAAGCGAGAACAAAGAGGAGTCAGTATTATCTTGGCGAGTTCTCACTGAAAAATTGTATTAAAATTTTTCGAGGTTACTGACTTGATGTATGTTATATTTGCCGTAAAATTTTACTTTACTGAGTGCTATAGACGTTGATAATTGCTTGATTGTGCGGTGTGAACAGCTTTATGTCAGATCGCTCAAATTAAGATCTAGCTAAATAATTGAATAAATTATAATTCATATTGTAGTGGATGTTTGAGTAATAAAATTGCTAGATGGACAATTATGCATAATTGTAATTAATTTAATTAATGAAAATTTGTTATATGGATTTTGAATAGTACAGATTGCTAGATGATCAATTATAAATAGTGAGAATTGCTAGTTGAATATTTAAATAATGGGAAATGGTAGATGGATTTTGCAATAATGAAAGTTGGAACATAAATAATTATTTAGAAATATATCCTTATATTCAATTATATGCTTGTTTGTTGTAGATTAATTTAATTTAATAGGTAGCGCTACATAACAAAATGAAATGAAGAAATCTTGTAAATAATTAAAAAATGCTAGATGGATATTTAAATAGTGAAAAAGGTTTGATGTATTATATAGGCAAAATTGCTAGATGTATTTGTAAAACTAATCATTTACAATTATATTGTTATTTGCAAGAAATTCATATCCATTTTAGTGATGTAGTGGATGTTTAAGTAAGAAAAATTGCTAGATGGACAATTATGCATAATTGTAATTAATTTAATTAATGAAAAATTGTTCATATACTGAAATGTAGTTTGATATAATTAACTGTAGATGGACCGAAGGTGGATGTATGACACGGACCGTCGTGGTGCAGAGTTCTTTAATGGTGTGACTTGTTTTCTGAATGCGGCTGCGGCACACAAGTCGAGAAACCTGGCGGACTATATGTGTTGTCCATACGTTGATTGCAAAAATGAGAAGATGTTTTGTAACATAGAGTCGATACGTGCACACTTGCTTCGAAGGGGTTTCAAGGCTGGCTATACCTGTTGGACCGAGCACGGTGAAGATGATATTGTACATGAAGGGCAACACATTGATGAAGATGATATTGTACATGAAGGGCAACACATTGATGAAGATGACGGAGACAACGATATGACGGCGGTGGAAGATGCGTTCGTTGATACCCACGAAGATGATCTAGATCAAATGTTGCGTGATGGGGAGGGGGACTTCACGAGTGAAAGGGAGTTTCAAAAGTTCCAACAGATGGTAGAGGACTCTACAACGCCATTGTACCCGGCCGCAAGGAGGAGCACGAAGTCGCATACCGTGCTTTCCTCTCGCAGCTTGAAGGCAAGCAATGGTTGGTCCGATAAGAGCTTTATCGAGTGTTATGTCTCTTGGGGACTTGCTTCCAGAGGGTGACGTGTTGCCTTCAACTACGCATCGTGCCAAGCAGTTGTCCGCCTGCTGGGACCGGAAGTACAAAGAATACACGCATGTCCAAACGATTGCATATTGTATCGCAATGAGTTTGCGCACATGGATGCTCGTGTTGTTTGCAAAGCAAAGCGGTATAAGGGCAACGCGGCGCGATATATCGAGAACGAAGATGTCGGGTGAGGCGAAGAAGAAGAGGTGTCCCCGTAAGGTGGTGTGGTATTTCCTTATAATCCCCGTCTGGGCGATTGTTTGCGAACAAAAGGCATGCCCAATTGTTACGATGGCACGCCAAGAGCGTAAGAAGGATGGAATGCTCGGACACCTCACGATTCTCGTGCAATGGAGGAACATCGACGTAAAATATAAGAAGCGCTTTGCATATGATGTGAGGAATATAAGGTTCGGGTTGAGTACGATGGGATGAATCCTTTTGGCAACATGAGTAGTCGCACAAAGACTTGGCGGTGACTTTATGCATCTACAACCTTCCTCCTTGGCTTTGCATGAAGCGAAAGTACATTATGATGCCACTATTGATCCAAGGGCCCTGAACCCGGCAATGATATCGATGTGTACCTCAAACCATTGGTTGAAGATCTTCTAATATTGTGGACCGATGGTGTATGTGTATGGGATGAGTATAAAAGAGAAAACTTTATCCTACGGGCATTATTGTTTGTAACCATTAATGATTATCCTGCTCTTGGCAACTGTCGGGCGCACGACAAAAGGCTTCAACGGATGCGCCCAAAGGCTCGGATGATACAACTAGCCGGTGGTCAAGAACAATAGAAAATGGCTTACATGCGCATCGTAGGTTCCTCCGTAAGGATCACCCATACCGCAATAATAAGAGAGCATTTGACGGACAAAGGAGACCGCCTTAGCTCAAGAATCGATCGGGAAATGATATTTGCCGCAGTAAAGGACCTTACAATTATTCACGGAAAGGAGCCGACAAGACATCTATTCCGACTTCCCGGATAAGGCTCCTTTGTGGAAAAAGAAATCAATATTTTGGATCCTACCTTATTGGCAAGACTGGAAGTTCGACACGCAATCGACGCCATGCACATAGAGAAGAACGTGTGTGATAGCTTGCTTGGTATCTTCATCGACATACCGCAAAACGAAAGATACACTTCAAGCAAGGATGGACCTCAAGATATGAAATCGAGGAAGGAGCCGCATCACGAAGAAATGGATACTGAGCAAAAGTACCTTCCATGACTCGCTACACTTTGAGCAAGAAAGAGAAAATTAGCGCTTGCGAATGCTTGCACGGAATCAAAGTTCCGTCTCGTTACTCGCTAACATAAAGAGACTAGTCTCAATGAAAGACTTAAAGTTAATTGGTATGAAGTCTCACGATTGCCACGTGATGATGACACAGATGCTTCCAATTGCAATTAGGGGTTCTGCGCGGAGAAAGTCCGAGACCCAATTATCAAGTTGTGTTCATTCTTCAACGCGATTTCACGTAAGGCCATCGATCCATTAATACTAGACAAGCTGCAGGAAGACGTGGTTCACACTCGTGCGTGCTTGAGATGTGTTTCCTCCATCTTTTTTGATATTATGGTCCATCTCATTGTTCACATTGTGAAAGAGATACTGAATTCTTGGTCCCGTATTTCTACACCAGATGTACCCTTTCGAGAGATTCATGGGGTTATAAAGAAATATGTTCAGAATCAAATCGACCGGAAGGTCTGATTGCCGATGGTGGGGAACCGAGGAGGTCATTGAGTTCTCGCGCCGATTATATGGATCTCAAACCGATTGGTGTGCTCAGATATCTCGGCATGAGGGAAGGCTACAGGAAAGGGACACTAGGCGAGAAATCAAGACGTACTAGCAATCTAGCTGCATTTACACAAGCACATTTCGCAGCTTTTGGGACAATCGGTTGTGGTGGCCCCATATGTCGACATGCACAAGAACGTGCTATCCAAAACAAACCTGTGGAGGTCGAGGGTTGGCTCATGAGAGAAACACAGAGATAATTTCGCGATTGGTTGTGTAGACACATGATGCGACGGAGACAGATCGCACTCGCTTGAAATTGTTGGCTCAGTGGACCGCCAACTACAATTCGGACATTCCAAGGATACGACATAAATGGTTTTACATTTTATACAAGAGCGCAAGATAAAAAGAGCACCAATCAAAATAGCGGTATCCGTGATAGATGCCTATGACAAGAATGGAAATAGGCAAACCTACTACGGATTCATATAAGAGATTTGGGAGCTTGACTATGGTCCTTGAAGGTCCCTCTCTTCGGTGCCAATGGGTCGACTTCCCTGGCGTGAATATCGACAAGTACGGCATCACTACCGTGGACCTCAAACTCGCTTGATCTGAGAGAAGAACCATTCATACTTGCTAATTTCATTACACAAATCTTCTTTGTAATCGGCCCGCTAACAAGGAGCGCCACGTGGTTATTCAAGGAAAAGAAGGATTGTCGGAGTTGAGAATGTTGTCGACGAGGAAGAGTACAACCAATTCGATGAGCTTCCCCTTTGGAGAGGACGTTGACCTAAGTTCCATGGAAGACAAAGGACGGCTACATACATATGCCGCGATCATAACGAAGGTCGAGTCGTAGCTTAGTTGTAGTAATGAAATGTATGCTTTCTTTTGTATGAACGGCATGTTTATTTTCTCATATGTAACAATTAATGTAATATATGCAATAATGGAAATTGAGGTTATGCTTTCTTTTGATCAAATTGAAAGTTTTATCGCATTTGGATTTTTGTGATTTTGATCAGATTTGAATTTGTTCGAATTTGACAAAGATTTGGTGCAATTACCGTGCAATCCAACTAAGAAAAGTTTCCAAAAATTCTAAAACAAAATCATGGATGTACATCTCATCTTACCCCATCTACATATAAATTTCATGATCAAATTCGTCCTATATTAACAAAGAATAAAAAAGACAAATTTTAATGTAATATGGGCAAAAGTTTATCACCGCGGTTGTATAATGGACCGGCGGAGTATTCCACTATCACCGCCGGTTGTACAATGGACCGGCAATAGTATTCCACTATCACCGCCGGTTGTACAATGGACCGGCAGAGATATCCACTATCACCGCCGGTTGGTATGACCAACCGATATATATCAGGGTATTCCACCACTATTCCAACTACAAATAGAAACGCCGCGCCTTCCTCTCATTTACCTTAGCCCTAGCCCGCGCCCTCATCTCGCTTTTTACAGCGCCGCCTCCGAAGCTCCCACAGACGCCGCGCCCGGACCACCACCGCCGGTTCGCGCTCCCGCCCCCTCCGACTCGGGCGCCGTCGCCTCGCTTCGCCTCGGACCGACCGCTGCCTCGACTCAGATTTGCCCTGCCTCCTCCCCACCATCGCTTTCACCTCCCACCGCCTCCCGCGTCGCCTCGACCTCCCCACTGCCTCCCCCGCCGCCTTGGTACTGCTTCTTGCGATGTGCGAATGTGGTTGTGTAGATGTGAATGTGAATGTGAATGTGCATGTGATTGTGAATGTGATTGTGAATGTTTCAGATGTGCATGTGCGAGATGCTAAGGGCCACCAATTCATTTGGCTTGGGGACCTAGCATGTGGGTATAGTGTTCAAGGAGGATTTGGGACTGCAATAGACAATTTGTGACAACTAATCTCAGATTTTCAAGGCTCGCTTGTTGCTCTGTGATGAACTAGGGTAAAAGTATGACCGAACATTTATCTCTCTGTTTTAGGCCTTGAACTGTAGACCTGTTATTTTCTCAATCATATTTTCATCGTCAAGACTTGTTATGCTAGCTCTCGTGTTCGATGCTATTAGAGTCTGCGAATCATATTTTCTCATCATATTGATTAGTTTGAATCTGAATCGATACTTACTCATTAATTCTGATTAGTTTGATATTTGCTCGCCTCGATTAATATATTCTAGTTCTTGCACGAACTCGCTTAATACCAAAGTAGTCTGAATCGATAACTGAATCTGGCTTAATTCTTGTACCGGTTTGTTTAAAATCGGTATTAGAGATCACTAGAATTGGTAATGAAAGCATTGCTCGACTATTGAGAGATTCTCGACATACATTTAAGGTATAATTCTTGACAGTAGATTCTTAATTGTGCATTTAAGGTGGTAAGAGTTCAAGGCTTAATGCATAGAATAAATTGTTAGCCGATTCGTGATTGTAGTAAAGATTCTAATGTTTACTCTAACCCAAAATCTGAGAGCACCATATTCATTTTATTGTCTTTGAGACAGAGGGTATAATTCATATTATGTATGACTTAACCATGCTTATCGTTGTCTTGTTTTTGTCATACATCTTGTTTGTGAATTATATATTCTCATATATATGCTTAAGAGGAATAATGAACAAAGTCTTGCATGCACCATTGTATTGCTACTTGATTCAACAAAATGTCAAGCAAAATTTTCTTCTTATGCATCCGCCCAAAGAAGATTCTCGTTATGGCTAAGATTATTCTCATGTTCTACTAGTGGGATGTAAACATATAGGCATTTCTTTTCTTTTCCTTTTTTCAGCAAGGGAACATATTGGCATACCTTTATAATGCAATCTGGGGTTGCCTCCAAATTGTGGATGATGCTTGTGAGTTGGCATTTGGCCTTCCATGTCTTGTGAGTTGTGAGCTAGTCCAAATGCTTTGAGTTAGAAACTTAGACTTGGTTCCGAATTCTGTTATTAAACTCATATTCATGACTTATTGAAAATTGTGATGTCCAAGCATTGGGGTGGTGCTGTCATCAGCTGATCTTTACATATATGTGTTCATGGATAGCTACATGCTATGGAAGACTAACGAATTATTACTAAGGTAAGGTTGTCACAAATTAGTCTATTACTCGTCCCTTGTGGCGAGGAGGGCCTTTGGGCAACCCGACATCTGAGAACACTCAAAATAAACAAGTTGAGCTTTATGCTAGTTGCCTTGTGAATTCACATCTGCACATGTGCTGTTTTGATCATTTTGCTCTGTGGTTATTTATATTGCAGCCAAAAGTAAACTTCAATTTGGTGCTTTCTATATCTTCTTGAAAGATGTATACATGTGTTGTAAATATTTGTTTCGTAAAGATGTATACATGTGTTGTAAATATTTGTTTTGTGCCACTAATTGTAATAGTAAGTAGTTGTAGTTCATTTAGTTAATAGTTGTGCCACTAATTGTAATAGTAAGCAGTTGTATGAAATTTCAAGATTCATTATATATGAGAGTTACAAAAAAGAAAAGTCCGACAAGTTTATAGAGTTTAAACTTGCTGTAATTTTCTTCTTTGTAACTCTCGATATATAATGAATTTGATCCTACAATTTTATGTGTATGTATATTTTGTTGACCAAAAATGTATGTGTTTAAAAAAAATAAGCCCCTGCAAGTTCAAGAAGCATGGGTGTCACGAGAGCGTCCGGTACACGAGAGGTGAAGCCATGACGACTAATAACAAGATCCAATTGTAGGCTCAAACGTCGATGAACAAAGGTCACCAGGCAGTCGTGGTCCGAGCAAGATGCCTAAGGCGTTCACAACATAGTCCAGCTCTTCTAAGTCGGGGAACTGCTATACCACCGTCGGCCATAGCGCCGTCCAGACAGACTGCATGAGTACTTGTTAGGGATAACGTGCCCATCATCTATAGATCATGGACCGCCGCAAGGTGATCGATGGGTGGTTCCCGATGACCAAGGACTCGCTATAGGGCAAGCTAAAACACGATTCCATTTCCCCAAGGGTCGAGTTGGTTGCAAAGAAACGCACTAAGTATCATGTGCACATGCCGGAAGAATTGGAAGACTCACCTGAATAAGAACTATGTGAAGAAGAATGTCATGCCAAATTTTAACACGCTTCCAAAGATAAGGGAATTTTGGAAGGATTTTGTGGAGTCTGAGAATTCAAGAAGCCTGCATAAAGTGAGTCGAATAACAAGGCTAACGCGATAAGAATATGTACCCTCACACACTAGGCAATCGGTGGCTACGTGAAGAAAATACTGCATGGGATAGCCGCGAACAAGAGCTAACCTCAAGGGCGCATTTCTGCGACGGCCGAAGTTCATCGCACGATCAAAGCACCGTTGTTTGGGAGGGGGCTTCGTCTCGAAGATGGCAGCTTGAGCTTCAGAGCGATAGAGCCCGGAGGTGTCGCAGAAAATATCGATGCTCACGTGGAGTCTTCCCAAGGGCTTTTCAAGCCACAAAGGAGAATGATGAGTCGATCAAGCCACTGGGTAACAAGGAGCATCCCGGCGCACCCGAGGAGTTGGTTTGGTGCCGTGGAAAGAAGGCTTCCCAGCTGACGCATCGTCGTACAAGCGGTCGAAAAGACTAAGAGAAGATGAACTACAAACGTCAATACAACTTGCCGTGGCAAGAGCGCTAGATGAAGAGAGAGCGGTCGATCAAGTTGTGGAGCAAGCAAGACAGAAAGCTCTCACCACGACCGCCACTCGATGATGACCCTCGGAACCTCAATCACGGTGTTCTTAAGAGCAATGCTGGTCCACAACGATTCCGGAGAGCATCGACTCCATTTTCCAAAGGATGACATCACGTAACCGACACTGCAAGCCGCATTTGTCCGCACATGGCATTACCATCAAGGTGGCTGATGGCGTGGCTTGGCCATGCGCCTCGCAGGTTCTCGTGACCGCCTAATACACTGGGGATTCGCCAGGTCGGCGTAGACAAAGTAGTCCGACAATATCGCAAAATGGAGGTAGAGATTCTGGCGAGGACGGAAAAACAAACTTGGAGAAAACGTGCATGGCTTCTCGCGTGGCGCAAGAGCTTGATTATGTTCGGCTCGGACGATGAGGCCGATAACGACGATGATGATGATGAGCCGACTCTCCACACGTGAGACTGCCGCCACGAAAAGTGCAACTCCTCTGCGGCACCGCTTAGGACAAGTCCAACTCCTCCACCCAACCATCCACAAAAGGACCAACACCTCCACCGCACCACCCGAGAAAAGTCCAACTCCTCCGGCACCATCCGTAAAAAGTCCAACTCCTCCTCGGACCACCAGAAAAGTCCAACTCCTCACCAGGCACATAAGAAGAGTCGAACATCAAGACCATCTCGAAGTCCGCGATCGCCTTGTACCAAATCTCGGTCATCTGTGAAGGCAAAGACACCTCGTAAGAAATTACCTACCGATATGATCAAGAAGAACGCAAAGAGCAAACGAAGGCCGAGGTAACATCTCACTTCCAAAAGGTGCCATCACCCGAGAAGACTAAAGTCGATGCTAATGCGCAGGAGTTTTTCTTGAGTATGGCAAAAGCCAAAGAGACAGTATGGGCTTCAACCTTCGAAATGTCGGACTACGAGCGCATCTCCGTAAAGCAAAACTTGAAGATGGCTAGTGCCGAGGCGCCGATGTCGCAAGCTCAAAAGATGTCAGCCAACAACGCCGTAATTACGAGCTAGGTCTAAGCCGAAGTACATTATGGGGCAACCGCTGGCTCCACCAAAAGATTTAGAGAACCTAACAACAAAATTGCGGTAGCGTCCCATCAAGATACATGCAGCAATGCTAAGAGGGTATGTGGGCGATCCCAAAGAAATACAAAGATTCGGATTTTCACAATGGGGATGGCATGTTCGTTAGAGTTCTGCGAATTGTATATGTTGTAATTTGCCGATGCTCGACGCCACCTTCAATCGACTGTGGACTTTGTAAGTCTCTATTTATATTATTGTATATTCTTCTACCGCTCAACTGTATGTCTAACTTCTTTTTACATATGTAGAATGGAGATACGATGTGTAGAAGAAATAAGGATGAAGATTTAGGATTTCTCGATCCGGGGCTTGTCAACGAGAAACTCGTCGTGATGACCCAAAGTTTGTTGAAGACTATTTATTTAAGACTTTCTTCAAGCCGAGAAAGAAAACCTCCGTATTTGTACCCTATAACTTTAAGTACGTATACCCTACTTCTAATATTGTTTTACTATTTTTGCGTGACACGGTTGTGGGACTAATAGGTCGTGTTAACATATATGTCTAGTTATCACTTTGGGTCCTCCTCGTCATCGAAGTTAGAAGCTAGCAGGGTTTATGTCTTGGACTTGTTGAGAAAAGAACTTCGTGAGTATGAACATAATTTTTGGAAGATGATGAACAGTAAACTCGATCGCTATGCTATTGCTCTAGTAATATTTTATTCTATTGTATTTAAGGTTAATTACTATTTAAAATCATTCACAACAAGATTCACACGGTATTGCAAGAAAGGTGGTCCGATCTTCCCTGAGACAACTTTCAAAATAATAACAGACTTTCCATGCATGAGACAGACCCGGAAATAGTTTATGCGATACTACGTATGTACAAATTTACATTCAATTGTCACGAAGATCTGCTTGGCTATAACGGCCATGGTATATAATTACACATTCATGCCTACTTTTCTTTCATTTAACATCTATCATCATTAATTAAATTTCTTTTCTTCAATAACAAATACCCAAGCCGAGAACCAATCGCCATCACGAAAGAAATTTTAGCAATTCAAGAGCATATCATTGATTCATTGATGAACAGTCATCGATCCAAAGGGCGAGTTCCACGACCTAAAGCTTCGATCTAAAGTGAACGAGATGTACTCACACTACATTTGTGAATGACTATTAATTGTAAAAACTAAATATTGTGATGCTTTAATATATTTTAATTATGATCTAACGACGCTTTATATACTATATATTTGAAGGCAACATATCATGTGCACACAGTTCCTTCCGTGTACACATCGTGCACACCAACTAATAAAAGTCACGAAAACTTTCGAAAAAATTTGTAGATGTACTTCATAGATTACTCTACTGTATAAAATTATAGGTTCAATTCAATACATATGAGGACTTACAAAAAGAGTTTTTGTAAGACCTCATATGTATTGAATTTGAACCCGCAATTTTATACACTGTAGAGTAATCTATGAAGTACATCTACAAATTTTTTCGAATTCGTTGTCACCGCCGGTTGTTCAGAACCGGCAAGGATATACACGTATCACCGCTTGTTCGTCAGATAAGCCGCAGAGATATACATATATCACCGCCGGATTCTAGGTTGAACCGGCAGAGATAGTTGAGTATCACCGGGATGCTAGTGTAAACCGGCAGAGATAGTCTAATATCACCGCCGGTTGTATAATGAACCGCGGTGATATCTATTATCACCGCCGGTTTCTCGGCGGCAGTGATAACCCCGAGTATCATCGCCGACCAATGATCGCCGCGCCCATAACCCAGCAGAATGGCGTGGACGAACCGGCAGTGATGACCTATTCTGTAGTAGTGCAAGACACTCTTTCCACAACAATATGATCGCTTTTGTAGGGATTAAGAGATATAACTGGAAGTCAATCAGTTATTGGTGTCAAACAAATGGGTACTGTGCTGAAGTTGTGGAACTTCAGAGAGAATCGAAAAACCTCTATTGTGGAAGCTATGTCACATATGATAGCAGATATGGAAAAGCACTAAAGTCTTCTTGTGTTGATATATCAAATAATGTTGATTCTCAATATATGCTTATTGATATTTATGGTATCATAGCTTGTTAATTTTGTCGAAGGTTAGAAATCGACAATAAACTTATAGTCTCAGGTACCTTTGAATTTAGTAGAGTCAGGCACGAAATCGAGGGCACACGATATAGACAGGTTTGGGCCTCCAAATGGAGTAACACCCTAATCCTGTATGGATGATGTATGGAATTGGCAAACAGAGTACAAAGCAGGATGCATAGCTCTAATTACAATAAAAATTGAACTTGGGGGTGGCTAAGCTATGGCTAAAGATGTTCTGTTCAAAGGGTCTTCTCGCTTGTCTAGCACTAGAAAGCTTGTAGTCTAAGAATTGCTTGTCCTTTTAGGTATGCCTACCCTCGTCCTTACATAGTCGGGGTAGTCTTGCCTCAAGTCGAGTTGTAGTTGGTTTGGGATATCAGATCGTGGTCAATAAGGAGTCTATCGTCGTGTGATCTAAAGCGTATCCAAACTTTCTTAGATATCAGGCGTACTCAAACTGGTTTCCTCGCAATGGGAAAATGGTCAAGTCCTTCCCAATGTGGAGATACCCTCTCCGTGTATACCGTATCCCATTGAACTGGGCCCACAATATCTAGAGTTACTAGATGCTTGCTCGAGCATATATGGCATAGTCTATGAGTTTCCGGTGTGTGTCCATATCCCATATTTAAATATTCGACAGTAGCCCTCGAACTCTGCTTAGTGGAGGGTCCATTTAATTCCATTAATCTAAATAATTTTTGCATCTTGAATTTAAAATTATAAATATAAAAGTACATAATTTTAGCTTCTTGAATTCGTAAAACAAGAATGAATAATCTATAAAAGAATCTGCGTCTATCCTTCATAGCGAGTTTTTATTTGATGTTCAGCCTGTCTTCTTATTGCCATATGTTCATATTTGCTTCTTATTGCTTTTATTCGATAATGACGTGTAGAACCCGATGTTTCTGACTCTGTTGTCGATAACGCCAGCTACGACTACAACTTCGTCATAGAAAACAAATAAGCAAGGCAAGCACCTCTTTGATCATATTGATCCTAATATTTAATATTTATTTTATTTATCAAATTGTTTCATGCATGCGCTTATTTTCTATAAATCAACTATTTTGTGGTGCTGGTAGATATACCTGTTGTCTCATGAAACTTCCTTGATAAATATGGACATGTGAACCTTGATAACCATAGATTGAGGATAGACATTACCTAATGTTATCATGGGCATATACGTTTACATATTAACACTGCTTAGCCATGCTTTATTAGTAATGATATAGATGATCAGATCAAAATTGCCTTTTTGAGAATTTAAAAAGGTTGGAATGACATGATGTCGATTGTGGGTATTCTGTTAAAAATCCAAAATAAAACTATGGTTTCGATGCAGGCTGTAACATCCCCAATTTCGGGTTTTTACTAAAAGCTAATTTAAAATAATTAAATTCAAAACTTGGATCTTCCTCGGTGTTATATTTAACCTGGCATCCATATCCTACCAAAATTCGGAATTCGTTCCATCATCGTCCGCAAAAGTCAGAATTCGGAATTTCGGTTCTTACCTGAAATTTCACCTACGTTCCAAAATGATCTAAAAATCTCAAAACCCATTGAATTAGGTTTCAAATATTCTATAATGATTTTGGAAATTTTTCCAAGATTTATAGAATCTCTGTGGTATTTTTCCAAGATTTATAGAATCTCTTTGGTTCTTTTCTTGTGCTTTTCTAGTTCCCAGGCAGAGGTTGTGGCAGAGGAAGGAGAGGTGGTCGTGGTCGTGGTCGTGGCCGTGGAAGAGTGCAGATTCAAGAGGAAGTTCCTATACAACAACAGTTCAATTAAAATGACCAAGTACCGCCACCTCCAGCACAACAAGAACCAGTGCCACCCCCACCCCCGAATCAACCACCTAGCATGGAACAGATGATGGCTATGCAACTGCAGATACTTCAGGCCTTGGCGCAGAACGCGCTCAATCCACCCCAAGCTGCACCAGCTCAGGCCGCAGCCCAGCTGCCCCAGTCAAAATTCAGGGAGTTCATGAGGACCCGACCCCCAACTTTTGTCGGATCAATCGACCCTTTGGATGCTGATGATTGGTTGAAGGAAGTTGTACTTGGCGCAGTGTGATGAATTTGAGAGTATCTTATATGCCTCTCATCAGCTGAGAGGAACAGCTGCTAATTGGTGGGAGAACTATATCGCTACTCATGAGGACGCCCAAGCCATCAACTGGGATGAGTTTGTTGAAGCCTTCCGCGCCACCCATATTCCCAAGGGGATTATGGAAATGAAGAGGTGTGAGTTTCACAAGCTGCAGCAAGGAAACATTTTAGTCTCAGAATACTTGAATCGGTTCACCCAGCTACCTCGTTATGCTCTACCGAAGATGTTGCCACGGATGAGGCTAAGATTTGGCAATTCATGGAGGGTCTTGACCCCAATATCAAAGTACAACTGGTATCAAATGACTTCCCTTCATTCCAGCACATGGTGAACAAGGCTTTGATCCAAGAGGATGCTCAGCGTCAACTGTTTGAATCAAGAAAGAGGAAGTTGATGTTTCAAACGCAGCATGGTGCTAGTAGCTCCAAACCCGCTTCTTCCAAATTTCATCCAGAAAGCCAAGAGCCACCAATACTTCCAGGACCCCAATGTCCACTCCTCGTCAGTTCACTCAAGCCCCTGCTGGCAATGCAGGAAATCAAGTTCAGAAGAGCAACACAGCAACTGTAGGAGTCCAATACTTTAACTGCAGGGAGATGGGACATTACGCTAGTAGCTGTCCCCAGAAGCGTCAGGCTATGACCCCAGTTCGATTCAACTTGGGGACCACACCAGCCCGCGCCCCAGCACCAGCTCAGGGAAGAGGAACGCCGCAGACTCTGCGTAGTCCTCGCACCATGGGAAGAGGACGTGTTAATCACGTCACAGCTGAAGAAGTTCAGGACGCACCGGATGTGGTGTATGGTAAGTTCTTTGTCAACTCGGTACCTGCTTCAGTTCTGTTTGATTCTGGTGCAACGCATTCCTTCATATTAGAATACTTGGTTAGAAAGCATAGATGGGATACAGTTCTGCTTAGAAATCCCTTACTAGTTCAATCCCCTGGTAAAGAACTAAGAACAACTGCTATTTGCCCAAAAATGGATATAATTATAAAAGGGGTAAAGTTCCTAGCAAACTTAATATTATTGGATACTAAGGGTATAGAAGTAATCATTGGAATGGATTGGTTAACCAAGTACAAGGGTCAGATAGACTGTGCTAGTAGAGCTATCTCCCTTACTAGTCCTGAGGGAATTCGAGTGGAGTTCCTGTCTAATCTCTCCTCTAAGGGGGGTAGTACCCTGAACCGACTAAAAGGTACATCTTTGGAAAATGTGCCCATAGTGAATGAATACCCAGATGTATTCCCAGAAGATTTGCCTGGTATGCCACCAGACAGGGATATTGAGTTTATTTTTGAGCTTGTACCTGGTACAGCTCCTATCTCAAAAAGGCCTTACCGGCTACCTGCTAATGAGTTAGCAGAGATGAAGAAACAGATTGAAGAACTGTAGGAGAAAGGATTTATAAGACCAAGTTCATCACCTTGGGGTTCCCTAGTAATCTTTGTGAAGAAGGATGGTAGTATGAGAATGTGCATAGATTACCGATCTTTGAATGAGGTCACAATAAAGAATAAGTTTCCTTTGCCCATGATAGATGATCTATTTGACCAGTTGAAAGGAGTTCAAGTGTTCTCAAAGATTGATCTGAGATTAGGATATCATCAGCTTAAAATCAGAAAAGAAGATATCCCAAAAACAGCTTTCACTACCCGTAATGGATTGTACGAGTTTACAGTGATGTCCTTTGGATTAACAAATGCACCGTCATATTTCATGAATTTGATGAATAAGGTGTTTATGGAGATTTTAGATAAGTTTGTTATCGTTTTTATTGATGACATTCTTATTTATTCCAAGAATAAGAAAGAGCATGAGGATCATTTGAGAATAGTTTTGGAAAAGCTCAGAGAGCATCAGCTTTATGCTAAGTTCAATAAATGTGATTTTTGGTTGAAGGAAGTTGCTTTCTTGGGTCATGTCATCTCGGCTAAAGGAGTAGCAGTTGATCCTGCTAAAGTGAAGGCCGTGCTTAATTGGGAGCAACCCAAGTCTGTTCCGGATATCAGAAGTTTTCTTGGTCTAGCAGGATATTATCGGTGTTTTATTGAAGGTTTTTCTAAGATAGCAAGACCTCTCACTCAACTTTTGAAGAAAGAGAAGAAGTTTGAATGGACTAAGTCCTGTGAACAGAGTTTTCAAGAGTTAAAGAAGAGGTTAACTTCAGCACCTGTACTTGTACTGCCGGATATTCATAAGGATTTTGAAGTTTTCTATGATGCTTCAAAGCAAGGTCTTGGATGTGTTTTGATGCAGGAAGGAAAAGTTATAGCTTATGCCTCAAGACAACTGCGACCCCATGAAGAAAACTACCCAACTCATGATTTGGAGTTAGCAGCAGTTGTGCACGCACTCAAAATTTAGAGGCATTATTTGATTGGGAATCGATGTGAGATCTATACGGATCATAAGAGTTTGAAATACATTTTTACTCAGCCAGATCTCAATTTGAGGCAGAGAAGATGGTTGGAATTAGTTAAAGACTATGATATTGGTATCCATTATCATCCCCGAAAAGCTAATGTTGTTGCGGATGCTTTGAGCAGGAAAAGTTATTGCAACAATATTATGGTTTAGGAAAGTCAGCCAGCACTTCATGAAGAGTTGAGACGCCTCAACTTGGAATTGGTAAATGAAGGTTGCATTTTCAATGTTGAAGTGCATTCAACCTGGAAGATCAAATCAGAGAGACTCAAAAGAATGATAGTGGTATCACAGACCTAAAAGATGGTATGAAGAAAGGAAAATTTCCTGAATTTTCTGAAGATGAGAAAGGTACTGTTTGGTTCGGGAAAAAAATAGTAGTCCCTAATCAAAAAGAGATCAAGGATGTAATTTTGAAGGAGGCCCACGATTCGATTTATTCTATTCATTCGGGAAGTACCAAGATGTATGCAGATTTGAAGGAGAAATATTGGTGGTCCAATATGAAAAGAGAAGTTGTTGATTTTGTGGCACGCTGTGATATTTGTCAGCTTGTTAAAGCAGAGCATCAAAAGCCAGCAGGATTATTACAACCTTTGCAGGTTCCTATTTGGAAATGGGAAGAAATTGGAATGGACTTCATTATTGGAATTCCAGAAACCAAGTCTGGATATGATTCTATTTGGGTCATTGTGGATCGGTTGATAAAAGTAGCACATTTTATTCCTGTGAAGACAACATATTCTGGTGATAAACTTGCAGAGACATACATGGGTAAAATTATGTGTTTGCATAGAGTGCCAAAGAAGATCGTGTCGGATCGAGGTTCTCAATTTACCTCAAGGTTTTAGCAGAAGTTGCATGAGGTTTTGAGCACAAATCTAAACTTCAGTATAGCTTACCATCCTCAGACAGATGGTCAAACGGAAAGGATAAACCAAATACTAGAAGATATGTTGAGAGCTTGTGCTTTGACTTATAAAAGTTCTTGGGATCAGAATTTGCCTTATGCTGAATTCTCCTACAACAACAGTTACCAGTCAAGTTTGAAGATGGCACCATTTGAAGCTCTTTACGGAAGAAAATGCCGAACACCGTTATATTGGAAGGAGACAGAAGGAGGACAAATAATTGGACCTGATATTCTGAAGGAAGCTGAAGAACAAGTCAGAGTGATCCATGAGAATTTGAAGACAACCCAGTCTAGACAGAAAAGTTATGTTGACAATCGTCGCCGGGAATTAAGTTTTGAACCTAGTGATCATGTGTATCTTAAGGTTTCACCTCTCAAGGGAATGCGTCGTTTCAGAGTCAGTGGGAAGCTTGTACCTCGCTACATAGGTCCCTTCCCTATAGTAGCCAGAAGAGGAGAAGTTGCTTACAAGTTGGAGCTTCCACCGCAATTGTTAGATGTGCATGATGTCTTCCATGTTTCTCAGTTGAAGAAATGTCTCAGAATTCTAGAAGAATGGATGTCTTTTGAGAAATTGGATTTAAAAGAAGACCTGTCGTATCCAGAGTATCCAGTCAAAATCTTGGATGAAGCAGAGCGTCGAACTAGAAGCCGAGTGATCAAGTTTTGCAAGGTTTAGTGGAGTAACCATTCTGAGAAGGAATCAACCTGGGAGCGAAAAGAGGACCTTAGAGCAGAGTTTCCCGATCTTTTTCTTTCTCCGTTCGAATCTCGGGGGTGAGATTCTCTCCAAGAGGGGTAGGTTTGTAACATCCCCAATTTCGGATTTTTGCTAAAAGCTAATTTAAAATAATTAAATTCAAAATTTGGATCTTCCTCGGTGTTATATTTAACCTGGCATCCATATCCTTCCAAAATTCGGAATTCGTTCCATCACCGTCCGCAAAAGTCGGAATTCAGAATTTTGGTTCTTACTCGAAATTTCACCTACATTCCAAAATGCTCTAAAAATCTTGAAACCCATTGCATTAGGTTCCAAATATTCTATAATAATTTTGGGAATTTTTCCAAGATTTATAGAATCTCTCTGGTATTTTATCTCTTGCGCTTTCATCAAATCTATTATATTCGTCTCAAAATTATCTAAATTCCAAAATTCATCCAAAATTAGCGAAACCAATTTTATTGGGTTCCATTTTATTCTTTAGGATTTTTAGGATCTTTTCCGGTATTTTTAGATCTTGTTATCTATTTTATCTCGCGCGCTCTAGAATCGGTACTGTTCATCATCCCCAAAATTTTAGCATACTGTTCATGTTCTGGCTCTTTGCAAGCAAGAACTTCAATCTCTCATATCTTTCTCCATGAATGTCCAAATCAAGTGAGATCTGAAGCATCGTGACGGCGTCGTAATGGTGAATAAATACCCTGTCGTTACCCATTCTTAATCCGAGCGAAACGGCCGCAATTAAGCGTTAATGACAATTTATTGTTCGGTCATTATCTCGGGCGTTTCTTCACCTCACCGGACGTGCGAGTACTCCAAAGTTTTGTCTTGCTGTCCTCTATTTCGTGCTCACTTTGCTGCATTGATTCAGTGCCATTTTCCTTTCCAAAACTCAAGAAAAACCGACGACCGGCGTTCTCCAAAGACACCAGTTAGCCATCTTTTGCTTCGGTGAGTTTTTAGGTAAACCAACCGTGTCACTTTGTGCCCCTTGCCTTTGCGATCACAACCATTCAATCGGATTTTATTTTCGTTGTAGTTTGACTCCGAATTTCAAGTTTGTTCGTCGTCGGTCATCGCTCTGTTCGTCGTCGATTTCTCCCGTTTGGGTATGATTCAATTCAATTCCTTGCAACCATAGACCTCCCTTGATTCTAGCTATCCTGTGCTCCTTTCGATTTCGAGAAATATCGCATTTTCATGTGGTTTTGGTCGTCGTGCCACCCGAGTCGTTTTGGTGTCATCGGCCAAACCTCGCCGCCGCCGATCGACCTCGCGCCACGCCATTGACGTGAGCCCACACGCCCGCCTCACCGACACCTCGGCGCCACCTCTCCTACGGCGTCTTGCATCTTTGTCTTGCAGCTCGCGCCAGGCGCAGCTCCTGCATGCGTTGCGCCATGCCCATGCACGCGCTTATGCATCATGCCGCCGCCTCTTCATCGCGTGCGTCGTGCGCTTCGCCGCCTCCTCTCTGGGTCAAGCGAGCCGACCCTCCCTCAATCGCTAGGGCGGCCTTTGCCCTCGGCATTCTTCTTTGTTGTCCAATGGAGAAGAAGCAATGAGACAATGACGCGTGGGGCCCACATGGAAGAGATTTAATAAATCAGAAAATGGAGAAAAAGAAAAGATGCCAAAGGAATATTCCCGTTTTTCTATTTTCCAATCCGACATAATTCAAACAATTGTTTCTCCTCCGTCGTAACTCTGAATCGAGTGATTCAAATTTCTAAATTCATCTAAATTCATCCTCTATCTGCCAGTATTTTTATTATAATTTTTATTTTCTATTTATTTTATTTTATTCATTTCGTGCATTGTTTTGCGTGTAGTCGAAGAAGCGGTATTAAATGCCGCCGATTTAAGAAGAAGACCTTCGAACAAAGACAAAGGCACTTCATCGATGAATGCAAGTCTCCGTGACGCACGTTGATCCCATGATTTACAAATGTTTTACAAAAGTTTTACCACATGCGTTGCTATTCACATAAAGACAATGTTAAATGTAGGTTGGTAGTTAATCTGAATTGTTATTACCACCATGATATTGAAATCCCTACTTATTTGTAACCCTAGGTTGCTATGATATATCATGATCATATTAGGTTGTGATATACTTTGGTTAGTGCGTTAGATGTAACATCCCAAAATTTTAATAAAATAAAAATATATATTTTGAATTTGAGTATATTTATTTCTGAGTTTCTTGGCATCATTGGTTTTTAATTGAATTTCCTTGGAGTTTTGTATTGTATGAAAATCCAACAAATAGAATTAAAGAATGGAGATCATCCAAACATTATCCGAATCCAAGAAGATTACCATATACCCTCAGAGTGATATTTACCTCTGGTAAAAATTCTAGGAACTGATCATGAGATATAACACTTTTAAAAATTCAAAAGCAGAGGCATTGAAATTCTGAAAATCTTAATGTCAGAATTTTTATAAAATACTGGAGCAATATCTTAAGCTAAAAATGTTACATAAGAGTACTTAGCTCAAATTAATTTGAAAAACAAAGTTTCAAAAAGTTATAAAAATATTTGAATTGTCTGATAATTCAAAAACAAAATTTGAAATCCGGTGCATTGTACAGTGTCAGAATTTTAGTAAATAATCTACAAATTATTTCGATCTAAACTTTTTACTAGAGATCATCTACTTCCAGAGAAGACTATACAAAAAGTATGAAAAGTCTCTGTCGAAGATTAGCTGGCGAATTAATGCAAGTTCAGTGCACTTGCCCGAGTCAATCTTTAAGTCAGTTTCTTGCTTTCACTGCCATGTGGGTCCCAGTCGCAGCCACTCCAATTCTCCAGAATCTTCCATCGTTGCCAGCAAGGCCAAGCCTTATGAGCCAACCTCAGGATGTCACGCCGAAGCCCTCAACCAGATACATTGCACTTTAGAGACCACTAGAGGCAGTGCTTCACTTCCCCCTCCACTCCTTCTCCTTTCTCCTCAAGCCAGCGCAGGAAATCCTCCCCACTTTCGCCATAGCCGAAGCCCCTGGAGCTCAAAGCCACTCGCGAATCTTGTGATCCAGCCAACCATTTCCAAATCCCCTTAAGCTGGAGCATCACCACACTCTACTGAGCTAAAGCCCCCAACAATATTCGTCTTCTTCCATGCGAAATCGTGCTGCAGCCGTGCGCCCCTTCTTCCCCAAAACCGGCCACCGTGGGTGGAGCTCTCCGGTGAGTTTCCACCTCGTTCGACCTCAAAAATGGAGTCCTTGGCATCCTTTAATGCTTAAATTGCTACCGATTCAACTCCTAACACCCCTGTTCATCTTCTCCACCGAGCCGCCATTGTTGCCGCCGCCTCCTCATCAAGGCCAGCTGCCTCTGATCTCCGCCGAATCGGCACTGCTCTCGGTTCGCTGGCCGTGCTCGTCCTCCTAGTGTGGTCGCCACTGGATCTTCGCCGAGTGCCGTCTGCCATGCCCTAGCCGGTGCCTGTTTTCCCTCATCACAAGACGGGTCCCTAAGTCACCCTCACCAAGCACCGATTCAGAAGGTGAAGGCGCCTTCTATATGGAAGCGAATCCAATTGCCATACCGAATAAAATTCATCTGTGAATATCTTTTGCATTTGTAATTCAAACGATGTGAGACAAATTTATAAAATCATCTAAAATCAGGAAGAATTTAAATAGGTAAAAATATTTAATTCTTGAACTACAGAATCATTATTCGAAGTAAACTTTGATTATAACCTCATGATGCTCTTCATATGAAACCTGTGGTCAGTGAGTCATAAAATAAATGATTATGTGCTTCTGGAATTATGAGAAGCTCAGACATGCAAAAACATATAGCTTCTGATCTGTGTTTAAGTTACTTATCTTGCAAACATTAGTAAGCCCTAATATGACCATATATAAGAGTAAGTGCATAATAACTCATAAAAGGATGAAATAAGTTGTATGAAGTTCCTGGAAATAGCAAGGACCCATGTATGTAAAAATATATAAAGTAAGATTTAATTTGCATGTTCTTAATGAAAGAAAATGTTCATGATAACAATAAGTAAATAGGTAATCTATTGTAATTAAAGCTAAAATAATGCCAAACCAACTTTAAAACATTTCTAGGATGGTATTCTGTTAATGCCTGAAAAATGAATCCAGAATCATGTATAGGTTAGTTGGAAATTAAGATTGAAACTTGGCCGATTTAAGGTTTCAAATATGATCATGTAGGCTATTTCAGCGATAGATAAAATAACTCGTTTAAATACCAAAATCAGAAAAACTAGTGTAGAAACACTTTACAAAGTTTATACTACCATATTCTATAAAAAGAATCTTATTCCATTAAGGTTTGCATATTAATCCAAATATCTTAAAACCCTTATGCGTTAATCTTTCATTTCCCCTTTCTTGCCGATTTCGAATGGTATAGTCTTTAAGTATAGCATGAACCATTTTAGCGATAAGATTATAGTCTCGCCCAAAATCCTAAAACTTATGGAACTAGTTTAGTAGTGTTCTTCAAAGTATAGCCTACCCTATTTCGAAAAGATAATCTCATTTCACCATGATTTACATATTAATCTTAATAGCTTAATGGCCCTAAGTAATCACATTACTTTAGACTGTAATATGAATGAACGAAACTGTAGTTGCAAATGAGTAAACCTCAGTAGTTAAGTTATTTGTATCACCGTAACCTTCTCAAATATCGTAAATTAGTCCAAGAGCCTAAATCGAAGATCTAACCAGATAAAGCTAATTCTAAGCGAAATCAATTAAAGATAAAGAACTAATCATTCATGGTCCAACATGATCATTTAAGCCTTTTCATTAACTCGCAAGGCAGCTCGTCTAAATCCAAATTCAATGAAGAACGACTTAGAAATGATCTTTAGGATATGATCCGGGGTAATCTAAGAAAATATTCTTATTTCATCTTGCTTGAATCAATCCTAACGAGCAAAACCCGCAAGTATTAAGGATGCCGAAACTCATATTATGAATATTAAAGTATAAAACTTGTAACTAATGATTAATTCTATTAATCCAACCAATTTTTGCATCTTGAATTCATAAAGTAAGATTAATAAATTCATAAAAGAGCAATCCCTATTTCTTGTGAAGAGTTTTATTTGTTCTTTCTATTTGCTTTCTTTTGCCCTTATGGAAGTTAGTTATTTGCTATTTTCCGTTGATCGACGTGTAGAACCCAACGTTGTTGATTCCGTCGTCGTCGTCGTCAGCCGCCATCCTTGTCTTCACCGTAAGCAATGATTAAGCAAGGCAAGCACCCTTTGACCATATTGATCCCAGTATTTTATATTCCTTTTGTTCATCAAATTGTTTCATGCATGCGTTTATTTTATATAAATCTGCTATTTTGTGGTATTGGTAGATATACCTGTTGTCACATGAAACTCCTTGATGATTATGGAAATATGATCCTTGATAACCACAGAATAGGGCTAGACATCTCTTAATATCATCTCGGGTATATACGATCATATTAACCTGCTTAGCCATGCTTTAGTATCTGAGGAGCAAATGATCATGATTAAACTTGTTTTTGAAATATTTTATATGGAACCTGAATGGTCCTTTTTGGGAAAATGGTTGCTGGTACTTTGATTAAAAACCCAAAAATAAAACTATGCTTTGATGCGGGCGATTATTGGCAATAGCCGGGTGTGCTAAAGGAATTGCACGTAGTGTAGGGTGGAGTATCGCCCGTGTCACATTAAGGACCGAGCAATGGGACGCTATTGATCCAAGATTTCCGTGCAACCACAAGGGTGAGAATGGGGTAGCCTTAGCCTATTAAGTTATTTAGACTTGGCTTTGTTCATTGGTAGGCGGGAGATAGCACAGGCATTCCGGTCAGGTCTGCTTGGAAGGGTTTCCACCCATGCAACGGTGTACACCCTGCCATGTTTAGAAACATTGTGTTGGGTGTGAATGTGGATCCACAACTTGTGTGTGTGATCGTGGCATCCTCCTCCTCGATGGGCTCCTGGTTGTAGCGAGTGTCTCTACGTGGGTGGTGACGAAACACTGTGCCATCCAACTCTCTGGGGTAGGTACGAGCAATCTGCCTCATCGCCAGTCGCGATGTCTCCCGAATCCCAGCGTCAAATGACAACCTCTGGCTGTGATACGGATCTGACGGCTCGCCTCGCCCTATCCCGAAGCGTGAACCGTGATAGTGACATCGCAGTAATATCCAATCTGCCCGATCCACAAGAGTCCCTCGGTAGATCGGCTCATCATATCCTCCAAGCAATGCATCATCGCCAAAGCTCCGCGGCGCGCACCTCCAAGGCGCCACCAAAGAGTGGATCATCCTCATCTGCCAAAGGACACTCACGTGAGACTCGGATATTTTAAACACAAAGAAATATGTGTTAAGTTCAGCAAGGGGTATGAAAGAAGAGAAGGGATAAGTCGAGATTGAATTATCATCTTGGCACATTTTAGCTTTTAGAAAATAGTTTTATCCTCACTCCCACCATTCTAACTAAGGGCTATCCTATAGCGGTATGGCTCGATACCACCTCTGTCGGGACCCGAATTTGCAAATCCGGACCCTCGTGTTTCAGCACTAGTCCAGATCACGCTTAGTGCACACAGCCAACATCGGTACATATCACGCATATATCCAACGAAATAATAAGTACTTTAATTAAATACTCAACTAGTTGATTGACCTTATGGTCAAGTTACAAAATACGCCTCGCAGGCGAAGGATTATTAAAATATTCAAATGCAATGAAATAAAATACCCAACCAATTTGCCACAGTAATCGATCGGGCTCGCTCCTAGTTCGTCGGCTCCTCGATACTCCTCCTCTGAAAGGGGTTGCTTCTTCTTCAACTGAAGTTGTGTTGTTGTGGGGTGAGTACTTTGAGCACTCAAAGAAGTCATGCATGTAATGCAATTCTAATATTCTACGTGCATGGCTTAGTACAAAGGATAGGCTATGGTTTATGTGCGACAAAGATTCAAGAATAACAATAATAATTTGCAAAGCAAGAAACAAGAATAAGAATAGTAGCTTTCACAATATTTCAATTGTAAATCACATTTCCATCCTATGTCAAGTTCCTCATTACCAACCCAAGCATTTTCCATAAACAATTCATTTTCATGAAAATCTAACCCTTGGCCAGTAATCATAGAAGCGATGCTCATTACCGTGAGCACGGCTATTCAATAGGTTGTACACTCTGCAGAGGTTATACACTTTACCCACAAGATACAACAAATACCACCAAGGCAAATAACCGTAACGAAGCCTTTCCAAAGTTCCATCTAAACTCAAGACGCCGCTAAGGTTTCAACACCGGAGGACTGGTTACCACACCTGTGGCCCCCTCTTGCGCCATGTGAGTTCTCATTCCGCTTCTCTGCCTCACACCACCACGACAAGACCAAAGAATAGATTTCCCGGTTTACTCATTAAGCCCGTCCCATTACGGAGCTTGTGGTTGTATGGAGGACTCGGTTCAAATGCTCGCAAGGTTAAGTCCTTAGTGACCGAGGCAAGACTAACCAAGTGTGATCTCAATTATCCAAAACCAATAAAACCAAATCGACCGCCCCGATTGCCACTCTTGGCCCACCGAAACAATCTTGCCATTTGCCCCGCCTAAATCATTTTTCCCACCCCTTCTTTACCATTGCACCACGTGCCATCATCATCTCAATAACACATGTCTCATTCACAAAAACACGCCCATATCTCATTAAGTCAATATTTGCTTTGGTATTCCAAAATCATGATATGTCCACGTGGCGTGGCTAAGCATACTACTTGGTCTACTCAACCCATGTTGGCAAATTATTAATGTCCAACTATTAATCCATAACCTAGGGTGACAAAGGATTCATGGCCTACAATTATATACGACAAGGTGGCATCTGACAACTAGGTATTTAACTAGTCCCAAAATTTATTCAAAGTCATTTCTATCAAATTAGCATGCAATAGTTTAAATCAAAGTAATTTTTCTCTAATAGGTTCAACATGATCAAACACAACTTGCCTTCAAAAAGTCTTGGTTACGGTTCTTGAGTTTGCTCTCGGTCGAACTTCTCCTCGAAACCGTCGGGACTTCAACGTCTCACGCGTAGCGTATGCACAAAACAATAAAATAAATAAACAGTAGACAAACAGTGCTAAAAAATTCAATTAAAATTCATAAACAGAAAGATATCAACTTTACAAATTTATAGAAATTGTAATCACTCAAATCGGAGTTAAACGCAAAAGTTATAAGCATTTGAAGTTTCAAAATACATTTTAAATCAATAAACCGAACTAAATAAACATTTTTCTTTTCGGGAAAATAATTATTACGTCATCCGTGACACGTGTCACCACCAGAGAGTGACACGTGGCCTTGCCGTCGCCACCGACCGCCTCGTGATGGCGACGCCAAGATGACGCTGTGGCGTCGGCAAGACGACTCGGCTATCTCATCGACAAGTGGGTCCCACCATGACGCCGGCATGACGTCGGCGGTGACGCCACACGCCGCGGCGCGTGCGGTGGACGAGTGGGCCCGTCTTTGTCGGCGTCTCGTGTGAATACGATTACGCAGTCGGGCCGACATGTGGGTCCGCCTTGTCGGCGTCTCATGCACATGGGAGGTGCGGTGCCAGCGACAGTGGGTCGCGTTGTCGGCGTCTCGCGTGCCGAATGACGGCGGCGTGGCATACTGGCGACCCTCGGTTTGCATCTAACGGTGGAGAATTGAAGATGAAGTTCACTATTCCTAAGGCGACGTGGGCTCACCTCACGGCCGGATCTCGATCGTAAGTGGCGGCTTCGTGAACCCGCGACGATGCGGTGGCGCAGCCGGCCGGAGACGGAGACGAAGACGTGGCCGACGGCGTTCCGTGGTCCTCCGGCGTGAAGAAGTGACCCTCGGCGCTTGACGAGGTGAGTCCGACGGTGGCACGGGCGACGGCGGAGAATGACCGGCGGCGGGAACGGCGCAAGAAACTTCGGCGGTGACTTCGAACTTGGCGAGGTCGTGGTGGCGAGGCGGCGATCTCGGCGGCGTGATGAGTATGGACGGATGCGGCGCGAGGTAAGGATCCCAACACGGTGGCGGCGCAATAAATAGTGCCCTCGGCTTCGTGAAAGTCGCGAAACCGAGGCCCACACGGCGGCGGCGGAATCCGACGAGGATTCGGGTTAGGCGACGTGGCGCGATGAGAGCCGTCGGATCCGGATCGAACAATGGCGGAGTTAGGGTTTTCCTGAACGGGCCGCATGATGTTCGCCCAACATCGTTCACGGATTTTTAATCCTTTTCGATTAAAAATAATTCCCAAATTCAAATAATTCATTTGGGGCTTTAAAAATACTAGAAAAATTCGGAAAAATTCCCAAAAATATTTTAAGACATTTGTGACTCAAATAAAATATTTTCAGCAAAACTTTATTTTAACTTTTCCATTATTTAATTAATTTGATAAATGGCTTAATTCAAAATAAATTCAAATAATTCCAAATAAATCCAAATAAATCCAAATAAATTCCAGAAATTCCCAAAAATTCAAAATACCATTTAAATGCAATAAAAGCAAAAATTGGGGTGTTACAAACCTCCCCCCCTTAACGGAATCTCGACCCCGAGATTCAGGGCTGACTAAGGAATAGGTTGGGGAATTCCTGCTTCAGGTCTTCTTCACGCTCCCAGGTTGCTTCGCTCTCGGAATGGTTACTCCACTGAACTCTGCAGAAACGGGTCGATTTATTTCTCGTTTCTCGATCCCTAGTATCCAAGATCTTCACCGGGTACTCTTTATAAGTCAAATCCTCCTGCAGCTCGACCGACTCTAACGGCATTTGCTCTTCTGGCACCCGGAGGCATTTCTTTAATTGTGACACATGGAACACATCATGCACTCCTGCTAAAGATCATGTAACTCCAAATGATCGCTACTTCGCCTCTACGACTTAGGATCTTGAACGGACCAACATATCTTGGTGCTAACTTCCCTTTAGTGTGGAACCTCTTAACTCCTCTGAGTGGTGTAACTCTGAGATACACAAAATCTTCAGGCTCAAAGCTTAAATCCTGCGCGATTATATGCGTAACTCTTACTGTCTTGATTGTGCTATTTTCAACCTTTCCCGATCCTCGCTATCCGCTCTTGACTTCTGAGAATATCCGCCCAAACATATGGCGTTCTCGGTCTCATTCCAGTTCAACGGCGTTCGACGAGGTCTTCCATATAAGCGCTTCAAATGGTGACATCTGCAGACTTGCTCGGTAGTCTGTTATTATAGCTAAACTTCGGCATATGGCAAACACTTATCCCACGGTTGTATAAGCCAATGCACATGCCCTCAACATGTCTTCCAAGATTCCGTTAACTCTTTCCGTTTGCCCATCTGTCTGTGGGTGATATGCAGTACTGAAGTTCAGACGGGTCCCTAGGGCCTCATGCAACTTATCCCAAAATCTTGAGGTAAACTGAGTACCTCTGTCCGATACAATTTTCTTCGGAACTCCATGCAAACACACAATTCTTGACATATACAAATCTGCTAAGCGGTCCCCTGAGTAGGTAGTTTTCACCGGTATGAAGTGGGCGACCTTTGTCAAACGGTCCACTATAACCCATATGGAGTCATACCCTGTCTGGGTCCTCGGTAAACCGGTAATGAAATCCATTCGATTTCCTCCCACTTCCACTCAGTATCCTCGGGTCAGAGTAACCCCGCCGCCTTTGATGCATTGCTTTGACTCTTTGGCATGTATCGCTGCGCAACATGCTCGCAACTTCACGCTTCATGCTTGGCCACCAAAATCTTTCCTTCGTGTCTTGGTACATCTTAGCGCTTCCTGATGAATGGAGTACTTGAGTCATGAGCTTCTTCCGAATCAATTGTTTGAGTTCCTTCTTGTGCGATGCGAAATGCGATTTTGATCCACAATGTACCTTGCTCATCCAAATTGAATTCCTTCGCCTTGCCTTCCTCCATTTTGGACTTAATTCTCTGAATCTTGACATCGTCTTTACGTTCTTCACTTAATCTGATCTTCCGAGTAGGCTTCACTTCTAGAGCGCTATAAATCCTTTAGGCACAACTTCCACTTGACTTCGAAATTCCTTGCATAACTCGACTGATTTGCTTCCACCAACATGTTCACCGAATGGCTTTTTTCGCTTAAAGCATCGGCCACCACATTGGCTTTTCCGGTGATAATGGATTCCCATATTATAATCCTTAATTAATTCCAACCACCTCCTCGCCTCATGTTCAGATCCGATTGGGTAAATATATATTTAAGACTCTTATGGTCCGTGTACACCTCACATCTGCTTCCAATCGATAGTGCCGCCATAACTTCAAGGCGTGTACCACTACCGCTAATTCCGATCATCGTCGGATAGTTCTCTTCATGCGGCCTCAAGCGCCTTGATGCATACGCAACGACCTTTACGCTCGCATTAACACGCATCCTAGTCCTTGGCGCGATGCATCACAAGATATATCAAAGCTCGCTTAAATCCGGTAGAACTAACACCGGTGCCGTTGTCAAATGTTTCTTCAACTCACGAAAACTCCGCCACATTCCGGTCCACGCAAACTTCTTTTCCTTCTTCAACAATTGCGTAAGGGGTCTCGCAATCGTAGAGAATCCTTCAATAAATCGACGGTAATAACCAGCCATTCCAAGGAAACTACGGATTTGAGTCACCGTCTTGGGTGGCTCCCAATGCAACACTGCTTCCACCTTACTTGGATCAACTGCGACTCCTTCGGCGGTCACCACATGTCCAAGGAATTCCACCTTGTTCTTCCAGAAGTCACACTTGCTAAACTTAGCGAAAAGTTGCTGCTCTCTTAACTTCTCCAGAACTAGCTTCAGATGCTCTGCATGCTCTTCCCTGGTCTTGGAGTAAACTAGAATGTCATCTATGAATACAACAACGAACTTATCCAAGTATTCCATGAAAACCTTGTTCATCATGTTCATGAAATATGCAGGTGCATTTGTCAAACCAAAAGACATAACTGTGAACTCGTAGTGTCCATATCTTGACGAAAATGCGGTCTTCGGCACATCCTCCGACCTAATCTTCAGCTGGTGATATCCTGATCGTAGGTCAATTTTGGAGAAAACTCCGGCTCCTCTCAACTGATCGAATAGGTCATCGATCCTGGGTAGTGGGTACTTATTCTTTATAGTGACCTCGTTTAGTGCTCGATAATCCACACACATCCGATAACTTCCATCCTTCTTCTTGACAAATAGAACCGGTGCTCCCCATGGCGACGAACTAGGTCTAATAAATCCCTTATCTAATAACTCCTCAATCTGCTTCTTCATTTCGACTAGCTCATCGGTTGACATCCGATAGGGTCTCTTAGCTATCGGGGCTGTTCCCGGTGCTAACTCGATTACAAACTCTATGTCCTCGTCGGTGGCATCCTGTAAATCCTCCGAAATACATCCGGGTATTCTCGACAACCGGTACATCTTCTATGCCGACGGCCTTCACACTATTGACCACCAACTGTCCATCCCGAGCGGCGCTTGCTCGAAACTCTATTTTTCTCCCACAAGGACTCTCGATCGATATGACTCTTCGTCCACGCCTAACACAACCTTGTGCTTAGACAACCATCCATTCCCAAAATAACATCTAAGGTCCGGGTATCCAACACCACTAAGTTTGCTAGGAACTCCGCTCCATCTATAAGCAACTTTACCCCGAACATCCTACATCGATCGGAGTTCGATCCCGGATTGTACTAGCAATACATGCCTAAGGTTCACCATTTTCAACCCATTGTTCACAGCAAAAATCCGAGATACAAACGAATCGAAGCTCGTAATCAAATAAAATTGTTGCAGTCTTGAGTTGACAAGTAACTTACCCAAGACGACGTCCGATGTATTCTCAGACTTGCATCTCTGGTGACATGGTTGACTCGCCTCTTACTACGGTGCGAGTGGCGGCTCAGACAGCAACTCCACGGCTTGCTCTGGCGCGCAGTGTCTTTCTGGGTAGTCCCAAGGTTGAAGCGAATGGTGTCACTCCTCCTCCTTCTTAGGACAATAATTGGCAAAATGCTGCGCTCGTTGCAGATAAAACAACGCCTAACTGTCATTCTCACTGGCTCCTCGCACTGCGTTCCCAACTGGTGTTGGTGTCTGGAAATTTTGTCCGGCAGGTCTTGGTACTGGTGGCAGCGTCGTCATCACATTCCTTGGCTGAAATCAAGAACGGTTTGGTGCAACCCTCAAGCGCTGCGCTCGGGCGTGCTCCTGCAGGCCATCCTGCGCTTCCGGTTGTCCTCCAGCTCCTTGCGCTTGTCCTCCAATATCAGCGCCTTGTTCACTAGCTCCTGAAAATCAGGAAAGCTGTGGGTTATGAGTCCCACCTGCAGTCCTGAATTCAGTCCTTTCATGAATCGAGACTGCCTGGCCTTATCCGTTGCTACATCCTCAAAAAGCGTAGCGTGCCAGGTGCGTGAACTTATTCAGATACTCAGACACTGATTGATTGCCCTGCTTCAGTGCCCTAAACTCCTCCTTTTTCAGCTCCATGATGCCTTCGGGCACATGATATTGCCGAAAAGCAATCGTGAACTCCTCCCACCGATGTCTGTGGGTGCTCTGAGCAGTAGCGATAGTTTTCCACCATTCACCATGGTTCCTTCAAGTCGATGAGAGGCATAGAGTACCCTCTCATTTCCTTCACACTTTGGGTAATGTGCAACTTTCTATTGTCCTCAACCAATCATCGCCTCCAATGGATTGGCATTCCCGAAAAATGTAGGCGGTCGTGTCCTCATGAATTCGACAACCTCGAGTGTGGCCTCTGCCTTTGGGTTGACTTGGTTAACTTGGGCGGCGGCGCTGGCGAAGGACTGCTTGATCTGCCGTGCATCATGGCATGCATTAACTGGTCTGCAGCAATAAAGGCCCCAAAGTTCGCATATCAACCGGTGGTCTGGTTGGGGTCCTTGTCCTTCATCATCGATGTTTCGGTGGCGAGAACCACTTCCATGTCCTCCTTGGTTTCCACGGTGTTCAAAGATCTGCCGATTGCTCCATGGTTTAGAGACGAGAGGAAATAAGAATAGACAAGTAATAGAGTACTTATGCGAGGGACGAAGGTGTAACACAAAATCTAACTTTATTACTTTATTAATATCTGGGTATGGTTGCTCACAATGCCTAAAGGCCTTGCAACACATACCGATCACTCACAAGCATGAAAGAAGCAAACCGAGCTAACACTCAGAGTCAAACGCCTCTAAGGGTGACTCTTATTCCAAGACACGACTCAACGCAGAGTCTCAATCGCTAATCCTCACTCCACTCGAGCCATTGCCCACCGAACTCCTGGTGGATACACCGGGTGTGTCTGGTGCGGTACAAACCTATCCCAACGATCCTCCGCCGGATGCGCCTCCTGCCGGCTCAACCTCCACCGCTCGCTTCACTTCCACTGCTCGCTTCACTTCCACCGGTTCCAACTTCACTTCCAGCTCGCTCGCTCGCCGCGTTCTGCTGTGGCTCCTCCGGATCTGGTCGTGTAGCTCCAAAGACTCGGCTCCGCTCGTCCGTCATACCGTTGTCTCAGTTCCCCAATCCTCTGGATAGAGTGGGCCAAGTACTCACAAGTCTGCAATGATGAGCCCTAAGGCATGTGAACTCGCCACGAGACCTCTGCAGCTCTGAACCGTCTCGTCGATAGCATCCTCTTGAGCGATAACATATCCGCCGGTGGGTGATCGTGGCATCCTCCTCCTCGATGGGCTCCGGTTGTAGCGAGTGTCTCTCGTGGGTGGTGACGAAACACTTGTGCCATCCAACTCTCTCGGGTAGGTACGAGCAATCGCCTCATCGCCATCGCGATGTCTCCTGAATCCAGCGTCAAATGACAACCTCTGGTCGTGATACGGATCGACGGCTCGCCCTCGCCCTATCCCGAGCGTAAACCATGATAGTGACATCCTGTGCAATATCCAATCCCGCCCGATCCACGAGAGTCCCAGGTAGATCGGCTGTCATATCCTCCAAGCAATGCATCATCGCCAAAGCTCATGGCGTGCCCTCGATCGGCTCACCAAAGAGTGGATCATCCTCATCTCGCCAAAGGACACTCACGTGAGACTCGGATATTTTAAACACAAAGAAATATGTGTTAAGTTCAGCAAGGGGTATGAAAGAAGAGAAGGGATAAGTCGAGATTGAATTATCATCTTGGCACATTTTAGCTTTTAGAAAATAGTTTTATCCTCACTCCGACCATTCTAACTAAGGGACAGTCCTACAGTCAGTATGGCTCTGATACCACCTCTGTCGGGACCCGAATTTGCAAATCCGGACCCTCGTGTTTCAGCACTAGTCCAGATCACGCTTAGTGCACACAGCTTCAACATCGGTACATATCACAGACATATCCAACGAAATAATAAGTACTTTAATTAAATACTCAAACTAGTTGATTGACCTTATGGTCAAGTTACAAAGATACGCCTCGCAGGGCGAAGGATTATTAAAATATTCAAATGCAGCGGAAATAAAATACCCAACCAATTTGCCACAGGCAACTGACTGGGCTCGCTCCCTAGTTCGTCGGCTCCTCCTGATACTCCTCCTCTGAGCAGGGGTTGCTTCTTCTTCAAGCGAAGTTGTGTTGTTGTGGGGTGAGTACTTTGAGCACTCAAAGAAGTCATGCATGTAATGCAATTCTAATATTCTCGTGCATGGCTTAGTACAAAGGATAGGCTATGGTTTATGTGCGATCTGAAGATTCAAGAATAACATAATAATTTGCAAAGCAAGAAAAGCAAGAATAAGAATAGTAGCTTTCACAATATTTCAATTGTAAATCACATTTCCATCCTATGTCAAGTTCCTCATTACCAACCCAAGCATTTTCCATAAACAATTCATTTTCATGAAAATCTAACCCTTGACCGTAATCACCGAAGCGATGCTCATTACCGTGAGCACGGCTATTCAATAGGTTGTACACTCTGCAGAGGTTATACACTTTACCCACAAGATACAATCAAATACCACCAAGGCAAATAACCGTGTGAAGCCTTTCCAAAGTTCCATCTAAACTCAAGATCGCTCGCTAAGGTTTCAACACCGGAGGGATGGTTACCACACCTGGGCCCCCTCTTGCGCCATGTGAGTTCTCATTCCGCTTCTCGGGCCTCACACCACCACGACAGTACCAAAGAATAGATTTCCCGGTTTACTCAGCTAAGCCCGTCCCATTACGGAGCTTGTGGTTGTATGGAGGACTCGGTTCAAATGCTCGCAAGGTTAAGTCCTTAGTCGATCGAGGCAAGACTAACCAAGTGTGATCTCAATTATCCAAAACCAATAAAACCAAATCGACCGCCTTGCTTGCCACTCTTGGCCCACGAAACAATCTTGCCATTTGCCCCAGTCTAAATCATTTTTCCCACCCCTGTTCTTTACCATTGCACCACGTGCCATCATCATCTCAATAACACATGTCTCATTCACAAAAACACGTTCCATATCTCATTAAGTCAATATTTGCTTTGGTATTCCAAAATCATGATATGTCCACGGCGGGGCTAAGCATACTACTTGGTCTACTCAACCCATGTTGGCAAATTATTAATGTCCAACTATTAATCCATAACCTAGGGTGACAAAGGATTCATGGCCTACAATTATATACGACAAGGTGGCATCAAAGAACTAGGTATTTAACTAGTCCCAAAATTTATTCAAAGTCATTTCTATCAAATTAGCATGCAATAGTTTAAATCAAAGTAATTTTTCTCTAATAGGTTCAACATGATCAAACACAACTTGCCTTCAAAAAGTGCTGGTTCTGGTTCTTGAGTTTGCTCCTGGGTCAGAACTTCTCCCTCGAAACCGTCGGGGACTTCAACGTCTACGCGTAACGTATGCACAAAACAATAAAATAAATAAACAGTAGACAAACAGTGCTAAAAAATTCAATTAAAATTCATAAACAGAAAGATATCAACTTTACAAATTTATAGAAATTGTAATCACTCAAATCGGAGTTAAACGCAAAAGTTATAAGCATTTGAAGTTTCAAAATACATTTTAAATCAATAAACCGAACTAAATAAACATTTTTCTTTTCGGGAAAATAATTATTACGTCATCCGTGACACGTGTCACCACCAGAGAGTGACACGTGGCCTTGCTGACGTCCACCGACCGGCTCCGTGATGCGTCGATGACGCCGTCATTGACGTCGGCCGACTCGGCTATCTCATCGACAAGTGGGTCCCACCATGACGCCGGCATGACGTCGGCGGTGACGCCACACGCACGCGCGGTGCGTCGACGAGTGGGCCCGTCTTTGTCGGCGTCTCGTGAACAAAGGTTACGCGTCGGGTGACATGTGGGTCCGCCTTGTCGGCGTCTCATGCACGATGGGAGGTGCGGTGCCATCGACAGTGGGTCGCGTTGTCGGCATCTCGTGCAAAATAACGGCGGCGTGGCAATACTGGCGACCCTCGGTTTGCATCTAACGGTGGAGAATTGAAGATGAAGTTCACTATTCCTAAGGCGACGTGGGCTCACCTCGGCGGCCGGATCTCGATCGTCGGTGGGCGGCTTCGTGAACCCGGGCGATCGGCGCGCGGCGCGATTCGACCGAGACGGAGCGAAGACGTGGCCGACGGCGTTTTCGTGGTCCTCCGGCGTGAAGAAGTGACCCTTCCGACGCGGCTTGACGAGGTGAGTCCGACGGTGCACGGCGACGGCGGAGAATGACCGGCGGCGGCGGAACGGCGCAAGAAACTCGGCGGGTGACTTCAGGAACTTCGGCGAGGTCGTGCGGCGAGGCGGCGGTGTCTCGGGCGGCGTGATGAGTACGGACGGATGCGGCGCGAGGTAAGGATCCCAACACGGGTGGCGGCTAAATAAATAGTGCCCTCGGCTTCGTGAAAGTCGCGAAACCGAGGCCCACACTGCGCAAGCGGCGGAATCCGACGAGGATTCGGGTTGAGCGGCGTGGCGCGATGAGCCGTCGGATCCGGATCGAACGGCGGCGGAGTTAGGGTTTTCCGGAACGGCCGCATGATGTTCGCCCAACATCGTTTCACGGATTTTTAATCCTTTTCGATTAAAAATAATTCCCGAAATTCAAATAATTCATTTGGGGCTTTAAAAATACTAGAAAAATTCTGGAAAAATTCCCAAAAATATTTTAAGACATTTGTGACTCAAATAAAATATTTTCAGCAAAACTTTATTTTAACTTTTCCATTATTTAATTAATTTGATAAATGGCTTAATTCAAAATAAATTCAAATAATTCCAAATAAATCCAAATAAATTCCAGAAATTCCCAAAAATTCAAAATACCATTTAAATGCAATAAAAGCAAAAATTTGGGTTGTTACAGTACACTACAAGGCTTTGCTTCTTTGCTGCTATATTCTCTGAGTTGTAATATTTATGTAATTATTCGTTTCCATTTAATTAATATGTTGTATGGTTGTGATTGCAATCGTTGAAATGTGCGTGCTAGCTACTGATCCAGGGACTAGTACTGCAAGCACATTAGATTTCCGTTTTGGCATTCTTGCAAAAATGGGGTCACATTCTGATTAGTATCGAGCTATCTTGACCATAGGATAAACCTTAGATAGAATGGTCGATAGCATTGGAATAAGAAAATTCAAAAGTTTATTTTCAAAAGTTACTGAATTTGCAAAATGTAGACTCTGCCATTCTTTCCTCATTCTTAAGAATCTATTCTTGTCTCTATTTTCATTTTGTTTTGTAAACAAATACCTCTTTCCTTAAAAATGGTTTTTCTTATTGTTTATTTCGAAGACGACCAAGACTTGTCGCTGTCATCGTTCATGTCAGTCGATGAAGAATACAATGTCTACAACAATCATTTCAAGGAAGTCAGACAACACTTCGCTACTTCCGACAAAGCTCGAAGATTCTACTTCATAAAGAGTTAGCATCACCCAACAGCAAAAGGGCAGATGATTAGAATGCATTAGGATCTACCTTAAGATGAGAACCCATACGCATAGCATATTATTCTGCTCTAGTTATATAGAGCAACATATGTTGTCGTTATGTCTCGCTACTTGAAGTTGGTTTTTATTTTGAATGCCAGGACCGATTTATATGTGAGCTTAACCTCTAGGTTGAAGTTTCACAATAAATTGTCCTTATGTATGAATATGAGAAATCTTAAACCATAGAATGAATAAGAAATCATGAAATAGTTCATCTTATCTTTTTATAAAGCTTTATACAAACTTGTCCCTTCTTCTGTATAACTTATCACCTGGGTAACCATTATGGTCATTAATGCTTCTTAAAAATCAAGCCTCATCAAGATTTGTAACATAGTCTCCATGTCTGCTTTTAGCCTCTCAAAACCGCATCCTCTATATATATAAACCAAGTTTAAGATATCACCATATTAGTAAACACCAAGCAAAATTAAGCTGCTTTAGGTTAATTAAAACATAATCTTTTTCACCAATAACTCTTGATCATGTTTCAAAACTCACTTCATCACTTTGCTTAAATTATGCACCATGAAAAGGAGTTGGAACCAGAAAAGTTCTATACTTCTGAATGGAAATTTCGGAATGGTTGTTAGAATGAAAACTGGAAAAAAAATCGAAATCATATTTTTCTAAAAAGAAATATAAAAAGAGTAGCATTAGTTGTATATATACTCTTTTCCCACCTATGGAATTTATTCTCCTTATCTGTATACTCATTCTTCACTCCTAAGTTACTCTTTCTAGAAGTATTTCTTTCCTTATCTTTTGATGTGAAAACCACCAATGATCTTTTGAAAAGAATTCGGTAATAAGTCTTTTTGAAAATAATTCTGGCAGCAAGTCAACAACATTGCGAGGTCTACATCAACAACTTCAAGAAGATAGAAGTGACAAGCACCACGACCTCCCCAACTTCATCGAAGCCTTGGAAGACTAACACAACAAGTGGTGCAAAGATTAAAAGAAACTCGTCACTGAATAGTCTACTTTGGAACATAGCAGTATACGAGCTACATATTATCCTAGCTATATAGTACACCTTTTATACATAAATACATATGGCCAGTAGAAAGAAGAACCATAGATACCCTTCCTATGTACTAAATTAAATATATGTATAGTATTTCTGTGTTATTGAAATTTTTGTTGTAGATCTTTTCTATTGCTTCGGGTTGCTCTCGTGAATGTTAAACCACTAGGTTGAAATTTACGACGTGTCAACCCTACTTAATAAGAAAATTTAATTAAAAAGATTTTAAAGAACGAAACGTTGCCTTATAAACCAAGCCAAAAACTACTCAATCTGCATAGAAACTTTTCCTAAAATAATAATTTAATGAAAGGAATGTTGCCGTAAAACCTAATAGAATTTCATCTAAGTAACTTTACTCTAATAAATAATATTGTAGGATGCCTATGATACGATTCATTAATACATCTACTAAAAGTAATGAATAATAAAATCTTTAGCCTTTGTAATTGACCTTCAGCTCTCCCCAAATCGTCTTGGTTAAAATGCATCCTTTCACTCATCTCAAGTATTTTAACATACTCTGTACTTCTCCTTAAATTAACTTATTCTTGCTAATGATTCTCAGTATAAACTGCTAACACTCCTCATCTAATTCGTGAAGCCCCGCAAGACACTCACCTGCCAAGAAATGATAATCTTACCCTAGTACAACCAGATTCTTTGTATTTAGCTAAAGCACTTCCTTTTCAACATAACAATCGTCATAACTCTACACTTTCTCAAGGTTCAAAAAAAATGTTAGAATCTGTAACCGTGGTGGAAATGCTCATCATAATTGAACAAATCATCAAATGCACACCTTTCTGTTCTGGCAACTAGCACAAAATATTTCTAACCTTGGTGCAGCTTTTGTCAGAAAAGGAAATGGTTTAGACTAGAAACATACTTCTACACCTTAATTGATACCTACACATTGTTCTTTGAAGTGTTATAACCCAGTCAATCCGAAGTTGTGCTTGCACTCGCTATGGAAAAAAAAGATAGATCATATTATTGATGAGAGTGCAATCAATTACTCTAGCTGTGAAGAAAATTATTCTCTTGAAAACGTCCTATAAGTAATATCATTTATTGCCTTGCGAAGGTCGAGATCATTGCCCATCGCAATGCCCCCTTGATTCATTAATCACCACTGCAGTTCCACCTCAACAAATGAGATTCCAATCCTTGGTTGCTTAGGATTTGGTTATTAGAAGAAAAAAAAATCAGTGGTATAGGAAATATTGCTTAAAGAATTAAAGAAACAACATTTGATCCTAACTATCTTCACTAAGAAAGTAGTAAATGGTAATCTCTAGTGGCATGTTTCTTGTCTGATAAAGAAAGTCATTGTGCTAAAGAATGTTCTAAGAAACAATAAGTTGAAATTTATAAGGAAAATAATATTAAGCATACCATTGTACCTAACAAGACACCACGAGGAAAGCGTGAATGCTTCAACTGTCACAAAAGGAACCGTATTGCTAAACCATGTCCGCAAGTTGAACAAATATCTCCTAGGATCATAAACATACCAGAAGTCACGTTAGACTAGATTATAGCCCTGAGAGTAGGAGGAATAAAATCTGAAGCAGTTTGCTTGAAAAATTTGTTAAAGAATCAGTGACACGAAAACAATAATACATACCCTAAAAAGAAGTATGCTCAACTTCATTCTCAATCTCAATCATCATCTTTTCATCTTTCCAACAACACTAATGAATAGCTATCCGATACTCAAAATCAAAAAGTCAATATTAATTGCTTTTGCTATGGTAGCCATGGGCATTATGCCAATGGTTGTCAGAAGAAAAACGAAACTCCACCTCAACACCAATCTAATGAAGCTATACAACAATCTCTAAGGCGACCTCAAGAGTCTGAAAACCAACGATTCCTAAATCATGCACCCAATCCAGCTCAAAGTATTAATCTAGTCATTCATGGCATTTACCTGCAACGTTAAATTGTGAAAGAAGTTATAACCTACCTGACATAGTACTAGATAAGATATTTATGCATGTGAACCTTACCAGGGTATAAGGTTAATTTTAAGATCAATTCATTGATTCTAGTTATTCATCGTACCCTCCCAACCAACCATCACATATGTGAAACTCATGTGAAAGTAAAAAGCACACAAACTTCTCTGTGTTGGCGAAGATCTCACTCAGCCAACTATCGCTTTTACTTCGATCCCAAACATTCTAGTGCTTTCCTTGTTTTGCATCCTTGCAAAAATCCTCCTTCACGAATCTGCATGTGAAATGAACTAGTGTCCGGTGAACTTGAAACTAGTTGTTGTCCTAGTCTGTTTTCCCTTTGAAAACAGCTTGTCATCTTCGAGTGATGATTCCTTTCAAACTCTGTCATGCCGCATGCTCGTTTTCAAAAACGAATATCCTATTCTTGTGAATCTTCACCAAACTTCAAAAAAATGACCATATCTCATAGAAGACTCAGACAAGATTATAACTTCAAGAGTTGGAGAAATAAAATTCGAAGCAGTTTACTCAAAGAATTAATCGAAGAAGTGACAGTTGAACAAGAACACTTGTCCCGAGAAGAATTCTACTCGACTCTAATCTCAATCATCATTTGTCATCCCTTCAACAACATCAATGAGCGTCATCTGTTACTCAAAACCGAAAGTCAATATTATTTGCTTTTGTTGTAGTAAATGTGAGGCATTATGCCAACAATTACCTAAATCGAAACAGACTCTATTTCATTCGCAACCCTAGGGCGCTTTGTAACAACCTTAAAAGCTGGCCGCAAGGATCTCAAGACCAACAATTCTTTATACATGCATCAGGTCCAACTCAAAATATTAATTCCAGTTGTCGTAACACCTATTCGCGAAAGAAGCTTATGACCTATCCAATGCAAGACTAGGTATGATACTTATGTATTTGAATCCTACTAGAATTCAAATTTAATTCCAAGATTAATTCTTCGGTTTTAGTCACTTCATGATCATTTATTTTATAACATTAGCAAACAATCTTTCCATTGTTTGAATAAAGCGAACAACATCACCGCATCAAAAAAATAACTTGAACACTTTACCAACATTTACCCAAGAACAGTTCTACTTCACCTCGTCAAGGAAGACATCAAGAATTTCTAAATTGTCTCAAAGACCTAGGAAAACATCAAGTACCTAGAATAACCCCGCCGACGATAGGCTCAAATATAGACATCCTTTTCATGTGAATGCACGACACTTATGTGATATTGAGCACATCCCTTGTGTATTCAATTCTGCGATCAATCTTCTTGACTTTGTATACTTCATTCTTTCATAATTCTTTGAATCCAAAGGAAATCAAAACCCTTTGTCTACTAAGGTGGTCAAACGAATTAAATCATCAGGATCATCTTATAACCCTCTTGCCTCAACTCAACCCTTGAATCATCTCTATTCTGTTGTTAATCTATAGACAACTTTGAGTAACATTTAATCTCGGCTAATCTCGCCAACTATTGTTGAATTATACAGATTAACCATTGTATTCAAATATCTTTCTTGGTATTAAACATTCGGTTTTTCCCAAACAAATCTAACGACAATGCAACCTATCTCTCATCTCAAATATTCTAAATATACCACATGCCACTCTATAAATTAGATCATCCTTGTTAATAATACTGATTATACAAACAAAAGAGACGTGTAGAAAGTACTGGTATCTCTCATCTACTTACCTAAAACTCAAATCGAATTCTTCTCTATTTCTTCGCACGTCAACTTGGAATCGCAAGATGAAGATCCAGTAAAGCAACAACAATGAAGACGAAGTGTCCACCAAACGATAAAATCACCTCCGAGAAAGAATTCCTAAATCTATCTCGTCCTTGAGAATTGCAAGGTTCGCGGTATTTACTGTTTCCAAATTCGAGATAACTTGGCGCCACAATATATTAGACCATATTGTATCGTTGAAGATGAAAAAAAAGCATATAAGCTAAAGTTGCCATCCCAACTATCCAGTGTTCGTAATGTCTCCCATGTATCGCAATTAAGGAAATATCTTCGTCTCCCTTCTGAGCTCATCCAGCTAAATGAAATTGATCTATAACCTGATTTAACTTAGCGGAAGAATCTTAAGAGAAACTAAACGCCACACTCGTAATAAATTCCACAAGATGTTCAATGTTCAACGGAGTAATCATTTTAAAGAAGAAGCAACTTGGAAACGAGAAGACCAACTCGAGAAGGAGTTTCCTGACTTCCTTTAGAAATAATTTTCCTTAGACCCGCCAAATCTCAGGGTCGAGATTTCTGTAAGGGGGGTAGATCTGTAACATCCCAAAATTTTAATAAAGTAAAAATATATATTTTGAATTTGAGTATATTTATTTCTGAGTTTCTTGGCATCATTGGTTTTTAATTGAATTTCTTTGGAGTTTTGTATTGTATGAAAATCCAACAAATAGAATTAAAGAATGGAGATCATCCAAACATTATCCGAATCCAAGAAGATTACCATAATACCCTCAGAGTGATATTTACCTCTGGTAAAAATTCTAGGAACTGATCATGAGATATAACACTTTTAAAAATTCAAAAGCAGAGGCATTGAAATTCTGAAAATCTTAATGTCAGAATTTTTATAAAATACTGGAGCAATATATTAAACTGAAAATTTTACATAAGAATACTTAGCTCAAATTAATTTGAAAAACAAAGTTTCAAAAAGTTATAAAAATATTTGGATTGTCTGATAATTCAAAAACAGAATTTGAAATCCGGTGCATTGTACAGTGTCAGAATTTTAGTAAATAATCTACAAATTATTTCGATCTAAACTTTTTACTGGAGATCATCTACTCCCAGAGAAGACTATACAAAAAGTATGAAAAGTCTCTGTCGAAGATTAGCTGGCGAATTAATGCAAGTTCTTTGCACTTGCCCGAGTCAATCTTTAAGTCAGTTTCTTGCTTTCACTGCCATGTGGGTCCCAGTCACAGCCACTCCAATTCTCCAGAATCTTCCATCGATGCCAGCAAGGCCAAGCCTTATGAGCCAACCTCAGGATGTCACGCCGAAGCCCTCAACCAGATACATTGCACCTTAGAGACCACCAGAGGCAGTGCTTCACTTCCCCCTCCACTCCTTCTCCTTTCTCCTCAAGCCAGCGCAGGAAATCCTCCCCACTTTCGCCATAGCCGAAGCCCCTGGAGCTCAAAGCCACTCGCGAATCTTGTGATTCAGCCAACCATTTCAAATCCTTAAGCCGGAGCATCACCACACTCTACTGAGCTAAAGCCCCCAACAATATTCGTCTTCTTCCATGCGAAATCGTGCTGCAGCCGTGCGCCCCTTCTTCCCCAAAACTGGCCACCATGGGTGGAGCTCTCCGGTGAGTTTCCACCTCGTTCGACCTCAAAAATGGAGTCCTTGGCATCCTTTAATGCTTAAATTGCTACCGATTCAACTCCTAACACCTCTGTTCATCTTCTCCACCGAGCCGCCATTGTTGCCGCCTCCTCCTCATTTGCTTGCTTACGCTTGCATCTCCGGCCGAATCGGTACTGCCTGTTGCGCTGGCCATGCTCATCCTCTGGTGTGGTCGCCACGGATCTTATTGGAGTGCCGTCGCTGCCATGCCCTAGCCGGTGCCTGTTTTCCCTCATCACCGACGGGTCCCTAAGTCGATCCCTCACCAAGCACCGATTCGAGAAGGTGAAGGCGCCTCCTTCTATATGGGCGTAAATCCAATTGCCATACCGAATGAAATTCATCTGTGAATATCTTTTGCATTTGTAATTCAAACGATGTGAGACAAATTTATAAAATCATCTAAAATCAGGAAGAATTTAAATAAGTAAAAATATTTAATTCTTGAACTACAGAATCATTATTCGAAGTAAACTTTGATTATAACCTCATGATGCTCTTCATATGAAACACGTGGTCAATGAGTCATAAAATAAATGATTATGTGCTACGGAATTATGAGAAGCTCAGACATGCAAAAACATATAGCTTCTGATCTGTGTTTAAGTTACTTATCTTGCAAACATTAGTAAGCCCTAATATGACCATATATAAGAGTAAGTGCATAATAACTCATAAAAGGATGAAATAAGTTGTATGAAGTTCCTGGAAATAGCAAGGACCCATGTATGTAAAAATATATAAAGTAAGATTTAATTTGCATGTTCTTAATGAAAGAAAATGTTCATGATAACAATAAGTAAATAGGTAATCTATTGTAATTAAAGCTAAAATAATGCCAAACCAACTTTAAAACATTTCTAGGATGGTATTCATTAATGCACGAAAAATGAATCGAGAATCATGTATAGGTTAGTTGGAAATTAAGATTGAAACTTGGCTGATTTAAGGTTTCAAATATGATCATGTAGGCTATTTCAGCGATAGATAAAATAACTCGTTTAAATACCAAAATCAGTAAAACTAGTGTAGAAACACTGTACAAAGTTTATACTACCATATTCTGTAAAAAGAATCTTATTCCATTAAGGTTTGCATATTAATCCAAATAGCTTAAAACCCTTACGGATGAGCGCGCTTGCTCTTGGCCCAGGTGTCGGGGGCTTACCCTTCACCCCCAGTGGTCGAGTTACGTGTAAGCCGAACCTCTTCGCATCAATGCTCCCCCTGCGCTAGGGTTCGAACTAAGCCCGTGACCAGGTCCAACGAGCAATGCGCAAATCGTTGTCATGACTCGAGCCTCACTCTAGATCCTAAGTTTTTCCCCATGCGACCATGTTATGCTCCCTGTGGGCCTTTTTCGATCTTGCAGGTCTTGGTCTTTGCAAGATTTCTAACTTGCGCCCAAGGCCGGCGTCGCTCGACCTTGCGCTCAACGGGGGCTGGACGAGATATACCACGCCCAGAAAAGACGACTAGAAAAGGCTAAGTGCACAATCGGGAAAAATTTCTTGGTCGAGAAATGATAAAGCAAACTAAGACAATTAAACTGTTCTAGCCAAAATACAATCGTTCCATTGAATCGTTTTCTTACAAAAATCTAACAGGGAGTCTAGCCCTATCTACAGGTCGGCCATCTCTCGCGCAAGCTTCTCCTATTCTAGTTCGGTGACCTTGGCCCTCAAGGTCGAGAGCTCGCCCTGGAGTCGGAGGGCTTCGGTTGAGTCTTCGACGGCGTGGCGGTGTTCTTCTTGAAGCTGGGCCAAGGTGTTCTTCGTAGCCTTGCTCACCCTACCCAGCTTCTCCTCGAGTTCCTTGGCCTTAGCCTCGAGCTCGGGGGAGGCCCTCTACACGGCGGATGCCTGGTCCGCAACGGCCTTGCGTAGTTCTTCGGCCTTGGATCGCTCAGCCTCGAGCGCCTTGGTCGACCTCGTGCACTCATCCTCGAGGGACTTGGTCGCGTGATCCCGCTCCGCGGCGATGGCCCGCTCCAGCTCGGCCTTGTGGGAGGCTTCGAGCGTCTTCACCGCCTCGCGGAGGCCAGCGATCTTGATGGAGTCGTCTGCCGCCTTTTGCGCGGCCTCCTCCCGCTCGGCTTGTAGGTCCTCCACGAGCTTGGAGCGCGCCGTCTCCCGGTCCTCCAGCACATCGAGCAAAGCCTTCAGCCCATCGGAATGTGTTTGAAGGCCTTGCAGCCCTTGGGTGACTAAGTCGATGGCCTGCGAGGCTCAAAGGATCAACACGGCACTCGCCGGAAGAACAAGAGAGAAAGGAAAACGGCGAAAATCGAGCTAATTAAGGTTCGGAGAAAACTCATGTACATGGGCAAGACAACCCTCGAAGAGTGTACGGGAGTACACGACGGAACTGCTGCCCAACGTTCCCGGGGCGGTGCCGCCTGCAGCTACCGCTGGGTCTTCGGGGGTGTGACCTTCGGGCGCTCCGTCATGGGCGCCTGCGTCTCGAGCTTCCTCCTCGAGGGGGCTCGACTCGCCCCCACGCTATGTCCCGGCGGCGGCTCCGTCTCCCGCAGCTGGAGGGTCTCTAGCCTCCTCCTCAGCGGTGGTCCTGGCCTGGTCCACGGCTCAGACCTCAGTGCTTGCCACGGCTGGAGCGTCTTCAGGATCAATGGCTTGGGATGTCACAACCGCCACGGTCGGGGCGACCTCGGCGGTCGTGGCAAGGGCACCTCCGGCGGCATCTTCTTCGGTGGCCTCGGGTGGGTCGACGTCATCGTCGGCGTCTGCCTCGCCGGTGCCATAGACCTCGTTGGTCGCGGGGAGGAGCTCTTCCTCGTCCAAGTCATCGAGCCCTTAGTTGAACTCGTCAGCCGGAGCCTGGCTCTAGGGGCTCGAAGGCCTGCGTCCCCGGGCCGAGGGTCGGTGGGGCGCCAGCACGTAATCTATTTCCTCTTCCTCGTCGGACCCGGACTCACCCTGGACAATAGTCATTGTCAATACGGGCAGGTGTTGAGCTCGGGTGCTCAAGGTTTGTGATTAAGAGCATAAGCTAAAAAGTTACAGGGAAGGCTGAGCAAATGAGGGGCATGAAGCCTACCTGGGTCGGAAGTCTCCGTTTCGCAGGAGGCTGGCAAAGGCCCTGACATCCCGAGGTCGAGGGGGGCGCTCCGCTTTCGGGTCCCCCCGGTTTGGGACCTTAAAGCCTGCGGTGGCTCTAAATCCCCGCGGCAGAAGTCCCAGGCCCCCCTCTTGGGACCTTTGGGCCGCCTGAGGGCTCGAAGACCTGGCGGCATTAGAGCTTATAGGACTAGAACTACCCGAAGAAGCATTAGATGATGTTTTCTGCTTTTTCTGAGATAAATGACCAGCCCACTTTGGATGGTGTTGTAACATATTCTAGCAATGCAAGTATGCGAATAATCGCCCTTCTTCTTCTTCATATAATGCTTTAGCATGGACAATCTGTAGAAAGCACATGTATCTTATTAACATGGACACAACATATGTAGCTATAATAAAAAAAGGGACATGGACCAACCTTATCCTGCTCTGTTATCCCGCTTTGCCTTCTACGCTCAATACGGTCATAACATCTACAAAACTTATTAACATGTTCTTCAATAGATGACCATCAGTGCATAAGTGAATTCTAACTACGCTTCGAAAAGAAATTCTTGTTCTCGTAAAAGTTATCATGTATTCTACTCCAATATGTGGTACGAGTTTGTTGGATCCCTTGCATTGGATCCAAACTAACATTCAGCCATGCCGATACCAACATATTATCTTCATTCTTCGAAATTTTTTTGATCTTTTATTGTGAGCCCTTGGCTGAGGACTGGAATGGTCAACTGGAGAAGGCTGCTCCCCAATTGGGCTTTCATCCCAACATATTTCACTTGCCCCCTCACGCAACAGACGAGTATAGAAGTCATCCATAGTGTACAAGCTGTAAAAGTAGATATACGTAACAACAAATGTAAAAGTAGGACACATCTTAATATAATCATTAAGCAAAAATGCTAACAAGACATGTAAAAGTAGGACACATCTTAATATATTAAACATTAATAGGTCTTAAAAGTATAACAGGAATACCACTAGTTACTAGACTCGATACTTTCATCCTCTCTAAATTGATGATCATCACGTTTACCCGAATCATCGGTCTCGTAGTCGTATGGGCGCAACTGCTCGTCTACGCTGGACAAAGTGTTTTCTTCTTCTTCTTTATGTAGATCGACACCGTCTGTTTCCACCAAGTCTTCTGATTGTATGACAAGGTCATCAAGGCGACGAGCAGTGTGTTCAATCTCAAGTAAGACTCGGTTGAGTTCACTCGCACTTTTGCATGAGCAAGGAGAAAAATTATCGTACACTATATTCTTAATATCACTTGCGATTTTCTCTATGCAATTACTTTTCCAAGCATATACTTCACTGAGTTTCTTCGATTCTTTATCCATCTATATGCAAGTAAATAAATATCGGGAGAAACCAAAATCAAGACATGTGAAGTATGATTTCTTAGATATAAATTATAACTCTTGGACTCCCCAGACTAATTTCAGTAAGCATTTGATTAGTCCAATTGCCTGTCAATAGGATTACCTTTTTGCAGATCTTCACAGTCAGAATGCTCGTTTCTCGCACAGATATCCTAAGCACCAAAGGATAAGGACCAGCATTATCTCCAGCAAATGAATGTTTATTACGCAATTGAAAACTAGAGTTTTGCCTGAAGAAGAAAAGAGAAAAGAGGAACGAAGTTAGGGGCGATGAACATGACAAGATGGAGCTATAATGAGAACTCAATAGAAACACAACTTAAACACTGTAAAATGCAAATAGAAATGGCATGCAACAATAACATATATTAATCTATAAGAAAGGCCTTGCTAGCCTAACTTCAGATGAGCAAGTGAAGAGTGAAATACACAACACTTAAACCATTTTGTTATCAATTGGTTGAGTTGAATATACATTCTTCTCTGGCAATGTAGAACATTCCAAGAAACAATGCCCTCTCAATCTGGCTATATACAGTTAAAAATCTTTTCCTCTCAATCTGGGTATCACTAATTTGACCTGAGACAAATCATTTCTATCAAGATTAGATTCCTTGTCTGTTAGGATAGTAAGATAAATAAACAGGTGGATGAGTTTACAAGATTTTCATTAGAGATTAGGACAGTAAGATAAATAAACATTACAAAAGTAGATGAGTTGCACACACATACCCACTGAGAATCAAGTTCTGATATTTAAAATCTCTTTGCTTGAACTACTCAGATGCTGATGCTTATATTAGATTGTTAGTTTAGATAGTTCAAATGATCCTGATTCCTGAGATTCAACAGCTAGTAGTTCAAGAATAGGACATGCAGTATACCTTTTCTTGCACTTCACCTCAGAAATCAAGGATCCTGATTCCTGAGATTCAATAGCTAGTAGTCAGCATGATTGATTACATGAAAGGGATCTTCAAGAGATCTTGTCCTTCAAAGGAAGAAAAAAATAGCCTTTGTCAACAACAAAAGGATGTAATTCTCCTGAAGTGCACAAGAATATAAGATGCAAGATGGGCATCAACCACACACTAAAAAGATGGAAACCTTCCAACTTTGAGAGTGCAGCTATTCCAGCATATCATCCGTCATTCATCATTCAAGTGTTTAATATCAACTTTTACACTATCTACCATAATATGACTAAAGGTCGGCTACCTGAGTTGGGAAGTAGTGAAACATTAGCAGTGTTCCCTCTCCACAGTGAGGCAAAACCCTCATCCTTATTGGTGACACTAAAGCAGTCAGCATTGAGTTTTCTATCAAAGAAACAACAGTCCCATACAAGATACAATGGGCATATTAATTCAGATTTGGATACATGTCGGGACCCGGATAAGCAAATCCGAAACCCTTTGTGTATACTGCACTAGTCCAGGATCACGCTAGTGCACACAGTGGAAACATAGATGACATATCATTCCATACATCGAAATAACTAAGAAGAAGCAAATTATTATTGAATAAAGCAAACGACCTTATGGTCAAGGTTCATACACCAATGCCTCTTGGCTTAAGAAACAAGTGAAACCTGTTGCGGCGAAACATAATAACTTAGGCCATTCGACATGCCACAGGCAATCGTCTGGGGAACGCCTTCCTAGTCCACGTAGTCTTCATAGTATTCCTCCTCTTGATATTCATTCCTGGTTCTTCCTCGAAGAAACGAACAACATGGACATAAAGCCGTGAGTACAAAACGTACTCAACAAGCCGTAGGGAAATGATGCAACATATTCATGCACGGCTTGTCAAAAGATAGTCATAGGGTTCATTTGCAGAAAGCAATAACTTAAATTTAAATACAATAATTAGATTGAAAGTAGATTGATAAAAACAATAATAATTAACTGGTAAATCAACGGTAGACAACATGAACAGAATGATGAGGCATCACCCTACATCATTTAAAATAAGTATCAACCACACAATTCAACAGTATAATTTTAGACAACAGAACAACAGTGAACTTCCCGTTCACATCCCAACAATTCCACATTTCATGAAACACTCTATACCCCGTGTGAAATCCCCGGTCTTGTCCATGATCGCGGACACGGCTATTCGAATAGTTTTACACTCTGCAGAGGTTGTACAGCTTTACCCACAAGACATGAACATCTCTTAGTGCAATCGATATTAACACACTTCCTTTGGTGTGTCGCAGAGATATCATGACAAAGCCTTTACAATGCACGTCTACACTTGGTACTGCCCTCTAAGGTTTCGCCCCTCGGGGCCCCCTCTTGAGCTATGTGAATCTACCCGTCTAACCCGGAACCCACACATCCAGTTGGCAGTACTCAAGGGTAAACAATGCAGATTAATCAGCTACGTCTGTCCCATACCAGACTTGTGGTTGCACGGTTAGGCCCAGTTCAATGGCGCACAAGATTAAGTCCTTAAATTATCTCAAGCAAGACTACCACATCCCAATGTGCTAGACAGCACCCCCTTTACTGCACGATCACTTGCCCGAGGGAAAACATTTTGTTCAACCAAGACCAATGGCATCCCCTGCCATGGTACAACAAGTTTTACAACAGTGGTCAACAGCCACAATTCAATATCTCATTAGGTCAAGTTTAACTTTAGTTCACATGTGATATGAATCCCGACGTACAACTAAGCAGGTCTAAGCATAGCTACGTTAACCCAATGTTGGTACTACAATTATGTCCAACTAGGAAACAACCCAACCTAGGGTGACAATGGATACATGGCATCTCAATTAATCCAGGTGGTATAGTGACAAATAGACGTTTAGCTAACTCAATAAGTAGCACTTGTAAACAAATAGCATGCAATTGTATGAAACAGAAATACTTTTTGCAAACATGGGTACAACATGGTCAAGGACTACGACTTGCCTTGCTGTTCAAACGCTGAATCTTGGTCTTCGAAGTCTCCGTTCGCTCCTTCGGAATTCGCGTCTATCGGAAAATAAAGCAACAAAACCAAATAATTACAAAACAGAGAAGCAAACAAGTTCAAAACTGAAAATAAATGGTTTTGGAATGTAGAGCTTGATTTTACAAAAATTTAGAAATTTGAATCGGCTCAATCGGAGTTCGTATGAGAAAGAACGGGATTTTTGAAGTTTCGACGGAAAAGATGAACAGCACTCGGGCTACAGTACCACTCGGCGCTACAGTAACCATTCTGTGCTACAGTACCTCGACGCTACAGTACCTGCGACGGCTGCATCGGCAGAGCTACAGGTGGTATTTGTGCAAGAGAGGAAGAGGATGGAGGGGTTGGGGAAAGTGAGCACCGGAAAGATCTCGTCGGCGCGAATCCAACGGTGGTGCCGGATTTTGGAGGAGATGGCCGGAATGACCGCAATCGACACCGGAAGCGACGAACAACCCGATGAACAAACTCGAAATTCGGAGTCAAGCTGCAACGAAAATCAAATCCGATTGAATGGTTGTGACCACGGAAGTAAATGGCACAAAGTGACGTGGTTGGTTTGTCTAGAAACTCACCGGAGCAAGAGATGGCTCGCCGGTGTCTTTGGAGGACGCTGGACGTCGGTTTTCGTGATTTTTGGAGAAGGGAACGTCACAAAAGCAATGGGACAAGGTGAGCACGGGGTAGAGGACGTCGATACGCACGTTTGAGAAGTGGAATCTCGTCGTTTCGTTGAGAAACGGCCGAGTTATTGAAGTTTGAGTACATTTCGGTTTCTACTCAATTAATCCAATTCCGATGAGTTAAAAGATGAATGGTCATGGGGAATGGGTTCTCCTCGTCTCCCTCTTCGTAATGGATCCAACCACGCATGATTTAGTGGAGGAAATGAGAAGTTGTGATGATTTGAAGTTGGAAAGCCATTGAAGGTAAAAAAAATCGTGCTCTGGAAGTGGCTGGCTGGAGGTGGAAGAAGGTGACCAGTACCTGCCACGTGTCGATTTCTCGTTGGTTGGAAGAAATGAAGGGACAAAAGCGCGAGGAATAAAATAACAAAAATGATCTAAAAATCCTAGAAAAATTCCTACAAATACTAGAGATTATTTGGAACCCAATAAAATTGGTTTCACTGAATTTTGGAATTTAGATTATTCCAGAACGAATAAACTGAATTTGATGAAAGACCGCGAAAGATAAAATACCAGAGAGATTCTATAAATCTTGGAAAAATTCCCAAAATCATTATAGAATATTTGGAATCCATTTCAATTGGTTTCAAGATTTTTGGAGTATTTTGGAACTCGGGTGAAATTTCGAATAAGGACCGGAATTGAGAATTTTGACTTTGTGGACAATAAAGGATTGAACTTTAATTTCGGAAGGATATGGATGCTAGGTTAATTAGAACACCAAGGAAAAATCCAAATTTTAAATTTAATTAATTTAAATTAACTTTAGGCAAAAAAACCGAAATTGGGGATGTTACAATACATAATAACAAGAGCATACTGATACAATCGTAGTTAAATGCATAAGAATGGAGGAGATTCAATGAAAACTTTAGACTAGCTTTGGCTTTTCCATTCCTCAAACTCAAGAGTCTACACACAATCATTGTGCACGGAATGAATGCCAATAGACCTAACAAATTCATTAGGACAGTGGTATACTAAAAGAGATAGCAACTCCTTACACATCAGGTTCCACCAAATCATGAGGAAGCCAAGCCTTTCTCAATTGTTCAATAGAAGGACCGGTTCGATGTACACAAGGATGCATAAGAATCAGGTCGTATAGTATTGTGGCACATAGAACAAATCGGAGGGGAAAAAAATACCATTTTCCCTGCTCCACTTTGCCCCACCCGGCGAATGGCCTCCCAATCAACAGATCTAAAGATTCTAAACAAGATTGCAAAGGGAGATCGCAAGAGAAACATACTTCTACCCACAAACGCAAGAGATCTAACCAACCAACAGCAGAGCCTCCTTACTAGAGGGGAAGGAAGCACCTGATCTGAACTCTGAAGCCCAAAACTACCTCCATCCGAACCAACAGGGGAAATGTAATGAAACAAATGGATCTGGGGAGCAACAGCCATGCAGATCTACATATAACACGAGGCGCCCTCGACCAATCCCAGAAATTGGCAGAGAAGTAAAGGCCTAGCCGGAAAAGAGGACGAGAAATTTGGCAGGACACAACCCACCCGTCAGGATCGGAGGATAGTCGAGGCGAGGGCTTCCCCAAACTCGGCGGATCTGCTCCTCCGATCTTCGAGCGGCGTCGGGTGGCCAGGGGAGATGAAGCCTCGCCACGATGTCGGGGGAGACTGAGCCATGCTGCGCCGCCGCCTTGCTTCCACCTCCTCTCAACCTGGATGCTCCTTGCGGACGCACGAACTCCCCCAGCACAATGGCCACACCGATAGCGAGCGGAGAGAGACTCGCCAAAAGTAGGGAGTCTCTCTCCGCTCGCAAATTTTGGGGAGGAGAGTGACGAGGCTGTTGGAGCTCTTTTTTGCCTGAGAATCGCTATTATTTGGAGATAGGGAGTCCGAACGGGTATCTGTTGGAGATGTTCTTATCATTAGATCGCATAGTACTGATCTGAGTCGTGGGTTATTTTCTCAGTTATTAGTGGTCTGTGGGATTTGATCCCATAACTACCTTTGTGTGCTTTATTAACTCGTTGTTATGTGCTCTGATCAACTCATTTTTATTTTAAAACACTGTTTAGTGTTGGTTAAGTGCCACAAACATATGTTAGATTCAACAATACCAAAAAAAAAAAAATTAACAACCAGCTATGAACTATATGTAAATTTTCAAATCATATATAGTTCTTTAAAACTAGATACCAAAGAGAAGAGTGACAGACCAACAAGGGAGGATCAGCCAAAGCTGGTGTGGAAAACGAGCCAGTTTAACTTTTTTCCAAGCTTTCTTCGACACTGATTTATTCTTATTTATTATAGTCTCCTGTATTGTTTGAGACCCAACTTCGAACCGAGCCTAACGAGCCGAGCCTAACGAGCCGAGCCGAAGTTGACCATTGTTCCAAATCAACTAATTTTTATTTTAAAAGAAAAATGGATGTAATCGGAGCAATTTTAAAACGAGCCAACGAGCCAGCTCAACGAACTTTTTTTTCCAGCCGTACTGGTGCACCCCCGAACTTCGGTTGGATCGTGGTATCTCCCCTGTCACCGACTATCTTCGGATGTATGTTTAGTTTGCTTAGGCACTGTTTCTATTAGTATCTTCCAAATTTTAGTCTAGATCCACCACCGGTAAAGAGAAGATAAGTGCAATAATGCAATTTGTCAGTCAAACTGGCGGATGGACGCATGTATGATGTAATTGCTAGCGCCCCTCCTATTTCGCAATTGCCTAGTTTACTCGAAATTTCCGTTTCACAATGTCTATTCAGAATAAAAAAGTGTAATAGTTTTTCATCGTTAACCCATGTTATTAATGGTGTGAAAGATGCTGAGTAACTGAAATATATCGATTAATAGAAATAAGCATGATCTAATTTCATTAACTATACATTAGATTTTGTGCCTCCTTAGTGCTTATAGGTTAGTTGGATAATTGCGAAACTAAAGGACTAGTTAGTACTACAGATTTAAAGCTATATTTAGAGAATATACAGCTGCAGAGGTACGGCAACCTAAAACTGAAGTTTAAGGGAGCAAGGGACCTCGCTGAAACTGAGAAACCAAACAGTTGAGATGTCCCGCGCATAGTTCACTCTAGTTTTTTAGGGGCGTAGTTTACTCTAGTTAGAGATTTAGTTTGTAGTTTATAAATCATTATTTTTTGAGTCCCCTCACATTTTTTTAGCAAATCTGCCCCTTTTTTTAACGCAATTACAAAAATAGTGCTATCCCGGCCACGAAAGTGCCGACAGGCGACACAGATCACCCGCCGCACTCCTGTACCACGGAAGGATCTACCGAGCTCCCATAGCTCTGTAGTTTCGGTAGCTTGCTAAGCTCTAGAAAGTTTTTTTTTAAATTACGTTTGAAAGAAAGTTAAATTTGTAAAAAAAGTAATGACTTCTAATTTACTCTAGTTAGAGAAGGGAAAAAAAAGACATTAGCCCATTATGGCCAGTTAGCTAGTACTTTGTATCAAGGGCACAAATGGTAATTTGCCTTAAGAGCTGCTCCCCAATTGTTTCATGCTCGATAAGAGGGGAAAAAATCTAGGGAGACCAGTGGCTGGCTACAGCGAGCCACCCAAACCCAACTGGGCCACAAATATTTCCGTGCCTCCAAACCGCACAGCAACCGGCCCACGGAGCAGCGCCCCCACCGCAAGAACCAACCGGACCACACACAGGCTCCGACCTCCGGCTCCGAGGCGCGGCGAGGGCGGTGGCGAGAGGCATGGAGGCCGCGGTGCCCAGCCGTGTCGCTCTCTCCGCGAACCGAGTCCCGAACCACAACGTGGTGGCAGGTACTCTCGCACTCCGGCCTTCTTGGCTCCTATCTGCTGCTCTGTTTCTTGGACGCGGATTGGGGGAGCAGTGCCTCCGGCCCTCCGGTCGGCTTCGTACCGGATAAGGTTGGCTGATGAGACAAGCAGGAGTTTGTTCTAGCTTGAACATTAGGAGGTTGGATTGCCTGGCTCCAAATGGGGTCAGTAGTCGCTGAGGCGGAAGTGCAGTTGTGGTTTGGCAAGAATCGTTGCAGTTATTGATTCTAGGCGTTGCTCGTGTTGGGAAATTGCTCCTAGATTTGTAAAAATTAGGCTTGGAAGATAAGAATCCTTTCTTTTCCTGATAAGAAATTCCCCCCGGTTTGCATTAGCAAGAGGAATTAGGCTTCGTGTATTTGTTCTTGACTATTGTTAAGCAACGGGGAGAATCATAGCTGCCAGATTCGTTGAACCCAAACCGGTATTTCCCGTTCCCATAGCGAGAGCAGACGATTAATGAGTAAAGTTAAATAAACCCTGTTCCCATAGCTACTTCCCGTTCCTTCAACATGCTTTGGTCGTGGACGATATTATTGGTACTGCGGTTCTCGGCTTTTGCTGTATGACGGTGACACCATAACCAAAGTTGTTTTTTCATATGTTTAAGACTACTCTTCACGGGGAGACCCACCTGACTATTGTAGTGTGTGCAAGAGATGTGATGGTTTTATTTTAGACGAACCTTTTGTTTGTTGTGCCATCTTGGTACGTTGTTACCCTTGCAGGATTGTTTTTTCATCTTTGTTTCTCTTTTTGTCCATGTTATGCAGGAGAAAGATATTCTATTTACAGGGGAAGATTCCCGAATCTTGCCATTCCTATGGCTTTGGCAGAAGCTACACAAGGCAAAGGTGGCGGTGTGCTTGATCGGCCAATAGAGAAAATTACTCCTGGCCGTCAGTCTGAATTCGATGTGAAGTAAGTCTATTTGCATTACCTATGACTTTTTCCCCTGTTAAGTGTAAATTCCAAAACTGGGATAATGTGATTTTTACAATGTTGGATCTTGGAACTAGATTTGAAACACTAATGATCAGGGTGAACTTTTCCATCTAATGACGGTAGCTGAAAAACTACATAATACAACATTAGTGTTGGAACTCTCAATAATTAAACACACGCGACTCGTGGACACAAGAACAAGAAATACACCAAGAATAAATACACTTGTATATTCTTGTACTTAGCTCACCGAGAATACAAAGACCACACCCTTAGAGACACCTACCGACTCAAGTTATAACGGACTTGAGTTAGTGCCTTTCTTCTTTGTTCCTAGGAACACACACTTTGAGACGCCTACCGACTCAAGATTACAACCGACTTGAGTTAGCGTCGTTCTTCTTGTTTCCTAGCTACTCTCCCACTTAGGCATTCCATGTACAAGGACTTGGCTAGTTTATATAGCCTATTACATATGAAACTGACATGCATTGATATGCATGCAAAACTGACATGCATGCATCTAATCCACCATGCACCATTAACACACGTAATGACTCCACTTAAATGCATACTAAAAACAAGAAACTGAAAAACGCCAGGATTAATTAACAATTAGGTGATGCCAAACAGATAATAAAGTCGCCAATCCATATAGCATCTGGACTGCTTCATTGAAAAGGTTTAGTTGTCAACTACTCTGTATTCATTGTTGTTACTGCAAGAGCACATAACCAATTTATTCCTCGATAAAGGGATAAATAAACAATTATCGAGAGGCACCAAAGGGTCTGGAATTTCTCTAACTTAACTATTTTCATAGCTGCATATCTGTTTTTGTCATTTACAATATATAACTTGCTTTTTTTCCATAAGCATGCTCTTGATCTTGTCAGAGCTATGTCATATGAGCTTGCCATGAAGTCAATTGACAAGCTCCATTGCAAACACAGTGGTCTCAGCAAATACTTGATATGGCCTGCTCTTTGTACATTGCCATGGTTTGGTATTGAATGAGATATTTTTAGTCCTGGTTACTGTCAGAACTGTTAGTACAATGTTTTTTACTGTGCGGTGCTTGTTTTTTAGTGTGTGGTGCTTTGTGCATTTATACATGTAGTTCTAGAGTTGGATGTAGGTATGTTGCCTTGTTTTTGGGAAAAATCTGCATATTTCACCTTCGGGGTTGCATCAAAATATTCACATTTGATATCTTCTGGCATAACCTAAAGTGATTGGTGTAGCGCATTATGAACCATGCTAGATTAATGGTTTAGGGGTTTGGCTGGTGTTATAGCTTGTATTTTCCTAAAACAACTATGTTTCTTCGTGTATTATGCGCAAGGAGCATAATCTCATTTTCAAAGGCTTTATAGTTTGAAATTACAGTAATGTGCCTTGAATCTGACATCATATGATTGTTGGACCTGAAGTCTCATACTCCAAGTGCCTATACATGTAAAATAGAATATTGATCATTTTGTGCTTGCCAATGTGATTGTGAGCTTATGCCATACAATAATGTTGCTGTTCTTGTATATCATATTGAATGAGATATTCTTAGTCCTGTTTACTCTGCAGATTGGCACATTGGTGATTGATGCTTAGTAAGGCACGCGACCCGACAAACCAGCATTCCCTTATAGATAGGCTATATAAAATTTTGTTGACTGTCAGTCTTTTCAGGGTGGCTAAATTAATCTCATTGGGCTATCTTCTATTTGAAAAGATTGTGGCAGTTTTTGGTTCTAAACTTTTTTTACTAGAACATTAGGGGAGAGCTCTACTAAAAAATATACTGATAGTAATAATAAACTCCAAAATATAGTACAAGAAAAGGATCAACAAGATCTAAAAACAAGCTACATTCCCTAACAAACATAATCTGGGACTACAAAATAAAATAGCTAAAGGAAAACGGACAGATATGCAGTATTGCCTACTAGGATTTAGCTTGAAGATCAACATCAACAATACTCTCCTTTGCCTTCTTGGATGGGCTTTACGGCGCGTTCAAGTATTCAACTAACTTGGTTCCAGTGGCGGAACTAGAAATTTTTCGTTGAGGGTGCACACTTCACATGTACAATTCTGTAGTCTTTTATAATTATTTCGTAACATTGTAAATCCAACACATATATTTGAAATTTGCTAAAAGCACGATATAAATAGTTCTAAGGTGTTAAAAATCCTTAACCATCAAAATCAGAACCAATTCAATAAACAAATTTAGCACATTAAAAGGTGATCTTATATACAACTTTTCAAAATTTTGGGGGTACCGGGGCATACCCGACACCCCCTGGTACCGCCCATGCTTGGTTCTAAATATGGAACACTAGATATGACATCATTCGTTTGGTCTGCAGGAAATCCCGCAAAATGACACCCCCATATCGTGTCATCCTGCACAATGACGACTATAACAGGCGTGAGTATGTCGTCCAAGTCCTGATGAAGGTTATCCCTGGGATGACCCTTGACAACGCTGTCAATATCATGCAAGAGGCACATGTAAATGGGTTGTCAGTGGTTATTATCTGCTCTCAGTCCGAAGCCGAGGAGCACTGCACGTCGCTTAGGGCCAATGGCCTGCGAAGCTCAATTGAACCTGCAAGTGGTGACTGCTAAAAAAGGGTACCAGTTTTTGCTGCATACAGTTTGTAGATACCCCTTCATGTCCAGATAAACTGCAATGAATTACAGGCAAATATTGTTAAGATGGACAGGGATACCTCCTTACAGATGTAAATCATGTAGACCAAATATAGTTTTTCAGTTATAAAACATTAGTTACATTGGAGCTACCACAGTGGACACAGCTTGTAGCGGTTAGTAATTGCTGCCTCAATGTTGATTCGCAAGTTTTTTGTGCTACACAAATGATATGGTGAGTTGAGTCAGGTCTCCTGCTTTTGTTCTAAGGCTTCTGAAGGTTTCAGTCGCTTGCCGCTGCTTTGATAATTTGTTCATCTTGTGCAGCTTCTCAAGCTGCTTTGATAATTTGTTCCTCTTGTGCAGCCGCGCAAGCTCATTTCTTTAGCAGAGTGATGAGTGCAGACCCGAAAGTTTTGTATGATCCGGGTGCTGTTGCTCTCAATTTCGGCATCAAATTGGTTGATTTGTGTTTATTGAGAAATGCTGAATCATATCCTATCCCTCTCGGTTTTGAAGAGGTGTGCTACATAAATTCTTAGATGACTTTATTTTAGAGTATCTGTACTTGAGGAGGACCAGGGGCTGTACAAAACAAGGGGTGACCATACAGTGGCGAAGGACGGAATAAAATTAAGATATGGCAAAATTCGTACCGTAGATTAAAGACTATCACACAAAATCAAAATAATACACACATTAATAAAAGTGCATGACACTAAATAAAGTGAAAAATAGTGTGGCCATTTGAATTTTGAAAGGAGTGGGCAAATGAGCCGATTGAATCGAAATGTGGATTGTAATTTGCAAGTTTGCGATACAGTAAAAATTAGACAAACAGACAAAGTGACAAACAGTGGAGTAGTGGACCGAACCTGTGAATCTGTCTGCGATGCGAGACTGCAACTGCAAGGGGCGAGGTGCGGGGTGATGCTAGCTGCCGCTCGGCAGCACTCGGCGCTAGCCGTGGCGATGAGAGACAGCGGCAAATCAAATAATCAACACTTCAACAGACAATAGTCATCTCCGATCTTAGGCTCTCGACGAAACTGCACAGATGCACAACACTACTGCACTGCGTGTTTGCGTATATCAGAGAAATAGCCGAAAGCCTGAAACTAGGCATCCAGGCGCGGTCTCACCGTCTCAAGTTCTCACGGCGGCGCCGGCGGCCCGGCGGAGATACGATCATACGAAACGTCAAAAGTCGAAACGACGCTCGCGCTGACAAGTCACAACTCACGTCTCACGATCCGATCTCATATTCTCATGGCACTATGGCAGATTACCTCGCACCGATGAGTCACGATCTGAACTCTGCATGCAAATATACAATGGGCTTGGGCGCTTGGCCCAATTACCTCGCGTAGACACGTAGTCGCGTCCTGGGCTCCTCGGCATCCATCCATCCATCCTAGCGTAATAGCGTTCTTAACTTCTTATTTTCAAGCCTTCAAGGCATGCACGTACATGCTGCATGCTCTAGTGCTCTACGCCTCTACGTAATTGCTGGCTTGCTGCTAAGTGCTAATGTCCAACAGCTGGGTAATCTAGTGCTCTGGTGCTCTACGTAATCGGCCAATCGGAGGTGTCACGTGAAAAAAATAAGGTACGGCAGATGCCGTACCTCGCCATACCAACTCCTCCGCCACTGTGACCATAGGAACCGAAAAACCAAGAAAAAGCAAGTCAAGCAAAAGAAACTCATCCAAACTAGAGAGCGTAAGAGTAGATTAGATGCTAGGTTAGTTTTTAGCGCTATATTCTTATATAGAGAAGGATCCGAGGGTTGTAAAAGGTTCGGGAGGATTGTGAGAAAGCGATAATCTTTTATACTCTCTTGAGGTTGTGTTTAAAGAATTAGTGGTCGGCTTTGCCCAAACTTTTCTTGTCGTGATTGCTTTGACGCTATTATGTTAGTTCTCTTTGTTCTTGATATCGTACAAGTTGTGTCTGATGAGGATTATTGACCAAATAACATTTTATGGTCAAAGTCTCAAAGGAGTAGGACCATATATTAGGGCCTACTTAACAATTCAATGGAGACCTTATTTCATTTAGTAATAAACTGGTCAGAAACCATGACGACCAATTAACACCAAGAGACAAGGCAATGGCTAGCAATCATACGGTTAAGCTCCAACCAAATAAACTAGTCCGAAGACAAGGCAGTTTCCCATGTGATTAAGTGAGAGTGGTTATTGGTGTAATTGACAACTTATGACAGTTAGCTAAGGGACATAACAATTGACTAAAAAGCAAGATGGTTCAAGACTGAACAAAGCCTCGTGCATCAAGACAAGAGGCGCTTGTAGTAGTATTAATTGACATCTCTTAGGTGTGTATAAGTAGGGAGGCTTGTGTGCCCTAAAAGAACAATCTGACTACAATTTCATTCTAGTAACATTTTTTATCCATGTCAATGAAGTCTCTACTTGGTCATGCTCTCATATTTTATTTTTTTGTAAGTTCGATAGGGGCCTCTAGGTCCCGATCATCGACAGTTGGCTCTAAAGGAAGAGAGGTGTCAAGTTGAATATCACTGTCATAATGTACCTACATCCTTGTCGATGGATAAGGAGAACACCTTTGATCTTGTTGACTATGCCAACCATATGCACGAGGGCTACATTCCAGAGGAGGTGTGCAAGTACGACCTCTACCTTGAGTATGTTTTCAAGGAAGAACCTGAACCATCCACCACCTAACCCGTTAGGATCAAGACTATGGAGACAACGCAACCACCCCCAAGCAACTTCGAGAGCGAGTACTTTCCCAATCCTGTCTCAACTGAAGAGACAGGTAACCATGATGTCGATGCCGTGGCACCCGATAATGATCTTTCTAACGATGTCAATTTTAAGGTTCTGGAATAATCATCTCCAGAACATCTACTCCGAGATATCGACTACTACCCCTTCCACTACAAGAAACAGGGAAAAATTCGTGGGCCAAAAACCCACGAATTTAGGCCAAAACCCACGAATTTAACTTAAATTCGTGGGCAAACCGTCGAATTTAGTTCACGAATTTAACTCGATGAAATTAATCAATTAAATTCGTGGGTACCCATGAATTTAAATTAAATTCGTGGGTTACTAGAAAAACCCACGAATTTAACAGTTAATTTAGTAATGGAAAAACCACAATTTAATTTAGGTAGGTCAGTTAATTTAATTAAATTAGTGGTGAAAAACCCATTTAATTTAATTAAATTAGTGATGGTAGAAACTCACAATTTAATTAAATTAGGTAATGATAAAACTCATTTATTTAGTTAAATTAGTGGGTTGAAAAACTAATTTAACCCAATTAGTGAAAAACCACGATTTAATCGTTAAATTAAATGAGTTTTATATGGCCCACAATTTATTAGCTATTATACAAAAATATATATATATATATATATATATATATCCCGTGATCGACCACCATGTATTTCATTGATGTCAGCTCGATCATTATTTTGGTAATTTGATACCCAAATTATAGCAGCAGTTAATAGCCCATTTTCCAAACTTGGAAAACTGTAAATAACATATATACGAACCGGATTTAATGTGGAAAACCCCCTCCAATGCGAAGGGTAAAAAACCACGGGCACCGGCCGGTAAACTTCACTATTTTCAAGAGTGTTTACAAATCGCCGGAGAGATCAACTCGCGACGGTTTACAAGATGAACATATATAAGGCAATGACCTAGGTCAAGAATAACAACTCGCGACGGGCCTCCGCTCCGCTCCAACAGAAGTTAGCCTTCTTCTGAATTTGGAAAAATGCTGTGGAGCCCAAGTAGCTACTAGCTACTTGCACATGAGATATGCCAATTTTAAGAAACGGCATAGAATTTTATAATAATGTCGGATAGCCTACTAGGTAGTATGTTTAGCAAGTAAAATACCACTTGCTTGCTATACAGTGTCTCAATCTCCCTTGCTGCTGCCTCTGAATTGGCAGCCTCTAGGGTTACAACAAAAAGACGTAGACATGCGATCCGAAGTGGTCAAATGTGTAAGTAACTAAGTATGTTCTTAATACCTAAATCCAACAATGCAACTCAAATTAAGTTTCTTGGCATACCTTGTAGAAACTATTTCCAAAGAGTTGAAGGACTGAGTGCCAGATAATTTTGGATCAGTTTTTATTTTTATCATTGATGGCCGGATAAGAATAGTTCTAGGAGGAAGTCAGAATGTAAAAAAGAAAGATATTCTTACAAAGTATGCTCAAAGGTTTGGGCAAGATAATATGGTAAAAACAAATGACCTGTACACTTAAAAATTATATAGCAAACGATTATATAGAGAAAAGCCGAATGAATAGTGACAAAACATATAGCGCAAACAAGAGGATATCTACAATGTTCGAAAATCAACATAAACCAAACAAGTTAATGTTTAACGATCTTGGTAAAATGGTGAGCTTGTAAAAGTACATGACAAATTTTTCAATCTATCTATCCTAAAAGAAACACGATAAAGACTGCATTGCTTTAAAAAAGGTTACCTGAGTTCATCATAACTTCATATAATCATATCACTAAACTGAATTGTCAGACCCACAAGAACAATAAAACCGTATTACTACCATCATATGGATAAGCAATTACCACTTAAACTAAGAAGACAAGAGCACATTGTCGTGTAAAATATTTGGTTGTGTATTTCCATGTCTATCACGCCAACGTTAATACATTTGGAAGAGAACAGACTAATATTGTGAGTGCAAATAAAAGCAGTTTGCATGTCACATAGAGCTGCAAAATCGTAGAATTTTACAAAGCCGAGCCATTGCAGGATATCATGAGCTGCCTCATAAGTTTAAACATTGTTGCTTATTTTCTTTAGCGGGAAATAAATAGCGAGCATGCATAAGCTGTACCCAAGATAACCAAGCATGAGTGAAACACCCCAAACAGTGCTTTCTCGCCTTGATTGAATGGACTAACATCCATTGATGCTGCATCCATGAAGGCAAGAAGGAACAATCAATTCAGAAGAAATGTTAATAGCTCGAGATGCTATATAATTTACAAGGGCCATCATGAAATATAAAGGGTATTGGTCATATGTGCATTGGCTAGGAAGATAATATTCATAAGAAGGGACTATATACTATCCAGGAAATGAAATCTAAATATGTAATATATAAATTACAGAAGACAAAATCAATCCATGTCTACATATACAAAATTAAGATGATTCATACACAATCAGGATTTTTTGTGTTTTTAACATATACAAAATTAAGATGATTCATACACAATCAGATAACTAGCAAGGGACCAGTAATAAACCCAGTAACATGTCACAAATGGCAATGGTAGCAAAGTTTTCATCTACATAATGAAATTTAAACACGCAAATGTGATTGGATTATCTTTGTTGGTGTTGGCCAATTGAATGAGTCTGTTAGCTATGCGTGTCGTGTGACCAACGAATCCAATCCTTGGAGGAGATCTTCCCTCTGAAGATATTGTATCTCAGAAGGAAAATAATAAGTGAATATCTAAGGAACAAAAGAAAACAAACCAATAAACTAGTAAAGAGTTAATAAAAGAAAGTCTTGAGATCTTGTTTTGTACCTTAGTTAAATCTATTGATGAGCAGAATTCTTCTCGACTTCGAATTCTTGTCACAAGTTTACACTCATTAAGAACATGCCCGTCGGTGATCCTGCTTACTCTCTAAACAGGAACCAATGATGTTCTCCACATGGTGGTGCAAAAAGTTGTTAAAAGGGTACCTGATGATGAATTCTGTGTCAGCTCTTTGACAAGTTTATGAAAAGCAGATTGCAATGTCTAACTCACTCAAAAAGTAGATCTATAACACGATTGATTGCTTTCCAAGTGGAGGTTGTAAGCTTCCATATGTCGTTAGCAGAACATTTTCAGCAGATGAAACATCCAGAAGCTTCAACAAATCACCTGAAATATTATTGGTAGAAACATTAGAATTTTTAAGGACATTATCCCATAGGTAGTCTTCACACTTTATAATCAAAAGAACTAAGTGTAGCAAGAATAAACAGAAATGGTTGAATATAGGATATTTAAATCATAACAAAGAAACATATCCATGTTATTTCAAAGAAGTATAAAAAAACTCAGCACACGAACAATCTTGGAGGAGTCTAAACTTTGACTACGGAATCCCCTTATCTCGACATTACAATGGTATATTTTCGTTGTACTTGGATCCAAATCAAGGTTCTGCAAGCATCGAATGGAGGAAGCGAGAATAGTTCCATCGGGCTCATGTTATCACTTATTATAGACGAATAAACACAGATAGTAGAGAGAGAAAAGATAAATGACATGTCGGTACAATGTAGAATATCCACGTTGATAGACATCAATCTTGATGCTCAATGAGTATATAAGGAGTTCTACACGAGTGTTGAGACTTACAGGTAGCAACGTGTGTCCCCTTAAGGCCTCAAGTATTGCACAGGGAAGATATATATATATACAGAGCAAGCTCTAAATAGAATATTCTTCCGGATTATAGTAGTACATATTATGGAGAGGGTCTCTGGACAGTTCTTTCTATAATTCGTATTTAGACGAGGTATTTCATAGATTGTTAAAAAAACTAAGTTATCACAATTTGTTTATGCATGAGTAGAAATGTTAACACTTAAGGTATTTGAGCTAACATGTTTTATATGTAGAACATAATGATGATAGAGAGATTGTACCTTGATCCTGTCAGTTGACAAATTGTTTATCTTTTATCATATTTAGAAGGAGTGCCTTGCATTATATCATAGTATTATTATTGATGCAAATCAGCCATTTTATAACATATATTAATCTGGCACAGAGCAATAACTCCTTCTAATGACAGAAATCGAAATAATTAAACCATACTCATACTACAAGATTGAAACTAACCATCTTCACATTCAATCTTATTCAACACATCGCAATATTACCTCTACTAAAAGATTGAAACCAACCTTTTAACTCTTTAAAACCGGCTTAAAACTAAGTCACCGAAATATACAAAATTTCGGCATGACCTCTCTAGTAAATAGGACATCCACTCAGCAGACAAAAAAACATTTGTAGTTATAATATATATATATCAATCTCTCAAACCAGAAGGAGACATTCTAGCAGATCCTTAGATAATCAATCACACATCCAACGGCAATTTGTAAACTACGCAATGACGTACAACACATTACAACCGCAATAGATACAATACCGCAATAGTACTAATCAGGTATTAACTGAGTCAAAATCAAAATTGAACACACCCAAACCAATTATGTCGAGAGCCAAATTGGAGAACTCAGCTTCAAGGTCCACAATAGTAGACTTTTGCCCATTGTCTCCCCTTTCAGTAAGTTCTTCAAGCTTCAATATGGTTCTCTCCGAACATTTGGCAAATACTCTCACCATAGCTTCTATGAATAAGGCATGGAACAAATGATTTGGGTCCAAAAGAAAGTTTGTAGATGGAGCCATGCTGCAAAGATATCATCATAGATCATACGTTAGTATTGCAGAAGTCGTCCCCATAGTAATGTAGAAAATAGCTTGTCGAATCAAATTAAAATAATATCATATTGCAGCAATAAGGATTGAACAAAAAGAACACATGTGAACTGTTAGCATCTCATCTTCTTGTTATATGATGCTTTGTTTTTTTATCTTTGGCCATCTACCTCACAAAGGTGTAACTAATTTTACTTTTACACATAAGCAGGAAACCCTGTATTAGAAGCAGATGTTTGCATTGCAGCATATCTGGGATGATAATTGCTCACTGCACACATGTAGCATGATAATTAGTAAAGAAGAGCAGTTAACTGAAAAATTGTAGGGTAAACCAACATTAATCATTACTAACCATGAGTCGAATTTGCTCGAAATGGAAAAACGTTGCAGAGAGGATCTACGAGTTAGGCGCAGATGGTTGATTAAGCATTGCGGCATGTGCGAGAGGATCATTGACCACTGCACACATATGACATGATGATTAGTGGAAAGACACACTTTCGGATGGAAGCAAAATACGAATTTAATCGCTCACCGTTACTACCAATTGCGATCGTGGCTCATCAACATTCTTCGAATATGAACTTGAATCGAATGGAGTCATATATGAACGACATTCTTCTAGGATTTAAACTTGAATCCAATGGATTCATATATGAACTTGGCATTCTTCCAGCATATGAACTTGAATCGAATGGATTCATATAATGACCTGCGAAAAATGACAGAGATCACCTACCATAGTTATACGGTATTGGACCTGGAATGTTGTTCGAAATGTCATAGAGCATGAATATAAAAGTGTGTCTTAGATATGTTGTTCGTGGGACATGATTCACAAAACAATATATTTCAATCGGATCGAATGACACTTCATATTCTGTATTCACATCTCTTTTGATTAAGTACAAACACAAATGGTAGATACATGATGAAGAGTCGATCTGTAACCACGGCAACAAATATATCTACCATAAGTATATGTTGACTGCACAATATCTTGTGAACTAAGGAAACTATCTTAACTTTAGCATCTATTAGCAAATGTTTGTTCTATTTTAGAAAACAAAATTGAAGTACTTCACACGAGTTAAGAAAATAACGACTAACCTGAAAGATTTTGTACCCAAAATCTATATAAATCACTCGAGCATTTTTAATCTCGGATAAATAGGGGTTGTAGATAACATTTATCAAATACATACATTCACAACATGTATAATCTAGTGAGTTGAAGGTAATCTTGAGACAAATATGTAGGGTAAGAAAATTCCAACACCTTTATAAATTTGGAGTCTTACACATTCAATGAATAACCAAATATGTAGGGTAAGAAAATTCCACCGGTCTTCTTCTTTGCTCGAGATGCCAGCCGCTTTCTCTTATTGCCGCCTTTGCTCTGCTGCTTGACCACCAGGAGGAAGGGTGCCATTCTTCTTTGCTCTTGCATCACCGAGCCGAGGAGGAAGGGCCGAGGCGGCGGCAGGAGGAGGAAGGGCGGGAGGAGCCAGGGCGGCGCGGGAGAAGAAACTGGTGGGGATGGCGCCGACCGGTGAGGAGCAATGACATCGCCGCCGGGGAAAAGCTGGGGAAGCGCGACTAGACTGGGGAAGAAGGCGCCCAGAGGTGAGCTCGGGTGAGGAGGCGGCCAGAGATGGGTCATTGGGGTGGAGGGCACTCGGCGTGGCGCGCAGGCGGTGATCTGACAGGAGGGGCGGCGGCGGGGTGAGAGGAGAGCGAAGAGAGAGAAAGAGTCGCGCCCGCGCATACCCTAAATTTCGTATCTAAATTCGTGGGTCGGTTTCGGCCCACGAATTTAATTAAATTCGTGGGTACTTTTATAAACCCACGAATTTAAATATATAAATTCGTGGGTTTCTTTGTGGCCCACGAATTTAATTAAATACGTGGGTTTTTTGAAAACCGACAAATTTAAATATATAAATTCGTGGGTTTTTTTTTGCCCACGAATTTAAAAAAACCCACGAATTTTTTCCTGTTTCTTGTAGTGTTCTCTAAACAGAATGGGATGCTTTCACCATCCATCTGCTTCAACTTCCATGTGCAGTCATCAACACCGATGGGACTAGCAGACAACGGGTGGCACATGAATAACACGGGGCCCAAGAACACGATGAACTTTTGGTGTAGGAACAATGCAACAACCAGTTGCTTGCCGCTAAACAAAAGGAAATGGAGAAGGGCCATCGCCAATACCACAGTAGTGCACCAAGGACATCCAGGAGGCTCAACACTAACTTAGCTGGAGATCACCTTCAACAACATTCGTCAACCACGCCGCATGTTGTCCATAGGACAATGATAAGAGATCTTAACACCGCACCATCTCCTTCGTTGGTCTATCAAGTGTGATCCTTAACCACTAGATGGGGAAGAAAATGAGTAGAAACTCTTAGTCATTCATTCATTGGCTGCGACCTACAAGAGGATGCAGTAGAAGTGTAGAGTCTTTCACAATCTTCAAGGTCTCAGACCAGTTTTAGGGCAGAGTGCTCTACCTCTGGATATCGCCATTGCGGCAATGACCACAATGAAGAAAACGATCTGCATAGATGGAGTGTGTTTGACAAGGTGAGAACTCTAGCTGTGGTCAAAGAAGACTCATTTTCCTAATAATCTTGATGAAGGTCATAGCATCCGACTATGTTTAGAATATATAAAAGGTCTAAGGCTCTCTCACACAAGCTAAGAGAAGTTACATGGCCTGAGAAATTCAAGCTAGGGCATTTGGAGAGTTTTGATGGGAGTTATAATCCTTTAGAGTTTCTCCAGATCTACACTACTATTGTCTAGGCTACGGGTAGTAACGAGTAGGTGATGGCTAACCACTTACCAATTGTATTAAAAAGGGTATGCTTGGACATGGTTATTTAACCAGGTGGAAACTTATATTTGTAGTTAGAAAAATTTATGCCTTGCTGTTTTATACAATTTTAAAAGTTGTTATACTAAACCAGGAAAAGAAGATGATTTACATCGTCTTCGTCAAACTTCTGGAGAAACTGTATGTCAGTTTGTTAAGAGGTTTGTACAATGTGCAATACCATTCCCAACATTACTGATGATTATGTTATTGGAGCATTTAAGCAGGCAATGTGCTACAAAAAGGTTCAGAGAAGGGCTAAACATGCACTCGCCAACAACCATGTTATTGTTATTCAACATGGCTAATCGCTACTCCAATGCTCACAATGCAGTTGAGTGGAACCGTATGGTCGATAAGGGCCATACACCATCACAACTAGGTCGAAGAAGCCAACCATGTCTGAAGATCTCAAAGTTAAAGCCAAAAAGAATAATAAGATGAATCCTACATTAAGGGAGGTCACTATCGTAGAGCAACGCTCGACCTACAATAAGAGCATTGGTCCATGAAGGAAATAAGCTGGTCATTCTAACTAGGGGTGAAAACGGGACAGATAGTTCCTGCCTGATCCGGAACCGGATCCGGTTTGATCCGGATCCGAGAAGTAAATCGGATATCAGGTCGGATTCGGATCCGGATCCGGATAGTTAAAAACGGATATCGGATCGGATTCGAAGCATATATTATCTGAAAAATATGGATCGAGAACCGGATATCAGGTAATCGGGTATTCGGATATCCGGTTTTGACATTTCTATCGTGGCCTCCGTTCGGTCGTTCCCCAACCCGAAGTCCCCAAGCCCAAGGCCCAAGCCGATGATCTCCTCCAGTCCTCCCTTCCAAGTTCCCATGTGCATCCATTCCAGATCTGATTGATTTCTTCTCCAGTTCTCCCGACGCTCCCAACTCCCGTCCGGCCGTCCCCCAGCCCTGGCGGCACTGCGTTTGACTTCGACTTTCTGTCAACAAGAGCAAGAAACTAGAAGGGGCACCAGTCTTTCTCACCATGCCTTGTTAGTCTAAGATTTCGACTTTGAGGGGCAACCGGTGTTAATGGTGGAGAGGGCGAGAGATGAGGAGGAGTGGTCTGAGATACGGCTGGCGATCGAGGAGCTGTCCCCGATGGTGGAGCGTGGAGCCGGCGGCAAGCTAGTCTCGTTGTCACCTCCCACGCTGCCCTTCCTCGGCCTGTCTCACCTCCTCCTACAGGTGCTCGGTGAGTAACCAACTGCTGCTAGTACTAACCAACCCTCTCACTACTGATCAGTATATATGCTACATGCTTTCAATCTGTTAATACTTGTTCTTGATTGAAAAGCTCTCCTTTTCAGTCATGTGTACATAAGAAGATCCATATTGATTTCTGGAATGCTAGGATGCTAATTCTGGGGCTTTCAATTTAGATCTGGTGCACATGCTCCTCTGGACAATTTACATTTTATTGTAACTTCAATTAGTTTGATACTTTGATGTTTGAACAGTTTTCTATATAACAATAAGAAGGATCTTTTTTGTTATTCAACTTGGTTCGCTAAGGATCTTTTTCTATATAACATCAGATTGATCACCGTGTGTGGAAGGATTACTACGCCAAGGTCTCACTTCCTCTTTTGTTACTATTTTTTATCTATATGAGTTACTTGATGTATGATTTTATCTGCTTAAATGTTTTCTTCTCCTGCAGGTGTGATTTATAGAGATATTGTTTTGTCATTTAGTACTTCTTTAGCTCCTTACGAAATACAGAAATTGTGTTGTCATTTAGTACTTCTTTAGCTCCTTACCAATGTACAGATTGGGTTGTTGAAATGGATCGACATTTGACTGATCAAATTAGTAATATTACCTTTTGTAAAGTTTTTTGGATGTTTGATTAGAAACGTGAAAAAATGAGCCCTTGGATGTTGGATCTATTCCATATAAGGACATCTTCTTTTAACAACAAGTGGGGTAATATTTTCTGGATCAGACATATCAACTTGTCAAGTATGTTTCATCTTTCCTTTTGTTTATCAACAACTTCGCTTTCAGTGGTTGTTAAAATGATTTTCTGCTTTGCAAATATATTTATATCCATTCTAATGAAGCTGCAAGTTTTTGTATTTTGTTTCCTAATTAATTTTTTCTAGGACCTTATGCTTGTTTTATTGTTTTATCTTAGAAGTACACAGATTGAGTAAACATTACTAGTTGATTTTCTTCTTCCTGAGGAGCAAAATCTTTTCATTGGGTTGAAGAGTATGACGGCTGAGCACCCACTGTTGATATGAATGCTAAACACGTTTACCAAAATAAGTAGTAGGGGCAATAGCATCTGCTGATCTGATTGTCTGAATGACTGCCCGAACTAATTAAATTCTAAATGCTGAATGTTTGTTGGTCTTGTGGCTTTGTTTGAGATATATCTTACTATTATTGTCATGTATTCATGTGGTTTGATTCAACATATTACTTTATGTATGTGTGCATTATCCGTTCCTGATCCGAATCCGTCATATATCCGATCCGTATCCGTATCCCGAATTATCCGAATTCGTATCCGGATCCGGTTAGCCCGTATCCGGTTCCAAATCCGAGAAAAAAATATGGGTTAGGATACGGGAAGAGTAATATCCGCCCGTATCTGACCCGTTTACACCCCTAATTCTAACAACCAGTATAGGTCCAAGGGCTCTGGTGCTATCAGAACAAATGGCTATTGGTTGCCAATTTACGATGCACCTAGGCAAGATTTGCACAATTATCATACCTAGCAGAAATGCATGAATGGCTTCTACTCGGCCCAATTCCTACACTACCCAAAAGTGCTGGTCTCAATAACACCAAAGATGCTGATGGAGATGAATAGATGGCATATCAAAAGCCTGAGAACCATGTCAACATCATTTTCGAAGGCTCACGTGCCTATTCCTCAAAAAGGCAGTTTAGATTTGCATGGAGGGAGGTCAACAACATCGCCACCCAACTAGGGAAGTCAAGCTATCCAAAGTGGTCAGATGTGGTCTTGACCTTCAACAAACATGACTATTCAAAAGGTATGTCCACCCATCAAAAGCTTCCATTGGTCGTTTTTCCTACAATAAGTAATTATAAAGTAGGAAAAGTACTGGTCAATGGTGGAAGTTCTTTGGATTTGCTTTCTTAGTACTTTAGATGAGATGCAAATACCTCGTTCTAAGATATGACCATTTACAAATCCTTTCTTTGGCATAGTACATGATCCTTTCATAACACCAATCAGTCAGATAGTGCTACTAGTAACATTCAGAGATTCCCACAATTTTAGAACAGGGTTAATTACTTTTGAAATTTTGAATTGCAAGTCAGCTTACAATGCTATATTATGCAGAGCATTGCTAACTAAATTCTTGGTAGCTACTCATCATGCCTACCAGAGCATCAAAATTCTTGGTCCAAAGGGCATCATCTCTATGCAAGGTAATCATTCTACTGCACTTAATTACAATAGTAAATCGTTAGCGATTGTCAATCATTTACCGTTAAGAGATCTTAATAATGCAGAAAAGCCAATTAAGGCCGAGAAGCCTGTGAAGGTAGAACGGCTGAATGCAACTTCTCAGCACAATGAAGAAGTGAAGCAAGTGTAACTCAACCCCGATGACCAGTCCAAGAAAGATTGGATTGGGTTGAGAATGGAAGCAAAATAGGAAATGAGCTCATTGCCATCCTCTGAGCAGATGCAAATGTGTTTGCATGGAAATCATCCGATATGTTTGAAGTCCCAAGGAAGATATTGAAGCACAGGCTAGCTATATGGCTTGACAAGCGACCAGTGAAGCAAAAGCTACGATGTTTCACTTCTGATCAGCCAGAAGCCATTCAATAAGGGTTGAATAAGCACTTAGATGCTAGTTTCATTCATGAAGTTGACCACCCAAACTGGTTCGCAAACTTGGTCATGGTCAAGAAAGCGAACGGTAAGTGACGCATGTACGTTATTGTACCAGTCTAAATACTACATATCCTATAGATGATTTCCTCTTACCGCATATTGACCAACTGGTCGATTCAACTGCAGGATGTGAATTGATGAGTTTTCTAGATACTTATTCAGGCTATCATCAAATTAGTATGGCGAGAGAAGATGAAGATAAGACATACTTCATCATATAATTCGATGTCTACTACTACATATGATGCTGTTTAGGCTAAAAAATGTTGAAGCCATGAATGAGTGCCTAATGTAAAGACTTTCATAGACTAGATATGGCATAATCTAGAAGCTTACATAAATGATCTCATTGTAAAGAGCACAAAAAGCTCTGATCATTTGTCTGATTTAGTAGACATTTTTAATAATTTGAATAAACGTGGAATTAAGTTGAACCCAGAAAAGTGTACTTTTGGTGTTTCTTCTAGAACATTACTCATGGAATTGAAGTTAAATAGTCGTAAGTTGCTAGATGCACCAACAACCTATCACGTTAAATGCGTGGAAAACTGCCATGTCTTTTGATCGGTTTAATGGATTAATTTATTACTAAAAGGAATAAGGCCTTCTTTGAATTATAGTCATAGATATAACCGTTGTGTTAAATGAGCCCCCAAATATGGGCATACTTTTATAGAGACTTTAACCACAAAATATTGACCTGGTCAATAATCCTTGTTATTACCCTTTCATCAATTTATGTAGGAACCAGAATCTCATCATTGCAAGTTGAGTTGAAAATATTGTCCACACAAAAAATATGCATGATGTGTGCTCATTGTTGAATAGGGTTTAATTTCAATAGGTTTGTTGATATTGTATAAAATGCTAAAAAAGGATGTCGGATAGAGGTCATTAATTGGCTTGTACATCAGATCCTTAAACATACAAGAGGGCTACATATTGGTCAGATCAAATATATAAAGCACCTTTTAAAATTGAAGTTTTGGTTCTTTCTGAATATACCTATATGGAATAAACTTTGTGCACTCACATCAAGATAACATGTAGGAACAGATTTCCTTTAAGTATATAAGTAAAAAAGAACTGAAGCTTATAAACAATTAATATTGAGGGACTAAAATCAGGAAATGTGTGTGTTCAATGATTGAACGCACAAAACTAATTAGCTATGGTTTCCCTTTGTGTACATCTTTGCTTGATCGACTTGCATTGCTATGCTTTCTCCTGCAGGAAGCTGTTTACTGATTCTTGAAGAACTAGGTTACTTTTATTTTGGTTGGTTAGTAAAAGAAGTAAAGGCCTCTACTTCCAAAGCTATATATACACATGCAATTAGTATCAGGACGAAAGCTTTTTAAGGAAAGCTATATTCCGAGGTAGAGGAGAGAAAGAAGGAAGAAAGGACACGATGGTGCGGCTTTCTTGGCTCTTCCGATGGATTTGTCGTGCATGTGAGGTGCCAGAGGCATAAATGGCATCAGGGCCAGGCGACGGCTCGACGATAGGTAGCATGGTAGATGGGATGAGGCACCGCACAAGTCCCATGGCTTGGCACGGCTTGGTTGATGTGAGGAGGTGTGGGGAGGGCTGGCGGCCGGTGACGGCTAGGAAGAGCAAGGTGACGAAGCAGCTGACAAGTAGGCCCGGACAGGAAGGGGCTAACGAGCGGGTCCAAACTGATAGAGAGGGGAAGCAACAGAGCCCTAAAGGGAAAGTGTATTGGCTGGGAGTACGCCTTCTCTCTGGAGCAAGGATTAAAATCTCGTTTTCGCTTAAAATCTCGAATGGGACCGGAGAATGAAATTTCGGTGAGATTTAGAAATTTTAGACAAATTCTGGACAAACTGGAAAAACAGAATTTCAAATCCGGGTTGTTTTGAGGCGAGATTTTCGAGATCTCAGGTGGAATTGCTGAGATCTCAGCGAGATTTGAATGTCACGACAAATAGCTCAAATGATGTCAAAAAATTTTAAACTTTTTTTGGACATTTCTGACACATTGATGATATTGCCATAAAAATTTCAGATGATTATCAAATGTGAGGAATTTTGAAAAATTAAAACATTGCTACTATCCTAATAAAACGCTGACCGGCAAGTTTGAACCTAATGAAAAATGAAACAAATAACGTTAGAAAATTTTGAAATTTTTGGTGCATGGTTATGATGCATAACTAATGTTCTCATAAAATTGTTAGTTAATGACAAAGTTCATGAATTTTTAAAAATTCAAACAGTGCTACTGTCCTGATAAAAGCTTTACGGTAAATTTCAACCAAATGAAAAATAGAATAAACCATGTTAGAAAATTTTAAAAAATTTTGTGGATGATCCTGATATATTATCAATGTTTTTATAAAATTTTTATCTAATGATCAAGCTTCAAGAAGTTTCAATAATTCTGACAGTGCTATATAGAAGTTTCAATAATTCTGACAGTGCTATATCCTCATAAAAATCTGATGATCAATACATATATTTGCCTTAGCAATAAAAAAATGTTTAAAATTTTTAAAAATTTTGCATAAGGGTTTTAAGGAAATTCTTAAGATATCATAAAAATCTTGAATCATGATCACACTACAGTGAATTTATAAAATTCTTACAAGTACAGTGTACCATTTATGTTCTTTCTGTTTTTTATTTTTGAAATATAACAAATGAAGTTCAATGCATACATAGATTCCATTGAGCAAAAAAAAGTTCAAAATTTTTAAAAATTTTATATAATGGTAATGAGTCAATTATTAATATCTCATAAAAGTTTTGGATCATGATCACAGACAATGTTACTATCCCAATTATGTTCATTCTGTTTTTGATTTTTTAAAGATAACAAATGAAGTTAAATTATTTTGAAACTATTTTTGTATGATCCTAAACTTCTTAGGATGGTACCATAAATTTTTCACATCATGATAAAGCACGTACAATTTTATAAAAATCTAACAATGTTTTTGAAATTTTTAAAAAAAGTCTCAAAAAATCGTTTTTTCAACAATTTTTCATAGGAGATGACTTTCTTAAGGGTTATTGATTAATTTCCAGTCAAATCTGGTCATCAAACATCAAATTTCGGTAAAAAATGGTGATATCTTGGCGAGATTTCGCTGAGATTTTCAAGATTACTGGAGCAATTTAATTTTTTTTACTCCAATCGGCATTGCAAAAATCGTCCACATCCGGGAACCGAGATCTCATGAAATTTCAGTGAGATTTGAATCCTTGCTCTGGAGAAGATGCCTTTTAACTAGCGCGCTTTCCAATTTCGAATTAAACCAAATTTCAATTTAAGTTTTAAATTTGCACCTAGGAGCTCCTGGAATTTCTAGAGCTACTAAACTAGCTCTAAATTTTATAAAAAGTTTTTAGAGTGATCTTGAGATAGTTCTTATCATTTTGTAATCTTTTTAGAACTTAATAAGTCCCATGATTTTCTAAAAAATTCATTTAGTGCTTCAGTCTTAATACAATATCCAGTATTTGATTTTTCAAAAGCATTAATTAAACTCCAAAATTCATGAAACTTTTTGTTGAGGCTCTTTCGATTAATTAGAACTTAAATAAAATATTTTTAGACTTTGAAATATCTTGAATTCAAAGCTTAAAAATTAGAACATCAACTAGGTTATTTGGAAAGCATTTTCTTTAAATGCCAAACATTCAAAAAATCTAGGAAAATGCTAAAATTCATATTAACTTAGAAAATCAACTTGGAAGCTTTATTATTTCAATTTGGAAAAAATTTGAGCTATTACAATAACATAGAGGACTTGACTGAAGAAAGGCTTTGGTAGCTTTGGAAGACATTGAGATGCATAAACACAAAGTTGTCAAAGCTTACAATAAGAAAGTTCGGGTTAAGACTTTCAGGCTGATGAGTTGGTATGGAAAAGCATTTTACGTGTTGGAACTAGAGATAATTGATTCGATAAATGATCTCCGATATGGGAGGGTCCCTATCCTATTCATGGCTAGTACCAGAAAACTCATATATCCTGGAAACAGTAGAAGGAACTATATTGCCTAAAGCAATAGATAGGAAATATCTAAAGAAGTATCACCCCAACATTTAGATTAATGCCTAAATCAGCAAAAGAATGCCATGATAGAAAGGCGACTAGTCTTTAAAGTAAATTTGTTGTTATACAAATATATGTCTAACATCTACTGTTATAGACAAAATTTAAAGGAACAAGCCTTTTTTTCTATTGATATTGGCAAAATAGTGTGACTAGTCACTTTTAGGGGTGTTTCGCATAGCTTCAGCTCCATCAAAATCCTTCGAGTTGGTGGAGCAGGATATTCCTAACTCCAAAAATTTATGGAGTTGGAGATATGGGTTTGGCAAAGCTCTAGATCCCAGCTCCACATCAGATTTGGAGCTTGTAGGCTAAAATAAAATAAATTAATTTTATATTTTTAGTCTAAAATGTAAATAAGATGACTCACCTAAACACTTTTAATGTATCCACAGCTCCAGCTCCATAAATTCTGGAGCTAGAAATACCCTGCTCCACCAACTCTATATATTTTGGTAGAGTTGGAGCTGTGCCAAACACCCTAAGAGTGCTTAGGTAGGTCATCTTATTTACATTTCAGACTAAAAATATTAGCTTAATTCACTTTACTTTAGCCTATAAGCTCTAGATTTGAGGTGAAGCTAAGATCTCTAGCTCTACCAAACAAGGCTTTATATAAGAAATTTGGGCTTTTATACCAAAGTTAAGAGAAAAAGGAAAATCCTAAATCTTGGTCTTCTAGGCTTCATAGACTTTCTCATCTTTTGTAATAAGAGGATTAGTTAATGTGTCCTCGAATGTCTTCAAGATTCGCCTTTTCATCTTGACTTCCTTAACTAGGCTAATGGAATCATGAGCAAGGCCCATAATATCATAGAGGAAGCCATCCTTTGCTTCCTCAGAATCGATCGTTGCAGTTTGATCAGCAAGGGTATCCATACGACTCTCCATTGCCTCAAGCGCTTCTAGGGCCTTGTAGAACATTAAAGAGAAGAATGAGGTTGAGAGCTAACTCTCCTTCCCGAGTGGCAAAGAGTGTACTCTGATGGCAACAGATGATCAGGTCAAGCTAGCGGATTAAAGCAATGACTACCTGGGGAAGGAGAGCATGGTGCAATTGGAGATTCTTTGGATGGTAATTGTCCACCACCTATGTAATGTTGTGGCCAGACAGTTCAATATGAATAGATGAGAGGAAGGAGAGGATGATTAGGGGTGAAAATGGGATGGATAATTCCCGCCCGATCTGGAGCCGGATCCAGTTAGAATCGGATTTGGGAAGAAAAACAGATATCGGGTCAAATTCGAATCCGAATTTGGATATTTGAAAACGGATATCGGATCGGATTCAGAGCGTACACTATCCAAAAAATGTGGGTCAGGAACCGGATATCGGATATTTGCATTATTCAGATATCTAGATTTGAAATGCGAGTCTCTCGGTTGTTAGTCAGATAATCACTCGGTCCGACGGTCCCCAACCAAAGTTACCCAAGCCTCTCGCCATTCGGTCCCTAAGCCTGAAGACGCCCTAGCCCCAAGCCAAGCCTAGATCTAAAATTCTTCTGCCAATCTGTCATCCCCCTGGCCGGCGTCTACCCCTGATGGCTCGACCAGTGCTCCCCTTGGCCGGCGTCTCTTCCTGGCCGGCGCTCCAACTTCCCTCGGCGTCATCTCCCCTCGGCCCGTGCTCTCTACCTTCGACCCGCGGTGTCTCCCCTTGGCCCATGCTCTGATCCCCCCGGTGGCATCTCCCTCTGGCCCGCGGCGTCTCCCCCCAGCCCGCACTCTGATCCCCCCGGTGGCGTCTCCCTCTAACCCACGGCGTCTCCCCTCGAGCGGCGCTCTGACCCCCTCCCAGACGGCGTCTCCCCCCGGCCCGCGCTCTGACCCCCCTCCTCGGCGGTGTCTCCCCCCAGCCGGTGCTCCGGCTCCTCGCCGCTCGCCTTCACCAGATCGCATTCCAGGGGCGGCACTTGCAGATCCTTTAGCAAGATTGTTGGAAGAAAGGTATAATTTGGGCAAGCATATCCTCTTATACATTTGTTTCCAGCTGTTGATATATATGACCTTACTAATGTATATTTTTTTGTTTGTGTAACGTGGTTTGCTGATAAAATGAACCCATGCCCAGTTGGTCCTCATCCAATGCTGCTGGACTCCTCTAAATACTAGAAACATAACACATGTTTGATAGTAAACTTTGATTGATATACTACTAGAAACATAACACATGCTTTGTCGACATCATTAAGTGATTGCCAGGATTAATCATTATCCTCTGCAAACCACATACTGCTTGCCTTGCCATTGAGCAAGGATGCTGGTTTACCGTCTGGCTATGAGAGACCAGACACAAGTATACTTCTGGAACATGTAATTGTAACTCATTAGTTTTCAATAGTGAGTATGTAGAAATGGGAGTACGTTGTTTGAAAAGGGAGTATGAAGCATTGGCTTCATGGGGCATGCCATTTGAAATGCAAGCACATTGTTTTTAAAAGAAGCATATCAATTGAAATGGGGGTATATTGCTTTAAAGGGAGTACATAACACATGAGTCGTGTGTGTATAAAGGCAACAAATACACTTTTGGAAAAGTACACAATTACGTTGATGCATTGTGCCTGAAAGAAAAAGAACGATGAGATATAGAATATAAATACAAGAAAATTCCTTAATTTTGATAGACATGAACTGTGTATCTCAGAATGAAGTAGAATATGTCTCAGTATGTTGTTGTCAATGGCAATGACAACCAGTTATCTACAGAAACATAACACATGCTTGATAGTAAACTTTGGTTGTCAGCGTGAATTTGCTACTTGTACAAGGAAACCTTTCTTAGTGGTCTCAATGTTTATTTCAATGATTTTTTTCTATACTAGGAAGAACATGGCATCTGCATCGAGTGCTACTACAAGTATAAGTGTAAGTGTATCATCGATAGTACTAAGTCAAGCTATTCCAAGAATGGGTAGTGGGCCTAATGGCACAGAAGATACAAACCCTGCTGCTATTGTGCAAGTGGGAGGGACAGATGATGAGCCTCAAGTAAAGAAATAGAAGAAGAGTACATCATGTGTCTGGGATCACTACACCAAGTATTCTATAACAACTACGGAGGAAGGAAAAATATTGTTCAACAGTGGGCCAAATGCAACCATTGTATTTACAAAGCTAGACATGAGAGTGCAAATGGTACAAAGGTCTTTTGGAACCATTTGAAGAACAAACATAACTTGAAGCCAAACCAATAGCAGCTCAAACTAGAAAAGAATACTGAGGATGATTCTAGTGTGGTTGAGCCTTACAGGTATGACCAAGAAATCAGTTTGATGGAATTTTATTTGGCCATAATCATGCATGAGTATCCTTTTAATATTGTTGAGCATGAATATTTTATTGAGTTCATCAAATCTTTGCGTCCCAACTTTCCAATAAAGAGTCGTGTCACTATTAGGAAGGAACTAATGGATATCTTTGAAGAAGAAAAGAATAAATTGCTTGAATGTTTTAAATCTGTTTAGTGCCACTTTAGCACAACTATAGGCATGTGGACATCAAATCAGAACAAAGGATATATGTGTGTCACTGTTTATTGGATTGATCACAATTGGTGTATTCAGAAAAGAATTGTCAATTTCATGCACGTAGGAGGTCGGCACACGGGTGCTAAGCTATCTGAAGCATTTACTCCTAGCATTATGAGATGGTACATTAAGAAGAAACTATTTTCTCTAACTTTGGACAATGCATCATCAAATGAAGTGTGTGTTAAAGATGTAATTGCTGAACTAAAAACACAAAGTCCCCTAATATGTGATGGGATGTTCTTTCATGCGAGATGTGGTAATCACATATTAAATCTTGTTGCTAGAGATGGCTTGCAAGAAATTGCATCTGTAGTTCATCATATTCGATCATTTGTAGCAACTGTAAATGGCTCTCCATTGCAGTGGGAGGAGTTCCAAAAATGTATATCTCAATGTTAGTTGGATACAAAGAGGGATGTCTCATTAGATGTTACAATGAGGTGAAATTTCACTTATCTTATGTTGTGGGATGCCCTATATTATAAGAAAGCTTTTGAGCGACTTGTGTGCATGGAACATTGTAGGTATGAGAATATAGCTCCATCGGTTACTAAAATGAGAAAAGGTATTGATATTTTGTAAGTGCTTAAAGAAATTCCATGATGTCACTGAGCTATTCTCGATACTTTATATCCAACGACAAATATGTTTTATCCATATTTTTGTGATATTAAGCTTTTGATTTTTGAGTGGTGTACTAGCACTATACCACTATTAGTAAGATGGCATTTTCTATGCACGCTAAGTTTGAAAAGTACTGGAAGAAGTCAAACATTACTCTTTCTATGGCTTACTTTCTTGACCCTAGGAGAAAGAGGAAGTGCATAGAATTTTACATGAAAAAGATTTATGGTTAGGTATTTGTATGAAGTTGAACTTGAAGAATTTACTAAAATTGTCAAGCAGTTGTATGATGCATATGCTTCTTCTTACTCAAAGAGTACTAGCGCACCTAGTGTGACTTTTAAACCAGAAGAGGACTCTATGGAAGAAGAAAATGATGAACTTGAGAACTTCTTGTGAAATCATGTGCTGAAAAATTGGCTGAGTAATGAAATTGGCATTGCAAAGTGGTTTTGGTTATAGCATGTGTGGTGCTTGTACATATGCTGTTTGAGATGATTAATTGATATGCTGTGATAGCATGTTAATGGTTTTGCTTGATGCAATGCGCTCGTGTGAGTGGTTGCATGGATTGACCTTGAGTCAAGTCGTGGACTTGTGCTCGGAATTGTTTCTTGCTTATTCATGTGCAGGTGTTGCTCGAGGGCGAACGTGGTCGATGACGGGACCAGAACTAGATTCATGGAGGAACTGAGGTTCAGGACTAGATTCAGGGAGGAATCGAGGTCTTGGTAGTCAAGGATGTCATGTGGGACGTTTGGGCTAGAGAACATGCACATGAAGGCTGGTTAGTCACGTGAGTATGGCATGTGGGCTGTACACGCGTGCAAGAGTTGTATTTGGCCATGTTTGTACCAGGTTGAGATGTATACGAACTCTTTCCATGTTGGAGTGGAGTTGTATTCAATCTCTTTCGGATTGCTCTGTATAAATAGGGGGAGGTGTCTCCTGTTTATTCTTGAGCGCTGAGGTTTTAGGGTTGTACTCTTTTGTTTGAGTACTATAACCAGATGAAAAATAAAAATCCTTCTTGTGTCTCCAGCGGCTGGCGATTTTTGTTTTGCTCTTGGCAGCTGTGCATTGCGGTGTTTTTGTTTGCTCCTAGTACGACAACTGGAAGGCAGCGTAAGGAAACAAATCAAGAGCCTAGCAACTAGAAGTCTTGTCATGCATGTATGCATGAAGTCAGATCCGTCGATGTTATTTCTCGTTTTCATCATTACTTGATTCATCCATCTTGCAAAGGTAATATATCTTGATTTGTAGATCTGATCGATTTGATTTTTTTGGGTGAACTTTAGAATTGAACCTAGTTTCTACAGTTAAAATTTCATATCAATCCAACGGTTGGATCTTTAGGAATTACTATTTTAGTGAATGTATATCCTTCCATTCTTGCTTTGGTCCGCGTCTGGCGATTTAGTCATATTGTGAAGGCAATATCTCAAGATCCGTTGGTCCGATTGAGTTGATTATTTTTGGGTTAGCTTTAGAATTGAATGTAGTTTCTACAGTTAAAATTTCACATCGATCTAATGGTTGAATCTTTAGAAATTAATATTTTAGTAAACATATGTCAGTCTGGTCGCCCAACTGCTCGCCTGGTCGCCCGACTGCTCTACTGGTCGTCCGACTGCTCTACTGATCGGCCAGACTACTCTACTGGTCTACCGACTGCTCTCTTAGTCGTCTGACTGTGTAAATTGGTCTCCCAACTGCGTGAACTGGTCTCCCGGCTACGTGAACTGGTCTCCAACTGTGTGAACTGGTCTCCTGACTGTTCGCCGTCTGCATGAATTGGTCTCCAAGCAATTTGAGTTTAAATTGGGGTGTGTTAGAAAAACAAAGTCCAAAATTTTGATTTTACCTTCCGCACGATCATTCACCCCCTCTAATTGCTACATTAGTATATTTCGATCCTACAAGTGGTATCAGAGCCAAGTTTTTCTAATTATATTAACTAGTGATTAGAAACCATAGCGATGGATAGGTATTCGGTGTTGATTTTCAGTTTTGGAAAGCAAAGATGGAGGCATACATTCAAGCTCAGGGCTTTGCAATTTGAGAGAAGGTATACAAGCCATATCAAGTTCCTGAGAATGATGAAGTCAATGACACCAATCGAGCACATGTTGAAGCAAACAGTAAAGCACGGAATTTGATTATCCAAGGATTGGGAAAAAGTGACTTCGACCGCATGATCCATCTCAAGTCTGCATATGAGGTATGGAAATCTCTTTGTGTTACCATGAGGGTTCTAACACTATCAAAGAGGTTCGTCAAGATATATATAAGAAAGAATATATGTGATTTGAGATGAAGCCTGGTGAGTCACTAGATGATTTCTTTGCACGTTTCAATAAGATTCTTAGCAATTTACGTGCTGTTAGGGTTTTTTTTGATGAGGCTACTAATGCTAGATAACTGCTTGGTGCATTAGACATGTCTATTTGGGAGATAAAAGTTACATCCATTAGAGAATCAACTGTCATGAGTAAACTTACTGTAGATGTTCTTGCTAGGAAGACTGATCATAAATCAATTGCATTGACCTCTCAATCTAGCATGTCTCAGAATAATGTTTTTTCAAGTTTTGCTTTATCTTCTTTGTCTTCACTAACCGATGAACAGATTGAGGAATTTCCAGAAGAAGACTTGGCACTACTCTCTTCTCGTTTTAATAAAACTTTGCAGAATGTGAGAATGAGGAAGAGAGTTGGTGGTGGCCCTCCAAGATGCTATGAGTGTGGTGATCTCAACCACATCCGTTCAAATTGTCCTAAACTTGCAGGTAAAGCATCAAGGGAGGAGAATGACAAGGACAGGAGAAAAGAGAAGAAGAAGACTACCTCAAGCAGTAGCAAGAAGAGAAGCTTTGTGAATCGCAAAATTGTCCACCGAGTCCTTTCCACTCTTGAACAAGTCAATTTTAGCGATGTGGATTCAGAGAGCAGTTAAGATGACACAACAGCTCCAAGCAAGCATGAATTGACAGGGTTGTGTCTCATGGTTAGAAGTGATAAAAGCTTCACCGAGGACGATCATGATAGCGACTTTAATGAGGTAGAACCTTCTTATGATGAATTAGCTATTGTTGTTGCTCGTCTTGGTAAATTGCTTAATAAACGTGACAAGAATATTAAGAAACGTGATGTTGTTGTGGAATCTTTGAATGCTGAAATTGCTAGATTTAAATCTTTGATTCCTGATGATGATGCTTGCAAATCATGTGACTTGATTTACAATGAGCTTACCTTGCTTAAGAAAGAACATGTTACCTTGTTAGAGCAAGTCAATGCCGAAAAGAAGGAAAATGAGAAACATATAAAAAATGCTAGCTGTTCAACTGTTGATTCGCATGATACAACTCACTGTTCTAAATGCTCCACACTAGAATTGAAGTTGCATGATGCAAATGCTAGGGTTTCTCAAATGACAGATGCTCTGCTCACTCATGAGGTTCTTTCATGCTCAACCTATCGCAAACAAAAAGAAAAAGTGGACGTTCCCTGTAAAAACTATTTAACTCTTTCTCGAAAGGTTGATTACTTGGAAAAATCTTTAGAACGTTTCACTAAAGGAAAGAAAAACCTAAACATAATTCTGGATCAATCAAGAGTTAACACTCATAACAAAGGTTTAGGTTTTGATTCTTATACTCATCATAAATCACATGCTCCCACTGTTGTTAAGGCACTTGAAAGTGGAAATTTTGAAATTGTCAATGAGCCTAAGAAAATTGTTTTTAAGTCTGCTGGTGTTTTGCCTTCTATTATGATGAATGCAAATGTTGCTTCTGTTTCTAAAGCTAAACATCATGTTAAGTACACTTGCATTCATTGTGGTAGAGATGGACATTTAGTAGATTTTTGCTTTAGGCTAGCCAAACAGCAAAAGAAAGAAAAGGCTAAGGCTAGGTCTAATTTCAGACAGGCACGTTTTACTCCTCATTTTGTGCCTAGGTTGATGCAAACACCTTTTGTTGCAAGAAACTTGGGAAAGGGCAAATCTGATTTTGTGAACAAGCATGCTCGTGTTGTGCCTACTCGTCGTGTGTCTCAGTACTAGATTCCTAAACATCTTATTTCTAACCCCAGTACTGAGGCCTCGACATTCTCTGTTTTTATGTAGGCTTCTCGCGCGAGGAAGGAGAACATTTGACTAGTTGATTCCGGATGCTCACGCCACATGTCGGTGATAAGAATTGGTTCTCCTCCCTCACTCGTGCATCTCGTGCTGAAAGTGTTACTTTTGGAGATGCTTCTTCCACTCCTATTGTGGTAAAATGTACAGTAAAGGTAAATGACAAGTTTATGTTCAAGGATGTGGCTCTTATTGAGAACTTGAAATACAACTTGCTTTCTGTCTCTCAAATGATTGATGAAGATCTCGAAGTATGTTTCAAGAAAAATGAATGCAAAGTTTTAGATGCTTCAGGTGATCTTGTGTTCACGATTTCACGCTTTGGAAGAGTATTTAAAGCTGATTTGATGCATCACTTTCTTCTAAGCATAGGTGTCTAGTTACCAATGTTTCTAAAGATTTATTCTTTTGGCACCGTAGACTTGGTCACGTTGGTTTTGATCATCTTACTCGTGTAAGTGGTTTATATCTTATACGTGGCTTGCCTAAGCTTAAGGGTAATAGCGATTTAGTATGCTCTTCTTGTAGACATGGTAAGATGACTGCAGATTCACATCCACCTCTTACCATGGTGATGACAAACGCTCCAAGACAGCTACTACATCTTGACACGGTTGGACCTTCTCGTGTTCAATCTTTTGGAGGCAAATGGTATGTACTGGTTATTGTTGATGATTATTCTAAATACTCTTGGGTTTATTTTATGGTATCTAAAGATGAGGCTTTTAGTCATTTTATAAGTCTTGTTACTAGATTATCTGTTGATCACCCAAGAGCACTTATAGCTATCAGAAGTGATAATGGAACTGAGTTTAAAAATTCTTCTTTTGATCACTTTTGTGTTGAGAAAGGAATTGATCATCAATTTTCTTCACCAAGAGTGCCTCAACAAAATGGTGTAGTTGAAAGAAAGAACATAACCTTAGTTGAGATGGCTAAAACTATACTAGATGAACATCACACTCCTAGAAAGTTTTGGGCTGAAGCAATCTCAACTACATGCTATGTTTCTAATAGAGTGTTTTTAAGATCGAAGCTAGGCAAGACTTCTTATAGCTTCGTTTTGGTCATAGGCCTAGTGTATCTCATTTCAGAGTTTTTGAAATATGAAAATCTTGATAAATTTGAAACTAGATCAACTGATGGTATTTTTCTTGGATATCCTGCTCACACACGTGGCTATCGTGCACTTGTTTTAGAGACTAACAAAATTGTAGAAACCTGTGAAATTACTTTTGATGAGGCTAGTCCTGGCACTAGTCTAATTGATGCAAGTACAGAAGCATATGTTCAGGGGGAGAGTATCTTTCTTGATGATGTTGATGATGATTTTGAGGATGAAGTGTTGATTCCTATTGCACATCCAGATGTAGCACCTTTAGCACCTACCACTACATCACCTACAGCTGAGCATCCTCAAGCCACAATATCTTCTGTATATGCTGAAAATGAAGAAGGAGAACGAGAAGTTTCTGAAGTTATAGCTCCTTTGCACATTCAAAAGAGACATCCACCTGAACAAATGATTGGAGATTTGAATGAGAGAGTCACCCGATCCAGGTTTATTGCTTCTGATTCTCATGCTCACTCTGCTTTTGTTGCTTCTTTTGAACCCAAAGATATATCTCATGCATTAACCGATTTAATCTTGGATCAATGCCATGCATGAGGAATTAGAGAATTTTGAACGTAATAAAGTCTGGAAACTTGTTCCACCTCCTCCTGATTTTAATATAATTGGAACTAGATGGGTTTTCAAAAATAAACAAAGTGAGGATGGTGTTGTTGTCAGGAATAAAGCTAGATTAGTTGCTCAAGGATTTACTCAAGTTGAAGGTTTAGATTTTGATGAAACCTTTGCTCCTGTTGCTAGAATTGAAGCCATTAGAATTCTTTTAGCATTTGCTGCATCTAAAGGTTTTAGATTGTATCAAATGGATGTGAAAAGTGTTTTTCTTAATGGATATATTAATGAGGCGATATATGTTAAGCAACCACCTGGTTTTGAAAATCCTAAGTTTCCAGATTATGTGTACAAATTGTCAAAAGCTTTGTATGGATTAAAACAAACCCCTAGAGCATGGTATGATAGGCTAAAAACCTTTTTACTTGAAAAGGGGTTTACAATGGGAAAAATTGATAAAACTTTCTTTTTACTCAAGCAAGGCATTGATCAACTATTCGTTCAGATTTATGTTGATGATATTATCTTTGGTGGTTCCTCTCATGTTTTAGTATCTAAGTTTTCAGAAACCATGAGGAAGGAATTTGAGATGAGTATGATGGGTGAGTTAACTTATTTTTTGGGACTGCAAATCAAACAAACAAAGCAAGGTACTTTTGTTCATCAAAGTAAGTACACAAAAGATTTGCTTCGTCGCTTTGGGATGGAAAACTGCAAGCCGATCATGACACCCATGGGAGGCACTTGCACACTTGATCCGGATGAAGATGGTGAGATGGTTGATCAAAAGGAATATAGAAGCATGATAGGTTCACTGTTATATCTCACTGCATCAAGGTCGGATATTCAATTTGCTGTGTGCTTGTGTGCTCGCTTTCAAGCTTCCCCACGTGTTTCACATCGACAAGCTGTCAAGCGGATTTTCAGGTATCTTCATGGTACTCAAGACTTTGGCATATGACTTTCTGCTTCCTCATGCATTAGTTTAAGAGCATTCTCTGATACTGATTTTAGAGGTTGTAGAATTGATAGAAAAAGTACATCTGGCTCATGTCACTTCTTGGGTAATTCTCTTATTGCATGGTCATCTAGAAAACAATCTTCTGTTGCACAATCAACTGCTGAATCTGAATATATGGCTGCTACTAGTTGTTGTTCTCAAATTCTTTGGATAGTAGCTACACTTAAAGATTATGGGGTTAATTTGGATAGTGTTCCTCTTTTGTGTGATAACACTAGTGCAATATGCATTGCTAAGAATCTTGTGCAATATTCTAGAACAAAACACATTGAGATCAGATTTCACTTTCTTAGAGATCATGTAGAAAAGGGAAATATTGTGCTTCATCATGTGGATACTGAACATTAATTGACAGACATCTTCACAAAACATTTGTCTTCTTCTCGTTTTGCTTTTATTCGGGGAGAACTTGGGTTGGTTCATCCGATGGGCTATTTTTGAGGGGGAGTTTTTGAAATTTTTGTAATATTTTGTAACATGCTTTTTATTTTGTGTGTTTCTTAAATGAAAAACAAAAAAAATGAAAAACAATGAAAAAGTACTGAGCATTGTATTTCATAAACATGTCATTTAAAGCCATGCTTATGTTTCAAGATCTTTGCAACTTCATATTCATGCACATATGGTGTAGTTTATGACATGACTATTTAAATGGAATGAAAACTTGAATTAAATCTTGTCATGGTTGAACTTTCTTGGCTATCTTGATCCTGCTCAAAGAGTGCTAAATATGAAAGTTAAGTGCTAAAGTTACAAGAGTGATTGTTGATAAATGTAAGAACAAGGTTATGTACTATCGCACTTTTTCTTTACGAGACTGCTTATCATTGCACTTTGATATGAACTTGGAAGAGGTTATGTATGACCGAAACCATGAAACCTTAAGCTTGTGACTGCTTGGCATGATTGAAAAGTAAGGCTGATGGTGCATGTAATTCCTTGCAATTGTTATTGTTGCAATCAATTAATGAATCAGTTTTTCAAGCACAAATAAAGTGCATAAAAAATTCAATGTTTTTAGGTTTTAAGATTGTTGAGAAAGGGAGATCATGCCATGCAAAAAAAATTGTTAATAGTACTTGCTTTCTAGTTATGCTTACTCTACATTGTTTCTGTGTAGATTTTAGGGTGCAAGTATTTTTGATAGCATGACTTGGTGATGAAATTGTTACATTTGTGCATGACTTATAATGCTCAATACATAAAAAAGACAAACTAAAAATAAACAAAAAGATTTTGTTCTCTATTTTGTATTCTTGATGAATCCATTGTCAAAGGGGGAGAATTTTGGACACATATAGCACATTCACACACATTTTTCTTTCTTTATTTTTTCTTCTTTTTAGGGGGAGATTATTTCTTCTTTTTAGGGCTCATTTGGAAACACTGTTCCCGGTCGGGATCCCGGCCCATTCCCGGGTTTTGGAAACCACTGGGCTAAATCTCCCCGGACCGGTGAAAATCGCGTTTGGGGCCCCACGAGACGAGGTAATCTCGGCCTTTTCCGCGCCGTTTCCCCGCAGAAACATTCCACTCCTCCTCAGGTCGGGTTAGGGTTCCCCGTCTCGGGCTCTCGACCCGTCTCGCGTGTCGCCTGCTCTCGCGAGCGTTGCCTCCCCTCTCGCGAGCATCGCCTCCGCCCTCATTGCCTGCCCTCGTGACCTCACCTTCGCCCGTGTCGCCTCCTCTCTCGGCCCCTCTCGCGAGCGTCGCCTCCGCCCTCATTGCCTACTCTCGCGACCTCACCTCCGCCTGTGTCGCCTCCTCTCTTGGCCCCTCTCTCTCCGCTACCGCCGCCGCCTGCAAGAGATCCAGGCCAGACACAGCCAACGGAGGGGGCAGCTAAGAGATCTAGGCCGGACACTTCCAACGGAGGTGCCGCCGGTGGGAAGCGCTCGAGAGGTAACGCCCCGCCGCCCCCATCTCTCTCCCGTCCCCTATCCGCATATGCTTGTAGATATTGTTAGATTTCCATTGTGTTGTGTGGACTATACGGCTGGATCTGCAAGCCTCGACGCTCTATAGGGTTGTTCTAGGGTTTGTTCTGCGAGCTAGGGTGTTGTGCCCATTAATCAAGCTTGTCCAAGTTCTAGGGTTTGCTCGAGAAGTTGATCTAGAAGGAAATAAAATTTATCACCAAAATTGCAACAAGAAGAAACATGCATACACAATGTATTTATCACAAAATTGCAACAAGAAGAAACATGCGTACACACTAGAGGTTGTCTTTGATCATGTTCGTAAAAGAAGAGGTCGATCGTAGATTTGTTTAAGTTGCTATGATCTATGAGTTAGTTGCTTAATAGCCCATAGAAGCATAGGGATCTGGAGAATGGTTGTGAGTTAGTTGTTTTTCTTTGTCATTCTTCAAGCACTCCTTTTATATGTCAATCTCCAAGTGATTCAATAGAGCCCTGCACCAAGTGATTCAAGGAAATTAGGTGTATAGCATGTACGTTCTCGGGCTATGTCGATTGTTAGTGTATTAGAATGTGGCGATTTTCAATGATTGTAAAACCATTTGAGTTTTCTAGTAAGATGGGACATTGAAAATCAATGAATACTAATACATTTACATTGTCCTGTTACCCACATACTTGTAAAATACATTCTTCTTGAAACATTAAAATGAACTTGATCTCATCCAGTCTTTGGTGCTGCAATTGTCTCTTGAACTTGATCTGCCACCAACCATATACTCTGCCTTTGTCACAAAAACCGAAACCCAAAACCATTTTTGTCAAGAGCTATTTCTATATACTCTGCCTTTGTCACAAAAACCAGAAATCCAAAACCATTCCTCGACAAAGAAAATGAAAAAGTAGCTATTTCTATATACCTGTTTGGTCAGTTCTTATTTTTGTCCCAAAAAGTTCATATACCACTGTAAATATTCAGTCTTAATTGGAAGCTAACATAAGAACTAAGAAATGAAGTAGTGTGAGAGCTCTGTTTCTAATATGTAGTCATTTAGTTTAAAATGGGGATGTAGTTTTCCGTGAGACCACAGAGAGATAAGAAAAGAAGCAGCTGATATAAGATTTGTAGTTGCATAATTGCGTATATATGTTACTTTTATTAGTTGACAATTTCAATCCGTTCTCCCAAGAATAAAAAATGTTTTATTCAAAAACAAATTCAATGCTGAGGTGGAATCCATATATTTAGTTATTGATTTCTGTATAAGTTCTTATCACAAACAGGGAAAAGGTGATCTTCCTGTCTTCTTGGTTTGCTGTCACTGTCATGCTGCATCCTAAGATAAATACTAGCAAAGGTAAACTACATGGAAGTGGTAAATTTTTATCCCGTACATGGAATTAGTTTACATTTTCCATTTGTTAGGAGAACATATAAATCTTCTAAAGCAGCCTCTAGTGGTCATACATTTGTGAATTGATCAACGTTTGGGGCAAAAATATGGAGTTTATCAGATTTGGATAGTCTGGCAGAGAATACCAATACATCACTCCACCATGTAGTCATATTTGTGGAGTACTACATGAGTATTCCTAACAAACATCAAGATGAAACCTGGTAGCTGAGGGCTCTTATATGATGCTACCCCCAGTACATTTCTGTTGTTGTAAACATAGTACTCCACTTAAGCATAGCTAGAGCTAATTGTGAAATTTCCACAACCCATTCTTACAAGAATCAAATGTTATTGTGAAGAATACAAACTTTAACAACTTCAATAGCCCATTCTTACTAGAATTAGATGTTCTTGCAAAGAATATTTTAGAAAATATTGTGAAAATTTTGTATGCTGCTAATTGGCATGGTTTGCAAAGTCTGTATTTCTTATAAAGGTGCATTGGATATTTATCAGTATTATTTCAACAAATTTTTTTTATTTATCAGCAAATGTAGTGACTAGTGATCAATTGACTGTTAACTGTAGCTTCTAATTTGTGATGTGCATGGTTTTGCATTGAGCTTCTCTCAGTCTCTCTCTTTCTTTTTTTTTTTTTTCCATTTTTCCTTGCTATGCAATTGCTTATATTATGTTTGTCCTATCATTTGGTGTTTGGGCAACATGCCAATATGGAAACTTAGATATTTACTAGTTATTCACTACCTGACACAGGACAATATCAGAATTCCTCAAGCATGTAGTGTCAGAATATACAGTCTTTATGTAGCCAACTTTTCGTACTGGAAGCAAATACAACGTCCTTTTTTTTGGTCTCCGTAGCTTCGTCCGAATCAAGAATAGCATTGGCATCTTGAATTGCCTCTTCGATAATTGGGAGAGCACAATATTTACCTTTTTCAATTCAAAAGAGTTGAAATGAAATAAGGAACCATTGGACCAATGTTTTTTTCTTGCCTTCTTGTGTGATCGATTCTCATCTCAATTTGCTAATATATACGCACATACCATTTTCAATTCTACTGGCACCAAGATTTTGTGTATATTGATACTGGAAATTTTGTTTTATTACATAATCTATGTGATTTGCTTAATTGTGTTATTGTTTCTAAATTTTACAGTTTGTGTGAATGGAACCTACAGGAAAAATCCAATCTTGCCGAAAAAGAAATTTATTGTATTTGATGTCCGAATGGGCTGTGTTACATGCATAGTCATGTGTGGGGGACGTTATTCTACTGCTCTTTTGGTTGTACAGATTTATGTGTTCATATTGATATGTGTGAATGCTTGTATAAATCTAATTTGAATGTGTGGATGTAAGGATATGATCAAACACTATCCCCAGAATTTTTTGAATTTTTCTTGCTTGTATAAATCTAATTTGAATGTGTGGATGTAAGGATATGATCAAACACTGTCCCCTGAATTTTTTGAATTTTTCCTGCTTGTATAAATCTAATTTGAATGTGTGGATGTAAGGATATGATCAAACACTATCCCTTGAATTTTTTGAATTTTCCTGATTTTTTAGAGATTTTTTTAATGTTCGGGATTTTTATCCCGTGTCTTCCAAATGGTGGTAGGGAATATTTTTCCAAGGGGGTTATTTTCCTAAGGGGATGAGAGGGAATCCATGTGCCCTTTAAAATCCCCCTTGGGATTTTGTTCCCTGGGATTTTTCCCCCTAACATCCAAACAAGCCCTTAGGGGGAGATTTTTCACTTTGCTTTTTTGGTTTTAAAATAAATTTCTTAAAACCTTTCTTGTGAGGTGAATGCCAATGTTCAATTCTAAATGGTGTTGCCAATGTTTTCATCAAGGGGGAGATTGTGAAATCATGTGCTGAAAAATTGGCTGAGTAATGAAATTGGCATTGCAAAGTGGTTTTGGTTATGGCATGTGTGGTGCTTGTGCATATACTATTTGAGATGATTAATTGATATGCTGTGATAGCATGTTAATGGTTTTACTTGATGCAATGCGCTCGTGTGAGTGGTTGCATGGATTGACCTTGAGTCAAGTCTCGTGGACTTGTGCTCAGAATTGTTTCTTGTTTATTCATGTGCAGGTGTTACTTGAGGGCGAACGTGGTCGATGACGGGACCGAAACTAGGTTCTTGGAGGAACTGAGGTTCGGGACTAGATTCAGGGAGGAATCGAGATCTTGGTGGTCAAGGATGTCATGCGGGACGTTCGGGCTAGAGAACATGCACATGGAGGCTGGTTAGTCACGTGAGTATGGCATGTGGGCTGTACACGCGTGCAAGAGTTGTATTTGGCCATGTTTGGGCCAGGTTGAGATGTATACGAACTCTTTCCATATTGGAAGTGGAGTTGTATTCAATCTATTTAGGATTGCTCTATATAAATAGGGGGTGTCTCCTATTTATTCTTGAGCGCTGAGGTTTTAAGGTTGTACTCTTTTGTTTGAATACTGAAACCAGATCAAAAATAAAAATCCTTCTTGTGTCTCCAGTGGCTAGCGATTTTCGTTTTGCTTTTGGCAGCTGTGCATTGCGGTGTTTTTGTTTGCTCCTAGTATGGCAATTGGAAGGCAGCGTAAGGAAACAAATCAAGAGCCTAGAAACTAGAAGTCTTGCCATGCATGTATGCATGAAGTCAGAACCGTCGCAGTTATTTCTCATTTTCGTCATTATTTGATTCATCCATCTTGCGAAGGTAATATCTCTTGATCCGTAAATCCGATCAATTTGATTCTTTTTGGGTTAACTTTGGAATTGAACCTAGTTTCTACAGTTAACATTTCATATCAATCCAACGGTTGGAGCTTTAGGAATTACTGTTTTAGTGAATGTATATCCTTCCGTTCTTGCTTTGGTTTGCATCTGATGATTCAGTCATCTTACAAAGGTAATATCTCAACATCCTGAAAGACCATGTGGAGGTCTATCCTTGTGTGTGATGAATAATTGACAAGTGTTGAGCTTGGTTTGATTCGAAATTGAGTTTGATTTGAATTGGATCTTCAAATTGAAGCAATTTGAGTGTTGGTTGCTTTTCCTAGTGCTATCGGCCAAAGGCGTGTACCGGACCATTGGGCTTAATTATGATTGATTAATGATTGTGAGATAATCATTGAAAATATTTGTGGGCATTGCTATGTGAAAGGTTTTTCCTTGTCTTTGATGGTTGCAGGGCGACGGTGCTAGGTCATGGTGAGGCGGAGGATGACCGGGACTAGGCGAGGAGTCGCCGAGGTCCAGACGGTCGGGAGATCGCGGAAGATGACCGGAGATTTGAGTCCTGCAAGCCAAGAAGATAAGGAAAGGAGATGATGTTAGCTAGATGCGCGTGGATCAATGAGGGCCGTCGGATTGCGGTCTAGTTGATAGGTTAGCGGGTCTAGGTAGTATGCTTTGAAAACCGTGCAAGAAAACCCGGTATGTGTGTGGGTTTTGGGTTAGCCCTTGCATGGCTGTGTGAGTGGGTTAATCCTAGCCCTTAGATGAGTGTCCTAGGGTTGAGGGACTCATCCAAGGGTGGTAGGTGACCCAAGAGTTGTATAAATAGGGGTGGAGGGGTGGCCTCCTCCCCTTGAAGGTTTGAGTTGCTCCTTTGAGCTTTGCCCACATGAAGTGAGGCTTTGTAAACCTTCCCACCAGAAATACAAAGAAATTTCTTTGCATCATTGTGAATTTAAATTCTGCATTTACATTATGTCTTTACTTTACGCAATTTAAATTCAGCATTTACATTACGCATTTACTTTCCGCAATCTACATTCATGCAATTTGGATTTGCCTCCCCTCCTTCTAAATGCTGATCTTGGATGTTTTGAGTGTGTTCATATGGTTTTACATCTCTTTTGCACTCTTTGATTGAGTAGAGATCATCTCTTCTTTCAAGTTCCAGTTCTGTCCAGAACTTGTTTTTCGCGCTGCAGTTAGTCTTTGATTTTTAGAAAAATCTAGAAAAATCCTTCTTGAGTGATTCTTGTTGGAGATTGTGCGGGACTCCTATACCCATCTGTAGAAAAAGTTTGGAGTCCACTGGTTTCACCGTTTGGGTGCTATGAAGTGAAAACCGAGCCCCAAATTTTCTGCCCGAAGTTTCTGACTGTCTGTGTTCATAGATTTATGATGATTTTTATACTTGGCTTTTTGATCTGAATTTTTGTGGAGAGCTTCACGACTCATCTGCTAATAGGGAGAAAATTTCTCATAATTTTGTGAGCAGCAGAAACCCACCAACCTCCTGTTCAAATTAAAGATAGATTCTGGAAATATCTGCTTTTGCTTTTCTAAAAGAGACTTTTGTGTTTTGGCTTGATCTCTTTTAGAAAAGAATTATTTGAATTGATTTCTCTTTCTTTTGGACACTTGACAACCAGGATTGTGATTGAAAAATCCCTCACATATTTTATGGATAATATTCATGTAAGCTAGGGATGCACATAGTTGTCTAGTCGTTCCGGTTTTTATGGTTTTTCACGATTTCTTTTGCGATCTTTTCTCGGTTTTAGTTGGAGTATTTGGGGAAAATTTATTTGCGACCATTCACCCCCTCTGTTCGCCATCTCGATCCTTCAATTGGTATCGAGCGGTTTTGCTCTTCCATAGATCTTGACCGGTCTCAAGAGCCATGGCGACGGACAAATATTCCACCAAGCCTCCAATTTTTTCTCGGTGTTGATTTTCCTTTTGGAAATCCCGGATGGAGTCATACATCACGCCTGGGCTTCTGATATGGCGAAGGTGAAGCTCCCATATGAGGTTCTGCGATGAGAACGTCCACGGCCGCAATATGGTCGACGTTGAGGCAAATGCTAAGGCGAGAACATTCTCATACAGGACTCACCAAGATGAGTATGATCGATTTTCACCTTCGCTCCGCCCATTTAGATTTGGGTAACCCTCGATGCTTACCATGAGGGCACTACTCAAATCAAGACCGTGAGGCAGATTCGATTCAAGCGCGAGTACAACAAATTTGAACAACGCTACCGGTGAGAGTCTCGATGAGTGCTTTGGTCGGTTTACCAAGATTTTGAGCGACCTCCGAAGCGATCGGTTGTATATACCGACTCGGACAATGCTCGGCATTTCTTGACCGCACTCGACCTTCGGGTTTGGGAGATGAAGGTGACCACCATCAAGGACACCATCGATCTGTCGACTCGACTCTTGACGGGCTTTATTCCGCCTCAAGACTCATGAGATTGATGTCGTCTCTCGGAAGACGAAATCTCGGTCGATGGCTTTGGTCACCGATCCCATTGGGTCCTCTTCGATTTTCTTTTGACGTTGCTTCGGTTTTTCTCTCCGCTCTTTGCGGCGTAGCGATGAAATTCGGAACAATTTCGAAAAATGAGCTTGCTCTTGTCGTCAAAATTTTCCAATATTTACAAGAGAGTGAGAGAGAGGAAGAGAGGTGGCATGATCACCGCTTGAGTGTGGTGGCCCCAACCACATTCGAGCTTAACCGCCCTAAGCCGAGAAGGGCAAGAACGATGTCGCGGTTTGGGCAAGAACGACTACACCGACAAGAACCGCAACAAGAAGCCTCCGGTTCAGGAACCGGCAAGACGAGAAGAAGTACCGTAACTTCTCCAAGAACAAGAAGCTCTTCCACCAGTCCTCGCCGCCCTCGACGACATCAACCTCTCCGACACGGAGACATGGAGCGACAAGGCGAGGATGATCCACAAGAGAAGAAAGGCGGCGACGACTTCTCCCAAGATGTGCTTCATGGCAGCGCCATTGAAGTGAGCGACTCGAGCAGTCAAATGACACGGATGAGGTACCCACCTACGACGAGTTAAATGATGCCTTCTGTAAATTAGGCAAGTTTCATGCTAAGGCTAGGTCGAGGTGTTCTGAGTTAGAGAAGGAGGTAGATAGTTTGTCTCGGGAGTTAGCTTCACTTAAATCATGTTCCTCCCGAGACTCTGATAGTTGTACTCTCTGTGATGCTTTGCTTGTGGAGTTGGAGAACCTAAGGACCCTGCATGATAGTATGGTTTCTGATCTTGAGGCTCTTAGGTCGAAGGATGCTAGTACATGTTCTATTGATCCTATTCCTATTGATGATAGTTTTCTTCATACTCACACAACTGCATCTTGTGATAATTGCCCTAAATTGCTTGCTGAGATTGATGCCATGAGCTCACACCTTAGAAAGCTTTCCTCTAGAAATGATGAACTTGAGATGCATGCTTCTAAGGACCCCGTCGGCTCATGTGAGGGTCAGAAGCAACTAAAACTTGACAATGATGCTTTGAATGTCAAGTGTGATCAACTTGCTAAGGATTTACTAGTTAAATCACAAACCGGTTGCTTGTCGTGTGTTGGGGTTAAGGATGACGTGGATAAAATCCATGTCGAGCTTAGGAAGAAGTTAGCAAACCAAGTCCGTAGGATTAGAGATGCTTCTGCGTTTCTTGTGAGGCCCTCAAGATCGAGGCACCGTGCTAAGGAACAAAAGGCACGTCTTTGAGAGAGCTTCTCTCTCGGTTCTTCTTCTTCCTCTCTTCCTTGTTCTTCTTGTGCCTCTCTCTTAGGGAGTGTGAGTATCTCATGAGCACTCTCGAGAAGTTTGTAGGAGGTAAGAAGAAGCTCAATCTCATTCTAGACCAATCTAAGATTAGCAAATTTAATCGTGGTCTAGGATTTGACTACTTGGAGCACGCTAAGACTCATCCTCCTACCATTGTGCGTGCATCCAAGAGTGGTGAGATTGTGGTTGCTCCTGTGGTGAGCACTCACTGTGTTTAGGTCTGCCGGTGTGGTCCATGGGACTTCACCGAAGGATGCTTCTCTGTCACTTCGCCTCTAGCAAGGCGGTATTCATGCACCTTCAGAAGAAGGATGGTCACCTAGTAGATTTCTGCTTTAGACGCGCCAAGATCACCAGCGTGAGCGTGTTGATGCTCTTAGGGTATTGTGGTCATCCCTGCACTGAAAGTGCTCCTAAAGCGCATGCTTCGCTACTAGACAAGTTAGAGAGTCGCTGTTTTGGGCAAGGCCCGGGACTTGGTTTTCATGCTATTCATCGAGTTTTAGTCCCGAGTTGCTCGTGGTCGATCTTTCCGCCGTCCTCTTGATATTCCTCGCTTTTCCCATCGAGGTAGATATCGCGGCGTGAGGCGTTGGGTAGGAGATTTAGGCAACCTCGTTGGGATGGTCCGCCTTTGCACCACTAAGAGCCAAACCAAAGGATGACTCCTAGATCTTCCACTACACCGCTTCTTCCGATCTTGTTAGAGTTGAGCGTCGAGAGACACTAGAGTCCATCTTCTTCTTTTGTGGTTGGTACTTTGAGGCGTCGTAATTCAAGATTGGGTTCCCAAGTCTTCACTTTATCCCAAGATCGAGTCTTCTTCCGACTTGATCGGGTTCGCGGATGGGGAAGGAGATGTTTGGATTGTTGACTCGGTTGTTCTCGCCATATGACCGGAGATTCTCGTTGGTTCTCTTCCTAGTCCGAGCCCCTGATGAGTTGATCACTTTTGGGGATCGCTCTTGGTAGGGTCATTGCAAAAGGTACCATCTGCATTAATGAAAGTTTTATTCTTAAAGATGTTGCCTTAGTAAGTAAACTGCAATACAATCTGCTTTCTATTTCACAGCTTATCGATGACTCTTTCGAGGTAAGCTTCAAGAGTAATGCTTGTAGAATCCTCGATTCGTCAGGAGAGTTAGTTTATGGATTTCTAGATTTGGGAGAGTCTTTCGTGCTGATTTTTCTGCTTCTTCCGGAGACTTTCTTCGTGTTTGATTGCTTCGAGTCCGTGATCTCTCCTTCGCATAGGAGACTTGGTCACATTGGTTTTGATCATTTGACCAGAGTTAGCGACGCGATCTTATTCGTGGTTTGCCCAAACTCAAGATGGTCAAAGACTTAGTTTGCTCTCCCTACCGACATGGCAAGATGGTTATCGCTTCTCATCCTCCACCACCGTAGTGATGATGATGCACCAGACAGCTTTTACACATGGACACCGTTGGTCCAAATAGAGTGCAACGGCAGGAGGAAGTGGTATGTCCTTGTCATTGTTGATGATTTTTCGAGATATTCTTGGGTATTTTTCATGGCCTCGAAGGATGAGACTTTTTCTCACTTTAGGGGACTTGTTAGTAGGTTGTCTATTGAGCTCCCAGGTGCATTACGAGCTATACGCAGTGACAATGGCACCGAGTTCAAGAATTCCTACTTTGAGAGTTTCTGTGTGGAGTCTGGTTTAGAGCATCGCTTCTCTTCTCCCTCGCGCCTCAAAGAGAATGGCGAGTGGAAAGGAAGAACAGACTCGTTGAGATGGCCAGACGATGCTAGATGAGTACAGTACTCCTAGGAAGTTTTGGGCTGAGGCTATAGCTACTGCTTGTCATGTTTCTAATCGCGTGTTTTTGAGAGCACATTTGCATCGCACTTCTTATGAGTTGAGGTATGGGCGAAAGCCTAGTGTTTCTCATTTTCGCGTTTTTGGTTGCAAGTGTTTTATCTTGAAGTCCGTAACCTAGATAAGTTTGAGTCTCGTTCTTCCGATGGTATCTTTCGGGTTACTTGACTTCCTCTCGTAGCTATAGGGTCCAGGAGTTGTGATGCGAATAGGATCATAGAGACCGTGGCGTGACCTTTGATGAGGCTAGCCTGTGCTAGACCTCGATATTTCAGCTCTTCTTATCCCTCCGAGACCATCTTTGTAGAGGATGAGGATGATGGAGATGATGGTGTTCCACCGATCCAGCTCCTCTTCACCGAGGTGCCTCCTGCTTCCATTTCTCGCACCTCAGAAGATCACCTTTGCCTTCAGACTCTCCTTCAAAAAGTGGCTCTGCTCCTACCTCTTCTCCTCAAGAGGTAGAGGCCACTCGCTTCGGTCCTCCTCGCCACATTCAACGTTCTCATCCACCTGAGCAGATCATTGGTGATCTGTTTGAGCGGGTGACACGCTCAAAATCAGGCTTATCTTCTTTCTGCCTTCACTCTGCCTTTGTTGCCTCTTTTGAGCCAAAGGATGTTACTCATGCATTATCCGATGAATCATGGATTAATGCTATGCATGAGGAACTGGAAAACTTTGAGAGGAACAAAGTTTGGCAGCTTGTAGAGCCCCCATCTGGTCATAATGTCATTGGGACCAAGTGGGTGTTCAAAAACAAGCAGAGTGAGGATGGGGTTGTCGTTCGCAACAAGGCTAGGCTAGTTGCACAGGGTTTCACTCAGGTTGAGGGTCTTGACTTTGAGGAGACCTTTGCCCCTGTAGCTAGACTAGAGGCTATTAGAATCCTGCTTGCATTTTCTGCATCCCAGGGCTTCAAGCTCTATCAAATGGATGTCAAGAGTGCATTTCTCAATGGCTTCATTGAGGAAGAGGTGTATGTCAAGCAACCTCCGTGATTTGAGAACCCCAAATACCGAACCATGTCTACAAGCTTTCCAAAGCCTTGTATGGACTTAAGCAGCCCCTAGAGCTTGGTATGAGAGGCTTAAGTCCTATCTTCTCACCATGGTTTCAAAATGGGTATAGTAGACAAAACTCTATTCATCAGACACCAGGATTCTCAGTTCCTTCTCGTCCAGATTTATGTGGACGATATTATCTTTGGGGGCTCATCTCAGTCTCTTGTGTCTCATTTTTCTGAAGTGATGAGCACAGAATTTGAGATGAGTATGATGGGTGAGTTGAGCTACTTTCTCGGCTTCCAAATCAAGCAGACTCGGGAGGGTACTTTCCTGCACCAAGGTAAGTACACTCGGGACCTTCTGAGACGGTTTGATATGTCTGATGGAAAGCCCGTGATGACTCCTATGGCCACCACTGCTGTCCTTGAGCCCGATGAGGATAGTGAGCCTGCTGATCAAAAGGAGTTCCGGAGCATGATTGGCTCCCTCTTGTATCTTACTGCCTCGCGGCCGGACATACACTTTGCTGTGTGTATGTGCGCTCGTTTTCAGGCTTCTCCTCGTGTCTCTCATCGCCAGGCGGTGAAGCGCATCTTTAGGTACCTTCGAGCTACCATTGATTATGGTATCTGGTACTCTTCTTCCTCTTGTCTATCCCTTAGAGCCTTTTCCGATGCTGACTTTGCTGGCTGTAGGATAGATAGGAAGAGCACTTCTGGCACTTGCCAATTCATTGGCACTTCTCTTGTTTCTTGGTCGCCTAAGAAGCAATCCGAGTCGCATGACCCACCACCGAGGCCGAGTATGTTGTTTGCAGCCGATTCTTTGAGCTGTGCTCTGGATGAGATCGACCTTGCGGGACTTTGGGTTAGAGATAGAGAGTGTTCCACTTTTACGTGATAACACGTCGCTATTTGCATTGCCAAGAACCGGTCAGGCACTCCTTTGACCAAGCACATTGATATTAGATATCACTTCCTTAGAGACCATGTGGAGAAAGGAGACATAGTGCTTCGGTTTGTGGAGAGTGACCACCGGTTGGCGATATCTTTACCAAGCCTTTGGATAGCTCTAGGTTTGTTGCCTTGAGGAGTGAGCTTGGAGTTGTGTGCCCTTACGGCTTATTGTGAGGGGAGCTGGTTTGTACTTTATGTATTATATGTATATATTTTCTTCCAGTTTTTCTTTTCTTTTGTCTTGTTCGGGTGCTATGGGTTTTATTTTCTAGAGTTCTGAGTTCACTTCACCTAGACTTCTGGCATGCCTCGGCATGGACCTCTCATCTTATGCTTTAGGATGCTATTCTCTTCTTCTTCTCGGTTGAGCTCACTCACAGTCTTGTAGGTCTAGCAGGTGTTGGGCCCCCTGGGTAGACAGGGTCTGTGTTTGCTCCTGGGCTGGAGTTTGAGAGCTAGCTTTCCTTTGTCAGTCATTGGGGAAGATGAGAGCGAGTTTGAGCCTAGTGTTCTCTGCTATCTTTTCTATACTCTATAGTCACCCAGTTTGCAGTTTCTCAATCTTTCTCTCCTCATTTCTGTATTTTTGGCTTCGATTGAGTTCTTGAGTTTCTCATTTGCCTAATTCGCTAATAACTCAATTTGAACCAAATTTGGGCTTAAAATTGATTCACATGTTGAGGGGAGTTTGGGAACTGTGGATGCATTGCATATAGACTGCATTTTCTTTTGTTTTATGAGCTTTGTCTATTATGCAATTGACTCAATCTTCATGTAATGCACCTTGCTACATCTTTTGAAGAAAATCACTAGCTTCGAATTGTCCAAGTTCATCCATCATGCTAAGCTTGTTAAAATTTGAAAATTGAAAGTTTTAACTGAAAAACTTGATGAAACATGTTGCTTTTTCTTGCTAAGTTTCGTTTCTAGAGGTATTTACCATGATTTGTGAAATTTTGGAGTTCTCTAGAGTCCCTATAGCAACTTGGGTGAAACTAGCTTGATCCATACTTGAGTCCTTCCAATTGCTCATATGTGCTAAAATGAAAACAAAATTGACTCTTTTGTGCAAAATTGATCTCAACACTTTGCATTCACGAGACGCCTCCCATTGCACTTGGGATGAACTTGGAATGCATCGTGTATGACCAAGACCATCCTCTTAAGAGTTCTTCTTGAGATGGTCAAGATGGCATGAGTCAATTACTCTTGAAAAATGCAAATAAACAAAAAACATATGTGGGTAAAGAATGCAAATTATGTCAAACATTTGCACCCCGCTATGTCTTTTCAAATACTAAGGCAAAAGTCGCATTATATGGAAAATGAGCTCAAGGACCTTGTATGCACTTCTAGATTTCCCAAAGTGTTGAGTAGGTTGAACTCTAGGTTTTCCATTTGATCCTATGAGTGGTGTTTGCTTCTAGCTTTGAAACTTTTGCTAAGTTTTGCACTTGTTCCAATCTTGTTAAAATAAAATCTTGTAAACAAAGCTTGTGAGCAAAATGAATTTGTTCTTGGAGACATCCAAGTTTAGTCATTTTCTAAATTGATTAGCTTGGTGTCATATCTTGTCATTATGATCAGTTGGATAATCCTCAAAGCTCCTTAGGTTGCATCTCATGCATACATATTCAAAGGGGGATAAAAGAAAAAAAAATTTCTTCTTGATGCCTATATTGCCAAAAGGGGGAGAAAATGTAGAAAATGCATCTTCAAAAGAAAAATTCTAATCCACCTTGATTCTTATGATCTTTGTGACAATTGCAAATTTTTATGATCATAAGCATATTCGAGTGTTCATTGTGAGTTTTATTGGATATTTTAGAGCTTTTGTGGAAAACTTGCTCTTTCTTTTATATTGCTCTAAAAATCTTTCTAGCCAACTTGGTCATGATATTATTTCCTTCTCTCTGGACCGAGTTTCGCTTTGCATTCAAATTGCTTTCTTCTTCTCCTTCAAACTCAAACTTATGCCTTTTCATGTGTTTGTCAATATACTCATCAAGGGGGAGATTGAAAGACCATGTGGAGGTCTATCCTTGTGTGTGATGAATAATTGACAAGTGTTGAGCTTGGTTTGATTGAAATTGAGTTTGATTTGAATTGGATCTTCAAATTGAAGCAATTTGAGTGTTGGTTGCTTTTCCTAGTGCTATCGGCTGAGGCGTGTATGCCGGACCATTGGGCTTAATTATGATTGATTAATGATTGTGGGATAATCATTGAAAATATTTGTGGGCATTGCTATGTGAAAGGTTTTTCCTTGTCTTTGATGGTTGCAGGCGGCGGTGCTAGGTCATGGTGAGGCGGAGGATGACCGGACTAGGCGAGGCGTCGGAGGTCCAGACGGTCGGGAGATCGCGGAAGATGACCGGAGACGGAGTCCGGCAAGCCAAGAAGATAAGGAAAGGAGATGATGCTAGCTAGATGCGCGTGGATCAATGAGGGCCGTCGGATTGCGGTCTAGTTGATAGGTTAGCGGGTCTAGGTAGTATGCTTTGAAAACCGTGCAAGAAAACCCGGTATGTGTGTGGGTTTTGGGTTAGCCCTTGCATGGCTGTGTGAGTGGGTTAATCCTAGCCCTTAGATGAGTGTCCTAGGGTTGAGGGACTCATCCAAGGGTGGTAGGTGACCCAAGAGTTGTATAAATAGGGGTGGAGGGGTGGCCTCCTCCCCTTGAAGGTTTGAGTTGCTCCTTTGAGCTTTGCCCACATGAAGTGAGGCTTTGTAAACCTTCCCACCAGAAATACAAAGAAATTTCTTTGCATCATTGTGAATTTAAATTCTGCATTTACATTATGTCTTTACTTTACGCAATTTAAATTCAGCATTTACATTACGCATTTACTTTCCGCAATCTACATTCATGCAATTTGGATTTGCCTCCCCTCCTTCTAAATGCTGATCTTGGATGTTTTGAGTGTGTTCATATGGTTTTACATCTCTTTTGCACTCTTTGATTGAGTAGAGATCATCTCTTCTTTCAAGTTCCAGTTCTGTCCAGAACTTGTTTTTCGCGCTGCAGTTAGTCTTTGATTTTTAGAAAAATCTAGAAAAATCCTTCTTGAGTGATTCTTGTTGGAGATTGTGCGGGACTCCTATACCCATATGTAGAAAAAGTTTGGAGTCCACTGGTTTCACCGTTTGGGTGCTATGAAGTGAAAACCGAGCCCCAAATTTTCTGCCCGAAGTTTCTGACTGTCTGTGTTCATAGATTTATGATGATTTTTCTACTTGGCTTTTTGATCTGAATTTTTGTGGAGAGCTTCACGACTCATCTTCTCATAGGGAGAAAATTTCTCATAATTTTGTGAGCAGCAGAAACCCACCAACCTCCTGTTCAAATTAAAGATAGATTCTGGAAATATCTGCTTTTGCTTTTCTAAAAGAGACTTTTGTGTTTTGGCTTGATCTCTTTTAGAAAAGAAGTATTTGAATTGATTCCTCTTTCTTTTGGACACTTGACAACCAGGATTGTGATTGAAAAATCCTCACATATTTTATGGATAATATTCATGTAAGCTAGGGATGCACATAGTTGTCTAGTCGTTCCGGTTTTTGCGGGTTTTTCACGATTTCCCTTGCGCGATCTTTTCTCGGTTTTAGTTGGAGTATTTTGGGAGAAAATTTATTTGCGACCATTCACCCCCCCTCTGTTCGCCATCTCGATCCTTCACATCCGTAGGTCCGATCGAGATGATTATTTTTGGGTTAGCTTTAGTATTGAATCTAGTTTATACAGTTAAAATTTCACATCAATCTAATAGTTGGATATTTAGGAATTACTATTTTAGTGAATATGTGTCAGTCTGCTCGCCTAGTCGCCCGATCTGCTCGCCTGGTCGCCGAACCTGCTCGCCTAGTCACCCAAACTACTCTCCTGGTCACCCAAACTGCTCTACTGGTCACCCGATCGCTCTCTTCGGTCGCCGATCGCTTCTCTCGTCGCCCAGATCGCTCTATTGGTCTCCCATCGCTCTCTTGGTCGCCTGATCCGTAAAAACGGGTCTCCCAACTGCATGAACTGGTCTCCCGGCTGCGTGAACTGGTCTCCAATTGTGTGAACTAGTGTCCTGACTGTTCGCCGTCTGCATGAACTGGTCTCCAAGCAATTTGAGTTTAAATTGGGGTGTGTTTGAAAAACAAAGTCCAAAAATTTGATTTTAGCTTCCGCACAATCATTTACCCCCTTCTGATTGCTACATTAGTATATTTCGATCCTACACTTCTTATATGATATACATGGGATTGATCGAGGTGATGCAAATGACTTGGATAAATACATGACAGAACCACCACTAAGGCTTGCTAAATCCTATCAGAAATTCGATAGTTTATCATGGTGAAAAAATCAGTAAGATATATATCCAATTCTATCACAAGTTGCTCGTGATGCATTGGCCATTCAAGTGTCAACTGTTGCTTCTGAATCTGCGTTCAATGCTGATGGTCATGTCATTGATCCATTTCGCAGCGGCTTAGAACCTGAGATTGTAGAGGCATTGATCTATACTAAGGATTGGGTGAAAGCATCTAGAAAAGGTGATAAATTATATTGTTTCTCAGTTCATAATATAATTGTGTAAGAAAGTCTATTATTTACTGATGTATATTTCTTTAAATTTTTTAGATTATGATAACAAGGTTGCATCTATAATCAATGATCTTGAGGTTGTGGAAACCATTATTGCGAATACTTCTATTGTGGTATGGCACTCCTTTCTGCTTTAGTTAACATTTGCTTCTAACTTATTTGTTTATTTATTATTTGGCATAATAAAATTGTAGGATGAAGAAGAAATAGCTAATGATGAGGACTATAGAGTCGTCTAGGTAATTGGTTCTCATTTCTACTCATGTCAGTATGAATTTGCAGTCTGTAGATGTATAATGTGACTTTTACTATTCTGCTTAATTTCCTGTGGGCAAATCAGTTTTGTTTAGATGATCTACCACTATCAGTAGTCAGTTATGTTCAGATGAGAACATACTTATGAGTGACAGAAGAGTTAATAGCCATAATTACATAACATTCTGGTTGTCCCATCCTCTTAGGATATTCTCCTTTCATTCTGGCAGAGGCACTAGCCTAACATTAAACAGATCCAATCTAACTTGAGAACAAAAATATGAGATATGATGTAAAGAAACTTACAAAGATATAATTTTACAGAAAAACTGGCGGTCACTACTGTACTGCATCACTAAACAAGAAGGATCTGCAGCCCCTCGGTGACAATTATCCAAAAGAAATGCAGAATGCTGGTGACAATTGTCCAAAAAGAAAAGAGGCTTTCTATCTATTAGGTGTTATGGCACATGAGTAACATATAGAAAACTATCAAATGCAAATGGCCATTTTATATGAAAACCCGGTAGACAGCCAAACTTGTTCTATTGCAGATTTTTTCCTAATATAGTTTATTCTTAGAAATTATTTTAGATACGATTATCTCCTTATCTAACTCCCAATCGTGCCACCATAATGTAGAATTTTCACCACCTCGCTTCATGTGCTCTAATCCGATTTGAAATAAAAAACATATTAATAACAGGTCTGCAACCATTTTGAATGACAAAGCAAGACACTACAGGTCTGCAGCCATTTTGAATGATAAAAAGTGAGGTTATGTTTTGATTTGCACCATAGATAAGTGATCTACTGAGTCTGGTTTGAATAAAGTTATTTATGTCATATTTGTTTAGTTGTTACAACAGTATGGCATATTTGTAGGACAAATGATGCTCCGTAGATCATGAAGTAGATGCCTTCATTACCTGTGAAGAAAAATGAAGAGCTTGGTCCCTGGCTGTTCGTTCATTTTGTAACTCCTTCTGTCTTTCCCCACTTTTTCCTCTTTACATTTTCTATCTTGATGTTGAGCTTCAATTGTACCAAAGTCGATTGGAAAATGTACCAAACTACCAAGTGTTTCTTCTACAGTAGTATCAACCTCCTGAAGTTGAATCGCCTCCTTCCAGTGACGATTTAAGTCCTCCCCACAAGCTATTGCAAGGTTCTTCCATTTGAAATAGCCCTAGCCACAGTAAATCGGATGTCTCGCCGGTCGAAGCGAGAGGTGGCGCCGCCGCCTCAACCCATCCCAAGCTCGTCTGCGCCGCCATGGTCCTCCAGGCCTGGATGTTTCACTGCGCCACCGGCTTCCTTGCAGGCCATGCCGGGTCTCTGCCTCCGACCTTGGTGGCGCGGTGCCTGCGCCACCGCAAGTCGTGGCTTGATGTCTTCCGCCGCCTACACTTGGTGGCCTGCGCCTAGCAGTGGTGGTGCCACTGCATCTTCTTCCCAAGCAGTCCAACAGGATGATATGGACTCTGATCTGCAAGAATGGCAAGTAACACACCTGCAACACATCTTTGCATATTTCCTATATCAAATTTGTTAATGGAAAGCTGGGAAGTCCTCTCGTTGCTTGGAGGTTTTTGATACACAATTTGGCATAGGTTCATTGTCGATAGAAAAATAAAGTAGTTTGGCATGAGAATCATGTTTTGTTATGAAAATCTTGGTTCTATCTGTTAGAAAAAACGACGCGCAAACAGATGAAGAAGATAAAAAATTAAGGTATATTTATAGATGGTAGTGACCTAGGCCAAACTCGGTAATCAATCCATAATGATCTGATACTGCAGGGCTTCGCTTCACTGGCTGGCGCTGTAACATTCCGTATTTTGAGTTTTCAATCTTCAATTTCAAAATCCGAACCAGTTGCAATTTATTCAAGTAATTCCAGCTTAAATTGAATTTTCAAATTTCAAAAGGATTTAATTTGACTAATCTATACTTCAAATTAAAGATTTCTTGTTTTATTGGGTTCCTTGTATTTCGTGGAATTTTTCTGTTTTTTTAGGTTTTTCTGAATTTATTTGCCATTTATTTGAATTTATTGAAGTTTATTTGGATTTTCTGGTATTTCTTTTATTTGGAAATCTTTTTCCTTTTTCTTTTCTCAAGGCGGTCAATTCTTTTCTCGGCGATCCTCCGCGTCATGCCATCGCCATCGCGTTCCCCACCACAAAGCTATTGAGCCCTCGGTGAACCCGGTTCACCATGAACCCAGCCACTGACGGGTGGTCCCCACGCGTCAGGGGCATTTTCCCTTCATTTTCTTGATTTTCCGAAAATCCGAAATTCCAGCCAATCGCAGCCCGACACGTGTCAACCCTAGCGATTTTTCTGATTTTCTCTCCCGAGAAACTTCCGAAGGCCTGTTCTTCTCCGTTCGAACTCCGATTCGAGCGATTCAAATTTCTAAATTCATCTAAAATCATGCTCTATCTGCCAGTTCCCTTATTTTGATTTTTGGATTTTATTTGAATTTATTTCATTTATTTTATTCTCGTTTTACGTGTAGACGACGCAGTTGAAGCGCAAGCGGATCATCCGGCGGAGGTAGCACCAACGGGAGGAGTTGAAGGCAAGTCTTCCTTGAACATATTGATCCTGAATTTCATGAAAATTATATTTTGTTTTAAATTATGCATGCTATCATTTTGAGTAAAGTACTTTAAATGCAATTTTAAATGCTTAGCTAAATTCTAATTTTGTTATGCCCTTATTGATATTAATTGTGACAACCTTGACACCTTAGGAAAATGTTAAGTACTGTAATTGTTGATAATTAATAATTTGGTATGGGACGGTAGAATTTCTTAGTTTTGCTTAAATACTCCGGTACCTTACCATTATGGAAATTCTTTCAATCATTGTTCAAAATTAATTGCGAAACTATGGCAATTGGTATTGCTGGTATTATTAAATTGAAATAAAATAAAAATGGTTTAGACCGGGGCGGATGGTTGTTTGGTGGGTGCGGGATGCACAAGATCTGGTTTAGTGTTTGTTCCGCCCTAGTCAATTAAGGACCGAGGCGTGTGTTACTGTAATACTGCGGAACATCGCTCCAAATTTCAGGCTTTCCGTCGGGTGAGCTTTGGCCAATCCGACTGATAATTTCAGGGGTGGCTGGCCCATTTGGGAGTGTTAGGGTTAAGGGTTTTTAGAGTAGGAGGGGTTTTTCTGGAATCTCCCCTCACCTACCTTTTCAACTAATATCTCTCTCTCTAGAGTGTGTGGTTAAAAATCATTTGGGGCACTGATTTTTTTCCCAGGCTGCCAATTCCTCCTCTCCTCTTCCGAATTTCTTGCCCCCTGCCGTTCCCAGCCAGCTTCCCCTCTCTTCCTCCCGTCTGCTGGCAAGAGAGCAGCAGCCAGAAGAAGAACCAGAGCGCCACTTCCCCGGCCAGACGCCTCGCCCTCCCCCTCAGGCGCTGGCCGCCGCCCCTGCTCGGTCGGCGCCATCCCCGCTCTGGCCGTGAGCCCCGGCTACCCTCTGGACTGCCCCTCCCCACAGCCGGCGCCTCCTCCGCCTCCTGCTCCCCCTAGCCGGTGCAGCTCCTCCCGGTTTTTCCCCAAGCCAAGTGCCGCCTCCCTGCTCCTCCCTCTTGGACGGCGCCCCTGGCCGACGAGCTCCCTTAGGCGGCGCTGCCTCCCATCCCTCTCACTCACCTCCCTCTTGGCTTCTCCTTGTGGTGAGTGCTCAGGTACAATTAAATTGATGGTTGGTTATTCGTGCATGCCAGGTGTTCGATGAAATGGCTGTGAGGTGTACGCTTGTGTAGAGACTCTTGTTTGGGCCGATTCGATACGGTAGTGTGACTGATATTAGTCCAGTAGTAAGTGGTGACATTACAGAACTAGGAATTCAGGATCAATTTGCATTTTTGGTTGTTAGGCTTGGGAGATTTGTGCTTGGTTTCGGATCTTTGATGTGCAAGGGACTAAACTGCAGCGTTGGCCTTGTGCATACTAATGTGTAAAAGAATATAGTTTCGCCAACTGTATGTAATGGAGAAATTTCTATCGAACATACTGAAACATCTAATGCTTATTATTCATCTACGGCATAAAGTTCGTTTTAATGATTTCTGAATTGATGTTATTATATGGTCCTACTGTGTGTTGCACGTGATTTTCCTATAACCACATGTTAGAGATGTATGAACAGTTTCCTGATGCATAAACCTTAGTATCGTGGATGTTTGTTCTAGTTATTTAAAAGTTTATACCTCTTAAGCTTATGGCATATGACATTTTTACTGCATGCTCCTGTGCTAGTCTTCATTGTATAAGTGATTGCATGCTATTTGCCAAGGAGTTGTTTATTTGTTTCAGTAAATCTAATCTTGTATACTCTGTATACTAAGCTATAGGGATCATAGTTAAATGCTTGTATATTTAGCTGTAAGACGAATGCTATCGTGCTGACATCTAGTAACAGAGAATGGTTTGGTCAATTGAGGCCTCAAGTATTCATGCTTAAGACTTGTTCTTGCATGATTTCCTTTTGAATGAGTGGTGTAGAAGTCACTTATTTTGCAGTGATTGCATGCTAATATTGATGTAGGGGTCAAGATATTGCATATGAGATCATGTTTTAATGCACCTTATTATCTCCTTGATCGCTGCATTATGCTTAAGTTGATGTATTGTCCTTGCTCCATGTTGAGTAAAGCTACTGTCGGCGTACTTTGCGCCGGGGTACCCTCTCCGCCGCACAAAAGCGTGCGTGGACCACGTGGCGGCCTGGCGGGCAGGTGGGCGAGCACGCCCTGCCCACCATGCGTTGGTCCACGTGGCGTGCGGCGGCAGTGGCGAAACGCCGCCGCCCGGCGCCCGATCCACGTGGCGCTTCGGCGGCAGTGGCGAACGCTCGCCGCCCGGCGTCCGCCCACGTGGCGGCTCGGGCGGCGGCGGCGAGCACGCCCGCCGCCGGCGTCGCCCACGTGGCGCCCGGCGAGCGGTGGCGAAACGCCGCTGCGCTTGGCGCCCGATCACGTGGTGCCGGCGGCAGTGGCAAGAACGCCACCGCTTCGCGGCGTCGCCCACGTGGTAGCTCGGCGAAGCGGCGAAAGCATGGCTCGCCGGCCAGCGCCGACCGCGTGGCGCCCGGCGAGCGGTGGGCTAGAACGCCCTACTGCGCCCGGCGTCGATCACGTGGCGCCTCGGGCGAAGCGGGCGGCGCACGCACGCCGCCGTTGCGTCGGCCCACGTGGCGCCCGGACGGCAGTGGGTGAAACGCACGCCGCCGCCGGGCGCCCGATCCACGTGGCACCGGCGGCGGTGGCGAAACGCCTGCCGCCGGCGTCGATCCCACGTGGCGGCCTAGCGATTGGGTGGCGAGCACACCTGCCGCCCGCCGCCAGCAAAAGGTGGGTTCCGGCGGCTTCACCTCAAGTCTCCTTCCCTATCGCATCGCGTGCCAGCGGCAGCTGCGTGTCGATCTATCATCGCGAGAGTTTCTGCTGCGAGCCCATTCCTCCGACGCTTCTCACCTCACAAAGAGGGGTCCCATTCCGGCGGACCAGCGGCTACATGCGTCGGCATTTAATGAGGCTGCAAAGAACGGACAAAGACGGAAGGCGATAAATGTATAAGGATCGAGATGATGACCCTCCTTTTACCTACTCCGTAGCTTTGCCTATATAAGGGCCTCCGGGTGCATGGGGAAGGGGGTCGAGCATTTTGAGTAGTGTGGCATTCGAGCAAGCAAAGGCTCCGCAGCGTAGTCTAAGAGAGAACTTGTAACCTGAGAACTTTGTACTAGCTTTGCACACTCTCTAAACAATCTAGCAGGAAGTAAGGCTATTACCCAAGGAAAAGGGGGCCTGAACCTGGGAAAAATCTCCGTGTGTTCCATAGTTCATAGACGCCAAAATCTGCCGCGCGGGAGTCTCTAGGGTTTCCCCTCGCTAGGGTTAGCCAGCCACGAAGATGCCCTTCTATCGAACCAAAACCCGGTCTGTATATCCTGGGCCTGTCAGGCGGAATACGCAGATAGGGGCGCGTTAGGTAGGGGGCTAGTGGTTGGTTTTTCCGGCCAACTCCCCGGCGAACTTTGGTGTCCTTTGTTCAGTGGCAGACGCATCCGAAGATGGCGGATTCTCGGCCTGAAAGCGCTGGCGGGGTCGAAGCGTTGCTCGAGCAGTCCCCGAGCTCGCCGGCCGAGGCATCGCTCTCACCCGCCCGGCAGGTGGCGGCGCTCCTCTGGGAAGCGGCGAGCAGCTCGTGGACGCCGGCCGCCATGGAGGCAACCACACCGCCAAAATCTGCATGCGGTTCGCTCCTCTGACCACCCTCGGTGGAACTCGCGAGAGACACCCGGCCACTCCGTGGGCTGCGGGACATCGCCAACCTCGTGGGCGCGCCCACCTTCGGGTTGGGCCCTCCGTCCAGGCGGGTACCGTCGGTACGCCGCTGCCTGGGGCGCGATCCATGCGCACTCAAGCGTCTAGCCGCCCCGACGAAAAAAGCTCCGGCCAGGCGGGCCGGGGCCGCAGGAGGGGTGCGTGCAGCGCTGGTCCCGGTTCCGCAAGGAACCGTGGGGACCTCCGGACACATTTGGATGAAAGCCGCAGTCGGCGTGGTGATGATCTCCGCGGCCGCCTGCCACGCGGCCGTGGGAAACAGGTAGCTCCTGACGGTGAGAGCCCTTCTCGTGGCTCCCACTCTCGGGCCAAGGAGGAGGTTCACTCCTCCGACTCTGTAGGGAGTCGGGCCTGCATTCCCGGGCGATCTTCGGATCGGGCCCCGATGAGCTACTGGGCTCCCTCTGGCGTCGGTGCAGTGCCTTCTCTCGGCAAGGCTGCGCGCGTGACCTAGCCGGACATGTTTCGCCTTCGTCCATCGAAAAATATGACAGCACCACCAACCCGGAGGAGTTCTTGCAAATCTACACCACGGGGGTGCGAACAGCCATCGGCGGGTCCGAAAAGGTCATGGCCAACTACCTTCCAACGGCCTTGACAGGATCCGCCCGCTCTTGGCTGCTGAATCTCCCTCGAGGGTCGGTGCACTCGTGGGGAGTTATGCGACATCTTCGTCGCCAACTTTCAGGGCTCCTTTAGTGCAGCCCGCTGGAGGACGACCTCCACGCCTGGAGCAGAGAGGGGAGCGCCGCGCGACTTCATTCGGCGGTTTTGCCACTGTCGCAATACGATTCCCCATATCTCAGAGCAGTCGGTCGTCATCGCCTTCCGGAGAGGCGTACGCGACCGCAAGATGAAGGAAAAGATGGCCACCCATACCATCAACACCACCTCCGAGCTCTTCTCCCTCGCACATAAGTGTGCGCAGGCTGCGGAGGCAAGGGGGCCAGCGCCTGGCCCCTAGGGTGGCCATGGCAAGGATGAGGCCGGGACCTCGAAGGGTTCCGGTCGCTCAAGCAAGATGGCGCGAAAGCGTGAGGCAGGAGAGACCAGGCAGGTCTTGGCCGCCGACCGCGAACGCGAGAGTGATGACCCTGCGCCGCGAAAGTGCAACCGTCGTGACCGGCGAGACGATCGCCGTGATCGGCGTAATGACTGCCACGACAGGCACGATGACCGCCGCGGTCGCAAAGACGACCGCCGCGAGCAAAAGGAGGGCGAGCCCTATTGCCCTATTCACCGCACCAACACCCACGACCGGACAAATTGCCGGGTCAGAATAAGATGGTGGAGCAGCGGCTCAAGGAGCGCCGCCCCGATGATGATCAAGACGAAGATCCAGCCCCGCTGCCTTTCCAGCCGGCCGATCATGCTGTGGCCTACATCCATGGCGGCTCGTCCACCTTCTCCTCCAACGCCGCCTATAAATGGCTAAGGAGGGAGGTGTGCGCCACCACATCGAGCTCGGGGATGGGTCGGATGCTGAAGTGGTCAGAGCAATCGCTCACCTTCAGTCGGGCCGACCACCCTGAGGGAGCCACCGGCTTGGGGCATCTCCCGGTCGTGGTGTCGCCCACCATCCGGAACGTGCGGCTAGGCCGCGTGCTGGTGGACGGAGGGAGTTCTGTCAACCTCTTGTCCTCCTCAGCGTTCCTGGCGCTCTAGATCCCGCGGTAGGATCTGCGCCCGTCTCTGCCCCTCTTCGGGGTAGACCCAGAGTCCAGCCTGATGCCCCTCGGCCAGGTGTGTCTCCCTGTCACCTTCGGGGACAAAGACAACTACCGCACCGAAATGGTGAATTTTGAGGTCGCCGACTTCGACCTCCCCTATAATGCCTTGCTTGGCCGGCCGGCATTGGCCAAGTTCATGGCAGCCACCCACTATGCTTACTTGGTGGTGAAGATGCCGGGGCCGGCTGGCCCCATTGTGATCCAGGTGGATAAAGCCGAAGCCTTGCGCTGTCACAAGCATGCGCTCGAGCTGTCCGGTGCCACCTGCGTCGGGCGCGCAGACGCCACTCCCTCGGGAGCCCCTCAGGCCCGGACCCGTGCCTCACCTAGCTCTACCGGTGAGGTTAAGGCGGTCGCCCTGAGTGAGGGCGAACCCCGAAAGATCGTCAATATTGGCGCCAACCTCAGCGCCAAATAGGAAGACGCGCTCGTCACCTTCCTCCGGTCTAATTCCGACGTGTTTGCCTGGCAACCGTCCGACATGACCGGGGTCCCCAGGGAGGTGATCGAGCACCGATTGGCAACGCTCCCCGAGGCGCGTCCGGTCCGGCAGAAGGTCCGGAGGCAGGCGCCCGAGCGCCAAGACGCCATTCGGGAGGAGGTAGAAAAGCTGTTGAGCGCAGGGATTGTTAGGGAAGTCTCTCACCCTGAGTGGCTTGCCAACCCTGTGCTTGTCAAGAAGTCCAACGGGAAATGGCGCATGTGTGTCGACTTCACCGACCTCAACAAGGCCTGCCCGAAGGATCCATATCCCCTGCCGCGAGTCGACCTCGCTGTTGACTCCACGGCGGGATGCGAGCTGTTGTGCTTCTTGGATGCGTACTCCGGATACCACCAGATCAGCATGGCGCTTGAAGATGAAGAGAAGACTGCTTTTGTAACCCCTACGGGTGTTTACTGTTATGTAAGAATGGCTTTTGGTTTAAAGAATGCCGGTTCTACTTACCAACGTGCCATGCATATTACTTTCCGTCCTCAAATAGGCCGAAATCTTGAGGTCTATGTTGATGACTTGGTTGTGAAGATTAAGAAGAGCGATGAACTGATCCAAGACCTGGAGGAAACCTTTGCTAACCTCCGGAAGAACTGTCTGAAGCTCAACCCGGAAAAATGCGTGTTCGGTGTGCCCTCCGGCAAGCTGTTGGGCTTCCTGGTGTCCAGTCGGGGCATTGAAGCCAATCCTGACAAGATATCGGCCATCGAACACATGAAGCCGCCGGCGCGACTCAAGCAAGTTCAATGCCTGGCGATCGCCTGGCCTCCCTGGGGCGATTCATTGCCCTACCGAGAAAAAGCTGGCCTCTGTTCAAGCTATTAAAGAAGACGAACCACTTCGAGTGGATCAAGAAGCTCGTAAGCGCTTGAAGATTTGAAGCGTACCTCTCCTCTCCCCGGTCTGGTCTCTCCCACGGTGAGCCCTTGCTCTCAGACATAGCTGCCACCCCGAGGTGGTGAGCGCGTGCTAATTATGGAGAGGAAGGCGCCCAGAGGCGGTGTACTACATCGCAAAGGTGTTGCATGAAGCGTAAACTCGGTACCCACAGTGATCAAGATGTCAGATGCGGTCCCGTGGCATCCAGAAGCTACGACACTATTTTCAAGTGCGGAAATCACGTGGTCACGGCCTACCATATGAGAAATTCTTCACAACCGTGAAGCGTATACGAATTGCCAAATGGTCAGTGGAGCTGGGGGAGTTCAACATCAAGTTTGTACTCCGCACCGCCATCAAAAGTCAGAAGCTGGCGGAGTTCGTTGCCGAGTGGACTCCCGCCACTCCTGAGGCCGAAGAAGCGCCCGCGCCCTCTCCTTGGACTTTGTTCTTCGATGGTTCTTTCCTACCGAGGGCGCTGGGTCAGTTGTCTTGGTCTCCCGACCGGTGACACCCTTCAAGATGTGGTCGCCTCGACTTCAAGGCCACGAACAACATAGTGAGTATGAAGGCTCGCTAGCGGGTTGCGATTGCTTTGCCACCGGGCATCCGCGCTCTAAGTCAAAGGTGACTCCTGCGGTCATCAATCAAGCGCGAAGAAGTTCCAATGTTCGACCCCACCATGGCGGCGATTTGGCGAGGTCCGGAAAATGGAGCGCCATTTTGAAGGACTGGGTATACTCATATCCACTGTGACAATCATCTCGGCGGGCGGCTCGCAGCTCGCGTCCTCAAAGGCTTCTGTTCCGGTCGGAGTCTTCGAAGAAAGACTATCGCGACCGTCCATCACAGCCCCCAGTTCTGGCGGGGATGATGGTGTCGCTGTCGCTGCCCCCGGTCCAGGCGGGGACGACAGTATGGCCGCCACGGCCTCCGGCTCAGGAGGGGAGGGCGACGCGGCTGCCACAGCCTTCGATTCAGGGAGGGAAGGTAGCCTGTCCGCTCCGGCCCCCAGGTCTGGGAGGGAAGACGGCGGTGCCACCGAGGTGGCACCAGGGGAAACGCTCGGCCCAGCAGAGTACCCCGGCGAGCACCGAGTGCTCGCCACGCTTGGCCAGGAGGGTCAATGGATGGATCCTATCCTAGCCTTCCTGCGTGACCAAGTGATCCCCGACGATGATGCCTCAACTGAGAAGATAGCACGCAAGGCCAAGTGCTATACTCTGGTAGGTGGGGACCTATACCGCCAGAGTAGAAACGGAGTTCTACTGAAGTGCATCACTCGGGAAGAGGGGAGCAGCCTGCTCTCTGATATCCATGGAGGCGTGTGTGGGAGCCATATGTCCGGCCGAACGCTAGTTGGAAAAGCGTTTCGCCAAGGATTTTATTGGCCTACTGCCCTCTAGGATGCTTGCGAGCTGGTGAGGAAATGCGAAGCTTGTCAGTTCTTCGCCAGGCAAATCCACCAACCTGCTCAGGCTCTGCAAACCATCCCGCTCTCGTGGTCGTTCGCAGTTTGGGGGCTGATATCCTGGGCCCATTCCCGCGGGCCACAGGGGGCTTCACCCATCTCTTCATCGCCATCGACAAATTTACCAAATGGATTGAAGCCGAAGCAGTGCGCGCTATTACGGCTGCAGCTGCTATCAAGTTTATGCGCGGGATCTTCACCCGCTTTGGAGTCGCCAACCGCATCATCACTGACAACGGGACTCAGTTTACGAGCGCGGCTTTTCTGGAGTTCTGCGATGAAATGGGCACCAAGGTATGTTTTGCTTCGCGGCTCATCCCAGGAGCAATGGGCAAGCAGAACGTGCCAACGCGCTGGTACTGAAGGGCTCATCCCAGGCGTTCGATCGACTCCACAAGCGGGGCGCGCGATGGGTTGAGGAACTCCCGGCTGTGCTGTGGTCGCTTCGTACCACACCTAGCCGGGCCACCGGCGAGACGCCTTTCTTCCTGGTGTATGGGGCGGAAGCTGTTCTCCCCTCCGAGCTGTCCCTCGGCTCCCCACGCGTCTCGGTGTTCAACGAAGAAGACCAAGAAGACCTCCAGCGAGAGGATGTCAGCCTCCTGGAGGAGGTGCGTGATCGGGCTGCCCTTCGGGCCGCCCGGTACCAGCAAAGCCTTAGGCGGTACCACGCCACCCGGTCTCGAGGGAACACCGGCATGGCGACTGGTCTTCTTGCAGATTCAGCGCATGCCGGGTTGCATAAGTCGCCTCCCGATGGGAGGGCCCTTCAAGGTGGTCTCAGATATCCGACCCGGCGGTGCAGTTACCGATGAGGACGGCGAAGAATCGCAAACTCCTACAACATAGAATTGTTGCGGAAGTTCTATCCTTGAAAGGATTGTAAGTACCCGGCAGCTTGCATCGGTCAGCCTTGAGGTAAGCGTCTCCCCCGGCTGATCGGCGACTGCTGGCGGTTAGTAAAATGGTTGCCTAAAAAGCTTTTTGCTTTATCATTATTGTCCCTTTTTATGCCTCGAGTGGCAATTTTTCGCATGAATGTCGCTGGTCCCGTACGTTTGCTAAATTCTTTGGTGATCCATGGCGACACTCGGCGCCTGTATCTGGCTAGCACGGGCAACTGGGGGGCGAGTTGGGTGCGGTGCTCAAACGCGGCCCGCACGCCTCGGGTTGGCTCTCTGAAGCACCGCTGGTCGTCACCGCGAGCACCGTCGGCCTAATACCACTCCTAGAAACCCGCTGCTTTGACGCACAGCGCCGCAGTTAGGTCCCCTGGAGGGTCACAAGGATTTGGGAACCAAGCGGGACGGACCAGGGTATCCCATGCTGGGACTTAGAATGATCGGGCCTACTTCGTGTATGCCCTTCAAAACGTCTACTTATCTTTCTGGTAGTTATTTTTGCGCAGCAAAGGCGCACAAGTGCTCGGGTCTGCCGCCCAGGCCCTCCGCCGACGCCCAGATGCTTGGGGCCGGTCGCCCGCATTCGTAAGGTCGGTCGCCCACGCGTTCGGGGCCGGTCGCCTCAAGATCCTCGTCGCCCGTGGCTTACGGAGCAAGATAAGTGATTCGTGCTGTATTTTTAGCCACTTCCTTACGTACTTACGCTAAGGTGGGCCAAGCCGCGCATGATTACCGCAAGTGTCAAAAGTCGACGGCCCCTATGGTAAACGAAAATGTGCTAAGTGTTAACATCTGGCGTGGCCAAGCAACTGGGGTGTGCGTGTTACATTTTTTTTACCTTTTTTAGACCAAAGATCCATTTCTGGTTCAGCCTTGATTGAAATCAAAAGGGTTCCAGATCAACCATAAGGCTAAAGTTTGTGAAGTAAGAGAAAAACAACAGAACAAAATCTTGATCTGATTTCAAGCATCAGGTGAGGTTAAGATCACATTTCTAAACACAAAAATCATTCCCGATTAACCACACAGACCAACATACAGCTCCTAAAAGCGCAATCATATATTTCCTAGATTCACTCCTGCCCCTTTCCAGTGCAATATCCCAGAAATCTTGCAAGCCTTTTGGACTTCTATTAACAGGAACAAATGTAGGGCAGCCAAGCTCCATGTCATTAACAGGCACAAATGTCAGGATATGTTGTTTACTTTTCTAAAATAGGTAGATGAAATGCTTCCCTTAAATAAGGTAGATGAAATGTTACTTTTCTGAAATATTTGTTGACTAGATATATGAACACGTAAATCTTAATTAATGTTTATCCATTTGCAGGGGGGTGGATAATCACCCACCTGGTGGTTTTCTCAGTTTTTTCAATAACCCATGGAGTCTACCCCTTTCCCAACCAATCCCACCTCATTTAGTTCATGGAAGTAATGGCCTGTTTGGCACCGTTAGGAAATGGGAATGGGCAAGGGAATTAAGCGAGACTTCAATTCCCAGGGGGGAGGCAGGGAATTGAATTCCCTACGTTTAAGTTATAAACTCCCATTCTTTTCTCTAATTCTCACCAACCAATCAAAGGATTTTATAACCCATCTCTCTCAATTCCCATTCCCTTCCGTCAATTCCTTCCAACCAAACAGGCCATAAAGGGAAAGGGAACCCATCAGTGTCAGTTTCTAGTCTGATATGCGATCTCAGCCTTTGATCAATTTGGACAATGACGAGGATGATGGAGACGGTGCTAGGACTGACAGACGGTTACAATGGACGAAGGAGGAGGAAGTGCGCTTGGTGAGTTGCATATATTTGTTTTATTTGGTATTTTCGTGCATGACTAACAACACTAGACTTGTTTGCAACCAATGTAGGTGAGTGCATGGTTGAACAATTCAAATGATCCAATCAATGGGAACTGCAAGAAGACTGACCGGTATTGGGGGGATGTTACTAATGAGTATAATAGTACCACCCCCCAAAATAGAAGAAGAACATCGAAGCAACTAAAGGATCACTTTCAGAAAATTAAGAAAAAGGTTGGTTTTGTAGCTCATGGAAGGAGGCTACATCAATTTGGCCCAGTGGTCATTCTGATGACCAGCTGATGGACAAGGCCCAAGCTATTTACGAGGAATACAAAGATGGTCCATTTATGTTGAAGCATTGTTGGATGATTCTACGTGATGAACCAAAGTGGCAAGTGCAACTAGAGGACATTCTGAAACCAAACAAAAGGAATTTGGTTAATGAGGGGAGGCTGGGAGAGCTCACACCCTCTCTGGCACAATCTGATGATCGCCCTATGGGGAACAAGAAGGCAAAGGCAGAGGCCAAGAAATGCCCATCGCAGATGGATGATGTCCTCCAATAGCTTACAAAAATTCAGGGCACAACTAAAAGTCACAAAAAGATATTGGAGACCCAGAAATGTGTTTCAAGCGAGAAGCTTGAATCAGCTAGACTTAACCACCTTGCAGCCAAAGAGAACGCTAAGTCGGCTATGTTGGAGACGTACCGAACACTCAGTATGAAAGATACGAGTGGAATGCTTGATGATGTCAAAGCTGAGCACTTGATGTTTATGAGGTGTGTGAGGGAGAGTATATTTGGCAAAACTGAATCAGGTATTAATTTTGTAAACTACTATTTCTGTAAAAAAAATTTGCTGTACATTTCTGATGTTATATTTACCCTAACAGTATTGTTTACAACTTGAGTTCATAGTGTGCTATGTTATATTTACTCTCTTTTGTTACTTTTGTTGCTGGAGTTAAACAGGTGCTATGATGTAGTTACAAGTTGAGTTCATAGTGTGCTATGATATAGTTACAAGTACCATAATTTGATATTTGGAAAGGCACAAAATTATAGTGTTGGTTGTTAGGTGACACTAAACTATGGTGAACTCTGTGCCTCTTTTTATTGTTTTAACTTTTAAGCTGTGCTTTGACTATGTTTACATTGTCCCTATGCTGGCCTCACTCCAACATGTTGTAGAATGAATCTTTACTTGGGAACTAAAGGGCTAAAAAGTAAGTAGTGTAGATTATGGTGTTGCTATCTTTGGCAAACTGGCAACTGCATATAAATTGTGATTATTGATTGCAAGTATTGTACGCATATTTGCTCTCAAAATTAGTTTCAAAATACCAGCTAGCTGTTTTGAATGAAGCATGCAAGTGCACATACACGAGTTATATTAACTAGAGTGGATTATGGAGGTCATCGATTAAGTCTTTCCGCTACATACATTTTGTCCTTCCCATTGCAGACTTCTAACTTTTCACTTCTAAACATAAGGAATTGTAGTGATAACTGAATTTTTGCATGATGAGTTTAGTGTTGTTGTCATGAATTTTTTATTTGATTACTACTCCCAAAAGTTATGTATAGCTCTCCCAAAAATCTGGGGTGACATCAATTTCTACATGCAAGTACCAACCATCCTCTCAGAACAAGGTTGAAGGCATGAATACTAACACGACAAGGCTGTGTGGAAATATTCTGAGGAAGCTTATGGATCACATTTCTGTAATAATTTTTTGTTGTACACTTCTGATATTATGTTTTTCCTTTATAGGTGCAAATGCGAGCTTGTAAAAAGAATGAGGTAATGACTGCTCACTTGCTACTATCCCATATAATTTTTTCTACTGTTCCATATAATTGCATTGGTTTCTTTTATTTTCTGTAGTAGGTAGATAACCATGCAGTCAACACTATTAATGCATTTGTAACTATCATGTAGTCGGTACTCCAAATAAACATGCAGTCAACACTCCAAATAAACATGTACTCAGCACTCCAAATAAACATGCAATCAACACTCCAAATAAACATGTAGTCAACAGTCAATACTCCAAATAAACATGTAGTCAACAATAAATACTCCAAATAAACATGCAGTCAATAATGCAGTTCAGAGACCCAAATAGTACCCATCTCTATATATTGCTTTCTCATGTTCTCAAACTTATCTTCCTTCCCTTGCTTTCCCTTGCTTAAAACAACTTTCTCAACCATGTCAAATTCATCTTCCTACTCAGATGATTCCGATGAACTAGATCCTACCAAGATTATGGAAGAGTATATTGACCAGCAAAATGTCCTAGACTCCATTACTAGGCAGATAATAACGTCCATCAAGGGGACATTAGAAGCTAGACCATCTCAGCGCCGAAGTAGTCCGCAGAAGTGCATCCCAAGGGACCACGAAGGTGCTCATCTACGTCTCGTGGCCGACTATTTTACTGAATACCCACTCTACCCTGAGATTATTTTTCGTACAAGATTCAGGATGAGAAGAGATCTCTTTATGTGCATTGCGAATGCCCTTGGTGACTGGTCTCCCTATTTCACTCTAAGGGCAGACTGCACAAGTCGCCGAGGGCTCTCACCATTGCAGAAGTGTACATCTGCAATCCGCATACTAGCTTATGGTACTCCAGCTGATGCCTTAGATGAGTACCTGAAGATTGGGAAGAGCACTGCATTGGAGTGTTTAGATATGTTTGCACAAGGAGTGATTCAAATCTTTTTCGGGAGTATCTACGGGCCCCCACAGTTGAGGATGTGAACCGTTTATGTAATACCGCAAAAATCGTCTTCCTGGGTTTTTAGCCGGAATTATCTTCATTTTCTTGATTCGAGGTTTTATTCTGGAGAAAAGTTTTGTCGCCTTGCAATTTATTAAAGGTTTTGTTTGTAGGAGGGGTTTGTTTTTTTAGGAATTTTTCCCCTCACCGAACCTTTCTCTCTTTCTTTTAATTGTATGGCTGAGAATCTTTGGTGGCTGTCATTCTCTTTTTCCCAAGTCCTAGCCGCCACATATCATCTTCCTGGCGTCTGCAGCTCCATGGCCAAAGCTCCCCTGGCCGAATGCTTCTAGTGCCTAGCTCCAAACCGAGTCCCCAGGTGATGCTCTCCTGCCCTCGGCTCCATGGCGCCTTGCCCTCCGTCCTCGGCTCGCTCAGCCTTCCCACCTTCGTGAACCTCCTGCCGATCCCCCTGCGCCCTCCTCTCTGTCTCGGCCGTGGCGCCCTCCCTCTTCCTCGCTGGTCACGGCAAGATCAAGAGCAAGAAGATCGAGAGGCAGCAAGCAGCAGAAGATCGAGAGCATGTCGAGCAAAGAAGAGTCTCGAACTGCAAGGGCAGCAGCGGCTCCGGCACCTCTCGCCGGCGGCGAGCCGCCCTCCGGCCGGCAGCGAACCCCCCAAGGCAGCCCTACCTCGGCTCCTCCCTCCCTTCCTCCATGAGTCAGATTTGAGGTAAACCCTAGAAATGTGGGGATTTAATTGTTTGCATGCAAGGTGCTTGTTGTAATGCCTACAAGTAGTTGCTTTGCATTTCATGGCATGATAAATGTGAAGGTTAAAGAGTAGGAGTTTTATGTTGGTTACTGGTGTTGTGATTGTCCGATGAGCCTTGTGTCTTGTTTTGTATCTGTGCTACTAGTGCATTGGCTTAACCAGAGGATGCTGTATGGTTATGAATCTTTGAGCTGAATAAGTTATCCCTCCAATTTATAGATAAAAGCTACTTCTAAAGAGGCATAAAGGCTACCTTTAAAGAAAATCATCATTTTGTTAAAAGATCTAAACTGAAAAAGAGTAACTCTTACTATTCTGCTTCTTTGATATATTTCATTGGAGTGTTGCATGAATGCCTTATGTTCTTACATGTTGTATTACTAGGCAAATACCATATACTACAGTTCAGTGGAAATGGTTTACTTTCATTATCATTTATGGAGATGATCCACCGATTGTTTAGAAAAATAATATACACAAGATCTATGGAGCTTTGTGCAGAAAAAATTGAATTCGAATAATTGAAAATATAAGATACTTAATTTGAAGTTAGTTTCATGGCAAGGGATAGAACCTGAATGTTAAAGATGTGAAGGAAAAAAAAATTGATCACAGCAATCCAAGACCAGGTGTTGCTCCTAAATTGGAAATAATGAAGCGGTGTATTTTCCTTGGAAGATGTATAAGGAGAAGATTCACAGTTCTATATTTGTATTGTTGGCGAAATTCCATTCTGCTCAAGTGTCATTGGTTGATGTGGTGTTCAAGGTTCACGTGTTTGGCATTCTGCTTATTTTTGTTCCTTGCTCATTCGGCCGCTTTTACTTTATAGTTTATACAAAGATGCATTTTATGTACTTTACAATTGAGATTATTGCTTTAAGTGACACGCTCAATGAGAATACACCACCCACAAATGAACCAAAGATATATTTCGTCACTTGGTTATGCCATCTATGATGCAATGTCTAGAGGTAACAAGGATGCAATGTGATTAATGCAGTATTGGAGGTTGGAGAGGGTGTTTTTGAAGTCCTTTCCACATATGGTGATACCTTGGTAGCAATGACTTCATTAAGGGAAAACATTTTCGGGGGTGGCCTCGCCCCGCGTCGCTTTATCTTCTGTTAAAGGCAAGTGCAACTCCTAGAGCGTTGTTAGGGTGTTAAATGCTTTGTTTGCGATAAGATTATGAAAATTCTAATGAAGTGATTATGTTTATTAGCATGTCTAGAAGTTGTTAGTATGGTGATGAGAATGGATGAATGTTAGCAAATTGGTAAGTTATTCAATTCCCATTTATTGCATTGCATTACTTAAATTGTACTAACGAGTATGGTTAAGTTGATGCAAGTTAATTGGTACTTCCATATTGGTTATGGCTATGTGTGGTGAAAATGAATGAGGGATGAAATGCATTCACGTCAATTGCATAATTGCATTCATGATGGACGAGGCGTCCCATGTTGATGCGGGCCTCGGTGCTCACCCGTAGTGAGCATTAAAGTCCTACTCGCATCCCATTCATCGAGGTGAATGAGAGCGAGTCAGTAAGAGTAGGCCCCGCCACGGGATGGGTGGGATTGAGGGTGCACACCGACGGGTGTGCACTCAGCTATACCGGTATACGCTATGACAATGTGCATTATGAGCATGCATGGTGCATTCATTTTATGATTCATGAGAAAAAGGTGTGAGAGCATAAAAGCATTGCATTGTGTGTGGCAATTGGTAAATGTTAATTGATGAGAATGGAAATGGCAGGTTGAGTATTGAGTCATGGACTCATCCTGAAATGATTGTTGAGGCATGAGTAAGGTTATTTATGTTTCTGAGTTGGATGTGGTAAGTAGGGTTAGATTCTTCTTCTTTAACTGGATAATTTCAATTAAGTAATGGTTATAGCAAATGGTGAAGTAATCGTGTTCTTACATTTTGAAGTTATATGAATTCATATTGCTCCCTTTATGTAAGGATGTTAAGTAAAGGAACTATTACTGTAGGTCTTGAAGTCGTTGTATTCTAATCGAATTCATTACTTTTATGTTTGATCGCACTTTGCTGAGTCTTGGACTCACACTTGCTGTTTCTTATTTTAGGTACTTGAAGTTGGCTCGTCGGGTTGGGAGTAGAAGCACGTGCACGACTTCGGTCGCCATCTCATTTAATTAATGTGTTAAGCCTGATTGTATTAGTGGGGTTGTAATATGTTATTTGTCGTCGCGTAGTTGATCCTTTATTAGCGAATGTGTGATTGATATCTAGGGACCTGCTAGAATGTCGCTTCGGGAGTGAATAATTGACTTATACTGTTATTGCTTTTGTCTGCTGAGTGGATGTCCTCCTTTATAGGAAGGTCATGCCGAAATTTTGAATTTTTTTGCTGACTTGGTTTTCAGCTGGTTTTAGAGTTAGCGGTTGTTTTTAGTCAATTCTGTTGAGTTGTCGTTGAGTGTTTAGAGTTTTAGGTAGCATTCGCGGTGCGTTTGGCGCCGGGGTGTTACAGTTTACTTCAGGTTGGTGAGTCCTGTGGCTTCCCCGGCATGCTTGGAAGCATTGACTGTATGCATTGGAGATGGGAGAAATATCCCACAGCTTGGAAAGGGCAATATGTTCGAGGCGACTATGGAATCCCAACAATCATACTAGAAGCGGTTGCTTCAAAGGATCTCAGAATATGACATGCTTTCTTTGGTGTGGTGGGTCCAATAACGGCATTAACATACTTAATCAGTCCCCATTATTCATTGATGCATTGAAAGGGGAAGCACCTCAAGTTCAGTTCTCTGTTAATGGGAGGCAGTATAGCACAGGCTACTACCTTGCTGATGGGATATACCCAAAATGGGCTGCCTTTGTGAAGTCAATACGTGCTCCACAGACAAAGAAACACAAGTTATTTGCACTGACCCAAGAAGGCTGTAGGAAAGATGTGGAGCGTGCTTTTGGGGTTTTACAGTCCCGTTTCAATATCGTGCGTCGTCCAGTACAATTGTGGAAACAAATTAGTATTGGGAGAGTCATAAAAGCTTGTGTCATACTTCATAGTTGTAACATCCTGAAAATTTTATACAGTGAAATGCTATAATATGAATTTGCATTTTGAGTATTTTTGAGTTTTATGGAATTTGTGATTTTCTTGAATTTATTTCTTGGATTTTATATTGCAAAGACAATAAAAGGAAATGGGAGAAATTAAAAGAACTAAAGGAAAGATTGGGAATAAATTATTTTCTGAATCTAAATAGGTGAAGAAACCAATTTACACACTGAAAAAAAAGATACAAATATTAACTTGAATATTAAAAATGCAAATGGAGGTTAGTTTGACTAGAAACAGTGCACCCTCAAAATTTGTGAACAATATCCAGAGCTCATCTCCAGTTGAAAAATTTACCAAGTCACCTTTGATACAGTATTTACCATTGGTAAAAGTCTCAGAAAGTTATCGGATGGGATAAAGCCCTAAATAATTCGAAAACAGAAAGTAGCAAAAGCTGAAAAATAGAATGTCAGAATTTTTATAAATTAATGGAGCAATATCTTGAGCTGAAAATTTTATCTAAGAATCCTTGTCTCAAATACATTTGAAAAACAAAGTTTCAAAAACTTTATAAAAGAGTTGAATCATCTGGTAATTCGAATACAGAGATGGAAACTTAGTGCACCGTTCAATGTTAAAATTCTGATGAATCTTATACTGAGTATTCTCACCCCACTCTTCGCCTGGAGCTTGTCTATTGCCTGAAGCGAGCACTCAGCAAGTGGGAAAAATTGCTGACAAAGCTTAGTGGCCAAATTAATGCAATATCAGTGCATTTGACCGAATCCATCCTTAAGCTGAACTCTTGCCCTCACTGCCATGTGGGTCCAGTCCCACCGGTCAGTCTCTTCTTCGATCGCTCTCTCTGGTCTCGCTGCCTCTCTCGCCTGCTGTCGTAGTGGAGCTTCTCCCGAGCCACTCAGAGCGTCATGGCGTACACTGCTTCGTCGTAGCCCAAGGCTCAATGATGCAGCGCACTCACCGTGTCTTCCTAGGGAGGCTGCGTAGGCGATTCATTCGGGAGTCCACTGTTGGCTCACTACAAGAGACCCAAATCGCATCGCCTGGGGACTTCGGAACCATTTTCGACTCCCAACTGAGCCAGCACTGCATTTCTTCTCCTTTTCGCCGTTTCTCACCCAAGAACAGAAGATGGGGGAGAGGATGGAATCCCCGTGACTGAGTAAGAGGTTCCATGAATCGGTTGGTCTAGAGCATCCTTAAGCACTCCTGAGTCCAATCCTTGGGTTAATTTCGTGCCATTCTCATGAACGCCGCCGCCGAGGACTCTTCTTCTTCACTCGGCGCAAGCCGGGCAAAATTGCTTCCAGCTCACTTCCAATCCGAACCCCAGGTGAATTAGCATCCTCTACCTCACCGATGCTCGCCAACCTTTCTTCCTCGATGCTTCACGGCGGCGAAGTCGCCAGCCGCCTGGTTCCGCCGCCCTCACCGGTGGCGACCACTTTCCGGCCACCACAGTTGAATCGGTACCACCCCTGTTCGCCTCGTCGACCGATGTCAGAGGGTGTTGCCCATTCCGTCGCTCCGGTGGTGATTCGCGGCGGTGAGGAAGAAACCGAGCGCCTGCTCGTGTCTCTGTTGTTCGGGCCCGTTGGTCGGCCTCGTGGGGTGTTTTGAATGTAGCTCACACAGTAGGAGTATGCGTTTTCGGTCAAGAAACGATTCGGGTTTTAAACTGAAATCTAAAGCCTGAGCTAAATTCAAATAGACATAATGTTTGATAATACCACTCAAAATTTAGCAAAATAAATTTCTAAAATCATATAAGATCCAATAGTATTAGAACATACAAAAATACTCTTGAAAGAGTTTCGGTGAGAATATTTAAAATGAAAATGCTGAAAAAGGTAATTATGTGCTAAGAAAAAGATTAATTTTTATTAAATCAAAATCAATGAAGTCAAATATCTTTGAAATGCTTGTTTTGGAATGAGTTCAAATTGGTAAAAATGTTTATACTTAAAAGTCTGTTTACTTGTCAAATAAATCCAGGTTTAATTCGGCTAAAAAGAGAATGAGTATAAAATAAAATGCTACAAGAGAAATAAATGGATTTCAGCAAAGGTAGATGATATAAATTTCTGGGAGTTAGTATGTGTTGAAAATGGATCAAGAATCATGCACAGAGTAGTTGGAATCTAAGCTGAATCTTGGCCGATTTTGATGTTAAGCAATGTGATCATTTAGGCTATTTCAGTGGTAGATAAAATAGCTTGTCCAAATACTAAAATCAGTAAAACCAGTCTAGAAACCTTGTGCAAAGTTTAGGTTATCATATTCTGTAAAAATAATTCTATTTGGTTAAGGTTTGCATATTAATCTGGTCAACCTAAAACCCTTAAGTGTTAACTTTTCACTTCGCGTTCTTGCCGATTTTGTAAACGTACATTTTACAATGTCATATAAGCCTTTTCAACGATGAATATAAAGTCTCGTCTAAAGTGTAAAACTTATGAAATTAAATCAGTGGTGCTGTCTAAAGTATGGACTACCCAAATAAGAAAAGATAATCTTATTCCAACGTGTGTAACCTATTAATTTTGATAGCTTAATAACCCTAAGTATTCACATGTTTGAAGGCTGTGAGAGGGATGAATGAACTGTAGTTGCAAATGAAGAAAACTATAGTTAAGTCATTTTTATCACCAGAACCTTCCCAAATATCATATAGATTAAGTTAGTAGCCTAAATTAGAAGATCTAGCTTGTGCAAAACAAATTCTAAGTGAAATCTATTTGAAGTAAAAGAACTAATCACCCATGAACTTATATGATCATTTAAGACTTTTCATTAACACCTAAAGCAACTCATCAAATCCTGAATTTAGTAAAGAATGACCTAGAATTGATCCCTAAGATTATGCCCTGTAAGAATCTAAGGAAATGATCTTGCTTCGTCTAGCTTTAGCTCTAAGTCCTACTCAAGCAAAACACATAAGCAATAAGGTTCCAGCATGCTTGCTGGGAGCAGCAAGATTTGTGCACCTTGAAACTAATGAATAATTGTATAATCTAAACAATTTTAGCATCTTGAATTCGAAAAAGGTAATTAAAGGACTCATAAAAAGGCAACCCTGGATCTTGTGCAAAGGTTTTATTCGTTTCTCTATTTGTTTCTTTCGTTCTTTCTTTGCAAGTTTGTAATTGCTGTTGGTTCTTTCGAATTCGGCGTGTAGACACAGATACACTCGAGGAGGAGGAGGCAGTTGCCGATCCAGAAGTTGGCATTTCTGAAGAAGAGCAAGGCAAGCATTTCATTGATCATGTTGAACCTACTAATTCACCTACCATATGTTGTTTTTGCAACTGTATAGTGCATCCGGATAATTCTCCATAAAAGCTGCTATTTTGGATAAGGTTAGTAACTATCCTTGGAATTTATGGTTTTCCTTAATCTGGTTGATCCTATGAACCTTGTGAACCTTAGTATGCTTAGACATAGTTAATGTCAGTTTTGGGTATAATCGTTAAAATATTACAACTGCTTAGTTTTGCCTTAGATCGTCATGATGTTTTTAAAATGATTTCACAACTGGTTATTACTTTACTAAAGGTTGTTGATATGTTGGTTAAAAACCTGAAAACCCGAAAACTATGATTTCGGTGCGGGCGACTATTTGGCAATAGCCGGTTGTGCAATAAGGGCTTTGCACGTAGTATAGGGTGAAGTGTCGCCCGTGTCGGATTAAGGACCGAGCAATGGAACGCTATCGATCCAAGAATTTCAGTGCAACCACGAGGGCTATTTATGGGGTAGCCTTAGCCTATTAAGTTGTTTGGACATGGCTTTGTTCATTGGTAGGCGGGAGCTAGCAGCAGGCTTTTGCGGTAAGGTCTGCCTGAAAGGGTTTCCACCCGTGCAACGGTGTACGCCCTGCCATGTTTAGAAACGTTGTGTTGTGTATGAAGGTGGATCCACGGCTTGGGTGTGTGTTTCTAGTTCTATGGCAGGGGTTAACGTCCCGGGCTGGATCAAAGTCATGTCTGAACAATGTAACGGCTCTGTATGATCGCCTTGCCGGCACACCAAAGGAAGTGTGTCGTATGGCCTAGCAAAAGGGGTTGATCATTCCTTGTGGGTAAAGCTGTACAACTCTGCAGAGTATGAATCTAATCGATTAGCCGCGCCCGCGGTCATGGGCACTTGGTGAAGTCATTCCAATGTTAGAGTTTTGTATTTTATAAAAATGGGTTGGTTCTGTTTTGATAACCATTTGTTTAAGTCAAAGGATCGACTTATGTGGATTTTCGCCATTTGGGATGCTAAGTCATGGAACATGTTTATCTTCTGGTGGTTATACAAATCTCATGCTGTTTCACAAAAATGCGAATTGTAATCTATTATGTCATATGTTTAAACTCTTTCTGCAAAATGCAAAATAACTTAGAGCTTGTTCCCTTGAAATAGCCTGCATGACTAATATTTGCATTTGCTATAAAGTCTTGCTGAGTACATCTGTACTCATCCATGCTATCTTCTTTGTTCAGAAGAAAGTCCTTGCGATGTGCCTGAAGATGCGTTCTTTCAAGTAGGTCTCGGGGAGTTCGACGATGATTTCTTCTAGGGCTTTTGCCTAGTCAGATGCCTGTGGGGTTTCGGTTGGGCATGCTACCAGGCTTTTGGATCTTAAGCTATCTAATATTTTCCGCTGTTTTATTTCGCTTGTAACTACTGCTTGTATAATTAGCAAGTGTGGTAAGCTGTGTAATTAAAGTTTGGCTTTTGGTTGTGATATGAATGTTGTAAACATGTGAGTGCTAGCTACTGATCCAGGGACTAGTACGGTAATCACATGGAGTTTCCTATTCCTCGGAATGGGGTCTCACAATAGTATGATAGTTGAAGATGAGAAAGAGATGGCCAAACTTCCTATTGACTTGAATGAGAAGGGGGTCATCCATTACTCTACCTCCTGAAGTAAAAACAGGTGGTTGCTTAGAGTTATCCGAAGTGCTACGCAGAAGAGCCACTATCCATCATCAACCAACACATACCCAACTAAAAAAAAACTTAGTTAAGCATATTTGGGAGAAGTTTGGCAATAGGAAAAAAGTAATCATGACTGTAGTAATTTTTTTATATATAAGCTATTGCATCTTATTCATTTTATAGTTTATAATACAACTGATTTACACTTTCATAATTTTTTCAGGTGATGCCAAGCATAAATATTGTTTGTTCTTTGATGGTGTGATTCTTCCTCAAGGCATAGTAGCCTGATTTGGTGGTTCTCACTCGAGGCATGCTAGTTTGATTTTGGTGGTCTTTTGTCAAGGAATACTAGTTTGATTTTAGTCGTTCTTCCTAAAGAAAGGCTACTTACAATTCTGTTGGCATTTATGGCTTATCAGCTAGTTAGTGTTAAATAAACTATAGATTTGCTTATGGTGGAATTTCTATGTAATGAGTGTAATGGCTACTTATGGTGGCAGGCCGTGTGAGGACAAGCAGAAGCTTTAGTTGCCTCAATGTTAAATAAACTGTCTTGTGTTGGTTTACACTATGTTTGATTTATTAGTGTGTGTCAATTTGCCTCAATGTTACAAGCACCTGCTATTTGTTTTGGTTCTCTTTCTATTTCTACTAGCAGCATGTATGGCCACAAAGATGGTGTTTGGGGTTGATCACCACATTTCAGATGCAAATACTATAAATTAAATGCTGTTACTTTTCTAGAGCTAAGCTAACAGTTGAGCTATTGTATGACTTGTCTTTTAGGATGTCTTCTGATGATGTGGACTTGGCTAATAGACTAGTTTATTGGACTTGCTCTTAGCAGGAGACGAGAGACTTTATTGCAAGAGGTTTAAGCTGGTTCCTGAAATCCACTATAATTGAAGATACTCAATAATTTTTTGTAAAGATTTCACCTTCACAAAAATAGGAATGCATGTGTTGCCGTATGATTTGGGCAAACAAAATAGTCAACAAATCTATTTGCCAGAAATTAGTATCAAACATCTGCCATATTAGACCTAGATCGTTTCAGCTTTTAGATTATAGATTCTAGATTATAGGAAAAGGTGCTTCTAATTGAGAGAGAATCGAGGCTCTTAACTATTTGCCACTTTTTATGGGGTCAGTGGTAACAGATTTGCCACGTCAGTGACTCATATCACTGTAGCGTGTCAGTGACTCATATTAATTGGCACTCCGTAAGAGTGGCAAATAGTTAATTATTCCGAGAGAATCAGGCTGGACCGGCTGTGACTTCTAGATTCTAGACTAAGCCAGTGAGAATCAGCGAGAATCATGTTCCAGCCAGACTCAATCGAGCTAGAACGGCTGCAACTTCTAAGTTTTAGACTAAGCCGGTGAGAATTAGCAAGAATCAGGTTCTAGCCAGATTTTCATTCTATGTAGAGGCCAACTTCTAATTGTGGGAGAAGCTGCCCAGAATTCTCCTGTTCGTAAACAATCCATTTTTTTAAAGAAAAAGCTGTCTAGAAACTGAAACGAACGGGGCCTAAACAGGGTCGACCGTTGGCAGATCAGATATCCCACAAAGCGCGATAGCGAGCGATGTGGCCGCGGCCCAGTTGAATATACACCACTAGTCCACTGTATATTCCAGCGGTTGATATTTCTGTTTTTGTTGCGCCACAGCGTCAATTAGGTGTGTTTGGTTGCTTGTATGGTGCTTGAATCGCATAAGTAGATGCAACTGTATCTGTTCATCTAGACCAGGTAGATGCAATTGCACCCACTCATACAGGATGGTGGAAACACAAAAATTGGACTTCTCTTCAATTCAGACCCATGATGCATAAACAAGTAACCAAACAATTCAACTTGCATCCACTTATACAGATTAAGACTAATTTAGATGACTCATACAGAACAGATTAGAATAGTACAGACAACCAAACACACCCTTAATTAATAATCCCATCACAGCGTGCAGCCGCACAACTGTACGAACATGGGTCATCAACACCAACGAAAGTGATATGCTTGATTAATTTCTTCCAGGTGCCCATTGTTTTGTGCTTTTGGCTCCTTGTCGAGTTAATTAAGATCAGCGAACTGATCCGAACCCTAGTTGGTGGCTATAGTATCTTTCTTTTTTAATAATTGCTAGTATCTTTGTTTCCGAATAATGGCGTTTTTGAGACAGATATTTTTAAAAATATTTATAGTGGTTTTATATACGAAAATAATATTGGTAGACTTTTTCATTAAAAGTTCTTAAAAATTAATGGCCCAAGTGTATACTATTTAAGTTTGCGTAAATTGTCTAATTAAAGCCATATCTAATTTGGAACTAAGGCACTAGCAGCTTTGAGGCCTTGTTTGATTTGGCTTAGACTTTTTAGCTTATAGTTTAAAGTTAGCTTTTATGTTGAAACAATTTAAAAGCCATTGATTTTTATACATGATAGATGAGGGTAATTTCAGTATAAATTTAGTAGTATTAATCTAAAACTAACCCCCTCAATAAGCCAAAAAGTCCCTCTTCAGTGGCTTTTGATTTTTAGTTGTATGGAAACTTATGACTTTTGAAAAAAGCTTTGATAAAAAGCTACTTATTTATTTAGACTTTAGTTTTTTAACTTTTAAGCCGATGAAAAATCCCAAACAAACAGGGTCTTAATTATGGAAGAGGAAATCAGCCTTCTTAGAAGAGCAAAATAAAAACTACTATAGTTTTAATTTGTGTACTGAAGTGCCTTTGGCGAATATACTAGTATGAAAAAAAGTGCCTTGTGAGTGATGATTAGGCCATGCCCATGGTTAAATCTCGATCTGCACATTGGTTGGTCGGAGTAGACCCACGAATCCTCCAACATAATTTCGCCAAGATTAGCTGGGAATGGTGAATTCACGTGCATGTTGGGTGCACGTACGCCAAGAGACCCCCAACAAAATCTTAGCATATGCAATGTTGTCTTGGCTTCTTGGCCTCATTTGGCTCTAACGAGTCCAAACAAAATGGAGGATACATGTCAAGCTCGGTTCTATATCATTGTTTCCGTTTCAAGGTAGAATGCAATGATTTGAGTCCAATATGTATACTACCGAATACTCCCTCTGTTTATTTCTATAAGGCATCCACGCATATCAAGATTTTAAGCTTGTATTAGTCCAACAATATATAGATTATATGACGTAAAAATGATACTGTTATATTCGTATTTGAAAGCACTACTTTTCTATGATTATAATTTTGTAGCTATGAACAAAATATTATAAAAGAAACTGATAGTCAAAACTTAACTTTAAAAATCGCACTAAGTCAAATCGTGCATTGTAAAGATCAATATATATAGGCGGTATCTTTTTAACAATCCAGGTTGTTTCTATCATACGCATTGTAAAGATCAACAGAGGCGGTATCTTTTTAACAATCCAGGTTGTTTCTATCATACATGTGGTTTGGAGGAAGCGGCTCTACTTTTCATATACATTTCTATCTATTTGCTGATGCAAGCTAGATAGTATGCGAACAGTTAATATATCAGCTGAATATAAAACACTGGTAGCTATAAAGTTGTAATTGTTCTAAATAATGGCAATATTTGTTGCAGCCTTATTACGATGACAATATAAATTATTTTTATGCACTATTCCATCATAAATGTTAACCTTAAGCAAACCAAGTATTGCTGTTTCTAATTATGACTTGCACAGTTTTGATATTGATTGAGCTTGCTTCATTATGTCTTAAAGTGGAGCAATCTTAAAAACCCCTACTTAATTATTTTGATAAGATTGAAGGTTGACACAACCGGTCAAAATTCAAATGTTTCGACATCACATTATGGCATTTGTTTTGACAGAAGGATGTAATGTTAGATGGTTTCTTCACTTAATAGAAATTCGAATGTAAACTCAAAATCGCACAAAGTAAATCAAAGCAAGATAACGTTTCCTATGTTTGAAATCTCTGGATGATCTGCCAAATTCACTCAGTTTGGTTACCGACTACAAATTGGACCTATCCGCAATTGTTTGACTTTCAGATAAATAACTTCTCACATGTCCACTAACGACAATATGCCGACTCTCTGTCTTCAGGGTACATACTCTAATTTCAAGCAATATAACATAAGCCTTGAGAAGCATTAATCACAAAACATAGTAACGGACTAAAATAATACTACAAAACTTATGTATACGTAATCCTCATATCTAACTATATTTATAAACGAAGGCTTATCACCATTTTACAGGTGTTATAAATTAATGAAACATCAACTTTATCACCACACGCCACATGTATTAACTCTGAGAAGGTTGTTTGGGGGAGCCAAATGTGAATGAACCATTCCAGGGGCCAAATCTGGGGGCGTGCAGAATTTAAACACATTTGCTAGCTGCAGGCAACCAGCAGAATAATACTCTCTCATGTCGCAAATAGTTGCCATTTTAGACATATGTTCAGATAATCTTTCGAAATTTAACTGTCAATATATTTTTAAATATTTAATTCGCATATATGAAAAACATATACGTAGATTTGTCTTAAAATTTTTTATAACATTATAATATTATTAGATTGTATAAGTATATTATAATATAAATTAGTAATAAATTAAAGCTAAGTTTTGAAGACCTTATCGTATCCAAAACGTTACTATTTGTTAGCGGAGGTAGTATTCTATAGTCGAATCCATCATCTTTCTAGGGAAGGAAAACAACCGATGTTGTTACATGTAACGAACTGCTCTTTTTAGGGATGCGTATAAATATTTTCATAGCTACCCAGAATTTTAGGGCCTGTTTGGGACAGCTCCAGCTCCACCAAAATCTGTGGAGTTGGTGGAGCAGGGTATTTCTAGCTCCAGAAATTTATGGAGCTGGAGTTGTAGGTACATTAAGAGTGTTTAGGTAGATCATCTTGTTTATATTTTAGACAAAAAATATAAATTTAATTCACTTTATTTTAGCCTATAAATTTCAGATCTGAACTGGAGTTGGGAGCTGGAGCTCTCCCAAACAGGGCCTTAGCTGCAGGTAACCACGTGTACATTGCCAGACATAAGAGCAAATACGAATATTTGATAGATAAATTTATGGTCTAATGGCCAGAGTTTTACAAAAGAGGTGTGGCAGGCACCAAAATACATTACAAAACACCCACAGAAAAGATTTAAGCAGATAGATCAAGGCCTTCAAAACCAAGCTTCATCGTCACCTATGATCTGGTAATCGTCAGCTTCATTGAAATCTAGAGGGGGGGTAGGAGGCAAGGGTGAGTACTCAACCGTACTAAACAAATCACACGAAAATTCTAAATATTACATGAGGGAATAAATAGGATTGGTACTGGTTTTAAGTATCGTGGATGCAAGTTGTTAATTTCAGTTTTATTTTACATTTGAAACACAAATCATATAACAGTAAATACTATAGGGGTTATTTGTAAAGTTCACATTTACGACAAGTTCTATTTATGAAAACTACATGAGCGCAGTTACATGAATCACCCTAAATTAACTCAGCTTTAGTAACCAGAAGCACGGCGTATTCGAATACCATTGATATCACTCTGCAGAGGTGCTTAGCTTTACCCACAAGATATCTTCGGCCATTAGTGCCACACGTGAATAACATGCAACTTTAATGTATGCGGCCGGACCGAGATGATCATAACCTTTTGTTGGACTTTCCTTCTTTAGCTTCTATCCAGTAGGTTACGATGATCCACAGTCTCCAGGACCCACTGGCCAAAGCGGGAGATGCGATCTGATCATACTATGGATACCTACTGTTGTGAGAACCGGCGAATGGCCACTCTATTCCCGTTCTACCCCAATTGCTTCGTGAACCATTCTTCTCCCAGAATGGTAGCTACTTCCTATAGATATTCCAAAGGGAAGTGTAATGTACTGAGTTATGTTGGAATAGGTCAACAAGGCTGACCGGCCCAACTTGTGATTGAACGAGAACTGAAGTTATTTACTTTGCCCAAGACATTTATCCTTAAGTGCCAAAGACTCAGCCAATTACATACCATAAATCATTGGTACCCAATATACCACCACCACACCACATCCTGGTTTTGTCATCGGTTGGGGGTTGGGCCAGCATCCACCTCCTGTGGTCCGCCCAACACTGTCCCCCTAACCGTAGCAATTTTTGAAAATCACCTGAGCTATCTCTAGGAGATTTTAAGCAATTTAACTAAAGGTAGAAATTATATTAACTGTTAATCTACGATGGTTCAATATTTTATAGCCTAAGGTTACAAAGGAATTAAGGCGTAACAACAGGTTGGGCATTGGGTTATATCTAATCATGTCATTCCAAATTATCTCCTTTTATAGTTTTCTAAAATACCAGAAATAATGCAGTACAGAAAATATACATATACTGTATTGGAACTAGGTTCAACATGTTCAAGGGGTGTGGCTTGCCTTGTGGGGTCGAAAGTTCGCCTAATGAGTAGTGGTCGAAGTCACGCCCGGTCCCGTATGTCTCCTGCTCCGACTCTAAGAATTGCTCCTGCTCCAAGTACAGCTCCAAGGGCGGCTCCAACGTCGGATCTAGCATGAGAAAATGCAACAAGTAAATAAATGAATAAAAAACAAATAAAGAAAGAAAAACTTGAAAAAGAAATAAAGGAGAAAATAGCCAGAATAGGGTTTAGGGGTATTTCAGGGATTTTCTAGACTTGGTTTGGCGGAACGGAGATTATTTTTGAACTTAGTGGCTCGAACCGGGTAAGAATGTGTATTTTTGGGTATTTTTGGATTTTTGGGAATTTTTGGATGTCAACTATTATAAATGAAGGCTTATCACCATTTTACAGGTGTTACAAATTAATGAAACATCAACTTTATCACCACACGCGATATGTATTAACTCTGAGAAGGTTGTTTGAGGGAGCCAAATGTGAATGCACCATCCCAGGGGCCAAATCTGGCGGCGTGCAGAATTTAAACACATTTGCTAGCGGCAGGCAACCAGCAGAATAATACTCTCTCATGTCGCAAATAGTTGCCATTTTAGATATATGTTCACTTTATCACTTAAGCTTTTGAAATTTAATTGTCAATATATTTTTAAATATTTAATCTGGATATATGAAAAACACATACGTAGATTTGTCTTGAATTTTTTTATAACATTATAATATTATTAGCTTATATAAATATATTATAATAGAAATCAGTAATAAAGCTAAGTTTTGAAGACCTTATCGTGTCCAAAACGTTACTATTTGTTAGCGGAGGTAGTATTCTATAGTCGAATCCATCGTCTTCCAAGGGAAGGGAAACAACCGACGTCGTTACACGACACGTACGTACGTCAAGATTTGTTTGCCGAATTAACACATTTCGGTTTCTAGTGAAGCTGACCAAATTGTGTACCGTCAAACTACATCTAGCACAAATAAAGAAAGAAAAAGAATGTACATCAACTAATGGACTAGAATGGATAAAATGACTCGGGCATGGTCATTGGTCTATTAAAATTTTCAAGTACAACAGCTCAGAGCACCACTACGGAACATGTGATTACTGCCGGGTCCACATCGACATCACTGCCGGATGTGGACCCGGCACAACCTAAGTGGCAAGTGATAGTCGAGGACTATCACCGCCGGATGTAAACCGGCAAGGATATCACTATCACCGCCGGTTTATACTTAAGAATCGGCAAGGATAATAACTATCACCGCCGGTTCACAATTTCCAACCGGCAAGGATATATATCACCGCCGTTATTATTTAGAACCGCAAGGATAAGTAACCATCATTGCCACATTTTCAATAATATCCGCAAAGGATAAGTAACTATTAGTGCCCAATTGTTATCAATATCCCAAGATCGATAACTACTATCACCGCCCTTTTTTCTTGTTAACCGCAAAGGATAACTCGTGTCATATTTTGGTATCAAAATCGGCAAGTGATTGGTTTTTAAACCTTTTACATATATATTTTTGCAAGATATGTTGTAGCATGTATATATATTGTACAAGATATGTATTCTGCGGTATATAATGCTAGCACAATAGTATCAAGCATCACTAAAGTGTAATTGAAATACATTGAAGCATCATAATATTTAATTATTACATTGTTCATTCACTTTTGAAGCAATAAATTGTTCATTCGAATTGTTGCCATGGAGAAATGGTCGAAACTCGCCTTTCGTGGAGAATTTCTAATTGTGAACCCAAATATCTGCTTTGAAGGGCATCAATTTCGTGGTCGAGCAGTCAGCCGGTGCCCTCGCTTGACGCTACCGTCATGGGAGAAATTGAAGCATTAATTAGTGTCATCGCTTTTATAAAGAAAAGTACGGTCAACATGTAATGATCGATATACCACCGGCCGTTGTAGTCCGTATTGTCGTGATGAACGCGTGGATATGTGTCATTACGTAGTATCCACATAAATTGTTCCTTGGGGTTGTTTCTGCATGGAAAATCGGTGTGTATTCTGAAATTTTTCACGATGGACGATGTCGCTTGCTCTTCTTGCAAGATTGTTTGTACACCTGCTCATGGTTTTGAGTAGTCATTAAAATTAATTAGGTGCAATGGGATGGAAGATTATTAGAGCAATAATGCAACGACCGAAGTTACCCGTTAGCAAGTCTATTAAGTCTTGGTATTCACCGCTCGGTTTCCTCATTGAGTCCAAGATGTTGATGTTGCTTTCGCCTAACATGAAGACAAGGACGATCCAGTGAAAGTCGCAGGCCAATTAGTCGTCACATTGTGTTGCGATCAAATATGAGACAATAGTAGGCGGGAAACACGATCGAAAGTTGTAGGGTAAAAGTATGTAGTCCTTGTGTTGTAGCTTTAGCAATACTTTGAGTACGCATACACCTCAACATAATTTATTGTTTTTGGATCTTCAATAAGTTTGCAGCTGACCATGCCCGGTCCAGAATCCTATCTTTTCATTGTTGTTCGCTCTAAGTGTCTCGTGGTTCCATTCTACGTAAAAAAGAATTCAGACTTATGTTTAAGAGTACGTGAATATACATCATGAATTATACAAGAGACTTACAGTAATCCATATTCTTAATATAGACACGCCCGAGCGCCTCGCTGGTACATCCGATATAGTTCCATGTGTTCAACCCGTAAAGAGTCGCCATTGTTGTGAAAGTCCATATCTTTGTATCTCGATCGAAAGCAAGTGTTTTGTGTCTTTTGGACATACCGCAGTACCAATCATGTAGACGCCAGAGTTGTGTGGTCATTTGACCTCCTTATTTGGATGCAACAAAGCTTCCCTGCTAATCTAATTTCCACTTTACAGTGCTCGCGCCCTTCAAAGACCACTTTGGCTTCCAAAGAATAAATGCTTTGCCACCATCTCCTTTAGATTTCTTCCTAGAGATGCGATCGTAGTCCGATAGTTGGCTAGGTTGAGGAGCTTCAGCTTATCCGTCTCTGTCTGCTTAACCTTCGCTAAGTCCAGAAGAAATCCTGCTTAAGGTGTTCGATTTCAATCTTAGCGGTGGTGGCGCTTTCTTGAAGTGCTTTTCACATAGGCGCCTACTTTTTTTTTTGTTTCTTCGCTCGGTCATTTCATATGGTCATTTGTTGCTAAGAGTTTTGGCTAGCTTCACAGATGACAAACTTTTCCCCGACCGTAGAATGTTCAGATCGCGGTGCTCTTTGGTCAGTCTTTGTGGCGCCGAGCAGAGGAGTTTTCTTGGGTGACGGCGGAGGAGGACTTTTTCCGGTGGCGCTGAGCAGAGAAGGAGCTTTCTTCGATGACGCCGGAGGAGGAGGAGGATCGTTCTAGATGGAGACTCCGCCGTCATCGTTGTTAACATCATCGCTATTGTCATCTTCGAGGCAAACTTTATATACCGCTATGCCCACGCGATGAATGTGCCTATGCTTTGTCCAAGACTTTGCCCTCCTCGCCCGCGATCTCAACCTCTACTTTGCGGTATTCACAACCACGCCGTCAATCGCAACTCGGGCGTATCCTCGAGGAATTGGGCGGTTATGCAATATTCCGCCTTTGTTGCATGGCCAAGCCACCCTTCACCACCTTGATGGTAATGTTCGCTATGGGCAAAAGTGCATCGCAATGCTGTCGGCTCTATGATTTTGTCCACAGAAAACTACACGCCGAGTCCTCTTCAGAGGGTTAGCGGATGCTTGGTCGCTTTTGAGAACCCCGGGACTTACGCTATGTGACCGATGACCTACGCTATGTGACCGACGCTCGCCAGACCTTTGTTACCATTTCTCGTGATCACTTTCATCTGTTCTTCAAATTCGACTTTCCTTCTATGCATCCGGTCTTCTATTTCTCGTACACGCTCATTCAACCGTTTTGTCTCGATTTCTTTGGTCGCCAGGCATATAGGCATCCTCTCGAATGCCGCTTCCACGGCACTAAGCCAACCCTCTCGTGCGACTCAAGGTGCTCCCTATTACCCAAGGCGCGTGTTAGCTCGTCGTCCTCCCTTATTGGCGTGAAGGAGCCCCAATAGCTTCGAGTGGGCATCCGCGATCTTCCTCGAGATTTCTCATCTTTCTCGCTTTTGAAGCTTAAGCCGCCATCATCCGACAGAGTAGCTCCTCGCAGCGCCCAAGGCTTCGATCTTGGGGCCATGTGAGACGCCACAAGAATAACTCCATCAAGTGCTAGCCGTTCTTCCTGTGCATCCCACTTGGGTACTTTCTTCACGTAGCCACCGTGTTTCAGCACATGGGGTAAATGTTCTTGTCCGAATTTGTTTTGTTCCACGGGCCGATAGCCCGCCTTCATCGATATCTTATATTGCTTGAATTCATCCCAAAATTGTCAGAACCTCGAATCTATTAAAATCCGGCGCTTGATCCTTCTTGACGCATTCTTATTCAGCTTTGTCTTCCGCTTCTTCCATGCGCTCCCATAACGCTTAGTGCATGTTTCGCAATCTCCAACCGATCTTCGGGAACTCAAACTCTTTGTCAACTCGGCCCACAATGTTTCCTTGATGTCATCGGGAACATACGACGGAGAATCGCTACCGACGTGTCCATGATCTGTACATGATGGGCACATTGTCTCTAGCCAGACCCCGCATGTCGTCCGATATGGCCCAAGCAATGACGCGGTATAGCTGGTTCTCCGACTTCACTAAGCTCAACTATCACCTTCGCTCACCATGCAAGATCTTGCCGGGACCTCGCCCGCGACACTGCCTCGGTGCACTAGATGTCCGACCTCGCATTTTGATTGTTTCATTAGTCGCTTGGCTCTCTTCTAATTTCATCGGGAAGCATATCCTACGATATAATCCTAGTAAAGACTTACCTTATGTACATTTGTTGCCTCGACTTGTTCCAAAGTTGAGGAACTCCGTCGGCTTCGCTCTGGCTTTGTTCCATGGGCTCAAGCCATCCCAAGACTTGTCCATTGTGAGAGGCCATGTGTGGCAAGTTTTCTAGAATTTTAAATTAACAAAATCACGAGATGAATCTTCGTGATATATATCAATGTTGTGCATATATAAGGCGAATCACCATTTTGTCATACGCTACATAATAACGTAACGCATATATATATTAATAGTGTAAATTTCAAAATCTTAATCGCATGGATCGATTCTACGGCAACCTACTTTTGTGGGACAGAGGGTAACAACAACATAGAACATATGACTACACATGATATATACAGCTTGACAATTCACATATACTTATACATATCACATATACTTACACATGATACATATACAGCTTGACAATTCACACATTCATCATATATACACTTATCACATGATCACATACACTTACACATCATATATATACAGCTTGACAATAAATACATCATTCAACCAAGTAAAACATTCAGCACGTTTCTTCAACAGATCAGTATGCAGAAGCCATGCTTTTGCTGCTGGTCAACAGACAGACTTCAACGCCAAGATTGATGCCACCGATGGACTCACTACACGGCCGCAACGATCGCTATGCTGTCGCCGCTATGAGCCCATCGGCGACATCAAAAGCCGATTGCTAGAGAAGGTCCTCGCTCGATTCAAAAGCATGGCTGCCAGAGAGCATACGATACAACTGGTGAAGAAAGACACGAGGTGACGGGTTTGGTTGACAAGGAACCGATTGCTCGCTTTTTGGTGTAATAGACTATTAACATTCTAGTTGTGGATTTATAACCTTATTTCATTTTTGAAAATCATATAAATGTGGAATAAGAATGATTCATTATTTTTTATTGAGCAAATAAGCAATAATATTCTAAAGAATATATGAGTTGGGCCCCTGTCTCTTGGGCGGCTGCGCCTGATGATGAATTTGTGACAACCTTACCTTATTGAAAATAAACAATATTTCAATACTTTAATGCATAAGAGAGTAATTAATTGAGAACTGAGTGCTAATATATATCTAATGAATCAGATAATAGAAATAAGCTTGTCGACTAGCATACACATTTCCACACAAATTCAATACAAGCATATAGTTATCCTCACATAAGTAAAATATCTAAACAAGACCAACAAGACTTAAGATACTCACATACATAAGGTCGATAATCAACACATACACATATATATCCAATTACCAAAGAAGGTGTAAAATATTCAAACAAAATTTCCTCACATAAAGACAACATTATGTCATTCATATGGAGGTAATTATGTACGATTGCTCTCAGATTATTGGGTTTGAATGAAGATTAGAACCTTCATCTCATCACAGATGTGCAAAACAATTAGTTGAGTAAATAAGGCCTTAAATCATCACAGAGCAATAGCATCGGCCAACCCTAGAATCATCACAGAGCAACATCACAGAGCAATAACATCGAGAACCCAAGAATCATCGATTGTCAATGCATGTTAGTCTACCAACTTAAGGCCTTATTTACAGAACAATTGTCAATATCATCGAGAACCCTAGAATCATCACAGAGCAATAGCATCGGCCAACCCTAGAATCATCACAGAGCAACATCACAGAGCAACATCACAGAGCAATAACATCGAGAACCCTAGAATCATCACAGAGCAGTAGCATCGGCCAACCCTAGAATCATCACAGGGCAACATCACAGAGCAACATCACAGAGCACTAACATCGAGAACCCTAGCATCATCACCAGCTTACCGGCGCGGGGAGGGGTCACCGGAGGAAGGAGGCACCGCAGGGAGGGAGGGCCGACGCCGGGAGGCGTCGCCGCACGGAGGAGGCACCGCAGGGAGGCGCCCAAGACGGAGAGGCGCCACGCACGGAGGAGGCACCGGAGGGGAGGCGCGCCGCACGGAGGGCAAAGTGGGAGAGTCGACGGCGGCTAGGGCGCAGAGAAGAACTCAAACAAATTAAGTAAATGGCTAAGTGCGGAAATGGCTAAGTGCAGAGTGAAATGTATATATGGGGAGGATATTAATGCCGGTTCAAAGATGTGAACCGGCGAGAAGATATATTATCTCTGCCGCTTATTATAGACCCGCAAGGATAGTGAATATCGCCGGTTCATAATGACAAGATAATATTTACATATCGCCGGGTATAACGCCATTAAAATAATTATCGCCGCTCATTAATGAACCGCAGTAATAATTATTTTAGTGCCGCGCTTATGACCCGGCAAGGATATAAATATTATCGCCGGTCATTTATGAACCGCAATGATATTGTAATAGTAGGGCCCGTGATGTTCTATTGTAGTGCGCGTGATATATAGCTATTATCGCCGGCTGCGTACTATGACGGGCAATCGATGTGTTTTATTAGTGTCTGCTCGCTTGTCAACCCAAGACCGATGTTCCTTGTCCGCCGTGCTGGTGGCAAGGACTTATCGCCATGGTAAGGAAAAGTGGCACACTTATCGCCGCAAGGAAAAGTGGCACACTGCTTTATCCGAACCAAATACAAACATTGGAATTTCGTTAGCCCAACCAAATAAGAGCTATTTAGGGCTCATACAAATTGCTAATTTATTTGTAAAAACCCCAAATATAAACATTGAATTTTCCTTTTTGTTTTATTTAAAATTTTGGTTAATTAGGAATAATCAATAAAAACTTGCTCTTACTATGTCATCTTCATCCATTGACATTTACTATTTTTGATTGACTATAATAATCAATACTCCATAAATTTCAAATTGAAGCATGTCCTTCAGACAAAATGTTTATATCAAAAATTAAAGCTTGACCTTCATACAAAATAAAGCATATCCTTGATTACACAACTAAGTTACAATCCGCCTTCGTTATGATCGCGGCGATGTATGTAGCTTCCTCTCGTGTCTTCCATGAGACCTAGGTCGATGTTCTCACCGAAAGGAGGAAGCTCATCAAACCGGTTATAGTCTTCCTCGTCGACTACATTCTCAACTCCTACAATCTTTCTTTTTGATTGAAGAACCACGTATGCCTTGTCACCGGATCCTCACAAAGAAAATTTGTGTAACGGCATTAGCAAGTACAAATGGTTCTTCTCTCAGATCCGACGTGTTTGAAGTCCACGGTAGTGATACCGCATTTGTCGATGTTCACGCCCCTAGGTAGTCCGACCCATCGGCACCGAAAGAGGGGACCTTCAAAGGCCCATAGTCAAGCTCCCAAATCTCTTCTATGAATCAGAGTACGCCTCAGATATTGCCATTGTCGTCATAAGCATCTATACGGACCCCACTGCTTTTGGTTGGTGCTCTTGTTATCTTGTGCTCTCGTGATAAAATGTGTACCCATTGATGTCGATCCTTCAAATGTCAAAATTGTATATGATGGTCCCTTAGCCGCCGTTCTCAATTGAGCGACTGCTTATGCGTATGCATCATGTATCTAAGCAACCAATCTCCAAAGTTATCTCTGTGTTTCTCATGATCCAAACCTCGACTTACATGGGTTTTGTCTTCGTAGTATGTTCTTGTGCATGTCGACATACGGGCCGCTATAACCGATTGGTGCAGAATCAGAAATGTGCTTGCGTGAATGAAGCACGATCATTTGTACGGATCGATTTCGACCTAGTGTCCTTTCCTTGTAGCCTCCTTCATGGCGAGATACGGCACACCAATCGGTTTGAGATCCATGTAATCGATGCAGAACTCGATGACCTCCTCGGTTCCCCAACCTTCGCAATGCACCCTTCCTACCGATGTCGACATTTAACATATTTCTTCACAACCCCCATGAACCTCTCGAAGGGTACATCCGATGTAGAAACACAGGCCAAGAAATCAGATTCTTTCACAATATGAACAATGAGATGGACCATAATATCGAAGAAGGATGGAGGGAAGCACATCTCAAGCCGCAGAGAGTGTGGATCACGCCTTGTCAGCAGCTTATCCAGCTTCAACGGGTCGATGACCTTCGTGAAATCGCTGAAGAATGAACACAACTTTATAATTGGGTCTCGTGACTTTCTCTCGCGTAACACCCCTAATTGCTACAGAAGCATCTGTGTCATCATCACGCGGCAATCATGAGACTTCATACCAACTAATTTCAAGTCTTTCATTGAGACTAGCCTCTTTAGGTTGGCGTAATAACCGGATGGAACTTTGACTCGTGCAAGCACTCACACACGCTAATTTTCTCAATCTTGCTTAAAGTGTAGCAAGTCATGGAAGGTACTTTTTCCTTGACCCAGTCTTCATGATGCAGCTCCTTCCCGAAGTTTCATATCTTGCGTGTCCATCCGCGTTTTGAGTGTATCTTTTGTTTTGCCTGTATGTCTAGTAAAATACCAAGCAAGTCGTCACACACGTTCTTCTCTATATGCATGACATCGATAGCATGTCGAACATCCAGTGCCGCCAAGAAGGTAGGTCCATAAATACCGTTTCTTTTTCCACAAAGGAGTCAGATCACCGAACTCGGATCGATGTACTTCCAGCCCCTTTCCATGGATAATTTTAGTATCCTTTACGGCCGCAAATATCTCTTTGTTGCTATGATGTTTCGAGCTGAAGTAGTCTCCTTTGTACCGCAAAAGCTCTCTTGTTGTTGCGACACGGTGGTCCTTATGGCGAACCTACGATGCCGCATGTAACACATTTTTCGACAAGATTTCAGCCACCGCCCTCAGATCACCCATGCAATGCACGATCCATTGAATCCTTTTATAGTCCGCCCGAAAGATTGCCAAGAGCAGGTAATCATTGATGGTTACGAACAACAACGCCTCGTAGCATGAAGTTCTCTCTTCAGACTCATCCCATACCAGACAACCGCTGCTCCACAATACCGTAAGATCTTCAACCAATGGTTTGAGGAACACATCAATATCGCTGCCGGTTGCCTCGCCCTTGGATCAAGAACGGCATCATAATGTACTTCCTCTTCATGCAAAGCCAAGGAGGAAGGTTGTACATACATAAAGTCACCGCCAAGTGCTATGACGACTACTCATGTTGCCGAAAGGGTTCATCCCATCCGCATCGAGTCCGAACCTTATATTCCTCATATCATATGCAAAGTGTTTCTTGTATTTTCGTCGATATTCCTCCACCGCTGAGTCGCCAGGTGTCTAAGCATTCCATCCTTTTACGCCTCGGCATGCCATCGCAGCAATTGAGCATGCCTTTTGTTCGCAAAACGACGCTTCAGACGGGATTATAGGAAATACCACACCACCTTGGTCGGAGATCTTTTCTTCTTACATCGACCTCGATATCGCTATCGCCGCGCTTATACCGAGATGCCTTGCAAACGGGACATGTATCCAAATTTGCAAACTCATTGCGATACAATATGCAATCGCTTGGACATGCGTATTTTCGTGACTTTCATTCCCAACGGCAAACAACTCGCTTGGCTCGGCACGTGGTTGCCGGCAACACGCTACCCTCTGGAAGGACATCTCTCAAGAAACCTAACACTCTGTGAAACTCTTGTCGGACCAACCATTGCTTGCCTTCAATCGCAGCAGCAGAAGCACAACATGCGCCTTTTGAACTCCTCTTGCACTGGGTACAAGGGTGTTGTAGAATCCTCTACCATACGCTGAAACTTCTAAAATCCCTTTCACTCGTGAGGTCCTCCTCCCCATCATGCAACATCCGTTCTAGATCATCTTCATGGTTATCGATGAATGTCTCTTCATGGGTGTCGATTTAACGATTTTCCACCGCGGCTGAGTCGTTGTCTTCATCATCATCAATCGATGCCCTTCACGCACAATCTCATCTTCACCATGCTCGGTCCAACAGTATAGGCAGCTTGAAACCCCTTCAAGCAAGTGTGCACGGATCGCCTCAAGGTTCAAAATTGCTTCTCATTCTTGCAATCGATGCACGGCAACAAATATAGTCCATCACCTTATTTGACTTGTACGCCAAGTAGCGCTACGTAAAACTAGTCACACCGTTAAAGTACTCTCTATCGCGACGGTCCGCTTCATACATCCATCTTCGATCCATCTACAAATATTTACAACAAATAAAATCTTAGTAAATCAATAAGTGCTCACAAATTGTTTTATACATTTAATTTGTTATGTAGTGCTAATTAATGTAGAAATTTTCATTACTTATAAATCTATATCCAAATCTCGATTGTAAAACCAATTAAATAATTGCTATTAGTTATATATAATGGTCCGTCCAACAAATTTGAGTACTATTATCTCTTCTTCTCTCATTTCAAGATTATTTTATCAAGGAGTATCGGATGAGGAACATAATTCTTTTATGCTTAGCCTTTTTACATCAATTATATACCTATTCATCCATTGACATTTACTTTTTCTCGATGATTATAATAATCAATACTCTATACATTACAAATTGAAGCATGTCCTTCGTACAAAATGTATATATTACAAATTGAAGCTTGACCTTCATACAAAATAAAGCATATCTTTAATTATACAACTAAGTTACGATCCCACCTTCATGTTTATCGATGAACGCTTTGGCACGGCACGTGGTTGCTATTAGTTATATATAAATCTATATCCAAATCTTGATTTTAAAATCAATTAAATAATTGCTATTAGTTATATATAATGGTCCGCCTAGCAAATTTACATTACTTACACAAGTATTAAATTAACATACACGAAATAAAGAAACAATTTTAAGTATTTAGATTAAACAATAGTTAATTATGAAGTGCTACCACATTTAAATTCAATCAACAAATTAAATGCAATCACTATACAAATAAAAGTTGGTAATTTCAAATCTAAACTCAAGATTACATATCTAATTGTGTTGACTAGGCAATATATAATTTCGATCACAACCTACAACAATATAGAACGTAATATCCAACTAAACAAAGACACTAACCTTAGATCGGTTAGAAAATGACAAATTACACTAAATTTGAGAGCAAAATTCGCTTCTCTCCACCCCAATCAAGCAAGAACAGAGCTCCTCTCTGCTCGACATCTTGGGAAGGGAGCCAGGTATATATAGTGGGATATTATCATCGCCGGTTTATTCTTCTTGAACCGCAAGAATATATCATCGCCGGTTCTATCTCAAAACCAGCAGTGATATGGCTGCTTTTTCCAAGCAATTCACTTTATCACCGCCGTTACAATCGCTGAACCGACACTAATACTTTCACCGCCGGTTCTCTATCTAAAACCGCAAAGTGATATTGACCCGCTTCCGCCCAACCGATTTAGCGAAGGCGCTATATATGTATTGTTCTATCACCGCCGGTTGAATTTAAAACCGACAAGGATAATATTTATCACCGCCGCTGAATTTAATAACCGGTAGTGATAATATGAACCTTACATCTCCGCCGCCAACGATCGCCGCTTTCCTCATTCCTCTCGCCAACCATTGCGCTTCCCCATTGTCGCAATCGTTGGCTTCCCATTCTCCTCTATATAATGCGCAGCCTCAATCTGTGGCGCCTCACAATCCACCATTGCCGCAAGAATGGCACCCCCAAGAAGCGAGCACGACAGTAAAAACAAGGATCCGCCGCCAGAGAAGAAGGAGGAGAAGGAGGAGGAGGAGGCGGAGGAGGAGGAGGAAGAGGAGGTACAGGAGGAGGAAAAAGAGGAGGAAGAGGAGGAGGAGGGCGACGACGACGACAGCGGCTACGGCGAGCTCCTTCAGCGTTGGGGCAAGACCAACTCCGCCACCGAATCGGATTCAGAGGAGGAGGAGCATCGCTGCAACTCCGATCGGTCATCCGGCGATAGCTCCAGTGACGAGGAGGAGGAGGACGACGATGACGAGTTTTCGATATAGGGTTTAATATGTTTTGTATATAAAATTATGACTATATGTAATTATGGACTACAAATGTTCTGCGATAGATAAATAACAAATGTTTAATATGTTCTGTTTTTTTATCTAATTATGCTTTGATATGTTCTCAGATCTTAACAAATTTTGGGTAATATCATTGCCGGTTCGAGTAAAAGTGGCAAGTGAAAATTGTCTTATCATCGCCGTTAAAAGAAAACCGTAATGATAGATCACTACCGTTTTAATATAAACCGCAAAGGATATCTTCTTATCAACGCCGTTCTTCTAAAGCCGCAATGATATTGCCTCCACTGTCGGCGAAAATTTTACTATTCTTATCACCGCCGTTGAAATTAGAATCGGCAAGGATAATACTATCACTGCCGGTTGAAATTGGAACCGGCAGTGATAATATTATCACTGTCGGCTTGCGCCTAACCGATAGTGATGGGGCGTCGCGGATGAAGCAGTCTGTAGTAGTGGAGTTTGCCGACTCAAATGTAGACCTAGGCATTGGCCAGGTTTTTTTGCTAACCTGTGGCACAACAGGCACAGTATGTGTGTGACACCCTGGAGCCTAAACGCGCCACGGATGCTACCAACCCTCTAAACTCTTAAGACCGGCTTAGAAACTAAGCCACCGAAATTTACAAAATTTCGGCATGACCTCTCTAGAACAGAGGACATCCACTCAGCAGACAAAAGAATAGCAGCAGGCATATAATATATCGATCACTCAAAATTGAAAGAAACTTTCTAGCAGGTCCTTAGATAATCAATCACCCATCCAATAGAGATGAATAAGCTCCACCACGACGAATAACACATTACAACCATATTAGTTACATCCAGACATAATGAATCGGTTAACTAGATGGTGGAGGCTGAAGGTGTGCATATGATACTACTCCCAACCAGACGAATCAGCTTCAAGGTACCTAAAACAGGAAGCAAACAAGCGTGAGTCCAAGACTCAGCAAAGTGCAACAATAAAGAAACGTAATACATTCAATTAGATTACATTTACTTTAGAATTTACTATAGCCAATACTTAAATGAAATCATCAAGTAAAATAAGCAGTACCTACCTCCACTTACCACAACCAACTAAAAAAACGTAAGTAAACATTACTCATGCCTCGTTAATCATTTCTGGATGAGTCCCTGACTCAATTCTCAACCTGTCACTTCCATTCCCATAAACCAACAGTTATCAATTTCAACGCAGTGTAATGCAATGCTATATAATGCAACATAACCATGCTTTCATTCACATAATATCTCATTGTAAATGATGCATTATGCATGTCTCATCTCTTCTTTAGCACATACCGGTATTGCCGAGCACCACCCGTCGATGCGTGCCCTCAAACCCAACCATCCCGTGGAAGGGCCCTGTCGAAACAATACTTGCCTACATGATGCATTATACATGTCTCATCTCTTCTTTAGCACATACCGGTATTGCCGAGCACCACCCGTCGATGCGTGCCCTCAAACCCAACCATCCCGTGGAAGGGGCCTGCCAGTAGATGAGACTACGGGGTAGGAAATCTGAGCACACCGGATTATTCATACATTCCGTATGACTTTCTCACCGCTCTGGCTCAATGCACTTTTTATGAATGCACATATGCAAATGCCATTCTCAACATCATGTCCAAATTCTCAACTTCCATATTCACATTCTCAACACTCATAATCACCTCCTCAACATTCATAATCACATTCTCAACACTCACAATCACATCCTCAACACTCATAATCACATCCGCAACACTCATAATCACATTCTCAACACTCATAATCACATCCTCAACACTCATATTCATACTCACATCACCAATACTCGAGTAATTACTAATTCCATCTATCTTGATCATAAATCAAACCATTTTTGCAATCCAATTCCATACTTTCAGTATTCCCACTAGCCTATCAAACTAGTGAGCATGAATATGAAAGTAAGATTTAGCAAGATATCATAACGGCATTTAGACGGAATTCATCAAACAACGCACATAAAGTTCATCAACAAATCATAACACGTTCAAATAACGATGCACTTGTATCAGATTGTTTATAAACACGAATGCAATCATAGCGTAAACATATACATAACACAAGCAAATTAACTAAATACCCTATAAGAGATATACGGGTTGCACTTGCCTTTACCGACGCGTGAGGCAACTCAGGATCGAGACCACCCCCGAAGACACTCTCCCTGAAAAACAACGTTGCGCACAAGAAACAATCAAAAGCCGACTCAGAATAACATTGCAAACTCAAATTCCCGATTCTAAATAGTTCACATCGACAATAAACGCAACCCTTCTACACCTTAGCGCAACACAGTCCCAAAAAAAACCTGACGGAAGGAAATTCGGACAGCACGCGCTCTAAAGAGCCTAACTCCTAATTGGTTTAACCGAAAAATGGGATCTTTACCTCTACTTAACCATAAGAGGCTAACCTACAGCTACGACACAGCCACTTATGCAAGAGATGCTACGAAGGCCACCAAAACACACACTAAAGATCAGCCACAAAACTGAGCTCGCTGAAATTCCCAGCTTCAGGACATAAAATTCCAAATAGCGTAACTTTTGATTGGCTCAACAGATTTTCGAGTTCTTGAGCTCAAAACGACCGTGAGAAGACAAAATACACATATATCATAGCCATTCACTCAGCCAATGCACCTACAGTTCCCAGATCGAAGATGAACACAGACTATACCAATCGCGACAAGAATTGGACAGCACTCGGTAAAATAGCCATAACATTCAAACGGCTGAACAAAATTTAGTGATTTTAGTCTCTACTAAAAGGTAATTCGATTATCTACAACTTTTTCCATAGCCAGACCCCCAGAAAATGCTTGTAGAATTTTTGAACAGTAGCTCTAACAGTGGACAAAAATCTGTCCAAAACAGAAAATTCCAAATTACTCTAGTCTCTCCATTCCCCAACCCCCAACAACTCAAAATCATGAATCCCAGCTAAGCATTAGCACAAACACCTTGCATGCAAGCAATTAAATCCCCCAAAAACCTAGGGTTTTTACCTCAACTCTTACTCATGGAGGAAAGAGGGAGGTGGGGGAGAGGTTGCATCGGCCTGGGGGAGGGGGTCGCCGACGCAAGTGGGAGGAGCTGGTCGAGGCGGTGCAGGCCGCCGAGGGGAGGCCAAGACGGCGGCGGCATAGCCGGGCGGCTCTGGAGGCGACGGCTGGAGGGAGGCGGCTAGCCTTGAGCAGCAGTAGGGGCGGCAGGGGAGAGGCAGCCGGCTGGGGAGGCAGAGGTGACGCCGGCCAAGGGAGAGGCACGCAGGGGAGAAGCCAGGGCAGCGCCAGGAGCCTGGGTCGGGAGGAGACGGCTGGTGCTTGGGAAAAAAAGAAGTGGTTGACTCCCCCTTTTAAGATGTGGGCAACTAAGGTTAGGGGAAAAAGTAAGATGCATTTACAAACTACTCAACAAATTCTAGAGACCACAACCAACAACTCAAAAAACTGACATTTCAACCCACAGCGGAAAGAAAATCCTTTAAGTAAAACTTGCTGTAGAAAATTACGGCTCGGAGAAATTCCCTTTTCCGAAGAAGTTTACGAAAGAAATCCGAAACTTTTAATAAAATCTGCAAAAATTGCTCGACAACACAACTTATCTCCCACCAGAATAAATTCGAAAACTATGAAGACACAAACAACATCGACCAAAACCCTAGCCAAAGCTTGCAGTATTACAATGTGTATATGTCGGGCTAGCATAACATGAATGACAGGGCCGTGCCGCGCCTCACGGTCGGGTACAACGGGTGGCACAGCATGACACGTCAGAATACAGCATGGCATAAAATAGGCTCGATGGGTCCAAAGGCTATCAACGGTTGGAGAATACATAGATTTAGTGATGTGTCTTTATTAACTATTCTTAATACAATTATCGGTGATTGGTTTTTTTGTTATCATTTTGTTGTTGTGCGGAGATAATTATAGCCGTTTGATGTGTTTGTCAGTTTCTGCATTTAAAGGAAGTTTTTGAGCTCTTGTACATGACTAAAATTACAGGGGTTTATGTTTTATGTCTTTAATAAAAAATAATTCCTTGATCGCTTGATCTTTGAATATCATTGTATCCATCTTACTTTCGTGGAAGTTTAAATTTTAAAATTGTTTAGGCGAAAATTTGCACGTGAATTTGGGTTTTGTTATCTTGTCATTTGAGAGTCGAGTTCTGTCGGGGATTGGGTATCCGCGATGGCCGACCATTGTATCCCGGCAGGGCTCCGAGCATGCCCATGCTCGGACGTCGTCCCCGGGAAAGATCTTCGGGTCCCCCAACCTCCTGGGCAACCCCGTCCTCCGTCAAGCTCGCCCCCGAGCATGCCTGCTCCGAAGCCCGCGCCAAGACGACCGAGTCAACAGGAGAGACCCCGGGCCTTGCCCAAAAGCCGGGCGCAGTCCACGAGGACGACGTGGCATTAATTACGCGGTGGCCCGAGGGACCGCTACCGGCGATCTGACGCCATGCGTCCGGCGCCCGCGATCCACGCCCATCAGACCATCGCCGCAACAGGCCCACGGTGAAACAAGAAATCGGCGCTACCCACGTCCTAAACAGTAGCGCGCCCCCTGTAATGAATGCTATGTCACCTGTAATCCCCTATAAATACCCTCTCGCGCGAAGGGTTGAGGGTTCGACTTCACCTATTGTTTTCACTTGTACGCAGCGCTTGTTGCGGTCGACCTGGAGGGTCACCCTTAGAACCATCCAGGGCTCCCCCGAGCAAGCGCGTTGTAATCCACCTTCACACAGTAGTGCAATCACTGGACGTAGGGTTGTTATCTCCCTGCGAGAGGCCCGAACCAGATAAAAAGAGACCCCTCGCTCGTTGCGATTGTCTTGGCCACCTCATTTCATAGCTCGGCAGGCCCTCGGAAGCTATACCCCTGCGAAAAAGGGGCCTTAGGTTGATCCCTCATTCAACAAGTAAGCTCGGCGGGGGACCGGTTCCCGAATCGTCGACAAGTTCCTTTGTGAAATAATGTTGGGATTTTGTCTAAAAAATATTACAAATAAATTAATTAATCGATTAACTAAAATAAATTGTTAGTAATAAGAGGTATTGTTTATCATGTAACTTAGTATGTAGTTGTGTGACATATAAAGTACCCTTGGAGTTGAGTCCATTAAACGTAGTTGTTATCTTTGGTTTAAAACTTAATAAATTTCTATTGTTGTAGGTAATCATATTGCTAGTAATGCTTAAATGTTTTATTGTTCATGCTTGAAAATTGTTGTATTAATTGAAAGTATAGTAACATATCCTTTTATTTTAGGGGTAGGTGACCAGTGAGAATGTTTGAGTCTCTAAACTTTAATATGTAATTGAAACATTGAGACTATGTAAATTACTAATCATGTTAAATTAAATTGGTAGGTTGTCGAGAGATATTCTAATGTAAGGTGTTGCTAATTATGATGGGAGGTGACCTTAACGTGGATATTGATTAGGGTCATTCTGCTTGTTGTTGTAAATTATTGAAACAATTAGAAGTATGAAATCGTGTTCCCTTGATTCCATTGCAGATCGCAATTGAGAAGGTATATAATTTTATTTTTTGTGATGAAATTTTTAGAGAAATGTGATGGTGTGAATTACTAAAATTTATTTTAATTAGTTGCACTGTGTTCCCTTATAACAATCTAATACAACATACTGATAGAACAACATAATCAATGTTGCAAATCAAAAGATGAAGAAACATAGAATGATTTTCATGGTGCATGGTTTTATCCTTAGCGAATGATTGTCTTAGAGCCACATTTATAAAATATGTCTTGTGAAGAAAATATTTATTTGTTCGAGTTGTTTATTGATTGGATACGTTTTAGTAACCGGAATGTTAACCTATGGGTTGGAGAAAAATTCCATATTGATCATACTGAAAGTTTCATCAAACGAAAGGTCTTGAACTTTAGAATATGAAGTTATATGATTTGATGCTTCTTCATGGTTTGTACACTTGGAGTAATGTTGGCATGATGTATTTTGATGATTTAACTATCAGTTTGAATATGATTACAATTATAAAATATTTCTCTTCGTTTGTCATCATGAAGTAGACTTACTTTGATGTTTGTGAATTTTCTTTATAATTATTATAGAAATTAATAAAAGGAAGAATGGTTTGCAATTTATAATAATCATTAATGGGGTTCCTTGTGGCACAATATTATGTAAGAGCTAAAACCCTTAATGGTACGCATCCTTTCACAATAGAGATGGAGGAATTTGAGGTGAATTTTCTTTTTATGTTTAGATGTATATGAATTGTTGATTCGTGTGGTCTTTTAATGAATGAGTTTTGCTAGTGTGTTTTGTATTATGTGCACTAGAATTTTCCTAGATTAGTGTGAATGTTGCCAAATTATGGAGTTATCTTAGAAGTTTGAAAAACATAAGGGTGAAAGAATGAATAACTAGAGTAAATTTCACAGAACTACAGGTTTATTGTACAAACTATTAGAAAACTATAGGTGTTAGCTTTTATTTTACAAAACTACAGATTTTAAGAGAACTTACAGATTTTAAAAAAACTTATGTCACAAAACTACAGGTTTTAGAATTGATCATTTCTTGCAACAAGTCTATGGGTCCACATAGCGCGTGAGGCTATCATGTAGGCCCACACTGTCAGACTTATTACAAGGAATAGTTTATTCTAAAACATGTAATTTTATGACACAAGTTCTACTAAAATCTGTAGTTTTATGAAATAGAAGCTAAAACCTATAGTTTTATGATATATTGTATAAGAAACTTGTAGTTTTGTGAAATTTACTCGAATAACTATGAAGTAATCTGTTGAGGGCTTTTGAATGCTTTATTTCATTTAACAATGTAGTTGTTTGTCTTTGCTAAGAAATTTAGCTTAAGTTATGATTATAGATTTTATCCTTAAGGGTGTATGATTGGATTGTCCTCTTTAGCGTTATAAAATAAGCTATTTTTGGTATTATTAGTTAAAAGAAACAAACAGACATAATGTAATGCTTTCGAAACTCATCATTTAGAAATATTTGTATCTTCATTTTGACGATAGTAGGATTTAATTGAAGTGTGTGTGGTATTTAATGGATGTTTCTTAAAGGAGATTCTTATAATTGCGTCTTAAGTAGTATTTATTGGTGAAGTGGTTTATTGTTGGGACACGGGTTTTTCTTCTCACTTACGAAAGAAAAGTTGGTTGTCGTTGGGAAGTGGTTTGAGTCCATGATCAATTTTATCTTTTTCAAAGGATTTGCTTTGATAAAAATAAGATGCTTCTACAAATGTTTTATGCGGTGTTTTCTCTTTTAAATTGAATTCCTCCCAAATTTGAATTGTAGTAGCTTAGCTTTTAGACGATGAAAGTGGTTTATTTTGTTAAAGTGAATTGAGATTTCCTTTGCGTTATAGCATAAAAAAAGTATGAATGATCTATGGTGAGCTATTGAGTGCAATAAGAGATTGCACTCTTCAACTTATTGCTTTGAGTGGAAGAATGTGGAGGTGAAACCATTATAGAAAGAGAAGTCAAATGTGGGTTGTTAACAACCCAAGATCCTAGCATTTGCTAGTTGTTGATTGTAAATGGTTTGAGAGTGAAGAGTAGTGGAGATTTTTGTGTGTGACAGTCTAAATCTACCAGGGAGGATCGGTTAGTGGTTTTGTTCTTTGGCAGTACAAGGTCAATCTATAAAAATGGACCAATTGGAAGTTTCGAGTAATTATGTTACCTTTTCCGAAGTGTCTGAACATTTGATTGTGTTGGATGTAACTAATAATATGACAATCTGAAGTGAAATGTTCAATTATGAACATTTATCCTGGGTAGTTGTCTCTTGGTGTGAAGTAGACCTGGTACATGATATATCTAAATTTATGTTTTTCATAGTAATATTGTAGAAAAAAAATGTGTGCCGTACGTACTGGGCAATTCTTTCTTGTGGTTATGATCTTATTATTAAGTGGTCAACTAGTTCTGAGAGATTACAATCTGTGTTTAGTTAGCATTATAAAAGCACTCGCACGTTTTAGTTTCTAGGTTACAAGTTTGGTATTCCAGATGTTCAAGTGCATAATACTGGTGATTCGGTGAGAAAAGGGATAGAAGCGTGTTGGAGTGTAGTATCTCGTGTTGTTCTTCTCATCTTGACTATGACAAACTATGGGTAGAAAGACTAACACCGAAGAGTAGAGTTATGGAGATGAGATGAAGAGAGAATTGAAGCTGGAGGTTGGTAACAAGTTCTTCTAAAAAGTTTCATCGTTTAAGGGGGTTGTACATTTTAGTGCCAAAGGAAAGCTTAGTCTAAGGTACGTTAGACCGTTTTCAATAGTGGCACAAATAGGGAAATTGGCATACATCTAGACCTTGAATCCTTGAAAGGAGTGCACAATGTGTTCCATATGTACTTGCTAAGGAAGTTCTTGTAAGATCACAGCATGAGGTATCATTAGAGCTGTTGGTTATTGAGCAAGATCTCACCTTTAAGTCCCATCCAGTGCATATACTGGGTGAGTCGGAGTGGTTACTTAAGCATGGTACGTTAAAGTGTTTTGGTTGTATCTATCTGAGTAGGAAGTGACATGGGAATTGGAGTCTCACATACGTGAGACGTGTCTATAACTATTCATGTCGGGTATAAAAGAGGTTTTTTCCTTCCTCAGCTTAGGTTAACATGTAGTTTGGCTAGTACAAAATTTAGGACTGAATTATGTTAAGGGGAGTAGAATGTAATATTCCAAAAAATAGAGAAATCGGGTTGGGCTAGGGGATGCCAAGATAGCCTTGGCGTGCACATTGTGCTCAAGGCAGAGTTCTAGGGAAGGGAGCACTATTTAAGAGAGAGCTGAGAGAGCCACACCTAAAAAAACCTAGATCTGTAGTTGTCATGCCACACTACTATCTGACGCTGCCACCTGCACCGATCCACCACACCATGCCCCCATCCCCAGTCATTGCACCATTTTGTGTTGTCATAGCATCGGGCGCCACACTCGTGCCCTAGCCGTGCCACTATGTCGTGACGCACCATCATCTCCTAGCCCCGTGTCGTCGAGTCACTGATGTTGACACTGAACCACCTTCACTGAGCCCTCGGCACTATGGTCCATAAAAGGAGGGAGTAAGGGGACTCAGCCAATGGGGAAGAAAAGGGAGAGAGTGATGAGGAGAGGTTCGGTCAAGAAAAAATGAGAAGAGGAAGGGGAAAAGAGAGGAAAAAGGAAAAAAGAAGGAAAAGGAGAAAAAGAAAAAGGAAGAGGAAAGGAAAAAAAGGGAAGAAGCGGTGAGGTCTTCGTCGCTATGTTGTTCGCATCCAGGGAGTGTACTAAGAGGTGACCTATATGGGCCTCTATGACCTATGTGGTATAGACATAAAAGATCTCCTTCGGTAGGCAACTCCACGGGATGGAGGGGACGAGAGAGTGTGACATTTAACGGGTGTACACTCAACTATACCAGTATATTCTATGTGATGAGCATATAGGCATGTAGACATATTTGCATTGTAGGATAATGATAAATGGTTTTGTTATGTTTTATTATGTACTTGTTGAGTCATGCTTATTTAACCTTTTTTAGGTGAACAATGAAGGCGACATGCTTGGGATGGGTGTAGTGCCACCATTGTACTTGTCACATCATTTCTCACAATTATCTAGTATTAGTGACTACTCTTGAATTAATAAAGTGTCTAGTCAGTTTAATTGATGAGCTTTCATAATCATAATAATGATCATGTGAACTTAGTTAAGCTATATATTATTTGAGAAGTTCAATTGTTTATTTAATTCCTTGTTTTTCATCATTGCCAAAGGGTAAATTTTAACTACTTCCAGACGCATGTGATCCGGTAATTGTCGGACCCAGAAAAATATTTTTGAAATCCTCTGTGTATCCTATACTAGTCCAGGAAAAGCTAGTACATACAGCAGAAATGTTATCACAATATATCCAACGTATTTTATTAATAATCAAAGTTTACAATGATTATAGCACGCAGGCCAAATAAAAGATTACAGCGGAAGCAGAATAAAACCAATAGTAAAACCCAATAGATTCGCCACAGGCAATCAATTAGGGCAGCGGCCTAGTTATCTTGGTCCTCACCATCGTAGAGATACTCCTCTAAAAAGATAAAGTAGGTAAGGGTGAGTAAAAAAGTACTCTGCAAGTCACACAGTAAATGCAGTATCAATGAAAGGTCACAAAGGAAGGCATAATATGGTTCATTTGAGCGTAAAGTAATATTTTAAATATAATAATTAATTTTCAATGCATAATTGATATAGTAAAAACTGAGTTTTAATTCAATTTTCAGCACGGGCTCCAACCCGGAGTTTCATCCCAAGTTTTCCCATGTGGACTCTCTCCACATATAAATCACTTTTCTAAAAAACATTTTGAAATCCAAAGTCTAGTCCACGAAAGGCTTGCTCGGCATGCCCATGACTGCGGGCGCGGTTAATCGATTAGTTTTACACTCTGCAGAGATTGTACAACTTTACCCACAAGACATGATTATCTCTTTTTGACTAAATGCACACTTCCTTCGATATGTCGGCAAAGAAAATCATGACAAGGCCCCTATAAAGCTCCATCCACGTAGTCATGCCTGTTAAGGTTCCACCGCTGGTAGGGTTAAAACTGCCTAGTCCAGAAGTCCCCTCCTGTGCCTAGTGGCAGCCTTACACCCACTGCCACTTTCAATCTAATGGCACGACTGTCCATGGTATATTGCAATACGGATAGCCAGGTCCGTTCCATTCCAGACTTGTGGTAGTATGGTAAGACTTTACATTCAGCGTAACACAGACCGGTCCTTAATTGACTAGGCAAGCTTTCACAACCCTTATGCCTTATGCACTCACCAGTCAACCATTCTCGCCCAGTCTAAATCACATTTTCACTTTCTTTTGAATAACATCAACTTTCATAACATCCCATGGTGCACCAACACCAAGGTATACCTTTATTTTTAACATAAATCTTGTTTTGACATAAATCCCCAAAAAGTCATAAATTCATTTCTAAGCATGTCTAAGCTATTTACTATGTAGCACTAGTTAATACTATAATAATGTATCAACTAGTGATATTTTGCTCTAAGGTGACAAGGAATGAATATTTCAAAGTCAATTTAGGTCATAACAATTAGGAGTAACTAATATTTAAAACTAGGATTTAAATTACATTGATAAAATTATGCATCCAATAATTTAAATCAAAATATAATTTTAAATTCTGGAATATGTTCAAGGGTGTGACTTGCCTTGGTCATAGAGTTGAAGCTCGAGACCGTTGACAGCGAACCGTTCCGACTCTCCGAAATCTATACATGAAAAATAACTAATTTCAAATAAAATCCAAATAAATTTAAATAAAATACAAAACTAGTACTAATTTAAGGTTTATGATTTTAGATGAATTTAGAAAAAAAAACAGAGCAAAATAGAGTTCAAACGGGCGAAAACGGGCTCCTGGAAGTTTAAAAAAACAAGAAAAAGGGAAAAAAAAAGGAAATGGTATGTAGCTCGGGTACTGTAGCATCATGCAGAGTACTGTTCATCCAAGAGCTTTTCTTGCAAAATCAGTTGAAATGGGGACGAAATAACTCAGGAGGATAGGCAAAATACGTTGCTTACGACGAGAGGCATCCAATGCTCCCTTTTATAGGGCGGGAGGAGATGGCAATTGCGTGAAAATCGTGGTGGATGAAAAAGGGAAGAACGAGATTTTTGCTCGGATTTTAGGGATTAAAGGCCATGAATAGCAAGAGGAAGTCACAAGAAATCTGGATATGATTTTTTTCCAAATTTTTGATTCTCAAATCATAAAAAAATTAAAGCTCAAAAATTTGATTTCATGGAGGACAGAGAGGAGCGTCTTTGGACTTCTTTTGCTGAAGGTGGAAGAAGGACTTGATAGGTGGGGCTTTATTTTCGGATTTTTTTTAGTTAAGAGAAAAGTGCGACGGTAAAAATAGATAACGAGTTCTAAAAATCGTAAAAAGATTCTTAAAAATACTTTAGAATATTTTTAGCTCAATAAAATTATTTTTAGAATGTTTCAACTTTTAAATTTTAAGCATAAATTATTTTTTAAATCAGAAAATGCGAAAATGCTTTTACAAAATCCATAAAAATCAGCAATATTGCAAGAAAATTCTAATTAATAATCAAACTAAGAAAACACAAATTTCTAGGGTGTTACAGTAATTCTCGGGTGCGTGGACATGCGCGTTCCCAAGAGTGAGGACTTAGATGTTCCCACTCGCATGGTCTCGAGTGGGATTGAGCGTGTGGTTTCAAGATATATTGTTATTATTCTTGTTCATGTTATTATGTAAATTTTTATTAATATTGTTTAATATACAGTAGTGTTAATTGTGTAAAGATGCTTGCTGAAATTTGGGTTAAAGTCATGGTTAAAGTGTTGAAACGGTAAGAATTAATTCCTTATATAACACTGAAATTTTAGAAAAACCTTAAATATGTTGAGTGGCGTATAAAGAATGCGGCAAATTTTTAATGATATATAATACCCCTAAAAATTAAATATGTAACACCCCGGCGCCAAACGCACCGCAAATGCTACCAAAAGACTCTAATTGACGCTTACAACTCTCCGGGACCACTCTTGCCCAAAGAGTTTCCAACAAGATCCAGGAAAATAGAAACGCGACAAGAAGATCAAATGACCTAAGGATTCAACGAACGAGTCATTAAAACTTTTACCTCCAATAAAAGGTTGAATCCAACTTTGAATCTCTCTAAACTAGCTTAAAACTAAGTCACCGAAATTTAGAAAATTTCGCATGACCTCTCTAGGCGAGAGGACATCCACTCGTGAAGATGTAAAACAATTGTAGTTCTTATATAATTCTAGCAGGTCCTTAGTTAATCAATCACCCATCCAACAGAATTGAATAACTACACCACGACGGACGACATATTACAACCATAATCATTACAACCAGGCTTTACAAATCGTTTAAATGGTCTGATGCAAACGTGCTTGTGCTACTATTTCCCCCCTGTAACGTCCCGAATTTTGGCTAGATTTCAATTTTTGGAGTTATTTGAATTTCTATGAATTAACCAACCTTTATTTGCATTTAATTTCATTTAATTGCCTTTATCTGAATTTTTGGGGATTTATTGAAATTAATAAACATTTATTTAAACCATCCTTCTCTTGAGTAATTAATACCAGAAAAAGTATTTATCAAAAATAAGTGAAAATATTTTATTTAGGCTCAAAATGCTCTGAAATATTTTCTAGATTTTTTAGAATTTTTCGGTATTTTTAGTGCCCCAAATAATTATTTTGAATTCTTGAATTATTTTATTGCGAAAAGCGGAAATAAGCTAGCTACTGATGTTAGGGCGGCCCACACTGCTCACCCGAAAACCCTAAATCGCCGCCGATTCTGGACCGTTGGATCGCGATCGAGCAGTCGATGTAACAACACGATCTCGGGATTGGCGCCTTGTAGGCACCGCCGTCGCTCGTTGGCCGCCGAGGATTTGTCAGAGATTTGCGCGCGTGTCGAGGCTCGCCCGAGCGGGAGATAAAGCCCGTTGCACTCAGCACTCCATCCCGCTCCTGTTGCCACCTCTCTCGTGCACTCTCACTCCGAGTAAACCGCTAGAGCTCGCCGTAGTTAGCTCTCTCCTCCGCCTCGGTTTTTCCCGTGCCCCGCCGCCGTCCGTCGTTCCCCGCCGTCGTCAAGACCCTCATCGAGTTCCCCGAGCCGAGAAGCACCCGTGTGGTTACTTCTTCGACCGGAGACACACGGAATCGCCGTCGCCATCTGCGTCTTCTCCAAGTCCGGCGACCAGACCGCCAAGATCTTCATCGACTCTCGCGTGCAACCTCGGTAGTCGATCTTCATCAAGCGCCTGTGGTAACGCCACGTAGTCCCGCAAATAGTAAACCGCTCGGTTAGTCTTGCGCCGTTAGATTCAATCCGACGATCGGGAATGCATGCATGCGTGGCGGATAATTCCTCGACGCGTGTCGATCCACCGACATGTGGGGCGGGCGCTGTTCACCGGACCCACGTCGATGGGTGGACCGCCAGGTGTCTTGACGTCAAGACGACGTCACCCGCCCACTGTCGCTGGCGAAGGCGGCGTGGTTCGCTCTGGTGCCGACACGTGTCAAGCCGAGGAAAATAACCGGAAAATCGGTAGAAAATAGATGAATAATTCGGTTTATTCTTTTATGAATTTTCAGAATATTGTAAAGGCTATAACTTTTGCATTTTAACTCGGAATTGAGTGATTCCAGTGCCCAAAATTTGTAAAAATGTGAACTATTTATTGGTGATTTTTATTTTATTTTTAGAATTTATATTGCTGTCTGTATTGTATGTTTATTGAGTGATTGCTTGTATCGACTAGACCTCGAGTTGTCAATTTAAATGAGGAGAATTTGAAGACCCGCGCGAGAACCTCGACTCGAACCAACTCCTCTTCGAAGGCAAGTCATGCTTTGACCATATTGCCCCTAGATTTTAAAAATATACTTTGATTCAAATATTGCATGCTATGTTAAGTATAAATGATGTTGTTTATATGGGACAGTAGTTAAGATACCCATCTTGAATTATGCCACCTTGTTAATGTCATTATATGCCCTGAATACCTTGTCACCCTAAGATGCTTAAATATGTTGGATGCTAATATGATGCCAACACGGGAGGCTAGACCGTGATTAGCTGCTTAGCCCGCTTGTATGCGTGGAATGACTTTCAAATATCAAATGAATATTGACTAAACAATTATGGAACGCATTTTGGAAAATGCGATGATGTCATGAATTGGAACTGGGATAGTGACACGTGTGGTGCTATTCATGGTGATGTGGAAAATGGCATGTGTTGCTTAAGTATAAAGTGGGGTGGGAAAATGATTTGAGCAGGGGCAAGTGGCAAGAAGGCTTCGTGCAGTGGGCACAATGTGGCAATGGGATGTATGAAAAGATTGTGAAGGCTGTGTGCCGAGATGTATAAAATGGTTGTCTTGCAGGGACAATTAAGGACTTAACCTTGCGAGCCTTTGAGCTGAGTTCCGTGTACAACCACTTATGCGGAATGGGACGGACCTAGTTAAGTAGGTTTCTAATATCTTTCCTTTGATACCTCGGGGTGACAAGCATACACCAAAAATGTAACAAATGCAGGGAGCGTACTGTCTTCTGACTTGGTACCCATCTAACGGTATGTGCTGTTCTAAACTTTGGCTCTGTGTGAGGAAGTGTTAGGAAGGCAATCTTGGAGGATCATCGCTAAGTGTTAGTCTCTGAAAGACTTTGTTACAATCAATCGCTTTGTGTGGTGAGCATTTGTATCCTGTGGGTAAAGTGTCTGACCTCTGCGAGTGTGTGTGTGAATCTATTCAATAGCCGTGTCTCATGTATTGGACATTGCTCGGTGATTACAGTCAAGGGTTAGATTTTCAAAACGAAAATGTGGAATGGGTGGCTGTGTGCCAAAAAGCTGTGTGAATGAAATTAGGGCTGTGTGCCAAACTCTTGAAAAAGAATTGAGAAATTAATTATTAAATATTATTGATCTTACTGCTTTTAATCTAATAGGATTACCTATCAAAAGAAATGCTGCTTTATGCAAAATAACCAATTAAGCCTTTCCTTGGAATAAGCCTTGCATATAGTAATAGTCTGCATTGTGCATGACTTGTTGAGTATGTTGTATACTCACCCTTGCATCGACAAAAACCTCAGAAGAAGAAGCCGTGCCAGCTTGGAATGAAGAGTTCGTCGAAGGCCAGGAGGATTAAGGGTTGAGCCGCACTCAGTAGCCTGTGGTTAGGAATGGTTCCATTAACGTATTTTGCTTCCGCTGAATGAACTTGGTACTGATGATATTTATCGCCCTGCGTGGCGAATTATTGTAAGGCGACCATAAGGTCATGTAACTCGACTATATTATGCTTGAAGTACTTTATTATTTAATTCATTGTGTATGATTGTGGTACTTCAACTTTGTTTATCTGTGTGTACTAAGCGTGATCCTGGACTAGTACGGCATACACAGAGTGTCCGAATCCGTGGAAATTCGGGGCACGACAGGGATGGTATCAGAGCCATACTGACTGTAAGACCTGACCCTAGTTAGACTGGCCGTTTTGGTGGAGTCCAAATTAATTTCTAAAGAATAAAATCTGGACAAGAATAATCAATGAAATCTTGACTCATCTCTTCTTCTTTACTTCATACCTCTGCTGTATTTTTGCTATTACTTTCGTGTTCTTTAAAAATTGTTGTTCTGACGCGTTGCTTTGGCAGATGCGGATGGTCCACTCTTTTGGAGAGCGCCACGGAGGCTACGCCGCGGAGCTCTGGAGGATGCTCCAGGTGTTGGGAGGCTTCGATCGTCCACTCTACAAGTCTACTTTGGATAGTCAGCGGATTGCTTTCGCGGATGGGAGACGACGCTGACCTTATGCGCTCGGGAGCACGCTCGTGCTAGTCGTCCGCTTCGCCTCGCGAAGCGAAGCTAGCTACGGCGGGCATCTGAGTGTGCTCGAGTTGCGCTTGCGCGGATCAGCGAGGACCACGGCTTCGAGCTGTGGGATACTGCTTTTCGTGTGCACCCGCACGCAGGTGGACCCCTGCAGGCCCGCTTGGACCTGGAGGACGACGCCGCCGTCGTGCACAGGTCGGTTCATTGCAGGCACAGAGGAGGTGATGGGCGCCACGACTACAGAGCTGCAGTGCCGCCTACCGTGTGTTGAGGAGACCGAGGAGGCCTTACGAGACCCGCATGCACGCCGCTCGAGGATCGCCGAGCTAGAGGAGGCTCTTCTGGGCGGGAGAGCTCATGGAGCTCGGCGACGACGAGGAGCCAATGGAGCCCCAGCGCCCGGTGGGAGGGCATGGGGATCGGTTGCCCGATGCACCTCACCGCCGGTTCACGTGTCGGCGAGCCAGAGCGGGTTGGCTCGATGAGTGATGCTTTGTCGTAATGTCGATGGCCGACTTTGCGTTGAGACTCACTGTGTTGAGTCGCGTTTTTATTCTGAACATTAGTATGCGATGTTGTAATGAACAATTGGATGTGATGTTTGTGATTGTCATATGGTTGCATAGTCCTTAGACTATGTACTAAACCATACTTAATTATTATTTATGCTTGAATGCTTATTGGTTCTATTTAAGTTACACTGCTTCCCGTATAAGTTCCATACTACCTATTCTTTTCCCCTTATCCCTAAACCCCGAAGAATCAGCAGATGGTGAACACTGCAACAACGGAGCAGAGGCAAAGGATCACGTCACGGAGGCGATCGAGGACCATACACCGCCACCCGAGCAAAGACCGCCGGTGGATATCGAGAACTTAGGCGCATTTCTCGACAAACGCAGATTAATGCAAACAATGATGACAACGATTACTAACAACAAGACTTTCGGGCCGTCGCTAACAACCAAGCTGTGAACAATGGGCCACGTCCCTACTCAAGATTATCTGAATTTATGAGGACCCGACCGCCCACATTCTCGGGCAATGCCAGTCCACTCGAGGCAGATGATTGGTTGAGAACTATCGAAAGGAAATTGCACATAACCCAGTGTGAAGGACATGAGAGGGTGCTTTATGCCTCTCACCAGCTTGAGGGAACAGCAGCTGAATGGTGGGAGAATTACTGCGCGTCGCAGGAGAACCCGCAGGAGATCACTTGGGAGGAATTCACCCTAGCTTTTCGTCAATACCATGTGCCGGAGGGCATTATGGAGCTGAAAAAGGAGGAATTTCGAGCTCTGAAGCAAGGAGGCCAGGCAGTGGCCGACTATCTGAATAAATTCACTCAGTTAGCACGCTATGCACCGGATGACGTAGCTACAGACAAGGCAAGGCAATCCCGTTTCCTGAAGGGACTTAACACAGGACTGCAGGTGGGACTAATTACCCACACTTTCCCGATTTTCAAGAATCGTGAACAAGACGCTCATCTTTGGAAGACAAGCGCAAAGCGGGCGACGACAATCGCGCCGCATGGCTCTGCAAGGAGGACGTCGGGTCATCGAAAAACAAAATGATACCCAACAATTCACGAGTTCCAGCCAGAGCGATGTCGACGCCGCCGCCAATGCCAAGACCAGTTGGACAAACCCCTCAGACCCCAGTCAAGGTTGTTAATCAGAACGGAGGAAGTCAGCAAATGTCAGGAAGACGTTGCTACAACTGCAATGAGACCGGGCATTTCGCCAATATGTGTCCAAAGAAAGGAGGCGCGCCAAGATGCGCTTCAATCTAGGAGCACCCGGCCAAGACCCTACCCAAGGAGGAAGCCGAGGACCCGCTCAAGCTGGAGCTACGCCACAGGCATTCACACGAGGCCGGATTAATCATATCTCCGCAGACGAAGTCCAAAATGCTACGGACGTCGTGCTCGGTAAGTTCCTAGTCAACTCAGTGCCAGCTATAGTATTATTTGATTCAGAGCTTCGCATTCGCTCGTTTCTCGAGATTTTGCCGTGACAAGTGATCTGGATATTGTTAACCTTAAGAGTACACTCCTAGTTCAATCTCGGATCGAACTCCGTTCTAAGGTCGGATGTTCGAGTTAAGTTACTAATAAAAGGGTAGAGTTCTAGCGAACCTTATTATATTAGATACCCAAACCTGGATGTTATCACAGGAATGGATTAGTTGACTAAACATAAGGTCATGTATTAGGCGTGGACGAAGAGTTGTGTCTATTGAAAGCCACGAAGGTAGGAAAGTGGAATTTCAAGCGATGGCGATTCGAGGAAGTCAGATGTTAGTAAATAATCTAGAGACCGTCAGTATAAAGGATGTACCAGTGGTCAGTGAATACCCAGATGTTTTTCCCGAGGAATTACCAGGAATGCCACCAGACAGAGACATAGAGTTCGTAATTGACTTAGTACCTGGAACAGCACCGATAGCAAAGAGGCCATATCGGATGTCTACCGAAGAGTTGGTAGAAATGAAAAAGCAAATTGAGGAGTTGTTGGAAAAAGGATTCATCAGACCGAGCTCGTCACCATGGGGAGCACCGGTTCTATTCGTTAAGAAGAAAGATGGGAGTTTTCGGATGTGTATAGACTATCGCGCACTTAACGAAGTGACGATAAAGAATAAATACCCGTTGCCCGAATCGATGATCTTTTCGATCAATTAAGAGGAGCAGCGAGTATTCTCCAAAATTGACCTTAGGTCGATATCATCGATTGAGAATCAAGGCAGAGGACATACCCAAGACCGCGTTTTCCTCAAGATATGGACATTATGAGTTCACAGCTATGTCGTTCGGATTGACAAACGCCCAAAGATACTTTATGAACTTAATGAATAAAGTATTCTGGAATACTTAGATAAATTTGTGGTTGTGTTCATAGATGATATTCTCGTTTATTCAAGAACCGATGAAGACACGCCCAACATTTGAGATTAGTATTGGAAAGACTAAGAGAGCAACAGCTTGTATGCTAAATTCAAGAAGTGCGATTTCGGAAGAGTAAGGTAGATTTCTTAGGGCATGTCATGATTGCCAAGGGATCATGATGGACCCAAGCAAGGTTGAGACAAGTGCTACATTGGGAGTCGCCTAATCTGAGGTTTAGCAAGTTCGAGTTTCCTTGGAATGGTGGGTTATTACCGCCGATTTATAGAAGGATTTTCGACAATTGCTAGGCCAATTACGCAATTGTTAAAGAAAGAGAAGAAATTTGTTTGGACACCGGATTGTGAGAAGAGTTTCAGAAATTGAAGAAAAGATCGACATCGGCACGGTGTTAGTGCAACGGATGTGCATCGAGTTTCGATATTCTCTTGTGATGCATCACGCCAAGGACTCGGATGTGTGTTAATGCAAAATGGAAAGGTAGTAGCCTATGCATCAAGGCAATTAAGGCCACATGAAGGGAATTACCCGACGCACGATTTAGAGTTAGCAGCTGTAGTGCATGCCCTGAAGATATGGCGTCACTATCTTATTGGTAATAGGTGTGAGGTGTATACAGACCATAAAAGTCTTAAATACATTTTCACCCAATCTGACCTAAACATGAGACAAAGAAGATGGTTAGAACTGATCAAGGATTACAACATGGGAATCCATTATCATCCCGGCAAGGCCAACGTAGTGGCTGATGCCCTGAGTAGGAAAAGCCATGGACTAAGTTCGAAAGTGGAAGAAAGCCAGGGAGAACTGTGCAAGGATCTTCAGAGATTGAAGTTGGAAGTTGTTCCGGAAGGATTCGTAGCTGCATTAGAAGTAAGGCCTATCTTGGAAGATCAGATTAGAGAAGGTCAGAAGAATGATGAGAAGATCGAGAGAATCAAGGCCAAGATGGAGGAAGGACAGGCAAAAGATTTTAAGCTGGACGAACATGGTACATTGTGGATGAAAGAGCGTATTTGCGTACCCAACAAAAAGGAATTAAAGCAGTTAATATTGGAGGAAGCTCACGATTCCAAGTATTCGATTCACCCAGGAAGTGCAAAAATGTATCAAGATTTGAAGGAAAGGTTCTGGTGGCCGAATATGAAGAGAGAGGTTGCTGAACACGTGGCACTATGTGATGTATGCCAGCGAGTCAAAGCTATGCATCAGAGGCCGGCAGGACTGCTGCAGCCATTGAAAATACCAGAGTGGAAATGGGAAGAAATCGGAATGGATTTCATTACCGGATTGCCAAGGACGCAAGGAGGTTATGACTCCATATGGGTTATCGTGGATCGCTTGACAAAGGTCGCACATTTCATACCAGTAAAGACCACCTACTCGAGAGACAAAGTTGGCGAGCTATACATGGCGAGAATCGTATGCTTGCATGGAGTGTTAGAAGAAGATAGTATGGACGAGGTACCCAATTTACCTCAAGATTTTGGGATAAATTGCATACAGCAATGGGCACCCGCTTGAATTTCAGTACAGCTTATCACCCGCAGACGGATGGACAGACAGAAAGAGTCAACCAGATATTAGAAGATATGTTGAGAGCTTGTGCGTTAGCATATACATCAACTTGGGATAAATGTTTGCCATATGCGTAGTTTAGTTACAACAACGACTATCGAGCAAGTCTTGAGATGTCACCTTTTGAAGTATTGTATGGTCGACCTTGTAGGACGCCGTTAAATTGGAATGAGGCTCGAGAGTCGTGTCTTGGACCGACATACTTCAAGAAGTCAAGAGCAAATAGCACTTGATCGAGAGAAAGGTTAAAGATTGCACAATCAAGACAGAAGAGCTACTACGACAACCGCCAGAGAGATTTGAGTTTTGAGCAGGAGGATTACGTGTATCTCGAGTTCGCCGCTTAAGGAGTCCGAGGTTTCACAAAAAGGGTAAACTTGCGCCAAGATATGTAGGACCATTTAAGATCATAAGTCGTAGGGCGAAGTCGCCTACCAGCTGGAGTTACCAAGGTCACTAGCAGAGTGCACAATGTTTTTCATGTATCGCAACTCAAGAAGTGTCTCCGAGTGCCTGAGGAACAAACGTCACTAGAAGAAGTTGAACTACAAGGAAGACTTGACTTACAAAGAGCAACCGATAAAATTCTGGATACAATGGATCGGAAAACAAGAAACAAGACAACCTGCTTTCTGCGAGTTCAATTGGAGCAACCACACAGAAAGTGAAGCCACCTGGGAACGAGAAGAAGATCTGAAAAAGGAATTCCCAAACCTATTCTCTAGTTAGCCTTCGAATCTCGGGGACGAGATTCTGTTAAGGGGGGTAGGTTTGTAACGTCCCGAATTTTGGCTAGATTTCAATTTTTGGAGTTATTTGAATTTCTATGAATTAACCAACCTTTATTTGCATTTAATTTCATTTAATTGCCTTTATCTGAATTTTTGGGGATTTATTGAAATTAATAAACATTTATTTAAACCATCCTTCTCTTGAGTAATTAATACCAGAAAAAGTATTTATCAAAAATAAGTGAAAATATTTTATTTAGGCTCAAAATGCTCTGAAATATTTTCTAGATTTTTTCTAGAATTTTTCGGGTATTTTTAGTGCCCCAAATAATTATTTTGAATTACTGGAATTATTTTATTGCAAAAGTCGAAATAAGCTAGCTACGATTGGGCCCACTTTGTGCTCACCGGAAAACCCTAAATCGCCGCCGATTCTGGACCGTTGGATCGCGATCGAATCAGTCGATGTGACAACAAGATCTCGGGGCGGGCGCCACTCACCTGCACCGTCGCTCGTTGGCCGAGATTTGTCGAGATTTGCGCGCGTCGAGGCTCGCCCGAGCGGAGATAAAGCCCGTTACTCGCACTCCATCCGCTCCATTGCCGCCTCTCTCGTGCACTCTCACTCACCGTAGGCTTCGCTAGAGCTCGCCGTAGTTAGCTCTCTCCTCCGCCTCGGTTTTTCCCGTGCCCCGCCGCCGTCCGTCGTTCCCCGCCGTCGTCAAGACCCTCATCGAGTTCCCCGAGCCGAGAAGCACCGTGTGGTTACTTTTTCGACCGAGACACACGGAATCGCCGTCGCCCATCGCGCTTCTCCAAGTCCGCGACCAAAGACCGCCATCTTCATCGACTCTCGCGTGCAACCTCGGTACCGCCGATCTTCATCCGACGCCCGTAACGCCACGTAGTCCCGCAAATAGTAAATCGCTCCGGTTAGTCTTGCGCCGTTAGATTGAATCCGACGATCGGGAATGCATGCATGCGTGGCGGATAATTCTCGACAGCAGTCGATCCACCGACATGTGGGGTCGGCGCTGTTCACCGCCCACACGTCAATGGGTGGACCGCACGCAATGTCTTGACGTCAAGACGACGTCACCGAGCCCACTGTCGATGTCAAGGCGACGTGGTTCGCTCTGGTGCCGACACGCGTCAAGCCGAGGGAAAATAACCGGAAAATCGGTAGAAAATAGATGAATAATTCGGTTTATTCTTTTATGAATTTTCAGAATATTGTAAAGGCTATAACTTTTGCATTTTAACTCGAATTGAGTGATTCCAGTGCCCAAAAATTTGTAAAAATGTGAACTATTTATTGGTGATTTTTATTTTATTTTTAGAATTTATATTGCTGTCTGTATTGTATGTTTATTGAGTGATTGCTTGTATCGACTAGACCCCGAGTTGCGAATTTAAATGAGGAGAATTTGAAGACCCGCAGAACCTCGACCAGAACCAACTCCTCTTGAAGGCAAGTCATGCTTTGACCATATTGCCCTAGATTTTAAAAATATACTTTGATTCAAATATTGCATGCTATGTTAAGTATAAATGATGTTGTTTATATGGGAAAGAGTTAAGATACCCATCTTGAATTATGCCACCTTGTTAATGTCATTATATGCCTGAATACCTTGTCACCCTAAGATGCTTAAATATGTTGGATGCTAATATGATGCCAACACGGGAGGCTAGACCGTGATTAGTCGCTAGCCCGCTTGTATCGTGGAATGACTTTCAAATATCAAATGAATATTGACTAAACAATTATGGAGCGATTTTGGAAAATGCGATGATGTCATGAATTGGGCCGGATAGTGACTTTGTGTGGTGCTATTCATGAACCGATGTGGAAAATGGCATGTGTTGCTTAAGTATAAAGTGGGGTGGGAAAATGATTTGAGCCGGGCAAGTGGCAAGAAGGCTTCGTGCATGTGGGCTGTGTGGCAATGGGATGTATGAAAAGATTGTGAAGGTCGTGTGCGAGATGTATAAAATGGTTGTCTTGCAGGGACAATTAAGGACTTAACCTTGCGAGCCTTTGAGCTGAGTTCGTGTACAACCACTTGTCCGGAATGGGACGGACCTAGTTAAGTAGGTTTCTAATATCTTTCCTTTGATACCTCGGGTGACAGATTACACCAAAAATGTAACAGACGGGGGGCGTACTGTCTTTGCGGCTTGGTACCCATCTAACGGTATGTGCTGTTCTAAACTTTGGCTCTGTGTGAGGGAAGTGTTAGGAAGGCAATCTTGGAGAGGATCATCGCTAAGTGTTAGTCTCAAAGACTTTGTTACAATCAATCGCTGTGTGGTGAGCAGATCCTGTGGGTAAAGTGTACAACCTCTGCAGAGTGTGTGTGTGAATCTATTGAATAGCCGTGTCGCATGTATTGGACATTGCTCGGTGATTCTGATCAAGGGTTAGATTTTCAAAAGCGAAAATGTGGAATGGGTGGTGTGTGCCAAAAAGTCGTGTGAATGAAATTAGGGTGTGCCAAACTCTTGAAAAAAATTGACAAATTAATTATTAAATATTATTGATCTTCTCGCTTTTAATCTAATAGGATTACCTATCAAAAGAAATCTTTGCTTTATGCAAAATAACCAATTAAGCCTTTCCTTGGAATAAGCCTTGCATATAGTAATAGTGCAGATTGTGCATGACTTGTTGAGTATGTTGTATACTCACCCTTGCATCGACAAAAACCTCGGAAGAAGAAGCCGTGCCGCTTGGAATGAAGAGTTAAATCGAAGGCGGGAGGATTAAGGGTTGAGCCGACTTTCGAGCTTTGTGGTTAGGAATGGTTCCATTAACGTATTTTGCTTCCGCTGAATGAACTTGGTCTCGATGATATTTATCGCTGCGTGTGAATTATTGTAAGGCGACCATAAGGTCATGTAACTCGACTATATTATGCTTGAAGTACTTTATTATTTAATTCATTGTGTATGATTGTGGTAATTCAACTGTTTATCCTGTGTGTACTAGCGTGATCCTGGACTAGTACGGCATACACAGAGTGTCCGAATCCGTGGAAATTCGGGGCACGACACCCCCCCAAGAATGCCGGTTTCAATGCACCTGCAACCACACAACAAACAAGCGTGAGTCGATGACTCAGCAAACACGAAAGTAACAATTCTAATTTATCATAAGTAAAAACAAGAGCTTGACCATAAAAGCAAGGAAGACAAATGGAGCAACATCCGGACGATACGAATTTATACTCATTTAAAACAATAACTTGACTATACAAGAAATTTACCGCAATCAAGTCATCAAATAGTAATAAGACCATTCAACGCTAAAGAAACATTACTTAACTCTAAGTCACAGTGTCTCCTGACTCAACTACCCCTTGTTGCAACTCCACCCAATTTCATTAATTGAATTTGAGTTTATAACTCGACTTCACTCCACGATATTCATACAACATAATTAGCAGGGCAAAGAAATGCGCTAATTCATCAAATACAATTCAATCTCCCCTTCCTGGGTTAAGTCCACGACTCAACCCTCAACTACCGCAATCATCATCCATATGACACACCAGTTACCACAACACTCATTAATAAAGATGTAATGCACATGAATGCTCATTTCCATGCACGTACCGGTACTGCCGAGTGCCCACCCGTCGATGTGCACCCTCACATCCCTTCCATCCCGTAGATGGAAGGTGCCTACTTTCTCGTCTCGCTCTCATTCACTTCGATGAATGAGACTACGAGGTAGGACTTTCGTGTTCACTACGTGTGAACACAGAGGCCCGCATCAGAATGGGTCGCCTCTTCCATTATGAATGCACAAATGCAATTTTCATGAGTGAAATGCAACATTTCATTCAATGCCAACACTAATATATCATAACCACATACATACACATAACCAATTCTCACATCCATAAGTCACCAACGATACTAGTAAAAAAATCAGATTCAACCATAAGACATGGCAACTCATATAACAACGTTTCTGTCATGCCACTACAACCTACGGCCACCGAGCCATGTTCACACAATACACTTGCAATCCAATGCTCACATATACTACATTTATAAATGACTTAACCGTTGGAACCAAACTCATGTTAGCCCAAACACTCAAACAACATACTCGCTATAAACAACCTTACTAAAAACTCGGTCTCAATTAGAGTTCACCTAATTAACAGAGCAACAATTAAATTAAGAAGCATCACATATGAACACACATCCACAATCAATTACACAGTGTACTTGCGTCCATTCCCTTAACCATTTAATCATCATAAACATTTTCGTAAGATGAAGCACCTTTTAACTATATTCAAGCAAAGCTTACCTCTTGCGTATTCATCGGCAGTTACGTACGCTAAGAGCAAATAATCGATTAATCTTCCTAGCCACAATCTAGGGAATGCACTTGCCTTTTACCGACGAAGAATGGAGTGGCATACGGTGAGGCCACTCCCAATGAACTTTCTCTGCAATTAAACAATAATCATCCCACTCAATTTTCTGCACACTCGAAGCAAGCAACAAAAAAAACAACTCATTTGCATATCTGACTTCTTCAAAAACTAATGTCCAAGTATAAGCTAAACACATATCAGACTGAGATATTAAACCGCAGTTCAACATACAAGTGCATGTAACATAATGACCTATTTGCATTCTGTGTTACCAGCATGGGAACATTAGTTAGACAATTTCCTCAAAAACCAAAATGCAAATCATACCAACCTTCATTTAGCTCTTGCCCTCCTCTATAACTAAATTTACCAGCAAAGGTATAGTAACCATATTTACGATTTCACATGACCATTGGAGGAATCAAGACATGATCATACAAAACAATAGTAACACATCATTCACTATTCTAGGATTTCAAATACTATTATTCTTTCAAAGATAATTATCATACACTAGGACAAAATCCCACACTATACAATCTTAACAACAAAAGAACTCGTAACCCATACATGCCATTAAAACTTAATGCTTCGGCTTACTCAACAGAGACAAGGATAAATCACTTCTCTATTTTTGTTCACTCATATCCACAGATTCATACTTGAAACTAATCAAGATAACACTTTGCCTTCCACTATTACGACATAACAATGCAAGAGCCTTCAAAAGTTCAAAATCTCAAACAATGTACACTATGCACGTTAGCGATGAATCTGATTTCAAAACCATGAACTAAACAAAGATAGTTCTATTTTTCAAGACTCAAGAACTAACATAACAACACTAGTTTACCAATGACTTCATACCTATCGAATTGGTGGGTAACACAACCTAAAGTAACACATCCTAGTAGCCAAAATCTCATAATCAGAAACAGAATATTATCATACAATCGCTAACTACGTTCATGGAAACATGTTTGGATAGTCTCCCGAGCAGTACCGAGGTGAAGATTTCCACCAAAATTAACCTCCATTTCCTTGAGAAAAGGCACAAAAACCTCCACCACCTAAAATAGTACACATGGCATGCCTCAAAGATGAAGTATTATACGAACACAAACTACCAAACTGCAATAAAACACTACAAATCATAAGCTAAATGCCATCGATCATGAGCTAAATGCCACAAGTTCCACAACGTTCTACCTAGTCGAGCAACAAATCCGACACCCCTACAATTGCATTAGAAACTACCCAAACATCACCAAAACCTCCACACACTAGCAACTGAAACATATATACACATTTATATCCGAAACATGGAATCTTAACAAGAACACACAAGAGCGCAGGAGTAGGCATAGGAAAGTTGGAAGATCCAGAGTGTTGGAGAGCTAAACTTGAGATGAGGAACTAATAGCTCTTGTAGACATTACCACAAACACTTGACATGCACACATGAACCAAATACCTCAAATGTCATTTGTGCTTGAGCCTCACAACAAGAAGAAGGCAAGGGGGCAAGGAGGCGGTCTTTCTGCACTATCTCTTTGTCCATTCTTCTTTTCTTCTTGTCATGGCCCAATAGGGGAGGAGAAGGGCGACGCCGGGAAGGGAGAAGGAGGCACACCAAGCCGTGGGAAACAACAAGGCGGCTGACTCAAGCCGCTAGGGGGAAAACACAGCTAGGAGCTGCTCGGCCAGGAGGGGTCGCTTGAGGCACACCGGCCGGGAGCTGCTCGGCGAACATCGCCAGGAGAGGCCAGGGCTTCGAGTCGGGAGAGGAGGAAGTCAGTATAAGGGAGGAGGCGCCAGACGCGGAGGAAAAAATATCGACCAGAAAATGAATTGCAGCCACACAAATAAAAGGAGATAAGGTTAGGTGGAAAATGATCTATGGTATTACACTCTCCCCCCCTTAAAGGAATTCGACCCCGAATTCGATGAATGCCAACCAAAAACCAAAGTCCCCAAGGGACTTAACACTTCTTGGCAAACTCACACACCAACGCAAGGACTTCAAACGGAAACAAATGATAAACCAAGTTTCCAAATCCAAGGACTACAAAATGATTTGACTTAGCTCAAATAAGTGCAACTTCTCACGCAAGAACTTAGTCAACATCAACTCAATAGGTCAAAATACCAAAGGACCACCGCCCAAGATCAATGCTCACTACGGAACACTACCATCAAATTATGAAATCCTTCACTACAACCATCTTAACCCACTTTCAGTTGCACGCTAGAAATGGTGACATAATTACCATCAACTTCCAAGTAGTTCACTAATAAAGGTTAAACAAGCACCACCAAGGAACCACATCAAAAGTATAGTCCTCAATTATTATCCACCCAAAATCCCTCGATTCTCTTTAGCACAACAACCACTTTCATCCTCTTCAAATAATGTGATAAAATACACACCAAGGAGAACTCAACTTTCAAGAGAAACACTGCATTGAACTTTTACAGCTGCAATCCCGATGACCAAAGGAAACTCAATTCTCATTATTATGCTCAACACTATACCATGAGCATTCACATTCTTTAACTCCGGCTAAAATGCAAAAGAAATACAACTCTTTAAACCAAATAAACCACATACATCACCTTGAACCCAAAGCATTAAAAGCTACGTGAGAGAGGATCTTGATAGAGCCCAAACATCACTCATATTCTTCTTCCAAAACCAAATTCGCAAGAGAAGACCCAATTCTCGTACATCATAAAAACCTTCCTAAAATACTCAGCTCCGACGCTAAACATGATCCAATCTTACATTTTCCGAGCGTAAATCCCACAGTAATCAATCAGGCCATCTCTTTTAGCCAAAGCAAAAAGACTAACGTGGTTCGATAAAATAAGATATTCCGAATTCCATCAACCGATTACTTCCAGGATGACTCTTACATCCTCATTCTCAATCTTCAGAGTCGAAGGAAGGTTCATCTCACATTCCACCATTTCTAGTACTCCAATGCTCTAGCCATTAAATGGTTCATTTTCACCAAATCCAAAAAGGTACACAGGTTTTGAACGGAAGTTACAAATCCCAATCTTCCTTTACTTTCCTTCTCCTATTCATATATCCTCCACTAGTCATTTTCCATAGATAAACTCCCAGATAGACACTTTCCTAAGACAAACCCAATCATTCCTACAACCATTCCATATACTCATTCTTTAATCTCGCATCGACTAAATCATTGTGTCGATCCACCATTTAATTGACACATAAGCAACATAAATCAACAACTGCTAAAATACTCCGGTACTTTACATCAACATCTTGCTGTAATAAATTCATCCATAAAAGATTCTAGACTCTCTTAATCATGATCAATACTAATCCTACCGGAACACAAATTTCGCACTTCCAATCAATTTTCATGATTCACCACCATTGTATTAACTCTAATCAACTTTTTCACTTTAAAATCACCTACCATTCCAATTAGTCATTCTATACCACGCAATAAATTTGGGTGCCTGTATATAATCAACAACTCACGTTAACAGAATCAGTAACCCATACCATCTGAAATCTCTAACAACCCATCATACACTTAACGTCTTAAGCGTCCCTGCGTCACGTACTCAACCTTCAAGGAAATCCACGATTCTTAAGTATGAGTAACAGTAAAAATCATCTTTCTTTCCAGAGAAACCCAATCATAAATCACAAGAGAATTCGGCTCCCGAATTCCCAAACTCTGACGGGAAACAACTCTTTAACCAAATCTCCAGACTTACAACTTCCGAGAAAAAGGATAGATACAAGGGGATAAACGAAATGATCCACCACGTCCTTCCCGATAAAACTTTAACATCAAAGATCCACACGACTTAAGTTTTGCACCAAATAAACTTCAATATCTTTCTTAAATGGAGAGAACAACAACTACAATAGTTTTCTTCACAAGGCAACCCACGATAACCAACAAAACCAAAGAAACCAACGAAACCAAACTCCAGAACAGTAAAAGCAATCCGAAAAGATTCATCACCTTGCCTCCAAAAGAATGAAGCCAAAAGAAACCGACCTTCTCCACTCACACTCTAAACTATGCCACAACAACCAACGACCCTCACCTCGAGAGGTTCTCAAACAGCAAGGGGTGGCACTAACCAGTCACACCCACAAGCAAAACCCACAACTTGGCCAAAGGAACAAGGTCGAAACTTTTTGGCTTAACCAATAACATGAACATAAGCATACTGATTCCAATAGTCCTTTCATAATCAAAGCAATATGCAATAATAATTTAGCATTCAACAACAAAGCTTAAATACAACATTTAAGCGTAATGCAATGATACCCATCCCTTCTTACTGTGCACCTAAGTGTGTCAAGTTTTAAATTAATGTACCACGCTATTCCAAATTTTAAGGTTATTGCCCCGAGGCCAAATTTTAAAAGTAAATACCTATGCCATGTTTCTAGTTCCATACAACAACTTTTAGTTTATTCTAGAGTAAATTACTAAATCCACACACCACGGACCTAAAGCCCGCTCTGATACCAACTGTAACACCCCGGCGCCAAACGCACCGCAAATGCTACCAAAAGACAGATCCAGGAAAATAGAAACGCGACAAGAAGATCAAATGACCTAAGGATTCAACGAACGAGTCATTAAAACTTTTACCTCCAATAAAAGGTTGAATCCAACTTTGAATCTCTCTAAACTAGCTTAAAACTAAGTCACCGAAATTTAGAAAATTTCGGCATGACCTCTCTAGACAGTAGGACATCCACTCAGCAGACAGAAAACAATTGTAGTTCTTATATAATTCTAGCAGGTCCTTAGTTAATCAATCACCCATCCAACAGAATTGAATAACTACACCACGACGACATATTACAACCATAATCATTACAACCAGGCTTTACAAATCGTTTAAATGGTGCGATGCAAGCGTGCTTGTGCTACTATTTCCCCAAGAATGCGGTTTCAATGCACCGCAACCACACAACAAACAAGCGTGAGTCGATGACTCAAAGAAACACAAAGTAACAATTCTAATTTATCATAAGTAAAAACAAGAGCTTGACCATAAAAGCAAGGAAGACAAATGGAGCAACATCCAGGACGATACTGAATTTATACTCATTTAAAACAATAACTTGACTATACAAGAAATTTACCGCAATCAAGTCATCAAATAGTAATAAGACCATTCAACGCTAAAGAAACATTACTTAACTCTAAGTCACAGTGTCTCCTGACTCAACTACCCCTTGTTGCAACTCCACCCAATTTCATTAATTGAATTTGAGTTTATAACTCGACTTCACTCCACGATATTCATACAACATAATTAGCAGGGCAAAGAAATGCGCTAATTCATCAAATACAATTCAATCTCCCCTTCCTGGGTTAAGTCCACGACTCAACCCTCAACTACCGCAATCATCATCCATATGACACACCAGTTACCACAACACTCATTAATAAAGATGCAATGCACATGAATGCTCATTTTCATGCACGTACCGGTACTGCCGAGTGCCCACCCGTCGATGTGCACCCTCACATCCCTTCCATCCCGTAGATGGAAGGTGCCTACTCTTACTGTCTCGCTCTCATTCACTTCGATGAATGAGACTACGAGGTAGGACTTTCGTGTTCACTACGTGTGAACACAGAGGCCCGCATCAGAATGGGTCGCCTCTTCCATTATGAATGCACAAATGCAATTTTCATGAGTGAAATGCAACATTTCATTCAATGCCAACACTAATATATCATAACCACATACATACACATAACCAATTCTCACATCCATAAGTCACCAACGATACTAGTAAAAAAATCAGATTCAACCATAAGACATGGCAACTCATAACAACGTTTACATCATGCCACTACAACCTCTGACCACCGAGCCATGTTCACACAATACACTTGCAATCCAATGCTCACATATACTACATTTATAAATGACTTAACCGTTGGAACCAAACTCATGTTAGCCCAAACACTCAAACAACATACTAGCTATAAACAACCTTACTAAAAACTGGGTCTCAATTAGAGTTCACCTAATTAACGAGCAACAATTAAATTAAGAAGCATCACATATGAACACACATCCACAATCAATTACACAGTGTACTTGCGTCCATTCCCTTAACCATTTAATCATCATAAACATTTTCGTAAGATGAAGCACCTTTTAACTATATTCAAGCAAAGCTTACCTCTTGCGTATTCATCGGCAGTTACGTACGCTAAGAGCAAATAATCGATTAATCTTCCTAGCCACAATCTAGGGAATGCACTTGCCTTTTACCGACGAAGAATGGAGTGGCATACGGTCGAGGCCACTCCCAACAGAACTTTCTCTGCAATTAAACAATAATCATCCCACTCAATTTTCTGCACACTCGAAGCAAGCAACAAAAAGAAAACAACTCATTTGCATATCTGACTTCTTCAAAAACTAATGTCCAAGTATAAGCTAAACACATATCAGACTGAGATATTAAACCGCAGTTCAACATACAAGTGCATGTAACATAATGACCTATTTGCATTCTGTGTTACCAGCATGGGAACATTAGTTAGACAATTTCCTCAAAAACCAAAATGCAAATCATACCAACCTTCATTTAGCTCTTGCCCTCCTCTATAACTAAATTTACCAGCAAAGGTATAGTAACCATATTTCTGATTTCACATGACCATTGGAGGAATCAAGACATGATCATACAAAACAATAGTAACACATCATTCACTATTCTAGGATTTCAAATACTATTATTCTTTCAGCAGTAATTATCATACACTAGGACAAAATCCCACACTATACAATCTTAACAACAAAAGAACTCAGAACCCATACATGCCATTAAAACTTAATGCTTCTGGCTTACTCAACAGAGACAAGGATAAATCACTTCTCTATTTTTGTTCACTCATATCCACAGATTCATACTTGAAACTAATCAGCATAACACTTTGCCTTCCACTATTACGACATAACAATGCAAGAGCCTTCAAAAGTTCAAAATCTCAAACAATGTACACTATGCACGCGTTAGCGAGAATCAGCTTCCAAAACCATGAACTAAATAGCATAGTTCTATTTTTCAGTACTCAGTAACTAACATAACAACACTAGCTGCAACAGCTTCATACCTATCGAATTGGTGGGTAACACAACCTAAAGTAACACATCCTAGTAGCCAAAATCTCATAATCTGAAACAGAATATTATCATACAATCGCTAACTACGTTCATGGAAACATGTTTGGATAGTCTCCCGAACAGCCGAGGTGAAGATTTCCACCAAAATTAACCTCCATTTCCTTCAGAAAAGGCACAAAAACCTCCACCACCTAAAATAGTACACATGGCATGCCTCAAAGATGAAGTATTATACGAACACAAACTACCAAACTGCAATAAAACACTACAAATCATAAGCTAAATGCCATCGATCATGAGCTAAATGCCACAAGTTCCACAACGTTCTACCTAGTCCAGAGCAACAAATCCGACACCCCTACAGTGCATTAGAAACTACCCAAACATCACCAGAACCTCCACACACTAGCAACCAGAAACATATATACACATTTATATCCAGAAACATGGAATCTTAACAAGAACACACAAGAGCGCAGGAGTAGGCATAGGAAAGTTGGAAGATCTGGAGTGTTGGAGAGCTAAACTTGAGATGAGGAACTAATAGCTCTTGTAGACATTACCACAAACACTTGACATGCACACATGAACCAAATACCTCAAATGTCATTTGTGCTTGAGCCTCACAACAAGAAGAAGGCAAGGGGCAAAGGAGGCGGTCTTCTTCTTTGCACCTCATCTTTCCCATTCTGGCTTTGGTTCTTGCTGGCCGCCCAAAGCAGGGGGAGGAGAAGGGCGACGCCGGGGAAGGGGAGAAGGAGGCAGCGACCGGCAGGGGAAACAACAAGGGCGCGCCGGCCTGAAGCTGCTCGCAGGGGGAAAACACAGCCAGGAGCTGCTCGGCCAGGAGGGGTCGCTTGGAGGCGCCGCCGGGAGCCGCTCGCCAGAGCATCGCCCGGGAGAGGCCAGGGGCTCGAGGTCGGGAGGAGGAGGAGAGTCGGTAGGGAGGAGACGCCAAAGCGGGAGGGAAAAATATCTGACCCAGAAAATGAATTGCAGCCACACAAATAAAAGGAGATAAGGTTAGGTGGAAAATGATCTGTGGTATTACAAAATATATACGTATTATTAAAGCGCTAAGGATTGCCGCAAGCTCATGCATGCCACCTCAGCATATTCGCGACAAGGCCCTTTGGAAAATGCAAAATCGCGTTTAGTTCCTCTGATCGATTTTTAGCAAAAAAGACCCGGAAAAAATGATATTACGTTTGAGTCCCTTTGCGATTTATATTTAGGTCCTCCTGGTGGATTTTAACGGAACGGACTCCAAAAAAAATACGTTTAGACCCTTCTATAGTTTGCCTTTCGAAAAATACAAAAAAATACAGATTCGACAGGTTTATAGAAGCCCACAGATTCGTCGATGGGTCCTAGCGATCTTTTTTTTAAAACAACATGAAAACCAAAAATACATAAAAAAACAACCGCGGTATTTAAAAAAAAAACACAGATTCGTTGAAGATTTATAGCAGCCCATAGATTCGCCGATGGGTTCTAACCACAGTTATTTAAAAAAACACAGATTCGTTGAAGGTTTATGGTAGCCATAGATTCGCCGATAGATCCTAACAACTTGTTTTTTAAAAAAACCGAAAACCGAAAATACGACCAAATTTTTTAAATTTTACACGTTACATCACCGCGCACGACGCAGTGTAGTGTGTTAGCCTGACTAGTTATGATAATATTTTAAGTACACCGAGTGCTTGGGTTAACCCCATCTCTCCAAATGGGGGCTAAAAGAAGGAAAAGAAACCGCACTAGCTGAGAAAGCCTAATTAATTACGCACGATGGACATCCAAGCACGCGTCTCGCGTTGATACGACAGAGGTGGCGATTGGTATAGATATGTTTATCTATAGACATTAATAATGATAGGACGAGGTAAACGAAAGCAAGACGAGGAAGAGCTGTCTAGCATCCAAACGTCATGTACTTTTTCTTAGTTTTCTATGTATGCGCTTTCCATGTCCTAGAATACTTTGTTAGGGAAGTACCTCAGGTCTGCAATCAGTCTCAAAAATAACAGCTAGCTGGGAGGAGAGCAACACGGAGAGAGAGAGAGAGAGAGAGAGAGAGAGGATTAGAAGACCTGATTAGGCTTCTCCGGTTAGTCAGAGGAGAGAGAAGTACTATCGCCTTCAACAACAGAGAAGTCCGTATACTGGTGTCTCCTCTCTATCTCTCTGTAGATCTGAAGCGTGGAAAGAAGATGGGGAGAGGGAAGATAGTGGTCGAAAGGATTGACAACGCAACGAGCCGGCAGGTGACGTTCTCGAAGCGGAGGGGCGGGCTGTTCAAGAAGGCCAGGGAGCTCGGCATCCTCTGCGACGCCGAGGTCGGTCTCGTCGTCTTCTCTAGCACTGGCCGCCTATATGACTTCGCCAGCACCAAGTACGTTTGCTTCTCCCTTGCTTGGTAGACTGCTAGCTACCTGTCTAGTTACTAGATCTGCTAGCTATAGATCACACATATATACTTGAGTACTAATTGTTAGGGTTTTTTCAACATCATCAAGTGGGGTAGATCGAGAGAGATGTGAGTAGCTAGCGTAGATATACCGCGCGCAAACTTGTGTTGATATGTTTACAAATCATCTGTGTCGACGTCCCAACTCTCACGTGCTCAAGGTACCACGACAAATCACTTTTTTCATCACTTTATAGTGACTTTCACTGTAATTTCAATAGGCATCCTAAAACAATGATCACTACTACAAAACAATATTAACAAGAGTTTACAAGAACGACAGCAAATAAAACCTTTGAACCATGCACTCAAGAACACGTGCTCAGGAATGCCCAAGCCCTCTGCTCGGAAACACTCGGGTCCACGCGCTCGAGAATGCTCAAGCCTTCGCACTTGAGTACACCCGGGTTACATACGTCCAAAAGTAGTCTTTACCTTTCAGCGATGACAATGAACAAGGGTATCAAGACAATTAAATAAATAACTAAACTTCTCAAATAACTTTAAAATCCAACTAAGTTCACATGTCCATTGATATAATTATGAAAGTTTATCAACTAAATTAACTAGACACTTTATTATTTCGAAAATGATCGCTAATACTAGATAACTATAGGAGATGAAGTGACAAGTGACATAAGGCGCTACTCTCATCCCATACATATCACCTTAAATATTCATCTAACTACTACAGAATAGGTCATCACTGCCGGTTCGTCCACGCCATTACTACCGGTTATGGGCCGCGATCATTGGTCGGCGATGATACTCGGGGTTATCACTTGCCGGTGAGAATCGGCGATGATAATAGATATCACTTTGGGTTCATTATACAACCGGCAGTGATATTAGACTATCTCTGCCGGTTTACACTAGCATCCGCAAGGATACTCAACTATCTCTGCCGGTTCAACCTAGAATCGGCGATATATATATGTATATCTCTGCCGGCTTATACGACGAACCGACGGTGATCTGTGTATATCCTTGCCTTCCTAAACAACCAAGCGGTGACAACGAATTCTGAAAAATTTGTAGATGTACTTCATAGATTACTCTACCTATGTATAAAATTGCGAGGTTCAAATTCAATACATATGAGGACTTACAAAAGAGTCCTCATATGTATTGATATGTACTGTAATCTATAAAGTAAATCTATCAATACATCTATTAGTTTTCGTGACTTTTATTAGTTGGTGTGCACGATGTGTACAGGAAGGCTGTGTGCACATGATATGTTGCCTTCAAATATATAGTATATGAAGCGTCGTTAGATCATAATTAAAATATATTAAAGCATCACAATATTTAGTTTTTACAATTAATAGTCTGTTCACAAATGTAGTGTGAGTACATCTCGTTCACTTTAGATCGAAGCTTCCGTCGTGGAACTACGCCCTTTGGATCGATGACATGTTAGTCAATGAATCGAAATGATATGCTCTTGAATTGCTAAAATTTCTTTCGACAATGGCGATTGGTTCTCGGCTTGGAGCGCTATTGTTATTGAAGAAAAGAAATTTAATTAATGATGATAGATGTTAAATGAAAGAAAAGTAGGCATGAATGTGTAATTATATACCATGTCTTCAAGATAGCCGACGATCTTAAGTGACAATTGCATGTAAATTTGTACATACGTAGTATCTTATAAACTATTTCCTGGTCCCGTCTCATGCATGGAAAGTCTGTTATTACTTTGAAAGTTGTCTGTAGGGAAGATCACGGACCACCTTTCTTGCAATACCGTGTGAATCTTGCTGTGAATGATTTTAAATAGTAATTAACCTTAAATACAATAGAATAAAATATTACTAGAGCAATAGCATAGCGATCGAGTTTACTGTTCATCATCTTCCAAAAATTATGTTCATACTCACGAAGTTCTTTTCTCAACGAGTCCAAGACATAAACCCCGCTAGCTTCTAACTTCGATGACGAGGAGGACCCGATGATAACTAGACATATATGTTAACACGACCTATTAGTCCCACACATCGTGTCACGCAAAAATAGTAAAACAATATTAGAAGTAGGGTATACGTCTTTGAAAGTTATAGGGTACAAGTACGGAGGTTTTCTTTCTCGGCTTGAAGAAAGTCCTAAATAAATAGTCTTCAACAAACTTTGGGTCATCACGGACGAGTTTCTAGTTAACAAGCCGGATCGAGAAATCCTAAAGCTTCATCCTTATTTTTTGCACATAGCGTATCTCCATTCTACATATGTAAAAAAGTTAGACATCTGATTGAGCGGTACAAGAATATACAATAATATAATTAGAGACTTACAAAGTCCACAGTCGACCGATGGCGTCGAGCATCTGGTACAACATATACAATTCGCGAGAACTCTAACGAACATGCCATCCCCATTGTGAAAATCCGAATCTTTGTATTTCAGGGATCGCCCACATACCCTCTTGGCCTTCTGCATGTATCTTGATGGATGCCGCAATTTTGTTGTTAGGTTCTCTAAATCTTTTGGGGAGCCATCGGTTGCCCTTAATGTACTTCGGCTTAGACCTAGGTCGTAATTACGGCGTTGTTCAGCGACATCTTTTTGAGCTTGCGACATCGGCGCCTCGGCACTAGCCATCTTCAAGTTTTGCTTTACGGATATCGCTCGTAGTCAGACATTTCGAAGGTTGAAGCCCGCCTGTCTCTTTGGCTTTTGCCATACTCAAGAAAAACTCCTGCGCATTAGCATCGACTTTAGTCTTCTCGGGTGATGGCACCTTTTGGAAGTGAGATGTTACCTCGGCCTTCGTTTGCTCTTTGCGTTCTTCTTGATCATATCGGCGGTAATTTCTTACGGTTGTGTTGCCTTCACAGATGACCGAGATTTGGTACAAGGCGATCACGGACTTCGAGATGGTCTTGATGTTCGACTCTTCTTATGTGCCTGGTGAGGAGTTGGACCTTCTTGGTTTGGTGCCGGAGGAGGAGTTGGACTTTTCTGGTGGTGCTTCGTGCGGAGGACTTGATCCTTTTGTGGATGGTGCGGCGGAGGAGTTGGACTTGTCCTAGCGGTCTTTGGCGGAGGAGTTGCACTTTTCGTGGCGGCAGTGCTGCGTGTGGAAGTCGGCTCATCATCATCGTCGTCGTTATCGGCCTCATCGTCCGGCGAACATAATCAAGCTCTTGCGCCAGCGAAGCCATGCACGTTTTCTCCAAGTTTGTTTTTTCCGTCCTCGCCGGAATCTCTACCTCCATTTTGCGATATTGTCGGACTACTCTGTCTCGCCGACCACTGGAGAATCCAGTGATATTAGGCGGCGTCACGAGAACCTGCGAGGAGGCACATGGCCAAGCCACGCCATCAGCCACCTTGATGGTAATGCCATGTCGCGGACAAATCAGCTTACTGCAGTGTCGGTTACGTGATGTCATCCTTGGAAAATGGAGTCGATGCTCTCCGGAATCGTTGCTTGACGCCTTGCTCTTAAGAACACCGTGGCCGAGGTTGGAGGCTGTCATCGAGTGGCGGTCGTGGTGAGAGCTTTCTTCTTGCTTGCTCCACAACTTGATCGGCTTAGCTCTCTCTTCCTCTAACGCTCTTGACCACGACATCTTGTATTTGACTTTGCAGTTCATATTCTCCTATTCTTTTCTGCCGCTTGTACATAAGTACGTCATCTGGGAAGCCTTCTTTCCACGGCACCAAACCAACTCCTCGGGTGCGCCCAGGATGCTCTCTGTTACCCGGGGCAACAGTCAGCTCATCATTCTCCCTCCGTGGGATGAAAAGCCCTTCGGAAGACTCCACGTGAGCATCTGATATTTTCTGGACACCTCCGGGCTCTATCGCTCTGAAGCTCAATCGCCATCTTCGAGATAGAAGTCCCCTCCCAAGCAACGATGCTTTGATCGTGCGATGAACTTCGGCCGTCGCGAGAATGCGCCCTTGAGGTTAGCTCTTGTTCGCGCCTATCCCATGAGTATTTTCTTCACGTAGCCACGATTGCCTAGTGTGTGAGGTGGATATTCTTATCGCGTTTGCCTTGTTCTTGACTCACTATGCGGGCTTCTTGAAATTCTGTACTCCACAAAGTCCTTCCAAAATTCTCTTATCTTTGGAAACATGTTAAAATTTGGCGTGACATTCTTCTTCACATAGGTCTTATTCAATTTGAGTCTTCCAATTCTTCGGCATGTGCACATGATACCTAGTGCACGTTTCTTTGCAACCAACTCGACCCTTGGGGAAATGGAATACTTGTTTTAGCTTGCCCCATAGCGATTCCTTGGTCATCGGGAACAACCTTGATCACCTTGCGGCGGTCCATGATCTATAGATGATGGGCACGTTATCCCTAACAAGTACTCCACGTATCTGTCTGTCTGGCGCCAACTGACTTCGGGTATAGCGGGTTCCCCGACTTCCGAGAGGGAGTATGTTGTGAGCGCCCTTGGCATCTTGTTAGGGCCATGACACTGTATGCTTTGTTCACCCGACGTTTGAGCCTACAATTGGATCTTGTTATTAGTCGTATGACCCTACAATATTTTGGGATTCTAGCGTACTAATACTTTACCTCGCCCATGTTAGTCGCGTCGACTTGGTCCATGCGATGGCGTCGACTTGGCCCATAGCGAGCGTCGGTTTGGTCCATGGTCGTGGCGTCGGGTTGCTCCATATCAATATCTGTAGGTCCAAGTAGCCACTTGGGCTACCCACTCCTACCGTCTACATTCGAGGCGAACTCCCTCGGCACTTGTCCACGATTCGAGGCCATTCCTAACAATCCAAAATATGCACATGTAACTTTAAAATGATACTTATACATGAGAAAAAATCACATGATACATATACATCTCGAAATGAAAAAATAATATGAAAAATTCATATATTCTTAAGAATATATTCCACACTAAAATGATTTTAAAAAAAATAAGCCCCTGCAAGTTCAAGAAGCATGGATGTCACGAGAGCGTCCGGTACACCGAGAAGGGAAGCCATGAGGAGATATGCTCGCTTGAAATGGACTTGGGACTTGGTTGGTGTCTTCTTTCGCGTACCACTGTCTATAGGTTTCCTCCCGCTCCTCTTCTTCATTGATCATGGAGTCCTGCGTGTCCAACTTTTCCAATGAAAAATTTCATATTTTTTTGGGCAATTATTAAATTACCACCAACAAAATTACAAAAGCAAGCCATTGGAGGTTAATTCAGGCATACATTAGTCAACTTTATTTTGGGTTTGAAAGGTTGCCAAAAAAGGGCGAGAATGACTAATTGGAACAAACTTAACCTTAGTGAATCACTAACATCAATTAACAAATTGATAAAACAAGGCCAAAAAATTTAAAAGAAATTATAAGGACCAAACAAAATTCAGAGAATTCATAATAATGCTAAAGATTTTGAAATAAAAAGGGAAGTAATGAGCTTACTTAAAATAGACTAAGAAAACTTTAAACCAAAATATGAAAGTATGAATTAAAGTTGCTTATAACACATGTTTATTGAACACTAATTAGACTTAAGGAAATAAAATAAAACAAAAATATAGGGCGATTGTTAGGAATAACTTATGGGTTGTTCAAAATCCAAACCAAATTTGCAAATACAAGGGATTTTGAAATTAGGCATTATTAGATTTAAGAAAAATTACTAAACCAATTATGGATAAGCCCAAACAACAAAATTCAAAATTTTGTTTACATATGGGTGAAATTGATTCCAAACGGTATAAAGTTATAAAAACTATTTCGGGATAGAAACCATATTCTGGAACAATTGATTGATAAATAAAAATTAAGAAGATTACTAACTCATTTTGTTTTTTTGTTCTCTCGGGAAATTGGAATAAAATTTGGGCCTCAAACCTCCAAAAAATTCACCATTATAACCCAGAATCATCAAATTAGTTGCCAAATTGATTCAGCCCAAACCTTTAAAAAAATTGGTCCCCCAAATAATTATGGTTGACCGCCTGACACAAAATTCCAATAATTCCTCACATGAACCATTAATTGAATTCCATTGCCAAAAAATGAAAGGAACCTGGGATGGGCACCACAACGGGACCGGGGACGGGGAGGTATTTGCCCAAATCCGGGGGGTCGAGGCACCGGCCCGAGGGGGCCCAAGCTACGAAAAGGAAATAAAAGGGGCCTATAAGGTAAATAGAGGAACCCCTTTATTTATAAAGGGGAATACAAGGGGTAAAAATTTCATTACCCAAAACCTATTGGAAACTTCCCCATTGTCAACCAAATGAATTTGGGCCTTGCCCCGGGAAACCTTCCCAATTCTTAAAATTTTCATTGCCTTTAATTAACAATTTATCTGAAATTTTATTGACATTAAGAGGTTACACCTGAGTTTAAATTTTTAAACTTTTCAGGGGAGGGTTGAAAATTTCCAAATTAACTTAAGGTTAAAACCAAAACCAAATCAAAAACTTTCAATTTGTCAAAAAGCTTCTTTCCTTAGCTTTTAAAATTGTTAAATGAGAAAAAACGCGTTTCCTAATTTATTTAAATAATCACCGCCTTGTTATACGGGCGTTGATGTATTTCTTCCAGGTCTTGGTCAACGCCCTTAAAAGGGAATATCTTGGTTGTCCTTTGTACAACCTAATCCAAATCCTTCTTTTTCCTTATTAATGGATCGATGGCCTTCGTGAAATCGCGTTGAAGAATGAACACAACTTGATAATTGGGTCTCGGACTTTCTCTGCAGTAACCCCTAATTGCAATTGGAAGCATCTCGTGTCATCATCACGTGGCAATCGTGAGACTTCATACCAATTAACTTTAAGTCTTTCATTGAGACTAGTCTCTTTATGTTAGCAGAGTAACCAGACGGAACTTTGATTCCGTGCAAGCATTCGCAAACGCTTAATTTTCTCTTTCTTGCTCAAAGTGTAGCAGTGCATGGAAGGTACTTTTTGCTGTATCCATTTCTTCATGATGCAGCTCCTTCCTCGCCATCATATCTTGAGGTCCATCCTTGCTTGAAGTGTATCTTCGCTTTTGCGGTATGTCCAAGAAGATACCAAGCAAGCTATCACACACGTTCTTCTCTATGTGCATGGCGTCGATTGCGTGTCGAACTTCCAGTGCTGCCAATAAGGTAGGATCCAAAATATTGATTTTTTTTTCACAAAGGAGCCTTATCCCGGAAGTCGGAATAGATGTACCGGCTCCCTTTCCGTGAATAATTGTAAGGTCCTTTACGCGCAAATATCTGTTTCCCACCGATTCTTCTGAGCTAATGCAGCTCCTTTGTCCCGTCAAAAGCTCTCTTATTATTGCGGTATGGGTGATCCTTACGGAGGAACCTACGATGCCGCATGTAAGCCATTTTTCGGTGTTCTTCACCACCGCTAGTCAGATCATCCAGTAATCGGACGCATCCGTTGAAGTTTTTGTCGTCTGGCCCGATGTGTTACCAAGAGCAGGATAATCATTAATGGTTACAAACAATAATGCCCGTAGGATAAAGTTTTCTCTTTATACTCATCCCATACCCGTACACCATCGGTCCACAATATTAGAAGATCTTCAACCAATGGTTTGAGGTACACATCGATATCATTGCCGTGTTGCACAGGCCCTTGGATCAATAGTGGCATCATAATGTACTTTCGCTTCATGCAAAGCCAAGGAGGAAGGTTGTAGATGCATAAAGTCACCGCCAAGTCTCGTGTGGCGACTACTCATGTTGCCAAAAGGATTCATCCCATCGTACTCAACCCGAACCTTATATTCCTCACATCATATGCAAAGCGCTTATATATTTTCGTCGATGTTCCTCCATTGCACGTAATCAGCAGGTGTCCGAGCATTCCATCCTTCTTACGCTCTTGGCGTGCCATCGTAACAATTGGGCATGCCTTTTGTTCGCAAACAATACGCTTCAGACGGGATTATAGGAAATACCACACCACCTTACGGGACACCTCTTCTTCTTCGCCTCACCCGACATCTTCGTTCTCGATATAAATCGCCGTTGCCCTTATACCGCTTTGCTTTGCAAACAACACGAGCATCCATGTTCGCAAACTCATTGCGATACAATATGCAATCGTTTGGACATGCGTGTATTCTTTGTACTTCCAAATCCCAACGGGCGGAACCCTGCTTGGCACGTGCGTAGTTGAAGGCAACACGTTACCCTCTGGAAGCAAGTCCCCAAGAGACATAACACCAAGAAAGCTCTTATCGGACCAACCATTGCTTGCCTTCAAGCTGCGAGAGTGAAAGCACGGTATGCAGCTTTCTGTGCTCCTCCTTGCAGCCCGGGTACAATGGCGTTGTAGAGTCTTCTACCATACGTTGGAACTTTTGAAACTCCCTTTCACTCGTGAAGTCCCCCTCCCCATCACGCGAAAGATTTGATCTAGATCATCTTCGTGGGTATCAACGAACGATCTTCCACCGCCGTCATATCGTTGTCTCCGTCATCTCCATCAATGTGTTGCCCTTCATGAACAATATCATCTTCATCAATGTTTTGCCCTTCATGTATAATATCATCTTCACCGTGCTCAGTCCAACAGGTATAGCCAGCCTTGAAACCCCTTCGAAGCAAGTGTGCACGTATCGACTCTATGTTACAAAACATCTTCTCATTTTTGCAATCAACGATGGACAACATATATAGTCCGCCAGTTTCTTGACTTGTGCCGCAGCCAGCATTCGAAAACAAGTCACACCATTAAAGAACTACGCACCACGACGGTCCGTGTCATACATCCACCTTCGGTCCATCTACGCTAATTATATCAAACTACATTACTTAAACATCCACTACATCACTAAAATGGATATAACAAATTTTCATTAATTAAATTAATTACAATTATGCATAATTGTCCATCTAGCAATTTTTATTACTTAAACATCCACTACATCACTAAAATGGATATGAATTTACTGCAAATAACAATATATAATTGTAAATGATTAGTTTTACAAATACATCTAGCAATTTTGCCTATATAATACATCAAACCTTTTTCACTATTTAAATATCCATCTAGCATTTTTTACTTATTTAGAAGATTTCTTCATTTCATTTTGTTATGTAGCGCTAGCTATTAAATTAAATTAATCTACAACAAATTAACAAGCATATAATTGAATATAAGGATATATTTCTAAATAATTATTTATGTTCCAACTTGCATTATTGCAAAATCCATCTACCATTTCCCATTATTTAAATATTCAACTAGCAATTCTCACTATTTATAATTGATCATCTAGCAATCCTTTACTATTAAAAATCCATATAACAAATTTTCATTAATTAAATTAATTACAATTATGCATAATTGTCCATCTAGCAATTTTATTACTTAAACATCCACTACATCACTAAAATGGATATGAATTTATGCAAATAACAATATATAATTGTAAATGATTAGTTTTACAAATACATCTAGCAATTTTGCCTATATAATACATCAAACCTTTTCACTATTTAAATATCCATCTAGCATTTTTTACTTATTTAGAAGATTTCTTCATTTCATTTTGTTATGTAGCGCTAGCTATTAAATTAAATTAATCTACAACAAATTAACAAGCATATAATTGAATATAAGGATATATTTCTAAATAATTATTTATGTTCCAACTTGCATTATTGCAAAATCCATCTACCATTTCCCATTATTTAAATATTCAACTAGCAATTCTCACTATTTATAATTGATCATCTAGCAATCCTTTACTATTAAAAATCGGCGTTGAATTATAATCTATTCAATAATTTAGCTAGATCTTAATTTGAGCGATCTGACATAAACTGCTCACACCGCATAATCAGCAATTATCAACATCTATAGCACTCGTAAAGTAAAATTTTACGACATATATAACATACATCAAGTCAAGAACCTCGAAAAATTTTAATTAATACAATTTTTCAGCAGAACTCCCCAAGATAATACAGCTCCTCTTTGATTTGCTCACGGAGAAGATGTCGATTCGATGAAAAATATGAACAAAATATCGACACCAAATTTCGCAAAGACTCTCCGGAAAAATACACCGAGCAAAGAGCTCCTCTCTTACGCTTTCGTAGAAATGCGTCGGTCAGGTGAAGATCGCTATATAAATAGCTTATCACTGCCGGCTCTGCCAACAACCGGCAGTGATAAGGTCATATTACGCGGGAAAATACCTTATCACTGCCGGTTCTGTGCAGAACCGGCAGTGATAAGGTCATACTACGCGGGGAAAATTGCGTTGCGCGGGAAAATACATATCACTGCCGGTTGAATATACGAACCGGCAGTAAAATTTAAATATCACTGCCGGCTATAAATTAAACCGGCAGTAATATTTCACTGCCGGCTATAGGTATTAACCGGCAGTGATAGTCAGTTATCACTGCCGGTTGGTAATACAAACCGGCAGTGATACTCGAAAGTTCCAACTCCCGCGCCAGCCAACCGTCGCGCTTGCCCGTTCCTCTGCCGCGCCAACCGTTGCGCTTCACATTCCTCTGCCAACTGTTGCCCTTCCCATTCTGCCTCTATATAATGCCAGTATTGTTGCATCCAATCCACTCTTGTCACAATCCACACAATCCACTCTTGTTGCAGCCCCCACACAATCCACTTTTGTTGCAACAATGGCACCCCCTAAGAAGCGTGCACGTGTTGGTCAGAGCCCCACTGATCCGTCGCTACAGAAGGAGGAGGAGAAGGAGGAGGAGGTGGAGGCGGAGGAGGAGGAAGAGGAGGCAAAGGAGGAGGAGGACGACAGCAATGATGACGATATTTACGGCAACGGCGGCGAGGAATCTGCGGCGTTGGGGCAAGACTAACTCCGCCACCGAATCGGATTCGGATGAGAAGGAGGACGAGCACCGCCGCACATCAAGCGGCAGCTCCGGCGACGAGGAGGAGGAGGAGGAGGAGGAAGATGACGACGACGACGAGTTTTGGATATAGGGCTTCGCGCCATTAGACTATTATAATTAGAACTAAATATGTAATGCTGAACAAAATATGCTTTGTAAATGTTATTTTAATTAATACATATCCCGCAAATTACAAATTTGCTTTCATATGTTCTGTTTTTTAACTAATTATGCTTTCATATGCTCTGTTTTTTTAACTAATTATGCTTTCATATGTTCTGTGCGAGATAAATTACAATATTTATTATGTTCTGTACCGAACTAATACTGGGGAACAGTAATATCACTGTCGGTTCTATAGTAAAACCGGCAGTGAAAATGGTCTTATCACTGCCGGTTTTACTATAGAACCGGCAATAATAAATCACTACCGGTTCTACATGTAAACCGGCAGTAATATCTTCTTATCACTGCCGGTTCTCTATTAAACCGGCAATGATATTACCTCCATTGCTGCGAGAAATTGAAACTAATCTTATCACTGCCGATTGAAGTTTGAACCGGCAGTGATAATATTATCACTGCCGGTTGAATTTGGAACCGGCAGTGATGATATTATCCTGCTTGGCCGGACCTACCCGGCGATGATGGGGGTCGATGAGGCGATGCAGTAGTAGTGTAAAATATTCAAATAAGTAAGGGTGAGTCCACAACTCAGCAAGTATATACTAAAACAATAATAACTAATTTTCATATTTAACTCATTAATCAACTTTCATCGTTAGGGACACCATGCAAATCTGTCTACATGCTCATATGCACATCAAATAGCGTATACCAATATAGTTAAGTGTACACCTGTTGATATTGTACTCTCTCATTCCCTATATCTCGTGGAGGTGCCTACCGAAGTAGGTTTTTCATGCTTACACCATGTAGATCATAGAGGCCCTCATGGGCCACACCTTTCCATCATGAATGCAACATATGCAAATTACATGATTTTAGCAATATTAACACATTTCATCATATCCATTAATCTCATTATTTTATCATTTTCATAATAAATGAAATGAACCATGTGAAGTAACATGATAACAAATTACCAATAAAAACAATAAGAATTAACAACCCATATCATCATTCTACCATACACTTGAATTTTTATCCACAAGGGATGGAATAATGTGCGGTTAAGGTCAAACCCAAAGTTACACATCCTACAGTAGGTAAACCCAACTAAAAAGAATGTCATAATAGTACATACATAAAGCATAACAATATTGCCCTACGCACGATCCCAGACTTGACTTTCCGTCTCACCAGCCAGTTTCCCCTTTGTTGCCCCGGTGAACGGAGGACTATAACTCCTAACTCAGAAGTCCAAATATAGTAAACCATATATATTCTAAACACTACACATGATTCCCTACAATATTCTATTTGGCCATATTTTCTAAATAATTCATTTAGCACCTGGTTTTGAGCCCTAAAAACCGATCTGCTATTTTACTGGACATCAGAATTCACAATTTTGTAACTATTTTTTATACAAATCCAAATAAAGAAAATCATAGCATCTTTGGAATCTAGAAATAATTGTCTAGCTTTCTCTATTTACTAATGTAATTTAATCCAGTCATGACTTAGCCCAAATCAATGTTTTAACACAACTGCTCTCAACGGCAACCTATTTCTGGGTAGCAAGCTTCTACGAGCTATAACTTTCTAACCACCTAACCAAATTTAATGTTCTTGATCTCTAGTAAAACTTTTGATAATAAAATGCATTTTTATAACTTGGACATGCCATCAAACTTACCATTGGTACCCCCAAACTCGTCCCAAAAAACAGAGACCACTATTAAACGAATATCGATCTCTCCTAAATTCCATTCCGGTGCTCTTCAACTTTCCTATCTACCATCAAAACAACTATAACATCACTCCACTATGGCGCCAACCTGACCAACAATGATGTAGGATTTATACATACATCTATAAGTTTTGTCAGAAGCTTTGACGATGACGGTCCATGATCCCCACATGTTCTCCGCTTCTTCACGCATCCTGAAACTCCCATACCACATCCTTGAAGAACTTTGAAACCTCCTGTACACGGTGACATGAATGAATCTTAGAATAGATGCACGGATTGATGAGGAATACAAAACGACAGAGGGAGAGATGTGGGAGCACGGCCAAGCGCAACAGGCTAGGTGGTAGACCTCGGCAACCGGTGTCGATGGCACTGGGCGACAATGGCTAGTTGCTGGCAACGTACAGCTGCGGCATGGCACTCAGCGGTCGGGGCGATGCATGACAGCACAGCACTCGGCGGCAGCACGGTGAGGACGGTAAAAACATTGGTGGCCAGGGCGATGCATGGTGGCACAACACTCGGCGGAAGCGCGGTGAGGACTGCAGGGTGGTGGTAGCACTACACGGCTTGGGGATGGCGACTAGGGCTAGGGTGTAGTCCTCCCTTGCCCTATTTATTGCTGACCAGGCTTAGTCCGACTCAGCATGCATGCCGAGGCCAACTCAATCGGCTACCCGGCCCATGAGGTATATACATATAGATATATATATACATACATATATGTATACATATACATATACGTACCTATATATGCATGCTAAGGGTATACTCCCTCTGCATGCATCTATGGCATCCTCTACATCTGCCACAGCATCCTCTACTGAATTCATCTCTCCTTATTTAGGTCTAGTTGGTGCATTGAGCCATTGATTTATAATCAACAGAAAAATTGTATACCTAAGTTATGTTATACTCCTTATAGAATGATGGATGTATTATGTCCATATTCATGAATTATCTAATTAGAAAGTAAATAATTCAAATAAGTATTGATAACTAATTGAAATATACTCCCTTAAATGAGAGATTATCCAATATTGGCTCTTCACACATATGTTTAAAATGAGAAAGACATGAATGGTAAAACAAGGTAGAGATGGGAATGATAATTTGGTAAAAAAGCGAGGACCAGAAAAAGAAAATTCAATTTAGCTAATTGCTGAAGACTGTAATTTGAATAGAATATATACTGAAAAAATATTATTATATTGCCACTGTAATATTTTAACATAGATGTCATTGGAGACGCTAGTTCCGTTTGTATTAAGAACCAAGCAATCATGAAGACGAAGCATAGAATGGCAGCACACCAAAAATTATGTGAGTAGCATAGGAGTGATAATTATCTTTGTTTGGCAACCCCAAATACTTGAGGCATTTTTTTACACACTTGATTGTTCACCATTTATACGTTATATAGCTTGTTATAAAGTTATACATAACTTTCACTTTTGAGTGAATACAAAATATTATGCTAAAAAGTCATTTGTCATTTCTTTCAGAATTGATGGAAGGACCTCTTTCATCCTAATTTCATTAAAGAATTAACAAGCTGTGATTAAAATTCTCTATTTTCATGGGAGGTGAAACCTTTTTTATTTTGATATTTGTTCAAAAAATATAATCATACACATTGACCCTCATAATGAACTAGAATATGTGTCTAAATTGCCCTTGGGTTCATCAAGCGAGCTGTCGAGGCGTGATGGGGCCCCCCCCTTGGCCATGAAAAAAGCGTATATGAAAAGTGTTTACATATTAGACATGATGTTCCTCATGGGATCATTCACGTATATCAACAAGTAATTAATGGCTACTAAAAAATTCAGCATTTGCTAGCTTGTAAGGATGGTTGACTAACTCACAACAAAGATTCAATTGCTTGTTTCTAGCTGGCAAATTAGGATACATATACGTACTCCATCGATTAGTAATTAATTACCTAATGGCTATGATAATCAGAGCAGACATATGAAACAGCATTGAGATCGATGTGTTACAACAAAACCACAAGGATAACCAAGAAGAATGTCTCCTAACATATATTTTTGCTCCATTTCTCATATTAAAGAACCTAGTTTAGAATATTTACTGGCGTATGGGAATATAAGTAGGCTAATTTAAGAACATTTGGAATGGTATATATTTGCATTAGAATTTGGGGCTACAAATAGATAATATGGGCATGTATATATGTAGGTATATGTATCCTCTGTTTTCTCTGCTTAAAGAAGTCCCATATAGAATGTCGGTAAGATCACATAAGAGTGCAATTCTTAAGCTGCAGTTGTACCTTCCAAAGCGTTTACATATTGTACTTACTATATAAGTGGTACGTTCCTTAAATCCTTCCAAGTTACAAGTGTTACATATTGTACTTACTATATATTAAACTTTGAATATCAATGAATCATTAGTAGATGTTCACTTCATTCTTAGGTCCCCTCCTTTAGAAATTTCTGGCTCCGCCACTGCCTGGGTTCTAACTTGAGTTTCCTGCCAACCGTGTTCAACCAACAACTAACAAACCATTCTAATATACTCTCTAGGATTTACATTACGAACCAGTGTCAAAAATCACCACCTCATCAACAGTGATTTTGGTCAAAAATCGATAGAAACCAAACAAAATTTAAAGTCAAAATTTTTGAACTTAGCGGTCAAAAAGTGGTGAAAAAATTCAAAAGCCAACCAGTTTACATAAAAAATCAGCATACTCAGCGAAAATTAGAAAAAAAATCAAGGAAAATTATAAAAAATGCTAAAAAATTTATAAAAACCCATTAAAGGTCCAGAAAATCAAGAAATATGTTAGAAATATATAAAAAATATGAAAAATACAAAAAATTCTGGCATGACCTTCCTACATTTTATGACAACGTGAAGTACATATTTTGCAATAATAGCACAACTATGAAAAAATTTCAGCATGACCTTTGCTATATTTTAGACAATCTCAAATTGTAAAGTAGTCATTTAGCAATAATATCTCAACAAATAACCTTCTGTTTCAATACCATTCACAAATCAATCCAATAAGTCCATAGCTCAATGTCCCTAGCATATGACATTCGAAATCAACATTTTTCATTGAAAATGAATGTTCGCACTTCGTATAGTTTCGTCGTCCTTCTATTCTCACATATTCCATGTTGGACCTAGATAAACATTATGTTAGTAAAAATCGAGTTGCGATGAAATACAACATTACCTTTAGGACTATAGGTAGTATTATTGAGTGTACACTTGGTTGATCATATTGTACTCTTCGGTGAACACCATCACCAATTCTCGTGTAGCTAACAACTCCATCTTATATTCGTGCCAACTTTACCCCATCTATGGGCTAGTCATTTGCCATTGTTGGTACAACATGGCATAGAAGTCAAGGTCTTGCCATTCATAGAGCCATTGGGTGGGAGGTTGTGCACGAGCATCTGGGATGGCGTAGTCATAGTGGTCATATGAGCCATTACTCCCTTGTATCTCGGCAACGTTGTATGAGCTAGAATTATCCTGTGGTGTATCATAGTTATTTTGATAGTCCCTTCCCTTCCATGTAGTAGTCGTCCTGTATAATTCTGGCGCCATGGTCATCATCATGTGTGGCATAAGTGTACTACGACTCCCTTGGAAACTGGATGGGATGTTGTCCTTCTGAGCGGGAAGCGATAAGGATCAAGGCACTATCACTAGACTTACCATCATCGTTGTCCGACTTAGAGCTACTATCATTGGACTCTTGATATGCGGGCTCCAACGGTCTCAGGAGTGCTATCAGTCGAGCCATCACTCACTACATAATGTTCCTCATCTGTGGAATACTTTCTATTTCTTTTCGAGGGAGCTCTCCTTTTTGTGGTATCCCTTGTCGCCACTGCATGGTACTTCCTCTTTCCGTGTGACTGTCACTCACTGTCTTGTATGCCCATTTAGGGAAGCTTGCAACCTCAGTATTCTTTCACAACCCAGCAGGGTCAATCAGGTCTATCACAAGGTATGATGGGAGGGTGGTGTCACTCTCTATGTCATCATCAAGTAAAGGGTCAGCATTAGATCTCCCTTTCTTTACCCACAATTGGATCAGATTTTCAGTGTCACACAGTGCAAGCTCCATATGACGCTAGAATAGATCATCTTCAACTGTGCACCTTTGATTTTCTTTAGCTTGAATTTGGAGCCACAAATTATAGTTCACGTACAACAACTTATTGAGCTTCTTGTATGACAGGCGGTTGCAAACTTTTTATGTGGATGAATGCAAACATACTACAATTGTGCTCACATCTGCTAGAAAAAGCGCAATGCGAAATGATCCGTATGGCAAACTTTTAGGGCATGTGTGTGTCCCAACCGAACACACCCCACCAATGTGCTACAGGTTAACAAAGAGAATAGTAAGTACCGACGAGACTGACATTACATTTAAGACGGCATAAGGAAAATACAAGGCAAGTAAGTTTTGGCATCATGGGCCATCTTCTCAACTAGAACACTTGTGAGGTTCCAACTTTCGTTCCGAAAAGATCGGCCTCATGAAGAGTTTGAATGACGCAACCAGTATCATCAGCTAGCACTTTGAATACATCTTGAAGATCTAGCAAAAATGTGATGGTCGTGCCATGCACATAGTGCATCCAAGGGTTCAAGGTGGTAGTTGCATAAAGTTCAATGAAACATGTTGGTACAAATATGTAACGTATGTGCAACTACAAGATATTTTATTCTAGAGAAGAATATATTACCGATATTCATATAAGTATTGCATGTTAGGTCGGCCATTCTTGGGTTTACGATATCCATGTATTGCTTTAATGTAGCTGGAGGATCATGGAACAAGCTATTGTATTCCTATCGCATGACGTTGTACCATAGTAGCACATCGCTCAATGTAGGTACCTTGTCTTGATCAACAAAGCATAGGAAGATGTACAACAGTTCCACAGAGTTAACAACCGATCGAATGTTGTCCCACCAGTCCAAGCCTGAGAGCAGTGGCGAATACATGATGAAAGTAGAGGTGGGGCTTCTATGTCGAAGCTCTAACTCAATATAAGTATACTAATGTTACATCTACCGATCTATTGCCGACCAAATTCTAAATTCATACATATTAAATCAAAGAGACAAAAATATCAATTAGTCAATAGAATATAGACTTAGGGCAATAGAATACAAAAATCAGACATCAGTTATCACAACAAAAGGCATTTAGGCATGAGGCATTGTATTAGGACTTGGGGCAATTTTTTTATACCGAGCAAAGCAATCAATGGCGCTAGCGAATTAGTCTGGCTTTGGTGTCATCGTCTTAGCGATCAATATGAAACTGAGAGGTTCCTCGCCCTCAGCCGCTCCTCCTTGATAATTGTCTCAGTTCCTATATAAGCTTTGGTGATGCGCGTTCGGCCACCGACTGGACGGAGCGAGCCTCGGTTCCTCTGTGGGCTTTGAAGATGCGTGTTAGGTCGTCGGCTAGACGGCACTCCGAGCGACTGATTCCTCTCCTCTAGTGATGCCCGTTCCGCCCAACTCCCGACAATGCGTGTTTTGCCTAGTACTTCGATTAGTGATGCAAATTCCAACCGTTGCTCCTCTGGCGATGCGCATTCTATTCTGTGCTCTGAGTGGCCGATAACTTTTCTCGTGCCTCTATCGCCTATCGGCTACTCGCCTGCCCTAGCCCTGGTGCATTCTTGGCGCCCTCGACTCCGGGTCTCTAATGCATATTGATGCCGGCGTGCCGTGGCGAGTTCTCAAGAATTAGCCACCCACCACCTGGTCACGCCCACCTGTGCGTCTGCCACCCGCACTCGCCCGTGCGTCGGTCTGTCACCTATGAGACGACACTGACATTGTTCGTCTCTCGGACTCCTGGTGTTGTGCTAAGTAAAGGATGCCGATTACTGTACCAAGTGAAAACCCATAAGAGTAAGAGAGCTCATGACATTTTGATGGCCCACTTGCCTGGCAGTATTGTTTTTTATTTTTCTTATTACATCTTACTCCCAGTTGCCAGTTCCTAAACCTACCAATTTGTCGCATGGCACCATGTCTTTGCTTCTTTCTGACGTTGGGGATACTGGGAGGAGGAGGGGTTCAACCGACCAGAGGTGGGGCTGGCGCTCCAACTAGCCCCAATAGTGGATCCGCCCCTGGCCACACTGGTATGTGTGTATGAAGCCTCTTTTCTACTTTTGGGAGTAGTTACTCTCTATCCCGTCTATCCCGTATCTCATAATTTAGGGAGTATTTCGCACAACGGAGGGTGTCTACGTGTAGTATACGAGTATATATAAGACTAGTTAGGTGGTATTTACATTTTTTCAAAGGTGGTATATATATATTTTTAGACATACTCCTTTTTATGCTCATATATAAAGATATTTGCAAAATACGCTAAAAACTATGTACTCCTTTGTAATTTTTTCATATGGTTCATCTTAGAATATCTTATATTTAGTATATAAGTGTAGCTAAAGTGATAAAGGAGTATTTCAAAGGTGGGAGTAACTACACCCGAGAGTAAAAGATATTTTTCATATATATATATATATATATATATATATATAGACACACACACAAGTTTAAAAAACATATGAATTGATGACATAAATCCTTATGCACACAAGCATGGAATTTTTTTTCCATGTAAATGTGTAGAAATAACTTTATAATATCATGATGAATACTCCCTCCATTCGGAATTAGCTGCCGTTTTGGTCAGTATCACGTACTCTCTCGTCCAAGTTTATAAGGTCTATTTCTTCCTATCACATAGACTAATAAGGTATTGAAAATGCATGTAGAGATATGAAGTAAAGATGGATATTTGTTAGAGGTATACAGGGAACATCACAATGATTTTGTTTTAGAATATAAAATACACCTTACATTTATAGATAAGGCCATTCATAAAATATGGCTTATAAACTTGAACGAAGAGAGGAGAATAAGAGGGTGTTTGATTGTTTCATTTCTGACCAGTTTACCCCTCTTAAATACTCTTATTTGCAATTAATGGCACCCCAACTACTACACTAGTCCAACGCCACAATGCCAATCCCAAGTTTCATAGCAGCTGTGTAGCGATCGATCGGGTGGCCGCTGGTGCACTCGTTTTTTAATGTAATTAGCACACTTATTCCTAAAAAGGATAAAAAAAGCTTGGTGTTAATAAACCTGCCATGTACTACTACTCTCACCATAACCTTTGGGATTGTTCAAAATTTTGATAAGATAGCACCAGATACATTCATACCAACCAGCTTTTAATAGGGTTGAAGGGCTTTTAACAGGGTCTCTTCTATAGTCTTAGGCACTCCCTCAAACTCGCGCAAATGGGTTGAAGGGCTTGTAATTTATAGACCTAAGCAATCTTTGAGTTCGTGTCAAATGTTAATATTTAAATCGTACAAGGGAAATATATTAGTTGCCTAAGAACTTTTTTCAAAGCACATAATATCTCGGAATTTTCGTACTTATTTTATTTGAAAATTGTTGGAACTTACTAAAACACATAGCCCTTGCAAAATTCCTAACCCTTCTAGAACCGTACAATCTTCCTAACTATACATGGCTAATTCACAACACAGGCTTGAGTCCTACAAGGGTACGTTTGGTAATTGACCTCAAGACGTTTTGCTGAGAAGGTTAGCTGCTTTAATTTTGTTGCTCAGAGTTCTGAAAGAAAACAAGAAAGTAGAAAAGAATTAATTTACACAATTATTTTCGAGGGGAAGAATTCATGTTGACTGTTCCTTACCTTCCTGGATTTAACATCTCTTTCTTTTTTTAATCCTTCAAACACCTAATTAAATAACCTTAAAACACCTAATTAAATGAAAGAAAACGGTCCACCTAGTACTCTTTGTTTTCGGTTCTCTTCATCCACTTGAATAACTTAGAGGAAAATGGAGTAGTATTTGTTTGAAGTGCCATTGCCATCATCATCCCTGTGGGGACCCTCCTTTATCGCTTAGAATACTAAGGACGGCTCTATGTGCATATAGTACTAATCTCATTATCAGTGGTTAGTATGCATATTTACAACATAGATAGCATATCCATACACACTAATATACATAATGAAATTTTTAATTTTGTCAACCAGCATGAAATCTGTGATCGAACGATACAACGAGGCAAAAGAGGATCACCATCCGATCATGAATGCGAGCTCTGAGGCTAAGGTATGCTACGAACTCAATACAATTCATATTCTTTTACCATAGTTGCGTCGCATTAGAATGGCTTTCTAGCAGTTTAAATTTCCCTTTTATGTGTACATTGCATGCGCACGTAGACGAGCTGTATGGTCAATCCTAATTTTCTAATTCTGCTTCTGCTAGAAACTGAGGATGAAATTCGTACATAATAACCAGAAGAGGTAATTATGTGCGTCGACTGTCGAAACTCAGCCTTAACCAAGGTCTCGCTTTAGATTTTGTTCTAGTAATCTTAAGACATTGTTGGAAATTTCTAACCGTACGATATTCTCTGCAATGACATTGTCATAGCTCCAAATGAAAATGTTGTATCATAATTTTTAAAAAAAATGCAACACCAAATATATATTAAGGTAAATGTAGAATACAATGTTGTTTGAGTGTCCCTCATATTAAGTGAGACAAATCATACAACCAGCTGACAATATACCTACCAGAAAAATAAAAATCTGCAGCCCAGAGGCATCCTGCCAATTCTGTATTAGCAGAAGGTAATAACATTAGTGGCTTAAATCACGGCATTGTAAGTACAAATGTCTGGCTAATACAAGTCTGAGGAGTCGAGGACCATATTTAGTTGTAAGCACAAGGTTGCATTGTATATTCGCAGGTTTCAACAGAATGTGGTTCAGGCTTGATGTTCTCATCGGGTAGGGTTTTCTTCCGTGAACAAGTATGGCCTTAATGTATATATAAGGGGCAATTTCTTATATGGCACTAAAAGTTTATCTCGTCCCTTTTATACCACTTATTGTGTCACTGATCCACATGTCACACATACATAGATTTCCCCCAAATCCCCGTGGCATATGAAGAATTAATCATATATCATACTATCCATGTAACTAGTATAGGTGGCAGACAATTTCTTGAGAATCAAAACCAAAGCTCTTTTGCGGTACACTAAATTCAATATAGACCATTCATTCTTTTCGATTTAATGGATCATATTAGCTTGTCTTTGTTTTACTTCCTTTGGTATATTAGTAGGAATACCCTTAACCAATCAATAGCTATATTTAAATTATACTACCCACTATATACAATATGTATAATGCGCCATAAAATTTCTTCACAAAACTAAAGCTACAAGCAGATTGGCGTAAACAGAAGGGAAACATGGCATTAGAATCCCGGGCGCCGGGGATATGTATTACTACAGAACAAACAAGACACGAGTCATGACATAGCATATCACAAAGCTTACTTCAACAATTCAGTAATGTGGCTTAGTTCAGAGTTGAATGTGTTGCCTAGGTTCTTTTTTCACATGAGCTGTGTGTCAATGGGAGGATTTGGATTGAACTTTCCAGCAGTCCAGCCCCTATCAGACTATCGCTACATATACCCACTCCATATTCGACAAGGGAGAATCCAAAACCAATCCATACCCATGTTCCATCATTTGCAGATTAGCATATAACACATACAACCTTCTCATGAGTTGATCTTATAATAATTGTGCAAAAGCAACCTGGGCAAAACAATGGGTAGTCAAATGTCATTGAAACGAGAAGCGTCATACCTGCTCCATCATGCCCAAATACAATCTGTCCTGCTGAACCACTGGTTGTGGAGCGTGTGACCGAATATGATACACTCTGCACTGTGCCACCTGGCACCATCATCCTGCTCACCAGCAATGGCACCGACACCCTTGCAGGTTGTGCAGCTCAAGGCCACCCCTAACATAGCTGACCATGGACATATAGCAATGGCTTTTGTCATTTCATAAAACAACTTGCTGGGGATAGAGATTGTGCAATATGCATTGAAGCCTGAAGGTATCGGGTGCGGGAGTGAGGCTGCGAAGCTTGTTGATGATGAAAGGGATAAGACGTGGTGTAGAATTAATCAGGCATGATTTGTTGCTACTGCTGTGGAATAAACAAGATTTACTTCAGCACTTCTGGTTATGCATTTACTAATCAATTTACATGACTGCTGAAGTGCATCTTGCTAGGAATCTTCTGTATGAACTCAAAAAGTGAATATAACTTGGAGATTCTTTGAATTACATTGAACAATTGAAAATAACTCAGAAGTGGCAAGCTACTATCTTGAACTCAGAGGTGGCAAGCTAATATCTCCTGTGCAAATAAACTCCAATGAGAGAACCTAAAGCATCGTTACAAATTTACTTAGAAATTGCATCCTTTCAGGGTTCCGTACATCATAACTAAAACTACACTCTGCCACAAAAGCAACAACCAATCCGACCTTGCATACAGAAATGGCAGACATTAAGGGTGTGTTTAGTTGGTGGAATGAGGTTGAATGGGATGGTTATGTACAATTTGGTTCTATTATTTTGGGTGAATAGAATGATTCAATATGTATGGAGAATATTTCTCAAATTTATATCCTACACTATCTAGGATGAGATAGTTCCATTCGAGCAACCGAACATATAAATAATTTTTTTCTTGAACTATCTCATATATATACCACTTGGTACAAGCAACCGAACACACCCTAAATAGAAAAGATAACATTCATTTATTACCAGAAGCACACGTAATTTTGGGTGGAGGATGTGGTGGCAAGCATAATTTCACAGCCAGGCCCTGCTGACTCCAGATACCGGCCATCGGAACACCTCTAGAAGCACATTCCATATCATCCCATATTACACTGAACTCAAGTAACGACACCATGAAGGAACTGGTGACAAGGCTCCAACAGAGGACATATCTAACCAAAGCCAATCCTACAAGCTGCCAGTATAGTCAGCCGACAATAAATGACACACCAGTTCAAGTTTTCCAAAAAAAAAAAAACTGTTACATATATGCTATAGGTTAAACCTGTCAAGGGTATGTTCTGCCCTTGAATTGATCACTAAATGCAGGGGTTGTGATAAAAATGCTACCAAGTTTCGTGTCCAATATTGTTCCCAATAGAAGGGCCAGCATGGATTAGGATAGGAAAAATAATTGTGGATAATGTTGTTTGTGGTTTAGCTACCATGTGTGGCCCTTAGCTATCAAGAGATATGGCGGCTAAACATATGTTCTCTGAAAGGTGGGCCTGTTGTACCATGTAATGTAATTTAATATGCCACCATATTGTGAAATCATAGGCCAAGCCAGAAGCAATTGGGCATGCCCTGTCTTTTTGAATTCTCTTTAACAAATATAAATAGCATCATATCCATCACGCTAACAACATTGTCCCGTGATAACACATCACTGCTCTGGTTTTCATTCCACTCAAATTGCCTACTGAAAAAAAAGCAATAATGTACTAAATCTTCTGTAGATGACATTAAATGATATATAATCTATATCCATGCTGTGAAGCAAAACTTTTTAGGCTGCAGTAGCATATGTTGATGTTGATCCAAATCTGTTGCTACAGTATAAAAAAGCCTTTCTAACCCAGTATTCCAGGTCTTGTTCTGGAGACCTGCATTACTGGTTCCCATTGATCTCGACTGTTTCATCCAAACGTAAGCCAGAAGCAGATGTACAGCAGCCAGTTTTTTGTGATAACAAGATTAAAAATAGACCACCAAACTATATGCTAGCTTTTTTCATTGTTTTCAAAAATCAAAATATTAAGAGGTGATGTATATTTACAAAAGAACCACGAGAGAAGGTTTGAATTGGTTTAAAATTTTACATAACTTAAAGCAACATCTAGCATTCATTGCTTCAGTGATATCTTCACCCCCCATGAGCCCAATCCCAGCAGTTTATATAGAATCCTGATAAATTCAGTGCCCGCACTGTTTTGAATGCTTTTCGAGCCCACTGACTACCTCTAAAATTCTAAGTATTCACAGTGCCACAAATACCAGGGCTAATATGTGCATAATGCATCATTCTACCATTCAAAACTGTTATGCTAAATCAGTGACAACATTTCCTGATGTTTATGTACAACAGCAACAAAATACCAAAGTGAGCACAACATAAGTAATAAAAAGAGTAAATGCAACATAGATACAGATAAGTATTCAATAGAGCTCTTTTACAATACACAAGAATGAATACGGACCGTCCATTTCTTTAGATACAAAGGTTGAGATTAGATTAGATTTGACTATACTACCATGTGTAATATGGGTAGTATAACCCGTGGAGGGTATAATGGTAAATAATTTTTGAGCCAAGACTCAACCCTGTGTCTCGTGGAGGGTATAATGGTAATTGAGCAAAATGGCATTCAAGACCGCGACCTTAAGCCAAAAGACCAGAATGCCTCGACAAATCAACGATCAGACTTAATTTCTACTACCACTATATACTGCCATGATAGTGCACAGTAAAAATTCTCATTCAATATTCATATATAAGTACTTCTACAAAATATTATTTCGGTTAAGTAAACAAGGATGACAAATGATGTACAAGGGATCACTACCAATTTCAATATTATAATTGTATCGCCACATAAACAGTTAAACACAATATCTTATTAGAAGTAATCTTGTAATTAGTTTATGGTGTTATGGGATAGAGTCCGTTTAAGATGAGAAGTTGGATTAGGATAAAGAAGGAGAATCCTATTTCATTTATAAGCTCTGTAGTTTTGAATATAAATATAGAAGTAAGCCTAAGTTTTGTACAGAGCAAGAAGTAATAAGTAATAAAAGAGAAAATTATACTAGAGTTTTTTTTTTTTTTACTTTCTGGAGACCCTACCTGCTCGGCGCAAGGTGGCGCGACGCAACAAGCAGAGAAGTTTGCTCCAGTCTCGGTAATTCGCGGTCGTGCGGCAAGCGCGTCCCGTGCAGCCACGGCACAGCAATAAAGGTGAAGGCAGCAGGAGCGACATCCCACGCTCGGTTGCAGGCGTGCATCGCGTGTACAGCAGGCAGAGCTCTCGAGGAGCGGCAAGGCGTGCCCAGCTAACCTGCTTGTCAGGTGAGGCGCAGGAGCGAAGGAAACTTCTCACCTTGCTGCACTCTGCATTGGTGGCCGAGAAAGCTACCAAGTTGAAAAGGACTCCCTCCAGTACAGTACTCCGGTAATGTAGCAAAAGGCAAAGGAAACAGAGGCAAAGTATGATCTACAGTATACGAATCAATTGGCTCGACTGCAGAGAAGAATGTGACACTTTCTGGTACCTGAAGATTACGAAGAAGACGAAGATTCAGCGGGGCTCTATATCTTTTCAGTATCTTCTTCTGAGAATCGATAATTACCCAATATGGGTAATATAGATGAAGGAATTTTGCACATCTAAAGTGTCTGAGGTGCAGTCGATTCAAAGAGAAAAACTGAAGAAGATAATAGGATAGATCAAGCTGCACTTATTGTCATCTATCGGTCAATACCAGATTCGATGATGCATTAGCTTATCAGGAAGGAGACGGCACATGAAACATGGCTAACACTTCAGAAGATGCACATAGGAATTGACCGTGTGAAGGAGGTGCCTACAAAATCTACGGAACGAGTTTGAGAATCTCTGAATGGGAGAAACCCAGTCGGTGGATGAGTTCGCTGGTAAACTTATTTCATTGTATAGCCAGATTACTTCTCTTGGTGACAAGATGAAGGAATCTGTGGCAGTGAAGAAGTACCTGCGTGTGCTACCAGAAAAGTTTATTCCTATCATCACCACGCTCATGTACTCTCCTAATCTGGAGAACATGAAAATCGAGGAGCTATTGAGGGGGTATCAATCCTGTAACGAGTAGGTGTTGCTGTTAAAGGGAGATGCCAGAAGTGATGGCAAGCAGTTCCACAAGGAACTATGGACCAAGGACGACCATGACTCAAGTAATCGCATGCATGGACACGGCGGTTTCAGTAACCGAGGAGGTAGAGGTGGCCAAGGAGGCAAAGCTGAACAAAACAGTGATAATAGACCACGAGATAAGTCACATATCAAATGTTTTGAATGTGAAAAAGATGATCACTACGCGTCGGAGTGTCGCAGTCATATAAAGTGCTTCAACTGTAACAAGTATGGGCACTTTGCTTTGGATTGCCGGTGAAGATGATGAACTGGCTCTACTCCTCTCATTGTGCAAAAAAGAGGAGTTGAACATACTGATGTTGAACGAGGAGAATATAGTTCCTAAACTATGCATGGAGGGAGATAGTCACGATCATACTGATTTGTGGTACTTAGACAATGGAGCAAACAATCACATAACTAGATATCGCTCCGTGTTTCATAAATTTGATGAGAAAATTTTAGGAAAAGTCAAGTTCGACGATGGCTCCACAGTGCAAATAAGAGGCAAAGGAAAGATGCTGGTACAATGCAAGAACGGCGATCAGAAGTTGTTCTCTGAAATTTATTACATAACAAGTTTGTGTAATAACATACTTAGTCTCGGGCAATTGGCAGAAGAAGGGTGCAGGGTAAACCTGCAGGCGGAGTTCTTGCATGTTTATGACAAGAATAATGGTTTGTTGATGAAAGTCATGAGATCTCTAAACCGGTTGCACAAAATTTTCCTAAAAACTTATAAGCCAGTCTGTGATGAGGCTAGTTTGGAAAAAAAAAATTGAAGGAGGCAGAAGCTCTTCAACATATGTTGCAGAAGGAGGCGGACTCCAAAGCGGAGTCGCAGCAAAGGGAAGAAAACGCGCGGGTGCGGCACGTGAAAAAGAAATCAAAGTATGTGCGCGTGTAGGCGGGCGCAGGGCTCCGTACGGCAGTGGAACAGGAGCCACAAAAACAGAGGAAGAGTTGGGGAGGGGGGTCTCCGGTGGCGTGGTTAAGAAAAAGGAGGCTGCGGTTTGCAGCGTGAAGAAAAGGAAAACAGAAGAAGCTTGTTCTGCTGGCAAGGTGCTGAACATCCGGATCGTGCAGCAGGAAGACGGCACAGTGTTGCGAACCTCCTGGCATCGCGTGAAGCAAGCAGGCATGACGTGCGGCTACAGGTTCCAGCAATAGTGTGCATGCAAGAACGAAGTCAGCAAGCAGTCAGCGCAATACAGAAAAGAGAATCTGAGAAAAATTTGGAAGATCAGGTAGAGTTATGTTAGAAATTATATGTTACGAGATTAAGAGAGAAAATGTTAGAAGTAATCTTGTAATCAGTTCAGGGTGTTTTGGAATAGAGTTCGTTTAGGATGAGGAGTTGGACTAGGACAAGAAAATAGGATCCTATTCCGTTTATGAGGTTTGTAGTTTTGGGTATAAATACAGGGGTAAGTTTAAGTTTTGTAAGCGAACAGAGCGATAAGTTATAAAAGAGAAAATTGGCCTAAAGTTTTTTTACGTTCTGTTCCAACATATCCAAAGACTTAATTTAACAAATCAGACTTAATTTAACAAATCTTGAACCATTATTCAGATCAGAGCATAACATCATATATGAGCTGCCACCTCACAATAATGTTGTTATACACTTTGGTTACATAGCCTTCTAGCATCTGATTGCAGTTATATTTTTTTTATTTTGAATTCCATATGCTGAAGCACAAAACTTATGGCTGGAAACTATTCATCTATACTAACTGAGTTTTTTTTGTCATACTAGTTTTGGCAAAGGGAGGCAGCAAGCTTGAGGCAGCAACTGCGTAACTTGCAAGAGCATCAGCGGTGTGACCCTCAACCAACCTCCGATGATTGCATGAGTCATACAAACAGCGGTCATTGCCAAACGAAAAAAAAAAACAATCACACGGTCACATCTTGCATTATTTTCTATTATGGTAGTACCAATGATGATTAGAGAATCATGTGTGGCAAACATCAACCTCTTAACTAGCATCATTACAAAAGATATTCTATTTCCATATCATGATGATCAATGGGAAGAAATTATCGGCACATCGTAACAGTTACCATATGAAATTGGATCAAAGCTTTAGGCATCTATTATGCTGAACCCAGGAGTAATCCTAATATTATCAAAAACAAAGCCTATGATTTGCCAGCTATTTCACCCTGCACTGTTCTTATTTCAAACAGACTCTTGGGGCACGCTTGTGTGACACTTCACTATTACCAAAGATAGTTAAATGACTATTTAGCAATGCACAGTACAGAATAAGCAACCTTTGGGAATAAAAATCGGCAATGACATTTTTCATTTTTTTTACTTGATTAAATTGGTGCCTTATTCCTTGCACACAGAAATCTTAGTTCATATGTTAGATTTTTAGTTCAGTTCCCCTGGGGGTGTTAACATGTAGAGTGTATGGCTTTTCACACACTAAAAAATTGTGTGGCGCCGTGGCCCAACAACTAGGTTTAAACCCCAAATGAAACCGAAACTGCATATAATGCACATAAAAAATAAAAGGGAATGTTCACGATAAGTACAAGTAAAAGAACTTACTTGTTGTGCAATAAACTAGAAAACCCTAAAAAACTAAGCACAACAGCAATTCAATAGCAATAGATGCATTTTTTAGAAAAGTAATAAATGTGTTTATGAGATGTGTCACTGCAGGCACTTGTTGGGTCAACAGCTTTCTGGCTTGGATGTAAAAGGCTTACAGAATTTGGAGAATAAGCTGGAGATGAGCCTAAGAAACATTCGTCTGAATAAGGTTACATTATAATTCTGTTAAGACCGCATCACCATTTAGGTTTTTTTTTTCTGACATGGATATCAATGGCTACTTTCACTAAAATTCACTCTACAGGACCACCTTATGATGGATGAAATTCAAGAATTAAACAGGAAGGTTTGTCGGTACAATTCACTCTAGTGTCTTTGGTTCTATATAAAAGCTAATTGACTATACAATCTTCTTATTGGAATCACAGGGAATCCTCGTACACCAGGAAAACATAGAACTACACAAGCAAGTCAACCTTGTTCATGAGGAAAACATCAATTTGCAGAAAAAGGTGCAGGTATCCAAGAACATTTTTCCAAACAACGATGCAGCTTGTATAGGTCATCATATGTCATTCAGTTTCACTTGTCTGGTACATGCACATTGCAAAATGTTATTTCGTCTTCATTTCTCAGGTATATGGAGCCAAGGGAACAAATGGACGTCCGACAGGTTCTACCAGTCGATACAGTCTCCCAACTGCAGAGAATGAAAATGCTCCAGCTAATCTTGAGCTAAATCAGCCACAAGATGTGGAAAAGGGGCGGTCAGGAACACCAACTCTGGAGTGAGTTCTTGCTATTTCAAATAAAGTTCAGATTCAGCAAAGCACATGATTTAAGATAGTTCACTGAAAGTGCAACAGACTTCTACTGCAGTGAGGATGGCAAAAACTAAGTGATTAACAACCTACAAAGCTGGGTTGACATTTCAAGTCCTACCAGCTAAACTTTAAAACTTCCAGATGCAGGAATTGCTGAATGAACAAGAGTATCGATTGTAATTCAGATTTTTAATATCATTTGTTGCAATCCATTAAGTCACTACAGAGTTTATATCATGTATACTATCTTTACTCCTTTAAATGAAGCTAATGGTTGTGGTTTATCTGCCTCTCCCCTATACTTTTAAAAAATAACGCCAACATGTGGGATCATCGTCTTGCTCTATCCACATCCCAGTGGTGCCAATCTTCCCCCATCCAACACCCACTCCCCCAAAGTCAGCACCTCACCCCTCCCCCAAAACGCGGCCGCCTCATTGGTTCCCTCACCCCCGCTCCGAACACCAATCCCTTGGTCGCACGCTCGCAACACATGGCAACTCAGCAACATCGGACTTAGTAGCACGGTAGCGGACAGAGCAGGCACAACGGACGGAGGAAGCATAGCGGACGACAGTGATTGTTAGGCATGGAAGACAAATCACTATTTGATTAAAAGATTACATGTACAATGGGGTTGGCATATATAGCACAAAAAAAAAGAGCCCGAGATTTGGAAGGATTGATTCTGTTGGTAAGTTAGATATTTGAAGCATCTGTATTTATTTCTAACAAACCTTCCCTTAACTCAAAATCCATAATAAAATTATCTTCATAAAACCCCAAAGGTGTTGTAAAACGTCGTTGAACGCCAACGATCAATCACCAATTCATAGATGCAATCCAAGAACAAGAACAATAAGCACACAATGTAGGGTGGAATTCTCTCTTGCTTTATTAATTCTCTGGTTTACAATGAGGGGGCACTCGATATATATAGCGGTGTGAGAGAGAGTTCGGATTCAACTACATTAGGAAGAGATAGAGTCCTAACCATATTTGGTTTAGGTTTCCTTATCTCACAACACTCCCCCTTGGTCGAATACCGCGTAATGCATATGTCTCATTAAAAACTCCACTCAAAAACCCAGTGGGAAAAAGGAGATGGAGAAAAGAGTACATTGCACTCGCACTTTATGTTGCACTAGTTGCCTCATTAAAAACCTTCATGTGAGAAAATTTCAGAAAAACTCACAGAGGGAAAAGAGTACAACTTATAACCTTCAGGATTTTATTAGGATCTTCAGGATCGCAATAAGGGTAATGATTCACCGGTTTTCTCCCCCTGAACTCTGCATCTCTCTAAGTCTTCTCATTCCAATGCCTTTAACATATCTTTGAAATGTGGATTTAGGCAAGGACTTAGTGAATAAATCTGGGAGATTTTCACATGACTTAGTTTGCAAGATCTTTATCTCACCGCTCTTCTGGAGTTCGTGAGGATAGAATAACTTAGAAGCAATATGCTTCGTGATGTTGCTCTTTACATAACCCAATTGCATTTGTGCAACACAAGCAGAATTATCTTCATAGATAATTGTGGGGGTATCGACGGTATTAAGGCCACATGACTTCTGGATATGGCTAATCACACGTCGCAGCCAAACACATTCACGTGAGGCTTCATACAGGGCTATAATATCTGAGTGGTTGGTAGAAGTTGCTACCAGAGTCTGTTTACAAGACCGCTAGGAATGGCTGAACCACCGCAGAGAAACACAAAACTAGCCTGAGATTTGGCACTGTGGGGATCAAACAGATAGCCAGCATCCGTATATCCCACCATAGTCAAGTTCTGGTTCTTCTGGAAAAACAACTCAAGATCTTGAGTACCTTGGAGATATATGAGTAAAGTCTTTACACCAACCCAATGTCTTCTGGTTGGAGTTGAACTATATCTTGCTAGCAAATTCACTGCGAATGCAATATCAGGCTTTGTGCAGTTCGCAAGGTACATAAGTGCTCCAATAGCACTTAAATATGGGACTTCAGGTCCTAAGGCTTCCTCATTTTCCATCCTCGGTTTGAATGGGTCTTTATCCACTTCGAGGGATCTTACGACCATGGGGGTTTTCAAGGGATGTGATTTATCCATATTAAACCTCTCCAATACCTTCTGGGTATAGGAAGACTGGTGAATAAGAATTCCATCTGAGAGATGCTCTAGCTGCAAGCCTAAGCAAAATTTGGTTTTACCGAAATCTTTTATCTAAAACTCCGTCGTGAGGTAAGCACTTGCTTCCTTTATCTCCTCTGTGGTTCCGATGATATTCAGATCATCGATATACACTGAGATGATACAGAATCCATTCTAGGATTTCTTTATGAACACACAGGGACAATCATCATAATTAGAGTATCCCTTTTTCAGGAGGAACTCACTAAGCCGGTTATACCACATTCTTCCCGACTGTTTTAACCCGTATAGTGATCTCTTTAGTTTGACGCTATACATGTTGCGATTATTACAATCTGGGACTTTTATTCCTTCAGGGACTTTCATATAAATGTCCGAATCCAGTGACTCATATAAATATGCGGTCACCACATCCATCAACTGCATTTATAAATTTAAGCCAGCTGCCATTGATATTAAATATCAGAACGTTATTCCACTCATTACAGGAGAATATGTTTCATCGTAATTGATGCTGGGTCTCTGCGTGAACCCTTGTGCTACAAGCCTTGCTTTTTATATCTCACTACCTGGGTATTTTCATTTCTCTTCTGGATGAAAACCCCATTTGATCCTGTAGGGAATTACTTTAGGAAATATTCAGTCAACAGGACCAGAAATTTTCCTCTTATTAAGCGAGCGCTGTCTCAATTGCCTTGGACTTTGGATCTGGATCTAGTTTTTAGCAATTTTAGAGGCAAATATATGTCGACAATTGTAGTCTTTCTTTTATTCATTTCTCCTATATCACTTCGGGGATATATCTATATAAATTTCTTCCAGCTCCTCGTGATTTCCCACAACGACGGAGTCTGGGTGTTCCGACTTCCCAGCGTGGAATTGTGCGCACAAATATACACTGGGTTATCATCTCCAGGATGGCTCACTTCAGGGATTTTCTCAACATCAGGTTGAGCTTCTTATACTGTTATGGGTAGTGTTCTCATTTGTTCGGTTCTCTACTTCTGCGGACATCTCCGCGGAATTGAGTCCCGTACACCTGGAGGCCTCCCCCTCTTCTTATCATGAGGGTCAAGAGTAGGTTCAATATCCTTCTAGGGTATCTCCACTCTTTCAGGTGCATATACTTCAGGTATATGAGATCTTTCACTCCCTTATGACCAGTGAAGGTATTTGGCAGATTATTAGCTTATTTATTGCAGATTTATTATCCTTGAACTTCAAGTTCGGTCTTTCTAGTGCGTGGGTCTAAGGACTAGGCATTCTGTAATGTGGTACTTATCTCCCCCTAATGCCGAAAAATGTCCTTAGTATAATCAGCGTACCGAGCCGTGTACAGATCTCTTGTCATAGGCTCTAGGTATTTTAATACATGACGGAGATTCATAACCTACATGGATCCTCAACTGCTGGTGAGGTCCTATGGTTGTCTGTTGTGGTGGAGAGATTGGCATGTATACAAAGACAGACCAGTCTTTGCGATGGGAAATACTTAATTCTTTTCCACGCACTATCTGCAATGGGGAAATTTCTGGATGTGCAGTTGGACTGAGTTGAATTATTACCGCAGTATGTAGCACTGCGTGGCCTCAACAACTGGTGGGAAACCAATTATTCTGCAAGAGCGGCCAACCAATAAGTTTTCTATTCTCTTAATTAATGACTCTGCAAGACCACTTTGGGTGTAGACATGAGGTACAGAATGCTCTACATTAATGCCTAGAGCCATACAATAATCATTGAATGCTTTTGAGGTAAACTCGCCAGCATTGTCCATTCGAATGGACTTAATCCGTTCTTCTGGAAAGGAGGCTCTTAATTTAATGATTTGGGCAATTAATTTAGCAAAGGCATGGTTCCTAATAGATAAAAGACATACATGGGACCATATAGTAGAAGCACCTATTAGCACCATTGTAGGGTCGAGGATGCGCCTAGAGGGGGATGAATAGGCGTTTTACAAAATTCGATCGCTCACTAAACAATTCGCTCTAATACACCCCTAAGTCAAAACCTAATCAAAGATATATGCGGAAGCGATAAATAGGTTTTGAGAATTAAAGCCTAAAACAACTAGGCTCACTATGTGCACTAACTAAATTATGTCTCTACACAAGAATTGCTATATTGAACAAATAATTAATACTAAGCAATTCTAATTACAATCAAGTAATTGAACAATATACAATAAATGTAAATACTTGAAAGTAAAAGAGACAATCGATATTTTTCCGTGGTGTTCGGAGACTTGCTTGTCTCCCTAGTCCACGTTGAGGCAAGCCCAACCACTTAGACCGGCTCCGCTCGAGCACCGCCTCTTTCCACTAGTCGTGGTTTTCACGCTTGCAGTAGGCTCAACCCGAACCTTCACAAACTTGCCGGGGCTTCTCACACCTTGAGAGCTCCCGCGCATGACGCCTACGCCGTCTAGGAGTCGGCAACCTCCAAGAGTAACAAGCCGCTCCTTGCTTGAACTTCACCGAGCACAACGAATGTGCTCCCGGTGATCACCAAGTGCAACACATGCACAAGGACTCCCTCAAGTGCAACACATGCACAAGAGGCTCTCAAACCACTCCCTAATTGCAACACATGCAATTAGTGCTCACACTTAAGCTCAAGAAGCAAATGGAGGAGAGCAACACATGCACACACCTCCCACACAAAGAACAACAACTGCCCAAGCCTCCCAAGGGGTGTATTTATAGCCCCACAAGAAAACTAGCCGTTTGGGGGCAAAATGGTAAAAATAACAAAAGTCTTGGTACTACCGCCCTCTAAGGGCCGGTAGTACCGCCCTCACTCCAACGGTCGGCCCAACGGCCATATTTGCGGTACTACCGCCCTCTGAGGCACGGTAGTACCGACTTTTATGATAATCTGCCCCAGGCCAGTAGTACCGCTCGGCACAAACCATAAAAAACACACGCTCTGCGAAAAACCTATCGGCGACTTAACCCGGTAGTACAAGCATTCTTGGTACTACATAAGCAATGCCCATAAGTACCGGCCGCAGGAGAAAACCAGGAATTTCAATTTCAAATCCGATTCTTCGAAAACCAAACTTATTCTTTGAGCTACAAAGATGATCAACACATGATCATACACACGTGCAAAACACATTTGCACCAACTTAGCTCATGCTCAAAGAATTCAAACCAAATCACGAAAACGCATTTCGCAACCAACTCAAGAACTATTTGCAAAACGTATTAAGCAAATCAAACTCGAGTCTATGAGATTAATTCCCCTAGCCATGTGAGGGTCAACACGAGACCCAGACAACTTGCCAACACCTGTTGCAAGCCCTACTCACACGCTCTCGGAATTCCGGACTCATAGCACTCAGTTTATTCGCACAACGAACTTGCAAATAACACAATAAACTTATTTCATGCTTGAGCACTACTCTTTGCAACATATGCAAAAGTCAGCTCCAAGCAACACCAAATCAAGATACATGAACTCTCTAATTGCAACACATGCAATTCTCTAGTTCCGTGCAACCATACCAAATCGATCACATTAAAACCAATACAACCTTATGTGCTCTTTACTCACAACACTTGCGAGTCTCTAGCACATACACAACCACAATCACCAGATCATGCCTGAGCTCTCTCCTTTTGCAACACATGCAAAACTTAGCTCTAAGCAAACACAAGTTTTAGAAAGATTTGTTTTGAACGAAACCAAAACAAGAAGCTTCAACATTCGCAACACATGCAAAAGTGAACTTCACACAAAAGCCAACGCATATAGCTTATCCTATTTGCAACACATGCAAATCAAAGCATTATGCGAAAACCAAATGCAAATGCTCTTCCTTTTTGCAACACATGCAAATCAGAGCATAAACCAAACACAACTAAGCATAAGCTTAACCCATTCGCAACACATGCCAAATGGTTAACCCTTATGCAAAAACCAAATCCAAATGGTTTGAGCTCAAGTGAACGCGGATTGAGATCACCAACACATGATGAAGCTCAAGCTAGGAAACAACCCCTCTTAATAGTACGGCGATAAAAACTTAGACTCAAAGACTACAAAGTCCTTAGCCTATCTAATTATACCTTCGCAGCCGCACGCAAGCAATCCCCTTTGGGGTCTTTATGATCTTTACTTCATTACGCTCCCCCGGGATCATCACTCGACTCTTTTTTATCTTCGGGATCCACTCTTGACGCCCATCACCTCATGATGCCGTCCTTATCCCGTTTTCATTCATCTCATTCATTTTTGGACCTAACTCAATCACAACTCATAAAATAGTTAGTCCAAGATGTACGATTGTCTTAATTATCTTTTGCACTCCATTAACACATAATGGACACCTCTAGATCAATTGAGTACAACCTAAATCAATTTGAATGATTTAAGTATGTCTTAAGTACAATAATGCAACTCATGCTTTATTATACTTAAGAACTATTCATTTGTCCTCAATTAATCATGGAATATCATCAACACAAGATGAAGTGTTCTTTAATGATTAATAAGACAAATGAACTCAATTTAAATTATCATTTAAATTGATATGAGTATATATTAACTACACAAGTTTTCATATACTCATGTTGATGAAAAATAATGATCCATTATGTGTAGGCTATATGGAAATGATCATTACTCTAAGTCATCAACTATAAAATACACCCCACATGTATATGTGCATAAATATAATTGACTTGGATATAATATGCACATATTCAATTTGATTGCATTGGAGTATATCCTATATTACCATGAGTATACTATAATTAGGCAATTCAAATATATACTCAAGGATTTAGTTTCTTTGTCTTGATCCTTATATGTGTCAATAAAGAAACGATCAATACAAAGAGACTTTCAAGTTAAACTACAAACTCCCCCTAGATATCTGCATCCATGTAATATATGGATTGGGAAACATGATGCACATTTTGTGGTTAATACAATAGGGACATTCATATTTTAACTTGAATCCAAAGTATGCAATTAATACTAGAATGAATACGCATACATACCTTGGGTTTTCCATTTTTCAATGCGATGAGACTAATCAAGGATATTCTAAATAAGCAAGTTAGTCTCGATATAAGATTTGTCATTAATAACAAAATCACATTAATGGATAATCACAATATTAGATTTGTCATTAACACCAAAACCATAACTAATGAAGGTTGAACTTACAATCTCCCCCTTTTTGGTGATTAATGACAAATCCAAGCTTAATATGCACATTTGGATTAAAACTAACATATTGAGAGAATTTAAGCTATTTGAATGCATATGCATATTTGAAACAATATAAGCATTGATAATTTAGAATGCATATTGATAATTTAGAATGCACATGAGAAATCAATTCTCCCCTTTTATCATATTAAGCTCCCTTTTTAAGCCAAATGATATTAAGCTCCTATTTCTCCCCCTTTTGGCATTAAACACCAAAAAAATGGAGAAACCATCTTAAAAGAACATTTTAATTATTTCTCCCTTTTTGTCAAACATTTTCCTTTTTTAATATTCTCCTTTTTTGGCATTTAACTACCTCTTTTAATGAAGGTCATACAAGAATTGAAATGTATACTTATGACTTAGGCAAGGAATTTAAAGAACTTTAAGCCAAATAAAAACAAATTCAAGAAGAATGATACCACTTGAAAAGATAAGCATAAAAGAGCAAAGAAGGGTATCACACGGGTTATTTGAAACACATTCAAATAATTTACTCCTCATTTTATTAGGCTTTGCAAATTTTCAATGTGATTCTTTTGAAGAATCCAATAAGTTGCCTAACCGGGTTAAACGAGGAAACCAGAAAGAATAAATATCACTTGAGAAATTAGATACCACTTTAAATCTATCTCAAGGGCTTTACTTGAAGATCCAAAAGGAATGAGCATTTTCAAAGTTTTTGTTGAAGAACAATGCTCAACCTGAGATTTTCCTCTTTAAGGTTTTTCAATTCATAAAGAATCTCACACAGAGAATTCTTAGGCGATTGAACTTACAATGTTAGTTTAGGAGGAAAAATCTTAATCAAGAATGTGGGTATCGGAAAAATACTACAAAGAGGCAATGAAATACTACTTGTAGGAAATAATCGAATTCAATGATACCACTTAAAAAGAAATTCAAATAAACAAGGATATCACAAGAAGAAAAGAACCATTAAGATCCATGATACCACTTGGAGAAAAGAGAAACTCAATGATACCACTTGTAAGCATATGGAATGAATAAAAGCTCAATTGATACTACTTAGGATCAACTCACAAAGAATTGATACCACTTGAAGGAATTATCGATAAAATCGATGAGTATCAGAGCAATATAATCAGTGCAATATGTACTTACGGGTATCAAAGGCTCAAGATAGATCAACAAAAGCACAAAGATTTAGTATCGAGCAAATTAAAGAAATGATAACACTTGGAAGCAATTAAGTGCCCAAAACTTTATATTAATAAACTCCTCAAGATATTCAATAAATGAACCATGGAGTTATTTGCATTTTAATTGCACAAGTTTTGTCTTTCCAAAAGATCAAGTGAATACCACCCTTTAAATCAATTAAATGCTTGTAACTGATACCAATTTTAATTTCTTTCAAATAAATTTTCAACACTTTTGTAATTTTTCACAAATGAACTTTGGGATCACAAGAAGCTTTCCCAAAAAGAATTTTTGAAAAAGCAAATTCCAATCAAAAGATATCCCAAAGCAAAACTCGAAAAACTCCTGAAAAATTCAGAGCTGACTGTCAGGGCCGGTACTACCGCTCGCCAGGGCAGTAGTACCAAGAAACCCGGTACTCTCAAGACTCCATGGCAGTAGTAATCGGGTCCCCGATGCATCGACACTTCGGATCTTTTGCAAAACTTCGGCAAAACGATTCAAATGAAGTCCAAATAATTTGAAATTTTCAGGAAACCAACTTTGGACTAATTAGAAGGTTTTACAAAAAGAATTTTCTCAAAAATAATTTTATTTTGAAAGATATGGCAATTTGCGCTTTGAGACATAAAAGGAAATTGATTTTCACGAAAAGTCTCAAAATGCAATTCAATTTAGATTTCATGCAAGTTCAATTTTCATGGCTTAGATTGGTTTATCAAGAAGCTTTCTAGCCAAGATTTATAATGAAATCCAACTTGAATGTCACAATTTTAGCTATATGCTTAAATAGGCTATTTTGGAGTAAATCAAATCGTTTTGAGCCAAATTCAATTTCAACATAGAATTTTCATTTTGAAAGCTTGTAAAACATTTGAAATACATATTAGAATACTTTTACAAGGATTTTTACAAATTTATGTCTTTTAAATACTTTTTTTTTTACTTTTGACCTAAATAGTCCATTTGAAGAAGCAATAAGAACCCAAGTCAAATTCCACAACACAAAAATTCAAATTTAGCATAGGGTAAGATATAGAGCCTTGAATTATTGTGTATGAGTCTAAATTTCTATTTTGAACCAAAATTCTACACAAGAATTGATCCAAATGGTGAAACTCACAAAGTGCAATAGTATGACCATTATGGGTCAAGTATAGTTTTTCGGCGAGTTTCAAAATCAAATATCTTTTGCTAAGTTGGTCTTTTGAAAATCTTTTGAATACGAAAATTATTAAGAATAACCAACTCTAGGATTTTTGTTTTGGAATTACTTTCAAAATCTTTTTACTTTTAATTCTATGAAAATTATAAGTTTAAATCCAAAACAAGATACTAGTAACTAGATTTTGGAGTTAAAACTCATTTTCTTTTCAAAATAGATTTTGTGAAGCCAAAACCTTTGGAAAACATTTCAAAAGCATTTGTATACATTTTTCAATTAGTTTTTCACAAGATTACTAATAGTATACAAACTTTTGACTTTTGGCTAAATAGTTTTGATTTTGGAAATATATATATGCACTTATATCAATATGGGCACACGTAAGGATGTGATACACATGGATATGAATTAACACTCCCCCTTAATGTGCCACTATTAAACTTGCTCAAGATTTCAATAAGAGAATAGGTAAGAGGCGAGAGCAAGTGGCCATAACAAGTAATCTAAATTGATTTTCATTAATATTGCAATATAACCTACACAAGGCTATAAGATATAAGAATCAATTTAAATTCTTGTTACCGAGATGGCATTGGCTCATGATGGACTTGATTTTCTTCATGCTTGGCACCACTTGTAGAAAAATATAATCCTTTTCCTCTTGAGTGTGCTAGGTCCAATACATCTCATATCACCTAAAAATCTTTTTAGGCGACTTTTGGTACCCAATCTTTGTTGGGTCCGACAATGTTAGTCACAATTGATTTAGGAACCCAAATGGTCCTAATTTTAACATTATTGAATTGACTAACACGACTAGGAATAGTTTTGCGATTATTATTCCTCCTAGGCAATTGATTGGCATTTTTATAAAATGGCTTAGGAGGGCAATGATACTTTGCAAAACCATTTCTAGTTTGATCTCCTCTAAGCATATAATTAAAATTATGAAATGGCTTAGAGGATCTAGTATATCTAGCAAGTGTTTTGCTATTGTTATTTCTCCTAAGCAACATATGTGAATTGAATTGAGTTGGCTTAGGAGTCCTAACAAACTTAGCAAACCCATTACTAGATTTACTCTTTCTATGCAAATGAATATCATTTTGAGCGGGCATAGGGGACTTGACAAGCTTGGCAAACACATTGCCATTCTTGTCCTTCCTAAGCAAGTAATTATCATTTACACGAATAGGCTTAGGAGTTATACCTTTGGGACAATCCTTACCAAAATGTCCCTTTTCCTGGCAATTAAAGCACGTCACACTATTTGGCCCTCTCTTGACCGGTTTGACTTGCTCCTTGCCGGTTTGCCTCATTGTTGGTGGTGTGGCCTTGTTATCCACCTTGTTAGGGCACACGGAGGCGAGGTGGCCCTTCTTGTTGCAGGCGAAGCACTTGATGGTCTTCGAGTGTCTTGCGTTGTGCCTCGTCTTGCTATTCTCCCTCTTGGAGTTGTAGCCGAAGTCTCGCTTGTCTTGAGCGCCCTTGGCTTGCTCAAGATTTAAATCGAGGACGGCTTTTCCCTTTACGCACCTCTTCAAGTCATTTTCCAATCTAACGACTTGGGCTTTGAGCTCTTTGTTTTCCTCTACAAGATTAGCATCTAAAGACATAGAGGAACTAGAAGCGATATCATTAGAGCAATAAGGTAAATTATCGCTAGAAGTGGATATGCATTTATTTGATGAATTGTTTGTAATAGAAATTGAGTGAGGCAATTCATCTTCTAAATTACATTGAGTGGCAATATCCATACTAGCTTTAGAGAATTCCTTGAAAAGAACTTTTTCATGATTTTCTTTAAGCACATTATAGTCATTTTGAAGTGAGTCATGTTCTAACTTCAAAATTTTATATTTCTTTTTCTCCTTTCCAAGAAATTCATTTAGCTCCTCTAACATACTCATTAATTCATCATAAGAGGGCTCATCATCATTTTCATCATTATTTACCTCAATTTTACCTTTGGCCATGAAGCAATAATCCTTGATGGAAGTGAATATTAAATGTCGCTTGAGGCGGAGGTTGAGGTTTGATGGAGATGCTGGTTCTTCATCGCTTGATGTGGAGGTTGAAGAATCATCAACCGACATCTCTTCCTCAATGCAATCCTCAATCGATGTGGATGATTCAAATAAGTCTTGAAGCTTAATCCACATATCATGAACGCTCTTGAGATTGCATATGAGATTAAATATTTCTACGCTCACAACACTAAATAGAACGTTAGTAGCTTGAGCGTCGAGATGTAGGCATTTCTCCTCTCCTTTAGTTGGAGCAATATCATTTAGTGGAGAAGAAAAGCCGACATCTACGATCCACCATATTTGTGGGCTCATGGATTTAAAATGATTAATCATAAATAATTTCCATTTAGCATAATTTGAGCCATCAAATATTTGTGAATTGGTAGAGTGCACTAATCCACTAAACGCCATCCTTTTTACTCTCTAGACGGTTAAGCCTAAATGAGAGTGACCGTGGCTCTGATACCACTTGTAGGGTCAAGGATGCGCCTAGAGGGGGGTGAATAGGCGTTTTACAAAATTCGATCGCTCACTAAACAATTCGCTCTAATACACCCCTAAGTCAAAACCTAATCAAAGATATATGCGGAAGCGATAAATAGGTTTTGAGAATTAAAGCCTAAAACAACTAGGCTCACTATGTGCACTAACTAAATTATGTCTCTACACAAGAATTGCTATATTGAACAAATAATTAATACTAAGCAATTCTAATTACAATTAAGTAATTGAACAATATACAATAAATGTAAATACTTGAAAGTAAAAGAGACAATCGATATTTTTCCGTGGTGTTAGGAGACTTGCGGTCTCCCTAGTCCACATTGAGGCAAGCCCAACCACTTGGACCGGCTCCGCCGAGCACCGCCTCTTTCCACTAGTCGTGGTTTTCACGCTTCTGCGTGGGCTCAACCCGAACCTTCACAAACTTGCCGGGGCTTCTCACACCTTGAGAGCTCCCGCGCACGACGCCTACGCCGTCTAGGAGTCGGCAACCTCCAAGAGTAACAAGCCGCTCCTTGCTTGAACTTCATCGAGCACAACGAATGTGCTCCCGGTGATCACCAAGTGCAACACATGCACAAGGACTCCCTCAAGTGCAACACATGCACAAGAGGCTCTCAAACCACTCCCTAATTGCAACACATGCAATTAGTGCTCACACTTAAGCTCAAGAAGCAAATGGAGGAGAGCAACACATGCACACACCTCCCACACAGCAACAACAACCTGCCCAAGCCCCCCAAGGGGTGTATTTATAGCCCCCGCAAGAAAACTAGCCGTTTGGGGGCAAAATGGGCGAAAACAGCAAAAGTGCGGTACTACCGCCCTCTAAGAGCCGGTAGTTAGAGCCGGTAGTACCGCCCTCACTCCAACGGTCGGCCCAACGGCCATATTTGCGGTACTACCGCCCTCTGAGGCGCGGTAGTACCGACTTTGCGGTAGTACCACCCCCAGGGGCCGGTAGTACCGCTCGGCACAAACCCGCAAAACACACGCTCTGCGAAAAACTACTCTGCTTAACCCCGGTAGTACCACATTCTTGGTACTACATAAGCAATGCCCTAGTGATAGTACCGCCATGGAGAAAACCAGGAATTTCAACTTCAAATCCGATTCTCCGAAAACCAAACTTATTCTTTGAGCTACAAAGATGATCAACACATGATCATACACACGTGCAAAACACATTTGCACCAACTTAGCTCATGCTCAAAGAATTCAAACCAAATCACGAAAACGCATTTCGCAACCAACTCAAGAACTATTTACAAAACGTATTAAGCAAATCAAACTCGAGTCTATGAGATTAATTCCCCTAGCCATGTGAGGGTCAACACGAGACCCAGACAACTTGCCAACACCCGTTGCAAGCCCTACTCACAAGCTCTCGGAATTCTGGACTCATAGCACTCAGTTTATTCGCACAACGAACTTGCAAATAACACAATAAACTTATTTCATGCTTGAGCACTACTATTTGCAACATATGCAAAAGTCTAGCTCCAAGCAACACCAAATCAAGATGCATGAACTCTTTAATTGCAACACAAGCAATTCTCTAGTTTCGTGCAACCATACCAAATCGATCACATTAAAACCAATACAACCTTATGTGCTCTTTACTCACAACACATGCGAGCCTCTAGCACATACACAACCACAATCACCAGATCATGCTTGAGCTCTCTCCTTTTGCAACACATGCAAAACTTAGCTCCAAGCAAACACAAGTTTTAGAAAGATTTGTTTTGAACAAAACCAAAATATGAAGCTTCAACATTCGCAACACATGCAAAAGTGAACTTCACACAAAAGCCAACGCATATAGCTTATCCTATTTGCAACACATGCAAATCAAAGCATTATGCGAAACCAAATGCAAATGCTCTTCCTTTTTGCAACACATGCAAATCAGAGCATAAACCAAACACAACTAAGCATAAGCTTAACCCATTCGCAACACATGCTAAATGGTTAACCCTTATGCAAAAACCAAATCCAAATGGTTTGAGCCCGAGTGAACGCGGATTGAGATCACCAACACATGATGAAGCTCAAGCTAGGAAACAACCCCTCTTAATAGTACGGCGATAAAAACTTAGACTCAAAGACTACAAAGTCCTTAGCCTATCTAATTATACCTTCGCCGCCGCACGCAAGCAACCCCCTTTGGGGTCTTTATGATCTTTACTTCATTACGCTCCTCTAGGATCATCACTCGACTCTTTTTTATCTTCGGGATCCACTCTTGACGCCCATCACCTCATGATGCCGTCCTTGTCCCGTTTTCATTCATCTCATTTATTTTTGGACCTAACTCAATCACAACTCATAAAATAGTTAGTCCAAGATGTACGATTGTCTTAATTATCTTTTGCACTCCATTAACATATAATGGACACCTCTAGATCAACTGAGTACAACCTAAATCAATTTGAATGATTTAAGTATGTCTTAAGTACAATAATGCAACTCATGCTTTATTGTACTTAAGAACTATTCATTTGTCCTCAATTAATCATGGAACACCATCAACACATGATGAAGTGTTCTTTAATGATTAATAAGACAAATGAACTTAATTTAAATTATCATTTAAATTGATATGAGTATATATTAACTACACAAGTTTTCATATACTCATGTTGATGAAAAATAATGATCCATTATGTGTAGGCTATATGGAAATGATCATTACTCTATGTCATCAACTATAAAATACACCCCACATGTATATGTGCATAAATATAATTGACTTGGATATAATATGCACATATTCAATTTGATTGCATTGGAGTATATCCTATATTACCATGAGTATACTATAATTAGGCAATTCAAATATGTACTCAAGGATTTAGTTTTCTTTGTCTTGATCCTTATATGTGTCAATAAAGAAACGATCAATACAAAGAGACTTTCAACTTAAACTACAAACTCCCACTAGATATATGCATCCATGTAATATATGGATTGGGAAACATGATGCACATTTTGTGGTTAATACAATGGGGACATTCATATTTTAACTTGAATCCAAAGTATGCAATTAATACTAGAATGAATACGCATACATACCTTGGGTTTTCCATTTTTCAATGCAATGAGACTAATCAAGGATATTCTAAATAAGCAAGTTAGTCTCGATATAAGATTTGTCATTAATAACAAAATCATATTAATGGATAATCACAATATTAGATTTGTCGTTAACACCAAAATCATAACTAATGAAGGTTGAACTTACAACCATAAAATATCTGAAGGGGCCCGATAGGGGCTGAATTGGTCCACAGATATCACCTTGAATTCTTTCCAGGAAATTCAGTGATTCTTCCCTAATTTTAAGGTGAGAGGGACGTACTATCAACTTTCCTTTAGCACAAGCAGGACACATAAAATCTTCAGGTTTTGGAAAGGCTGTAATTTTTTTTATATTGTGGCCAGCAGAATTATTTATTATTCTTCTCATCATATTCAACCCAGGATGACCCAGACGATCATGCCAGATCTTAAATATTTATGGGGTTTTAACTATGGTTTCCATCACAACATAAACTTCTGGTTTTCATTGCAACTTAAATAGCATAGCATGATTAAATAAATTTCCTAGGAAAATCACATTATATTAAATTTGACTGATAATCACTCAACAGGAGCGTAGACCATTGTTCATTCAGGAACACAAAGGCTAAGCTGATAAATGAGGCTCTTAAGGAGTCTCTAAAGGATAATACGACATCAACTCTAAAGGAAAAACTAGGAGACTACTCCATGTCTACATATAAATCATTTATGTCGTCCTCTTGGGACTTATTATTATTCTTCTAGAATTCTTTTAGCTCATCCCCAATAAGATCATCTTCTTCCATGGGAGTATCACCATAACCAAGGAGGCTCTTCTTAAATTTTTCTATGTGGTCACAGACTTGATCATCATCCAACTCCATTTTATTTTCAACAACATCCATTTTATTTTCAACAACAGGTTGAGAAGTGAAGTGCACCTCCGCCTTATTCCCTTGATTCTTCTGGAATCTCCCAGTAAATTTCATGTATAACTCCACCAAATGCTTTGGAGTGCGACATGTACGTGACCATGACCAGTACATCCACACCTATAGCATGATTGTTTAGGATCAGCAGCATTATTTGTTGGTCCTTTCTTCTGGAAGCGACCTGATCCATTTTTTTTGTTTTCCACTGGGATTTATCTCTTCCTTTATGGATTTTGTCATTCTTCCATTTTATCCCCTTTCTGTTTTTGACCCTTTCTGCGGCCTCGGCTACTGCTAGCCTGCTGAGCATTTGCATGTGCTTCAGGTAATGAATGACTCCCACTAGGTAGGACTTGATGATTCTTCATTAGAAGTTCATCATACTTTTCTGCTTCTAGCAGAATGCATATCAGCTCAGAGTACTTCTGGTACTTTGCATGACGATACTGTTGCTGTAGTATTCTCATGTTGGGATGGAATGTGTAAAAGTCTTGTCAATCTTTTCAGCTTCTGTGATTTTCTGGTCACAAAATGCTAGTTTTGCAACAATCTTGTGCATGGCAGAGTTGTACGCTGCCACTGACTTAAAATCTTGGAAGCGTAGGAGTGTCCATTCATGTTGTGCTTCTGGCAGCAGAACGGATCTTTGCTGGTTATATCGTTCCTTCAGGGAATTCCATAAAGCCAGCGGGTCCTCCTCCATCATATATTTGGCCTTCAGGTCCGCATGGAGATGGTGCCTCAGGAAGTGCAAAGCTGCGCACTTAGCAGTTTCAAGGAGAGCTGGAGCACCAACTTCAGGCTGGGAAATTGTGGCTCCAAGAGATCGGGCTGTCAGGTTGATCTTGGCATCCATTGCCCAAGTGAGGTAATTGCTGCCATTCAGGGCAAGCTGAGCAAACTCGTTCTTTGCGATGTCAGACATATCCTATATGTAAACAAACAGGGATTTTACTTCAGGTAAAATATTGTTTTGCATGATTAATATTGAATCAGTAGAGTATGGTCTATATCTATTCAATAGATAATTATCACGGATTTTTCAGGATTTTTCCTAGCATTGCTCATAATTTTCTGCTAATTATTAAGCAATTTCCAGAATTACCAATTAACAGGTGAATAAATTTCAATGTGAAATAATTCTGGCATGATGGAAATTGCATCTTATGGGGCTCTTATTGGTTGGTTATGAAATCATGTAATGAATGCCTCCGTCAACATAACTCTTGGCCAGGTCAACCCGCCCAGAGGGCTCACATGAGGGAGGGAATACTTCCCGATTTCGGGTGCCAATTAAGAAACCTAGCCTCATGTGTGTTTTCCTTAGACACCAATTGTCATGTATCCACTCCTTCAAAACTGAAATCAAAACCCCAACCACTTATGCCTCCAAGCTCAAAACTGTTTGATAGCTCGATTATATGCATGATTTTCTAGCATTTCTGTTAACTACTAAGCAATTTTCGGAATTACTTAATAACAGAAAATAAATATTCTACACATATTAAATTATGGCATAAGGTCAGAAAATAAAAACCTAGAGCATGGAATTTTCAATGTGTGCTCAATACTAATTATTTCAGATTTTACAGAAACCCATAACTTAGAGAAATTGATTTCTAGAGGTAATTATTATTATTGTGTAGGCCACAAGATGATTTTGGCCTTCAAGGCCAGCCGGTCCATTCGGCTGTACACCAGCCGGCCCGTATGGCCCGCATTGGTGCTCAACATGAGATCGGTGGCTTTTATCCCAAGTCACCAAGTTTACACGCTTCAACACTACGAAGCCGCCGCCCCTAGCGTAGCCGAGCGCATTGGTCACCACCTCCGCTGCTTAGTTTCCACCGAGGGGGGCTGCGCAAGCGCCATCATCTTGGCCGGCGATCCGCGGACAGGATCTGTGGCTGCACTGCAGGCACAGAACCACAACGTGCGCAAAATCGGTGATGGCGCTACAGGCGCGAGGTGTGACGGCGCTTCGGGCACGGACATCGGTGTGGAGTATGAGGGGTCACGCGGAGAAGCTGAGATGGTGCAATCTCTAGATGGAGCATATGGGGCTCGGCCGTTGGCGCTGGAGCCAAGACCAGGCACTTCGGGCGTGGGCTCAGCAACCGCGCTTGGGCCAAGGCGAGATGCTTCAGGCGTGAGGCGCGGATGCCGGCGCTGGAGCCAAGGCGAGGCGCTTCGGGCGCGTGCTCAGCAGTCGGCGCTTGGGTCAAGGCGAGACGCTTCGGGCGTGGCGGGCAATGGCGCACGCGGAGCGGCAGAGACGTCCGGTGGCTGGCACGGCTTCTAGTGCTGCGGGTTCGATGGGCTCGGCCGTGGTACTACGGGACCATAGCGAGCTCAACCGGGAAGGCACGGCGGGCACAACAACTATGCCAATGACGCTGCCAGCACAAAAGTTCTGATCTTCTGAATTTTCACTTTTCATTACGATTCAACAGTTCATACTAATTGAATACCTTGATTCGATCAGGGAAAATTCTGTAGACTATTGCATAGGATAGAGTCGCGTAAGACTTTTTCGGCAATCCGAGTGGATGCCGGCATGACGACGAGTTGATTGCAGATCGGATCGGGTGATCAATCGCCGGTAGTAGTCGTTCAATGATCCTCCTTGTTGTAGAGCCTCGTGCTGATAACGTGTTGTAAAACGTCATCGAACGCCAACGATCAATCACCAATTCGTAGATGCAATCCAAGAACAAGAACAATAAGCACACAATGTAGGGTGGAATTCTCTCTCGCTTTATTGATTCTCTGGTTTACAATGAGGGGGCACCCGATATATATAGCGGTGTGAGAGAGAGTTCGGATTCGACCACATTAGAAAGAGATAGGGTCCTAACCATATTTGGTTTAGGTTTCCTTATCTCACAACAAAAGGGAAATTAATCAAGATGAATGACAATCAAATCAAGGCAATGCTTGAACTAGGAATTCGAAAGTGTCTTGGTAAGCATGTCTGTAGGATTTTCATTAGTATGTATCTTTCCCACAACAAGTTGTCCTTTAGCAATAATATCACGAATCAAGTGGCACTTGATATCAATGTGCTTGGTCTTGGTATGATACATATCATTCTTGGTCCAACAACTAGCACTCTGACTATCACAATAAATAGTAAGAGTATCATATTTAATGCTAAGTTCAGAAACCAGACATCGCAACCAAATAGCTTACTTAACACTTTTTTGTAACTAATACATACTCCATTTCAGTAGTAGAAAGAGTGGTAATAGGCTGTAAGGATGCTTTCCAACTAACTGCAGAACCACATAAAGAGAAGATATATCAGAAATTGACCTTCTTTTATTAATATCACCAGCATAATCAGAATCAACAAGCCCAAAAACATAATTTGTCTTCACTTTATTCTTATGAAACATCAAGCCAAAATTAGAAGTGCCTTTCAAATAATGAAGTATCCACTTAACAGCATTTCAATGCTGTTTGCCAGGATTATGCATAAATCTACTAACAACACTAACCAAAATGAGCTAAATCTAGTTTGGTGCAAATCATAGCATACATGAGATTACCAACTACACTAGAGTAAGGAACACGAGACATATAGTCTTTTTTTTAGGAAACAGCAGGAGAGACTCCTACTGGGAATCATTAAAATAAGAAAGGAAGTACAAACTTGGATACAAACATGGGAGAAAAGGGGAAGGAGAGGATACAGACCTAGATACAAACACAAGATATATAGTCTTTGTCTTCTTCATTAATTGGACACAAACTTGAAGATAATTTAAAGTGTGAGGCAAAAGGTATAGAAATAGGTTTGCAATCACTGAGATTAAATCTGTCAAGTACCTTCACAATGTAATTTTTCTGAGGTAGAAATAATGTACCAGCTTTGCAATCATGCTGAATTTCCATCCCAAGAATTTTCTTAGTTGGACCAAGATCTTTCATCTCAAATTCATGATTAAGTCGAGCCTTCATTTATTTAATCAGTGACTTGTCATGAGAAGCAATAAGCATATCATCAACATAGAGCAGCAAATAAATAAAAGAACCATTTGGAAATTGTTTGAAGTAAACATAGTTATCATAATTGCTGCGAGAATACTGTTGTGCAATCATAAAGGAATCAAACCTTTTATACCACTGCCTAGGAACTTGTTTAAGGGTCTATTTGTTTCTACTTTTGATTTTGGATTCTAGTCCCAAAAGCAAAATAAAAACAAATAGCCCTATTCTAGAATCCGATTCTCACAATCCAGCCCACCCATATACACTAGAATCTACAATCCACTTCGTATGTGCTTTTGGATTCTAGTTTTTAGAGAATCAATTTCTCTACAACCACAATACAGAATCAGCTTTTAAAGAATCCAAAGCTAAAACAATTAGGCCCTAAGACTATAAAGAGATTTTTTTTCAAATGATAAACTAAATTCTCTTTTTTAGGAGTAGCAAAACCCTCAGGTTGTGTCATAAAAATCTCTTCTTCTAAATCTCTTTTTAAGAAAGTAGTTTTAGCATCAAGTTGCTCTAATTTCAAGTCAAATAAAGCAACAAAGCAAGCATAACCTGAATTGATGAGTGGCGTATAACAAGAGAAAAAACTTCATTGAAGTCAATACTTTCTCTTTGGTCAAAACCTTTTACCAGTAAATGGGCTTTACATCTTGCAAGTTCAACTCCAGAAATACCATCCTTCTTCTTATAAATCCATTTGCTCTTTAAAGATTTCTTACCTTTTGGAAGCTTAACCAAATCTCATGTACAGTTTTTATGAAGGCTCACAATTTCTTCATTCATAACTGTAACACCCCGGCGCCAACTGCACCGCGAATGCTACCAAAAGACCCTAAACCTTTTACCTTTACTAAAAATTTGTACCAACCTTGGAACTCCCCAAACCAGATTAAAACTAAGTCACCGAAATTTAGAAAATTTCGGCATGACCTCTCTAGAAAACAGGACATCCACTCAAGAGATGTAAAACAATTGCGAGAGGATATTATTCTAGCAGGTCCTTAGTTAACCAATCACAAAACCAATAGAATTTAATAAACTCCACCACGACGCATAATACATTACAATCTTATTAAATACATCAAGACTGAATGAATCGGTTAAACGAATTGTCAGGGTCAAGTCGTAATGCGTGTTACTACTCCCAACCTAACGAGCCAGCTTCAAAGTACCTAAAACAAGAAAACCAACAAGCGTGAGTCCAAGACTCAGCAAAGCGCAATCAGGCATAAAAATAATGAATTCGACTAGAATATAAATGCTACAAGACATAAAGTAAAAGTTTCTTTAATTGATATCCATAAATAAAAGAAACAGTTTGAATTCATATACCAGCAAACATAAGAGCACAACTACTTCATCTTTTGACATAACCAATACTTAATTGAAATCATCCAAAGAAAAAAAGCGAGATCTATCCCCATTTACCACATACAACTCGAAAACGTAACTAAACCATACTCATGCCTCAATAATCGTTCCAGGATGAGTTCACGACTCAATCCTCAACTTGTCATTTCCCCTTCTCATCAGTTAACATCTACCAATTGCAACACACAATGCAATGCTTTTACGCTCTCATCCTTTTTTTTCATGAATCAAAAAAAATGAATGCACCATGCATGCTCATAATGCACATTGTCATAGCGTATACCGGTATAGCTGAGTGCACACCCGTCGGTGTGCACCCTCAATCCCACCCATCCCGTGGCGGGGCCTACTCTTACTGACTCGCTCCCATTCACCTCGATGAATGGACTACGAGGTAGGACTTTTGTGCTCACTACGGGTGAGCACCGAGGCCCGCATCAACATGGGACACCTCGTCCATCATGAATGCAATTATGCAATTGACGTGAATGCATTTCATTCCTCATTCATTTCACCACACATAGCCATAACCAATATGGAAGTACCAATTAACTTGTTATTTCCCCAATGTGATTCATTCGAGAGTAAATAAAGTCATGAATAAAATTCAGGGAAAGGCATCACATAATTTCTATAAAGTAGATTAAATTTACAGATATGAACTAGGTGATTATAGTGCAAGCTTGTCCCTACACTTGCATCAACTTAACCATACTCGTTCGTACAATTTCGTAATGCAATGCAATAAATGGGAATTGAATAACTTACCAATTTGCTAACATTCATCCATCCTCATCACCATAGTAACAACTTCTAGACATGCTAATAAACATAATCACTTCATTAGAATTTTTCATAATCTTATCGCAAACAAAGCATTTAACATCCTAACAACGCTCTAGGAGTTGCACTTGCCTTTTACCGACGGGAATGGAGTGGCATTTGGAATCTTAGCGTTCGCATGACTTCCCGGGATTAAAGAAAGCCTGAATTTAGAACACATACACACGATATAACTTAAGACAACAAACCACCTAAATTGATTAACAACTCAATACACATGGTCGACTTTCAATAAGCTCAAATGAAACTCACCATCTCAAGTATGAAACTCGAGAGTATGCACTCATCACATGCATGAATACCAATTAGACGATGGTAGCGATTAAAACATGGCATAGTAAATTTGAGGTCACAAGACATCGCCTTCATAGTGTGGTCCAAAACCCTACACATATGCATATATATATATGAATGCATCGATAATTTAGCTAACTACCTTCACCAAATGCTTTGCCATGAAAATCGACAATGGTAGTGCATACAAAACGAACCTAACCAGTCATGTATTTATATATGCATACTACTCTCTAGAGGGAAAAGTATCACTCAAGAAAGCCCTGAACTACGAATACCGTAGTCACAATAATTATAATCCCAATGCATCACTAAACCATTGCTCAAAGTCTTTAAAATACAGACCTTTTGACCAATGCTTGCAAATCAGTAACTTAAATGCACTCTATGATATAAGCAAGAACATACATATATAAGACAACGATCATGCATAAATTTCTCTCTAAAAATTTGGCGGTGCAATGATTTCCTTCTTGCCCAAATTCAGAACAACCAGGCACCAAGCAGAGATATCAATTAATGACTTAGAAAATGATATCGATATGCTCTTTATACTTAAATGCTATTAGCAGCTCAGCAATTCTAATACAGAAGGAGCATCTTGTGCATTGTAAAAATCAATCATGCCAATCAGTAGATGTACACAGAACATTCTAATATGCAACTGTAGTTTACTTCTGAGAGCAAATCGGAGAATAGACAAACACTAATTCAAGCAAAGTCACATGCCTCACCCATGATATCGAGCAAATATCATACACATTTCTAGGATCCAGGATCCACTCAACTAATATCATTCAAAACAAGAACCCTAGTTAAGCATTTCATCAAGCACCTGGCGTGCACACTAGAAATCAAATACCAACCATGCAACAAATCCCCCAAGAACAGTACCTTGCCTCTCTCTTGAATGAGGAAGAAGGCCAAGGGAGGCTCTTCTTTGCTCAGGATCTTTGCATGCTTCGATTGCCGGAGCTTAATTGCTGGAGATTCGGCTCTCTTCGCTTCACCGGAGGAGGGCGCCGGCCAGGGAGAGAGCAGCGCGCCAGGGGAGACTACAAGGCTGGAGGCGCTGGAGTCGGCCAGAGGGTCAGCAGGAGGCGCTGGAAGCCAGCGCGCAAGGGGAAGGAGGCGCATGGCCGGCCAGCAAGGCGCAGGAGGCAGCTAGGGGAGTGGGGAGCGCCGGAGGGGGCCATGGCGGCGCCAGGAGCTGCTGCTTCGGCTGAGGATGAAGGCAGGCGCCTCTTTGCTACTTTCATTTGGTCTTTGTATTCTTCTTCTTGGAGATCGGCCACCGGAGGCGCAGGAGAGGAGCAAATGACCAGCCAGGGAGGGAGTAGGCGATCAGACCTTGAAGCTCAAGGCCAGAGAAAAAGAAGTCGGCAGGGAGTTGGGGAAAAGATCCTACCAAGGGAGAAGAAATGACAGCCACAAGAAAAGAGAAGAAGAGGGGAAATTCCAAAAATACCCCTCCCAAACCTAAATCTTTAACCCTAACCTTTACTAAACTTTTTAAACTGCGAGGCGATAAAACTTTTCTTCAGAATAAATTCTTGAATCCAGAAAATGAGAACATCACCGGCCAAAAACTAGAAAAGCGCTTTGCAGTATTACAATAACTGTCAACTCCTTAGAAAAATTTTCACATGAGATAGCTTCAGAATCACAAGAAGGTTCAAAAGTATCACAAATATCTTATGCAACAAGAAGAGCAAAACAAGCCATATTATTAGTGTCACAATATCTAACAGGTAATTGAATATTTCTTCTTGGTCTATCTCATGCAATGAAATGATCATTAGTGCTAGGAGATGCTAAAACTAGTTGTGAAGAAGAACCACTAGGTGCTGAAATTGGTTGTGAAGTAGAACCATTAAAAGAATCATTATCAATAGTAGGTAAAACTACCTCAACTTCTACATTTCTTTCAGCAGCTTCAGAAATTTCAGATTCACTTGTGGATGAACAACCATCACTATCATTACCAGAAGAGAATAAAGTATCTTCATGAAAAGAAACATCATGACTAATGATTAATTTGACACCAGAACCATATCCAACAAAGATGCATTTTCTTGCACTAGGCTCTAATTTGCCATTGCTAACATGAGTATAAGCAAGACAACAAAAAAATCTCAAATTAAAATAATCAACCAGTTTCCTCTTTTGGAATCTGAAAGTCAATGGCTGAATTTGGAGAGCGATTAATCAAATAAGAGGGTGTAGAAATATTCTCAGCCCACAAAGTATGCTTATTCCATAAACCTACATTTGAAAGCATGCAACGTGCTCTTTCCAGACGAGTGCAATTTATACACTCTGCCACACCATTCTGCTGGGGTTTACCTAGAACAGTCAAATATCTTGTAATACCATGATTAGCACAAAATTGATCAAACTCACACTACAAAATTCCAATCCATTGTTAGTTCTAAGTTTCTTGATATTCTTGCCAATTTGATTTTCAACCAAAACTTTCCACTTCTTGAATACTGAAAAAGCTTCATACTTATATTTCAAGAAATAAACCCAAGCTTTGTGAGAAAAATCATCAATAAAGGTATTCATACACTCATAACCTCCAATAGAAGGAAAACGAGAACAAGCCAAAAGATCAGAATGAACATAATCAAGAATTCCTTCAATCTAATGAGTTGAAATAGAAAAATTGACTCTCCTTTGTTTGCCAAAGACTCAATGCTAAAAAAATCAAGTTTGCCAATGTCATGTAAAGGTTTTTTCTTGCATAAAAGATGCATACTTTTCTCACTTATATGACCCAAGCGCATATGCCAAAGCTTGGTGATGTTAGGATTTGATGCAATTATAGAAACAACTACAGAACCTGTAACTATAGAACCTTACAAGTAATAAAGACTGTTGATTCTATTGGATTTCATAACAATAAGGTTGCCTTTTGAAATCTTAAGAACACCATTTTCACCGGTATATTTAAAAACCAAAGATTCTATAGTGCCTAAAGAAATAAGATTTCTTTTCATTCTGGAAACATGACAAATATTTGAAAGAGTCCTAACAATGCCATCATGAGTTTTAATTTGAATAGAACCGATGCCAACAATTTCAAGTGGAGACTCATCAGCAATCACAACTTCAGCACTACCAACAGAATCATAAGTAGAGGACTGCTCTTTAAATGGACAAATATGAAAAGTGCAAGCTGAATCAATAATCCATGCCGTTTGATTCTTCAAGTTGGAAGTGATAATTAGAGCCTCACCATATCATTCATTTTCAATAAGACTAGCCTCAACAGGTTTTTTAGAATGTGTCTTTTTGTCTTTATCTGTTTTATTTTTCAACTTGTAACAATAAGCAATAACATAACCAGGTGTCTTGCAATAATGGCAAAAATTGTTAGATTTATATCCTCTTGACTTAGATCTAGACTTTGATCTATGATATTTGCCTTTATGTGGAGACCTACCTATAACAATTAACCCCTTAGTCTAACATCTGAACAAGAATCAATATCAAATTTCTCCTTAGACAATAAATTTGATTTAACATTCTCAAAACTAAGGTATCATGATTGCCATAAAAGCATAATTTCCTTGAAATGCTTAAAGGTAGCAGGCAAAGTGACAACCATTAGAATAGCCTTATCTTCATCATCAATTTTCACATCTAATTTCTCAAGATCAATGACAAGTGAATTAAACTCATTAAGATGAGACTGAATAGAGGTACCTTTCGCCATTTGAATTGTGTACAAATGCTCTTTGATGTGCAATTTCTACCACAGTTTTGTGGCGATAGTCTCATGAATAACTTCACGCAGAACATATGTAGACAAACTGAGTTGTATGACAGAGAGAGCTTTCTGGTCAAGTTCTTCCCATTGTTCATCTGTCATTGTCGTCGGTTTAGTTGAGAGTGTTTTCCTAACGCCCACCTGAGTGAGAACGGCTTTCATTTTAACTTGCCATATCAAAAAACTGATCTTGCCATCAAACTTCTTAATGTCAAATTTGGTGGATGCATAGTGAAGAACAAAATTGTAGATAAAAATGATAGATTCTAAAAAACATCCTCATGCGTTCTGGGTGCACAAAGCAATTTTACGTGCACGTTCTCGTACACTTGGGTGCGTTAAGCAATTTATGCTGGAAAAGCCGGAACCAAGAAGCCACTGGAAGCCAGATTGAACTGGAAAGTTGGAGAAGATCTAGAGTAAATGCTTCAAGGGCTTAGGAGCCAAAAAAACTGGAGCAGACACTGGATTAAATCCACCTGTTGGATTTATTTCAAGTCTAGGAGACAAGAACTATAACCGATTGGTCACGGTGCTTCACAGGCATGTGAAAAACATAAGCGGAAGCTCGGGCATGTGTGGCTAGAGGAGGGGTGGTGCCAGCGGTCGTCGGAGGGTGGTGGTATGCGTGGTGGTGCCGGTCCAATGCAGGGTGATGCGTCACGGAGCCAGCCTAGGCTGAAGCGACGAGGAGCTGGAGCGGCACAAAAGACCACGAAGGAGGCTAGAGCTCCGATGGCTGGAGATTGGGTAGGTAGAGGTGCGAGCAAGTCGAAGGGTGTGCAGGCCAAAGGCAATCGGCTCGGGCACAGGACAACAGAGGACAAAGGAGAGTGGCGCCGGTGGCTTAAGAGGATGCAGATCCACAGCAACCGGTGGGCGTGGCGCTAGAGGTGAGGGACAATGGGTGGCGCAGAGATTGCGCAGAGGAGGGCCGACGTGGGTCGTAGGCCATGTGGAGACTGCACGTAGTCGATGATGGTTCGAGATGCAGGAAGCTGAGGGGACAGCAGCGCGTAGAAGGTGAGACGGCCGATGGTCATGATGGCGTAGAAGATGGCGAATGGCACGATGAGTGATGAAGGCTGTGAGCGCAAATCAAAATCCCAGGTGCATAGAGGGTGCTCTGATACCATTTGTTAGGTTTTAGATGCAAACACACACACAAAAGGGAGACAATGATTTTACGAGGGAAACCCTTGCAGGAAAAAACCACGGGAGACAAATCACTATTTGGTTCAAAAATTATATGTACAATGGGGTTGGCATATATAGCAAAAAAAAATTCTGAGATTTGGAAGGATTGATTCTGTTGGTAAGTTAGGATATTTGAGGCATCCATGTTTATCTCTAATAGTAACTCACTAAAGGTGGAGAGGGAGTCAGCAGTTACTGTGACAGGGTGGAGGAGGAGGTTTCAAAACCGTGGTCCGGGGAGGATGAATCAAGCCGCACCGTCGTCGGATCTAGCTGAGCTATGCTATGCCACCGTTGGATCCAATAGGATCCGTTTGTCTCAACATGGTGTGGCGGATGGAGGAGATGTGGAGCTTGGGCGCAGTGGGCATGGTGGATGGAGGAGACGTGGAGCTTGGTTGTGGTAATGGACAGATACAAAAACAAGAGAAAAAGGCGAGAGGAAGAGAGGTGTTTCTATGCATCTCCCCTCCATACAAGTTGTATAAATCTTGAAGCAAACAAAGGATAAGAAATTACTATATACCATCAATTCATGCTTTAATATTAGTGAAACATTAATCTAAAGGCATATGTTTGTCCACTCAGCAGGCCACCAGTGGGTGCTCCCCTACGCTACAGGCAGTGATGCCATTGCCTCCTCCAGGTTGTAGCAGTAGCTAGAGCGGAAGGGTGTTGGAGTGGAGGATGCATGAATGTCGGCTCAATCAACTAGCGGTGCGGGCTTCAACAATGATGGCCTCTCCTAGCACCATGAGGTTTCCTCCTCACTGAAAGGTAGCTCAGTTCTACCTAATCGGCCTTGTATGTGGGTTCTTGGAGCTATTTGGAACTTTAGATGGTGAAAAATATGTGATTTTAGTGCTAAATCTGTTAGTTGCAGAGCTCACTGAGGGTTAAGGGGAATGGTGGGAGCTGCAGCTGCAGCGCTAGCACGAACCAGCTGTTGAACACGTAGTGCTCAAAACACTCCACCATTGAGCAGTGGTGCACAGTGCAGCAAGATCAATGATTGGTGTGTTCCTCTAGCTCCAACCTATGACGCCTAGATACATCGATACATATACAGACTGAAATGGTTGTCATAGCGTCATGGCATCGTGGCACTATGGATGAGATATCGTGGATGCTCATCTTGTCTTGGCCATCTAGGCAGATGTTTAGGAATTTACAGCATCCACGACAAGCTGCAAGGCGGACGCCTTGGCCAACTAGCAGAGGGAAGCAACTTTATTCCACTGATATTTGATGAGTATGAGTGGAACAGTGATTAGATTGACGTAGATACTGAAGATGTCCATGAGATGGAGCTGGAAAATCTAGACTGGGCTCTTATTGATCATTCTATAGGTGCATCAAGTGCGCTTTGTGGTCGCAATCTACCTAGGTTTGTTAATTACGTTATGAACTTCTTTAACATGTTGTCTTAGTGTCACTGTCAACTATCAAGTGTCAAACCCCTTTTCCTCGATGTACCTCACCTTGAGGACACCATGGCATCTTGGTGCCTCTCAGGCGTGTAGTTGCCAAGTACGCCATGAAAACCATAGATACAAATACATGATATGCTGATATCGCGATACACCATTTCCACAAAAATACCGACTCACTACAACAGGAACACCCCTTTAACAATAGATACATAGCAACACATGATGTTATGCGTTGCAAGCAACAGGGTGGCAACGCTTGCAAAGCGTTGTAAGCATCATCCGTGGGGTTAAACAACCAGTGGCAACATTTGTCAACTATTGCAAGAATCATCTGTAGATCGTTTTGTTTTTTGGCGGATCCAGATAGACCCTTTTGTTTCACCGGCGTGAACCTTTGTTTTTTAATTGCGTGTACTAGCCGCCCAATATCTCGTCTCGTCGTCAAGCCAAAGCGAAGCTTGGCGTCAGCGGCCGCATCTCATCGACTCGTCCCCAACCAAAACCCTAGCTCTCAGACCACCACTCACGCCGTCACGCGCCTCCCCCAGTCCCCCGACGACCCGGCCTCCTGAGTCAGCGGCTCCACGCGATGGGAGATCCTTCGCCCTGCGCCTCCCCTGGCGACTCCCCCGACGGCTCCTCCTTGGCGTCTCCCCCGGCTGCTCCACCGCGCGGCGCCTCCCCCGACGGCTCCTCCTCGGCGACTCCCCCGGTAAATTCCATCCATCTCTTCCTCAAGCCAATACTGGATACATGCTCATGATTAATTCAAGAGCAATTGAGGCACTAGGAACCTCAATTGATATGAGAGTTGAAATAACAAGATGTAACATTCAGCTTCTGCTATCAATATTTATTGGTTATGTGAATGATTGATGGATCTATGGAGATACGGCTACATTACATAAATAGCTGACAAGAAAGAATAGATGGAAGTCATGCCTTTTGCCCTAGAGACTAGAGTTGTATGTCATCCTATATTGGGACATTATATATTTAGTTTGCAACCATATTCAGGGCGATAAAGATCGATAGCACATCCATTTTGAATTTTAAATGAGAACATTTTGTAGTGGCAATCAGGTCTTTATTTCTCTATGGTGAATTACACTTTTATGGTCTTATTCTGAGTGCTTCTACCAAATGTTTAATGAAGTCCATGTATATTGGTTTCCTTTTTGTTTATTAAGTATTAACCTTTCAAAGTTGTTGAATAATGCCCCTCTTCTGAAATATCAACATATCATGCGTATTAGCCAATTCATTTTGAATGTTGTATACTTTCGTAATTATTCCTGGGTCTTGCCAATTTACATATGCTGATAATTGCGTAATCTTTTACAATGTACGGCCATTATGCTTTCCTATAATCCTATTGCTCATATGTAAGGCTGATTTAAATGATTAAAAGGATGCTTAATCAACGTGACTCTTTCTCTACTAGCATGTTTGTTGAAATGTAATCTTGTGTATGGAAGTTTAGAGCTCGAAGATTCTAGTTCTATTGTCGGCTAAAGAGTCCAGTCTGTTCTGAGTTTTGTCTTAGGTTCGGTTATGTATGATCAAACTTCAGAGTCTTGTGTTTTCAGAGTTTGTTTCGGTTGTCGTTTAGATAATGTAGTCTAACATGTCTGGAGTCTAGTTCGGATAAGACGTTATCTGAATTAGAGTCTAAGTTTCAAAGTATTCAAAGTTTGTTGTTTCTTGGTTATTTCAGATAAGAAACAGGGTTTTTTAATGCATTCTTGTTTTGCTACAATTATAGGTTCAAGGGTTCCTTGGTGAGTTTGCCTAGAAAGTGAAATACATTGACGAAGATGAGATCTCAGAGTTCTTAACGCCATCATTTCCGTCGTTCGCCAAAGACCATGCAGAGGACACTCATCAATGAATAGATTGATCGAGCGTGAGAATACCTGATCTTGTGTAGTTCGGCATCCTGTTCACTGAGCACACTACGTCATCGTGGTGAAGTTTGCAGATTTGCGAGTCCATGTGTGGAATTACTGAGGTCCATGTTCTCCATAGTGGCGACTTATTCGATCAAAGGTTTCATTTGTCATTAACTTTTTACGCATGTTGCTATTTATTTTCTATTGGTGGTATTTGAATTAACTTATTTACTTTCCCAAACTGTGCCAGATGTTTCAAGAGCTGGTCCAATTGTGGAATATGAGAGGAGAATCTCGTCAGGAGAACTTGTAGATGGTGATAGCTTTCAGGTTGTTGAACTGGTCCTGACCAATGTTTTTCATGGATCACTCCATTCAATGCTTTATTTAAGATTTCATTACCTTTTTACCGATTGATACAGCTTGACACGATTCAATAATTACAAAGGCTCTATGAGGAGCCGATTGAGAATGAAGAAGCTCGCCACCGGATAGATATCAATCTTCCGAGAAATCTGGAAGGCAAGCGCAGTTTGAAGGCACCTTGACCTCGGATAGTTTGTTTGGTAGTGAATTCTCCTAACCTTCTTGGTTTATGTTTGACAGAGTAGATGGCTATGGTCTCGTCTCATCACTCGACCTTCTACCTACGCACGTTGAAGGGCCCAGATTCATGCGGAGGAGTTGGTGCAGGGAAGACAATGCTTATGGACTGTTCTATGAGCAAGCTGTAAGTGCATCAATTCTAGAATTTTTACACTTTCTTGATGTTTGCTTTAAGATGAGGAAGTTATGAATTTCACAAAGTAAATACTACTTAAGATGGCACCTAAGGTCCTAAGTATCCACGTAAGTTTGTCCATTTGGAAGTATATCTCCTTTATTGTATTGCTTTGTTTAAATGAGCTCATATCGTAACTATATAGTAACTATGCTTTCCCAAAGAACTTGTTGTTTTCTTCATTCTTTTTGCTTTTCCACTTTTTCTTGTTTACTATATCTATATGTATAACTATCTTTCTGGGGAAGGGGCATAAACAGGGGGCCTTAGTCAACAGATACAGTAGTATCCACATGTTATAAAGTGTAACATTCTGTTTTTGGAATTTCTTGAACTTGAATTTCAAAATCCGAACCCGTGAAAATTTTCTCGAATTAAATCCAGTTTAAACGGAAATTTTAAAGTCAACAAGAATTTAATTTGGTTAATTTATAACTCAAATTAATTAATTATTATTTTATTTGGGTTCCTTATGCTTAATTTGATTTTTTGTATTTTTGGGTATTTTTCCGAGTTTATTTGCTATTTATTTGAATTTATTGGATTTATCCGGATTTTCTGGCATTTTATGGAATTTTCTAAATCCTCTTCCTCCGTTTGGGCCGAAACCACTGTTCTCAGCGCCGGCCCACTCCTGTTCATATCTCAGCCGGCCCGAATCACCTCAGCCGTCCATCGCCGATCCAACGGCTAGCATTCGCGCCGCCACCGAACAGTAACCCTAACCCTAATACCGGTTTTTTCCTCGCCGTCTGATCTCGATCTAGCGATCGACCACGCGCCACGTCGCCCGAATAGCCGCCGCCGCCCGCACAGTGCAGCCGCCCGACCGACCTTGGCTTCCGCGCCTTTTCCCGCAACCCTAGACTATTTAAGGCCGCTCCGACTTCCGTGCCACATTCCCCACCTCGTGCCGCACATTTTCCCTCTTCTCTCGCCTCCGGAGATGCCGCCGTCCATCCGCTAGCCCTCGCCGGAGTTAGTCATCCGTGCGCAAAGTTTCTCCGCCGTTTTCCCTCAACTCCGGTGAGTCTCCGCCGCCATATCTAGTGCCGTTGAACTCATCTCGTCAACCTCTACCAGAGTCACTAATCCTTTCACTCGTTCCGTCACTGATTCGCCGGATGCGATGTCATCTTCCTCAGTCCTGGCGGGTCTGCGCCGCCGCTCCGCCGTCGTTCCTCAGCCGCCAGCCTTCACCGTCGGATCGGTCTTCAACGGTCGGATCTGCGCCACGAGCACGTGCTGGTAAGCCTTCCCATCAGCCACGCCTCGTCAACTCCATGTGTCGCCCCGTGTCCGCCAGCTAGGCGCCAAATCAGCCGAAGAAACCCGCGTAGCCGCCGTGTATGCCAGATCTTCGCCACGTAAGCCCTAAATTCCCCGCATGGCGTCCTCGTCAGCGTCGCGTGGTGCCACGTGCTAGTCACGTCAGCGCCACGTCGATACCAGATCAGCCGAAAACCCCGTGGGTGCCACGTGTGTGCCACAGTGGTGCCATGTCGGTGCCACGTAGGCCCTAGATGCTCGCATGGCGCCGCGTCATCATGCCACATCACCACCTCACCCATATGCCGTGTAACCCTTTGTGAACCCAGTCCATGTGGACCGTGTCTATGACTCGTGGACCCCGCATGTCAGCGGCACAAAATTTTCGTTAAATCGCTGGAAAATCCGAGAAAATCCGAAAATCCAACCAATAGCGTTGCGACACGTGTCAGTCTATTTAATTCTGATTTTCTTCCATTTAAAACTTCGGAAGCTCCGTTCTCCTCCGTTCGAACTCCGATTCGAACGATTCAAATTTCTAAATTCATATAAAATCAAGATCTATCTGTTGGTGTTATTTTTATGAATTTTTGAATTTTGTTTATTTCTGGTTTTATTTATTGTTGCCTCGATTTGCGTGTTTTGTGAGTAGACAACGCACCGGTTGAGCGAGAGGAGCATCCAGCGGAAGTTGCAGCAGTGGAAGACAGTGACGGCAAGTCTCCCTTGACCATGTTGAACCAAATTTATGAAATGCTATTTTGTTTTTAAGTTATTGCATGCTATTTGATTTATGAATTGTATTTTAATGTCATTTTAAATGCTTAGATAAATGCCAAATTGTTATAACCACATTGATATCCATGTTGACAACCTTTGACACCCTAGGAAAACTAATTACTGTAGTTAATGGTATTTAAGCTTGCTATGGGAACGGTAGAAAATGCTTAGTCATGCCTAATCACGTCGGTACCTTACCATTATGGAAATGATTTCATTTTGATGGAAATTGAATTTGTGAAAATGATGGCAATTGGTGTTGCCGGTATTAATTGGAAATTAAAAGTGAAAAATGATTTGGACGGGGCGGAATTGGTTGAATGGCGGGTGCGGGATGCACAAAATTTTTGGAATGTGATTGTCCGCCCTAGTCAATTAAGGACCGATCGTGTGTCACCATGGGCCATGCTATACAGTACAACCACATGTCTATATGGGTACGACCTGGCTAAGTAATTTGCATGTATCGTTATTTGACTTCGCCAATGGGTCATGCGAGTTTGTCGGTGACACTTGCAAGGCGCAAGAAATTTGAGAGCGAAACCTTAGCGGGTGAAGTCGGTAGCGGTATATGCATTGTAAAGGCCTTGTCATGATCTCCCTGCCGACACACCAAAGGAAGTGTGTTAATTGCATGGCGCAAAGGGCTGATCATGTCGTGTGGGTAAATGTACCAGCTCTGCAGAGTCTTTAGAACTACTTGAGTAGCCGTGCCCACGGATAAGGGCAAGCGTGGAACGCTTTCACATAGTAGATTTTTCTGGTTTTTGGTTTTAAAATGGAAAATGATGGATTTGGTTTAAAAATGAAAATGTGGTTGGGAATCCGCGGGCGGCTAGAGCTCCCGGGTTTTAGTTTGGCGGCTAGAGCCAACCAGGTAGTTGGAACCTGGAAAATTGTTATACTTCAAAGTTATTTAATTATGTTATTTACATTTTGGTAAATGCTGCTTTAAGAAATTATTACTTGTATTTCCTTTAAATTTCGCTTTATGCAAATGAGCCATGTTATGCCTTCCTTTGTTTAAGCCTTGCATTTAGTTAATTGCATTATGTTTCCAAGACTTGCGAGTATGTTGCATACTCACCCTCGCTTTTATTATGGGGTGCTTATTCCATAAAGCGAGATGATGGGAGAAGGGGTGAGCAAAGAGCACTGTGATCCACCGCTCGACATTTGTCTTCGAGACTTTGAGGAGGAGGACGACTCGTTCTTCTAGGGAGCGCACCCCAGTCGGTTGCCTGTGGGCACACTGAGTGGCTCGATTTTGTTCTACATTTCCGCTGTTACTTTTACACTTCAACCGTAAGGCTTCATACTTGTAATAATGTGATGATGGATGTTTATGTTGTTGCACTCTTTTGCTTATTACTGTTATGAACTTTATGATATGTCTGTGTTATCATCATCAGATGTCTTTGTGTCGCTTAGCTGTTCCTGGACTAGCGCGGTTGAAACACAGGAGGGTTCGGATCGGGTGATCCGGGTCCCAACATAAAGTTTAAAAGACGAGTGGCATGTGAATCCACACAAGGAAGTAGCAACGGGAAATTGCTTTTCTTTCATGAATTTAGTTGCTCCTATACTGTTTCTTGATTCTAAAATGTGTGAAAGCAAATCTTGACCTTTTACTTCTCAAAACTTACATGTGAGCATTGTTTACTGTCTAACACTGAAAGGGCATTAGGATGTTGCCATTATGTAGTTTTTAGTTTTTGTGAGTAATACCATGCCACTGGATATGTAAAGATCATACAACACATACCTTACATTTGAGATTTCTTGATGTTTCTCATCGATGTTTGTCTGCTAGGGAGAAACATGTTAGTTAATTGTTCAATACATAATATTTGTTCCTTGACTCTAATATGCTAAAACTTGTTTGTTCACATGTATTCTACTTTTAGCTAGTGCATTGTTGGTTGCCCAAACCATATAAAGAAATTGGCCTAAAATCATTCATTGTGTATTGCACTTCTTAGGTAATGGAAGAATTACTAATGGAAATCGGTGAGGCTTGTCCATTATAGAATTAATTACACATCACACAAAAATCATCCTTGCTTATGTTTCTACAATCCTGAATTATTCTGGTTTAAATGAAGACAAATTGATTCTGTTGACCAAACCAAAGAATAACCTTCTACGCTCTGTTTGCTAAAAGCATTCTCGTAACCTTAACAGAGGAGTTTGGCAAAGAAGTTGCTCTTGCATCATTAGCTCATGTTCTTGTTTGTGGTCTTCATGATCTGTACGGCATTATATGTAGTCACAAACCATAATTTTAAATGCATCATTCATATTTTAATGGTGTTGTCCATATCTGTTTTCCAATAGTGAGAACTATTTATCAATGACTCAAAGTCATGAAGTGTCTGATAACTGTTAACTATTGGTGTTTACAAAGAGAAGAATTTTTGGAGGGGATAAGCAGACTGAACACATCATTTTATTATAGGATGCCCCTGGTGATATCATGGTTTCCTTCGTTCATATGTTCCATTGGTTGCAATGTTTTGATAAATTTTCAAATATTGTGGGCTGCTTTTTTTTGGGACATGATTGAAGGTTAGAATTAGATGGTGAAAAATCAGAGCTTCCTGTAGATTAAGCTTTTCTGCTGCAGCCGTTTCTTTTATAATGTATAGGTTGATAGCAAGTGTTTTAGTTTTATGGATTGTGCTTGAATTTGAGAAGCTGTAATGAACTGTTAGTCCTTGTAGTTGTGCTCCTTTTTCTACAATAATTCACTTTGCCGTTCCTATTGATGATTTCTGGTGACATGATCCTTCTCGACTAATCATTGTTCAACCACCACAATGCAGGTTGATCTGAATTCTGAAGTCATGGGTGCAATTCTAGTCGCAGTGTCTTGGGCTAATGAGTTCGCATACATATAAGGAACCTCTATGAGCTATGTAGTACGACATGGTTGTGTCAAACTAAGTGATAGATGTAGTATCTCTATAATGCAACAATTTGATAACTAAGTGGTGGATGGAACTCTGTAATGCGATAATTTTTTTAATATAGTTCTGATTTGCGCTTATTTGCAATGTGTGCCTGGGAAATTATCTTGAATTCTTCAAATACATTGCACATGCATAATATATTTATTTGGCTCCAAATAAAAATAATTACAAATATTGTTGCTTATATGGTTTATTCCTTGCTACGCATATAAGCGTTGCCACAAGTACAATCTATATGTTGCAACAAGCTATAGAAGGCTATTCGTCCATAGGTTGTACAAACATATATAAGCGTTGCCATAGCCCATCAATATCCATTGCAGCTTAGCAACGGTTATTAATAGGACTTACCAACGCATAATTAAGTGTTGCAGTAGACCCTAGCAACGCCACTTTAGGCAACGCATAATTATGCGTTGGTATAGACCTTAGCAACGCATATACGGACTTTTAGCAACACATATATGAAAAATATCTTATACTCCCGGACTCCCACCTCTAATATACCACTTAAATGAATTTGAAATACTCTTTTATTACTTTAATTACACTTGTATACAAATTATAAGATACTTTAACGCAAATTACACAAAAAATTTCAAGAGAGTCTATAGTTTTTAGTGTATTTTGTAAATATCTTCATATACAAAATATATATATACCACATATAGAAAAGTGTATATACCACATAGATTGTCTTATATACTTATATACTACACATACATACTCTCTGTTACACGAGATACTCCCTACATTATGAGGTATGGTATAGGGAGTAACTACTCCCAAGAGTAGGAATATATATAGTGGAAATGACGACTCATCACAGATGGTTTATGAACCGTCTGTGAAAAAAATATCATGGACGGTTCTCCATGTAAATCGTCTATGATAAGTAGATATCATATGATATCCGCTTAACACAAACGATTCCTACTGGGAACTGTCTATGATAATTGATGTGATATAGGATGTATCACAGACTGTTTTTCCTAAAGAACCGTCTGTGATATTATTTTGTGTTGATATACTTTTTCTATTTACTGGCTTAGCCTCAGGAAATGCTAGCTGTGCCTTTTGAAACAAGCAAATTATAGATTACATAACAAACATATTATCACATGCATTTCAAAAATCAACTCAAATTACATATTACACCACGTACAACACATCTATTTTAGAAATCAACTCAGATTACATATTACACCATGTACATCACATACATTTTAGAAATCAACTCATATATATTAACAATTGAATGCACAAGTACAATTCATAAATTCACAGCATAAGTTTAACAAATTAACCCAAGTGGTAATTTAGAAATAACACAACCCCACAAGTTAGGGAGAATGGAACTCGCCTTCTGGATTTACGACCTCACATAGCAAGAAGGAACAGAGTTGTTCTCGAATTCTGATCATATCGATCTATTCCAATGTAGTTGTAGCGCATTTCCAAACCACATTGGTCTCAATTGTATCGAGGAGGAGTTGTATGTTTTGGCAAACGTAAAATCCACATAAGTTATTTTTTCTTTCTCTGCTGGTGGCACTACAAATATAGAATTAGTTAACTATAGAGGCATTAATACGGAGTATGATATAGGATTATTGTGCAATAGTGGATACTAAAATTTTAAAATTGTACTTCAGCTTCGAAGAATCTGGGCCCCCAAATTCGCTTTGAGTTTCAGTAATTAATGACAATAGTGTTGTAAAGGACTAACAATTTTTCTTGAGGACATAAAAGCAGGTTGGTCCTACATATTGCAAAAAAGAGATAGAATCATGAAGCACAAAGAAAATCAAAGAGTCAAGTTCAATGCCAAGGAATAAAGATTTAAGGACCCTTTTATAATTTTTGCCGATCTTGGTGTTTGAAGAAAAGATCGGGTTACTAGAATAGGCAAAACACCTTCTTTGATAGCACGAATTATGCATATTAAAAAATACGCACGACCTTTTATCTCAACTCCATGAGCCCAAGCATATGGAGAATTGTGGATGAGAATTTCACTATGGCACTAAATATCACACTTACCGTTGAACAAGAAGAGCGAAACTCTCACCTCAATGCTCAAGTAATGAACACTCTAATTGGAGCCTTGAACACATATGAGATCAATCGAGTGAGCAATCTTGAGATCGCTCATGAGATTTGGACCACCCTCTCAAAAATTCATGAGGGAACATCTACGGTCAAGGAGACCAAATTGCATATGCTTAAGATCAAATATGATATTTTCATTATGTTACCCTATGAGAACATCAATGAGATGTACTCAAGGTTAAATAATATAGTGAATGAGCTCGAAGGCCTTGTGGCATACTAACCAATCTTGATGTTGTTCATAAAATGCTTAGGGCTCTACTGGACAAGTACAAGATTTTGATGACTTTGTTCCTTAACTCTCCTGAATTGGCAAGGATGACACCAACCGGACTCTTGGGCAACTTTATCACCAATGAGTTGTACAAGAAGGACAAAGAGGAGCTCTTGGAGCAAAGTTCTTCAAAGAAAAAGAACGTTGCATTCAAGGCCAAAGCGGAGTCAAGTGATGAAGCGATTGACAATGAAAAGGATTATTCTGAGGAGGAGATGGCACTCCTTGTAAAGAGAATGAGGAGATTCAAGAAGAGGCGCTCAAGCTCAAGCGCTCCTCACAAGTTCAAGAAGAGCCAACACTCAAGAACTAAGCGCTAACAAGGAGGACAAGGCTAAACCATCCAAGAAGGAGAATAGCAGGAAGAAGAAACTTTTCAAGAAGTTTCACAAGGATGGCAAGGCTGAGGCGCACATTGGGGAGTAGAACCCCGATGAGTAGAATTCCGATTCCAACTCTTCTGATGATGACACTCCTTCCAAAAAGAAGGGACTTGCTGGAGTAGCTATCAAAGAGGCTCCTTCACTATTCTCTACTCTGACATGTCTCATGGCAAAAGGAGACCTCATGGTAAAATCTAATCTCAATGATGATGATGAACCTTTATATGATGAATTGATGGATATACTTGAGGACCTAAATGAGTACCTTGGCAAGAAGAAGTCCAAGTATAAGGTTTTGAGAAAAAATTCTTTCTCTCAAGCACTCTTATGAGGAGCTAATGGATGCTCATGAGACTTTCGTTCTCAAGAACCATTCCAAGTCCAATATAGATGTAGGAGTTTCTTGTGATATTATTGATGCCATGCCTAGATTAGAAAATATTTCTAGAAATGCATTGAAAGTAAGCATATCTAATTCATGTGATGATTTGCTAAATATGCAATGTTGCTCTAAAATAGATTCAATTTCTAGTTTGAATAATGCTAGCAATGCTCATCCTATCATTGAAAATAATGAACTTAAGAAACAAGTGAATAAGCTAAGCAAAAGCTTAGATAAGTGCTTCAAGGGTAAAGTAACCCTTAATAAGATTCTAAATGATCAAAAGTGCCCTTATAACAAAGAGAGTCTTGGGTTCATTCCAAAGAAGAGTAAAAAAGTGATGCACAAAGCACATAGGTTCATAAAATCCAATGGCAAGCTTTGCCATCAGTGCCAGAATGTACACATCTAGGGGAAGTTCATAATTTAACTTAAGGTTTCAATAGTATTGATCCATATTTTCTTGCTAAATAATATAAAGGATTAAGACTTTGAAACAACCCTTTGAGTATATATAACTTGTGTAGCTGTAGTATACTCATGTCAATATAGGGTAAACTCAAATGCTATTTAAGATTGATAATGTGCATATTGATTCCAAATTCAATTATTTATATGCACATATGCAATGGAGTTTATTCTATAGTTGATGGTCCCAAGAGTATTGATCCCTTTCCATCACTCCAATATATTTGATCATTACATTGAGATTCCATCAAAATGAGTATATAAAACTTGTGTAGTTCTATATACTCATATCAATTTAAATGGAATTTGAATTGAGTTCGATTGTCTTTCAATCAAATAAAAATGTTTCATCATGTGTTAATAGTATTCTTTGTTGATTAAGGATAAACGAAAAGTTCTTGAGTATAGTGAAACATTAGTTGCATCAAAGTACTCAAGACACAATTAATCATTCAAATTGATTTGTGTTGTGCTCAATCGATCTTGGGGCATCCATTATGTGTTAATGGAGTGCAATTGATGATTGAGACAACCGTGTTTGTTGGACTAACAATCTTCCTTGAGTTGTGAAGTAGGTTGAGGCCAAGAAAAATAAACAATCGGGAAGTAGTCATCATGTGTTGATGTGTTTTAAAGATGAATTCTGAAGTGAAGTGAAGCTAGAGAAGGTTCATCATGTGTTGATGAACAAGAAGAATGGACCTGGCTTGGATAGGAGATGATGAAAATTATAAAAGCTCTAAGTGGATGTGCTAGAGACAAAGGTATAACTAGCTAGGGCTAAGAATGTGTTCCTAGTCTTTTACCAGTCTCGATGTTTGGATGGGAGACTAGGTTGCTAGTTAGGTGTCGTACTATTAAGAGAGGTTGAGTTATTTAGCCTGAGCTTCATCATGTGTTGATGAACTTAATCTGGTTTACTCTAGCTCACTCTTTTAGTTGGATTTTGCATGAAGCTCATATTTGCATGTGTTGCAAATAAAAGAGCTCATGCTTGCTACTTATTGAATCTTAATTGATTTGGAGTTTGCATGGAGTTATGGATTTGCATATGTTGCAAAAAAAGAGATAGCTCATGAAATTTGGTTTAAGTGGTTTTTGTATAGAGCTAAGTTTTACATGTGTTGCGAAAGAAGAGAGTTCATGCAACTTGATTTTAATAGTTGTTGTTTGCATGAAGCAATATATTTGCATGTGTTGCAAATAGAGAGCTCTTGCATCGGAGTCTTCGCTTATGACTCGATCATATGTTGATCATCACAAGGCTAAGAAAGGTTTATGCGTTGTGTTTGCAAAATGCACAAGTAGTGCAGGTGTTCGCACTCAAGACAATGGGAGTGGTAGTGACGGTGATGCTTCCCACACCATTGCGGCCAAAGATCAACAAATTAGGAAAATGGTGCAGCAAGAGCTAGGTGGTGGCAGCTCTCATGCTAGGAAAGCCAAACAAATTGCTTAGGAGTCAAGTGAGGAAGAAGATGAAGAAGACTATGAAATAAATGTGAATGATGAGGAAGAAGGGGAGGAGGAGGATTCTGAGGAAGAAGAAGCAATGCCACGCTTTGATCCTCAAGAGGATTTGAGGCAGATAAAGGGTGACAAATATAATTCTTTGAGAGGAGCAAACCAATATTGCCTACCCAGAACAACATCAAAAAAATTCTTTCGTACTCTCATCCAAGAGAAGGTCTTCCATGAGATATATATAGAGAAGGTTTTTGCTGACCAAAAGTGGGTGGATTGGGAGCACATTCATAAGCTACCTCTATTTGTTGGTGTGCCAGAGTTGTTTCAAGGGGTTGGTTTAATGAACTTCATCAGTCAGAAGTGTGATTTTGAGAAGGACGTGGTACGTTAGTTCTATGTCACCATCCATATTCCTAACACCCTTGACTCCATTACTTGGATGATTAGCTCCAGAGTCTACTCTACAACCAAAGATGAAATTGAGCAAGCCTTAGGCATCTTCCACAGTGGATACCCTAGAATCCATAGTGATAGAATGCTCGGGATGATAGAATGCTCAAGATAGATCAATAGCTAGAGTTCTATGATCCAACTACCAGAGTTATGAGGCCAGAAAAGTTGGCAGGTCTTCATGCTCAACCTAGTCTAAGCAACTGCATCATTAGGGTTACCATTCATCCAAAAAGTGGTAACTTTGATGACATTTGTGGCTATGCTTGGAACATCATGAGCAAGTGATGCATTGCCAGAAATTTGATGTGGTGGACTTTATGATAAGGGAGATGGCCTTTTGGCCTCTATAAGGACCCGAATTCACCAATTCGAATCCACTGTGTTTTGCCGCACTAGTCCCAGGATCAATCGCTAGTGCACACAGCTTAACATCGGTAAGCATCATATCATACACAACGATAAGAATAATAAGACTTTATTCATTGAATATAACTAGTGTACGATCTTACGATCACTTACATTATTCAGCCTCACGAGGCAATAGTAAGACCAATGAGTCAAATGTAGCGGAAAGTAGTAGAAAACGTAGATGTCCCATCAAGACACCACAAAGCGCATCGATAAGGATTGGCCCGATGACACGCGTCCCACCGAAAGTCCTCCTCCAATAACGACGATGATTCCTCCACTGTTGTTGGTTGTTAAGCAAGGGTGAGTACACCAACACGTACTCAACAAGTTGTACACAAAATGCAATTCTATCATAGATATATGCAGGCTTATTCCAAAGGAAATGATAAGGGTTCATTTGCAATAAAGCAGCATTTAAGAACACATACGATACATAGATTGAAAAGACAGTAAAACAAATAATAACAAGTAAATAGATTCAGTGATTCTCAAATAAACCCAAGTTCTCCATCCTAAATCAAGTTCCATTATCCTGCCATCCCATAACAGTTGTTCATTTTAATTAACTACCCCTTGACTGTAATTCCCGAGTATTGCTCAATACCGTGAGCACGGCTATCCGAATCGGTTTGTACACTCTGCAGAGGTTATGCACTTTACCCACATGATACAACCATTCACCACACAGGTGAACGATTATAACAAAGCCTTTACAATGCATCCTCTTAACCCAGTGCTACCCGCTAAGGTTTCAACACTGAAGGGTTACACCACCACGATAGGGCCCCCCTCTTGCGCCATGTGAGCCACCCCAAGCATGGACTGGTTACCACCACCTGGGTCTCACGCCACCACGATAGCACTCAAGTTAAGCATTTGCAAATTAGTCAACTAGGCTGCCCCATTACAGACATGTGGTTGCATGACAGACTCAGTCAAAGGCTCGCAAGGTTAAGTCCTTAGGATTGATTAAAGCAAGACTTGCACATACCCTCGGCTCCACCGAGCCCACCCAAGACACTAGCCCTTCCACTTGCTTCAATCAAAAGTGATTACCACCCGGTTGATTACCAAGCACCACGTGCAATTCACAAATTAACATCGTTGTGTGACCTCCCCGCCACGACAACTCAATCTCTTTGTGTGACCACACATGACACACAAGTTATCATCATTGTTCCGTATTCCATTAGTCAAAATTAATAATCAACATTTCATGTACATGTGATGACGTGGCATGGCTAAGCACTCTAGTTCATTCTAACCATCCATGTTGATTTCATTATTAACCAACTATAGTAAACCAACCTAGGGTGACAAGTGGATCATGGCATACAATGAGCAAGGTAGGGTGTAATTCAAAGGGTGCGATAGCTAATCCCAAACTTATGTTGAAATCATTTATACACATAAAATACCAAGTGATAAGGTAAATCAAAATAACATGCAATCTAATTTATGGGTGCAACATGATCAAAGCACAACTTGCCTTGGTTAAGCTCCTGGTCGTGGTCTAGAAACTGTTCTTGAGTTGGTAGCTCCTCCTCTGAAGCGTCGCACAATTCAACGTCTACGCGAATCGAGAGAGAAAGCAAATAAAAACCAAAACCAAAGAGAAAACAAACTCAAAAATTAAAAAAAAGCCACCATTAGAAATATCTCAATTTTTCAAATTTTTAGGAATTTGAATCACCTCAATCGGAGTTCGTATGCAAAAGTTATCGCGTTTTGAAGTTTTGAAATTCCTGGAAAATACTCTAAAATCATAAATTCCGAATTAACCAATTTATTTTTATAAAGAAAATCCGGATTTTTCCCGCCCAACTGTACGGACGATACGTGGCTAAATCTGGACCGCTTACTCTTGATCCAACGGCTGACACTTACCGCGCGGTTTATCGGTAATCAAACGACGTGGACGATTACCGAGTGCACGATGACGATCCGACGGTCAGTATTTCTCCCGAGCGGCAATGGCAGTGCGGCGACTTAAAGCCACCGGAGTTGAAGACGATGACTTTGGCGACGGCGCTCCGGTACCTCCCGGCGAAGAAGAGGCAGCTACTCCAACGCGGCGCAAGTCGACGAACTCGAATCCGCAATCCTCTCGGCGGAAGAGGTACCCGACGATGATGGAATCACGGCGCAACCTCTCGGCAACTTCGGCGAGCTCGAACTCCCTTGCGGCTAACTCTTCGATGGCGGCGCTTTAGGGAAAAGACGCGGTGGCTCAAGGTGAGTCTCGGGTAGGGATCCGGTGCCTTATATACCCAGCACGGCGCGGCGAGGAAGGAAAGTGCAATGGCAGCGGCGGTGTTCGACTCGGTCACGGCGCGAGGAGATCGACTCGGAGATGATGAGCCCTGACCGGTCGATCAAGATCCGACGGACAGGACTGCTTCGGGGTTTCCTAATATACGCACGGTGATAAAGGCCGTTGGATCGAGATCCAACGGTCCGCATTAATCCCCCTAAATCCCGACTGCCAAGACAAAGAATTGGGCATGCCCATCATTGTTCATGGCGATTTTTCCGGCTTCTCCATTTTAAATAATCCGAGAAAATCATTTTATTTATTTGGAGTGGTAAACATACTAGAAAAATTCCAAGAAAAATCTCAAAAATACTTTGGGACATTCTGGATTTAAATAAAATATTTTTATAAAATCTTTATTTTAAGTTTATGTATTTATAATTAATCTTTGTTAGAAGGTAATATTCTTTAATTCAAAATAATTCAAATAAATCTCAGAAAATCCAAATAAATCCAAAAAATTCACAAAAATCATAAATAGCAATAAAATAATATTAAATAAATAAAAAGCCAAAAATTGGGATGTTACAGCCTATGAGCATGGAAAATCTATTATTTTGCTCCCTATATCATGAAGCTGATAAAGAGGAAAATTGGGTACAATGGAAGCTGTGGATATGCACATAAGTAATACAAGCCTCGTGAGGCTCCTCCTTAGGTGTTGGGACACGTGGCACAGTAGCACCAGCAGCAGGATGCACCTAAGGATCCACCTCAAGTGCATGCTCATGACATGCCTCAAGATGCCTTCTTGGCCAGCCTAGAGAGTCTTCACTCTCATATGATGGCTCAGTTTTCTTCCCTTAATTCTATGATCATGGATAGATTTGATTAAGAATGTCAGTATCAGATTGAGGAGGTCCAGAGCCATGTGGATTCTCTCAACTCCTCCTTCACTGAGTATCGTGATGCGCAGGCTACACTTGCCTTACATCGCTTCGGGTGTCGCTCACGTGATCCTTCTCCCACCGAGGTGCCAAATAAAGACTTCCCATTTTTTGGTATTTGATGCCAAAGGGGGAGAAGTAGAAGGCTTGGAAGTGGAGAAGTGAAGTTGAAGTTGTTGCGTAGATTAAGGATTAGCTTATATACTTTATTTATGTAGTGAAGTTGAAGTTGTAGCTTAGATTGAGGATTAGCTTATATACTCTTTTTATCTAATTTTATGTTTGAATGATGGTTGTAATGGATGTTAAACATTCTCAATTCTTTATGCCTTACTCTTTTGGTTATTGAATTATGAGGATGAGCATGTGCACTTACATTGTTACTCATTATCAAAATCATATTCATGTTAAAACTTGCTTCCTCGAATTCAATATATAGAGGAAACTCTGCCAAAATTTCAAAAACCCATAAGTATGCATGATCTCAACTCTTTATCTATATGCACACCTTTACGGGGAGTTTCAACTAGGTATTGCGGTTTTGATAGCATTTTACTCAAAATTCATTCACTCTCATCTCAAAGAAGTGAATGCTACTTAAAGCAAAAATCTTAGAGTATACAACTTATTTGATTTGTTGTGTACTCAAAAACAATTTCAATTCCATTATATTTGTGGAGATTGTCATCAATTACAAAAATAAAGAGATCGAAGCATCTAGGCCCTCAAATTCACTTTGAGTTTTAGTAATTAAAGACAATAGTGTTGTAAAGGACTAACAAATTTTCTTGAGGACATGAAAGTAGGTTGGTCCTACAGATTGCACATAAGAGATAATCATAAAGCACAAAGAAAATCAAAGCATCAAGCGCAATGTCAAGGTATAAAGATTTAAGGACCTTTTCATAGTTTTTGCTGATCTTGGTGTTTGAAGAAAAGATCAAGTTGCTAGAATAAGTGTTGTACTATTAAGAGTGACCTTTGGTTAGTTGCTTGATGATGATAAAAAATCATGGCTCAAATTCATGCTCATACTTCCAGAGGCCAGTAGTTACATTACAAAGCATGTGTTTTTAGGTATTACCAACCTCAAAGGCTGGTAGTTATATTCTAGAACAACTATTTTTGGTTGTTTTCCCTAGGATGGCACTACCGCCTATCTAGGAGCAGTACTACCGGCCCACAAGGAGGGTAATTGTTTTCTAAATAAGGCTCAAAATACACATTTCTAGTTCTTGAGGCCAACACTACTAATTCTACACAAACTGTAATGCTGGGGTACTATAGCAATGGCTATTAACTACTGCATTAAATACTACAATTAACCGTTAGACCTAAGGCTGGCACTACCGGCCCTATATGGACGATAGTTTCAATTTTGCTAAAAATTTTAACTTTTTGGTGCCAACGGCTAGATTTTTGGTTGAGGGCTATAAATACACCTCTACCTATAGCAAGGGCACACTATTAGTTATTCATTGTATACTTGTAATCCCTAGAAAGTTTTTCATTATCCATAGTGCATTAATTCATCATTTTTGAGTTGGTGAGAGCATTCAAGTGTGAGCATTCCGTCTTGAGCCATTAAACACTTGATCAACCTCAAGCAAACACTGAAGATCTATCCCCTTAGAGATTGCCGCTTCCTAGATGGCTTAGAGGTATGAAACTGGTGATCTCTTTAAAGGAGATTGTGAAGAGACTCGGTATTGGTGTGAAGGTCGGAGCTCACCTTCCTAGAGCTGAGAAGAGCTATTACTAGTGATTGAGGGAGGCTCATTTGCACAAGGAGCTGGTTTGATTTATTCAAACTCCCTCAGCATGGATTAGGGAGACCACAAGTCTCTAAGACCATAGGAAAAATCATCGTGTTCATATTCTTGTGGTTTGCTCTCTTGTGATTTTATTTGTGACATTTAAATTCCTAATGGATTTAGAACTTGATCATTGCTCTAGGACTGTTGTCTTTATCTATACTTAGGTTCTTGACACATTTAGCAAAACTAGTTCAACTCAGATTTTGTTATTGTAGAGTTTAATTTTGTGCCATAGTTGCTTTATTATTGAATTAGAGCTAAAAGAATTTAAAAATCTACTATTCACCCTCTCTAGTCGGTTATCTATGATCCAACAAGCTTCGGCTCATCCTTGCCAAAAGGCCCTTCATGAGTTTTGTGCACTTTCAACAACCTACGTGATTCTAAAAAGTTAGCTTCGGCTATTTCAGGAGCAACGTACACCTTAAATAACCTACAAGAGAGTTATCTAGGAAGGAAATGTGATTACGTGTCAAGTAGATTGCGATAGGCTTCAAGTCGTGGCTGCCACTCTATAAGGAATCAAGGTACATAACCCAATTCTTTCTTGGTTGAATTACAGTTAGAAACCAGTGAAACATATAGAGGTATGCTGCCATAGTCATTCAACCTAACTTTGAGTTGTGTATACAGTACAAATCAAAGTATAGCAAGTATTACAGAACTTAACACTGGTTGTGGGGTAAAAGTAGGTACTCTGTATCTTTTCAAGCCACCAATGCCTCTTCTATGTAATCCTCATGACTTTTAAATTTTTGCCTATTATTTGTTTTGAGGTTGTGTGTGGGGTGAGGAACCCACCAATAGTTTCTTCTTTTTCACTTCATTGATCATGTATCTATATACAGAAGCAGGGAATCATATATATATATGACATTTATCAATATTACACAATTGTAGCCTGTTATTACACACACTTATAATGTTCAGCATCTTAAGAGCGAGGCGTTGAGAGCATCGAGGTTGAAGAGATTAAACAAGTCATCAAAGCTAACCCTGAAGAAGCCCCTCGATGACTGGTTGAACAGATGCTTGTGCTTGAAGCTGACCGAGACACTCGATATATGTTCTGGCATTAGTTTGTTGGCCTAATTCATGTACTAATCATGCAATCTAATGCAAGCAATTGTAAGGTTTTTTGGCACTCTCCTATTACTAGAGGCTCTCCTAGCTTGTATCTCTGGGCCAACGGGGCAATCAGATAGTTGAGGGCCTCTATGATCTGCTTCGATTTACCCTTGTCTTGCTTTCTACTATTGGTAATCTTCACGGCAAATGAGTGGACACGAAATGATGTATCGATCTATGATGCACGGGGCACGGTAGCTGATTTAGGGGCCTGCTGAGGTGCAGTAGGTGACTTCGGTAGTGTAGGTGACTCCGAGAGTGCGAGTAATTCCGGTACTGGAGGATGGGCATCCAAGAAGATGTCACTATTGGGTCATTGGATGTATGTGCCAATGGCATCCCCTAATATCACAATCTCATCATTTGGGGGCATCTGCAAAGCGACGGCCTTGTAAATGTCATGTACACTGTCTACATTGACCTTCGTGAAACCCGGTGCTACCGGGGTAGCATGCACTAGTGCTTCTTCACTGGATGGATACGCGAGCCCCAAGTAGCCTAAAGGGGAATAGAGCCATTAGCAAGTCTCACTTGGAGATTACACCCGTGGCCTCCTACGTAATGGTACACAATTAGCTAAGGCATCCAACAACTATTGTAACGACCCTCATTTTGGCATAAAATGTTAAAATGAGAATCTATGTGCATATAGCACTAGTCCTATGATCAGTGGTTAGTACGCACATTTCAACATTGATATCACATCCATACACAATGTACATATACTTCATTAAGTAATTACTATCTTACAGACCAAAAGTACATAATTGTTGCAGCGGAAAAATCGAAAGACTTGTAGTTTGCCCATCATCCCCGTCGAAGGTTAGAAATCGACAATAAACTTATAGCTTCGGGTACCTTTGAATTAGCAAAGTCATGCATGAAAACGGAGGTACACAATGTAGACAGATTCGGGCCTCCGGATGGAATAATACTCTACTCCTGTATAGATGATGTATAGAGTCGATGAACAGAGTACAAAGCAGAACGTCTAACTCTAATTACAATGAAGATTGAACTTGGGGGGTGGCTAAGCTATGGCTAAGGATTTGACAAAATGTAGTTTGCCAGCTTTTGGATGCTTTGCTCAAAAGGTCTTCTTGCTTATCTAGCTTTGGATAGCTTGTAGTCTGAGAATTGCTTGTCTTCCTAGGGATGCCTACCCTCGTCCTTATATAGTGGGGGTAGCCTTACCTCAGGTTGAGTTGTAGTCGGTTTGGGATGTCAGATCGTAGCTAATGAGGAGTCCATCCTCGAGTGATCTTCGCAGTATATCCAAACTTCTTTAGATATCAGGTGTGCTTGAGTTGGTTTCCTCGTAACGGGAAAACGATCGTCCTTCCCTATATGGAGATACCCTCTCCATTTATATCTTATCCCATAGAATTGGGCCCACGATATCCGGAGTTTTCAAATGATTGCTTGAGTATATATGGTATAGTCTTTGAGTTTCGGGTGCATGCTCATACCCCATGTTTAGATATTCAATAATCCCCATAGGCAATTAACAAGATAAAGCTCTAGAAAAGCTCACCAGTATGCTCCCTATAGCCTTCATCATAATATGTATCTTTCGGATTCTCATCATCTCCAAAAGCCAAACCAAAAAATAAGCAAGGGTGAGTACTTTCGTACTAAAAAGATTTAAGGTGTATTTGCAAAATGCATTAATGCAGGCTATGTCAAATGAGGCTTCTATGGTTAATTTGCATAAAGTGAAATTGAGTTTGAAAATCAAGTAGTAATTTACAAATAGAATTTGTAAAAGCGAGTATGACTGATATGAAAATAACAAGTGCATAAAACATAAAGTAACAACTCACAGTCCTCTAAGGTGTGAGCAACAATTTGTCCAATTCCTGCCAACACATGGTATAACACCAGTCTTTGCCAACACATGGCAAATAAGATGACATCAAGTCTTTTTAAAATAATAAAATATCTAACTATTGTCAGTTCACCAAGTCTTCCATAACCCGGGCATAGCTTTTTGAAAAGATTTTCATTTTGCAGAAGTGTACAAATTTACCGACTCTTTGTGAAGACCATTAGCACACTTTCTTTGGTGTGCCACAAAGAGTCATGACATAACCATTCCATTACATAAATCTAACTTTGCACCAGCTTCAGTGATGACAAACCCATAGTACGACAAATGGTTTCATATCCCATCGTCCCTCTTCTCCTCATAGTATGGTGTACACCGTTGTATCGGCAGAAGTTATTCCTAGCACCTTGGTGAGGGCACCCCTTCGAGAAAACCTAACCGAAGAGCATGTACTACTCCAATATTTCAATGTGCAAAGCTAAATCTACGTAACTTATAAAGAATCAAGATGGCGATCAGAGGGGGAGGTAAATGATCGTAAAATAAAATTTTCCCACTCAAGAATCTAGCCAATATCCTCACATCAAAGAGATCAAGCGAAAAAGCGAAAATCCCAAAATTATCAACAGTGGCCGGCACTACCACAAACTCAGCACTACCAAGGTACTATAGTGGTAGTGCTAGGTTACTGTAGCTATAGTAAAATCAGCCTGATGAACAATAATTTCAACCCGAGTTCAAAAGAAAAAATCATGAAATCTTTTGATCGGCTAGTCCAAACTCAATGAAAATTTGTGGATACCTTCCTAAGGATGTCAGGAACATATTCCATCCTTCGATCACAAGAAACGATATCAAAGTTCTAAGTTTTTTCAAATTTATGGAAGGGTGCACAAAACGGGTTCAAGAACAAAAACTTGGCTCTCAGCTAGCTCGTGGGTTCTTAATGATCAAATTGATCCTAGATGCCTTCTCAGATGTCATAGAAAGCTAGAACACAAGACAAAAGCACCCAAAACCCAATCTTTCAAGAATCATCCTCTCAAAAACAAAATATCGGTTTCTTGCAAGAAAGAACACAAGAATTGCTTAAATGATTTGGATATGGTCAAAAGAAGACTCATCCACCAATCATACATCGTCACCAAAAGATCCAAAAGCATTTAGAAGGAGGGGAGGCAAATCCAACTTACATGAGAGTAAATTGCATGAATATAAATTGTGAAATTTAAATACATAATGTAAATGCAATAAGTAAATTCAGAATTGAAAGAAAGTTAGATTTTCATTTTTTGAATGGAGGTTTAAATGCCTCACAAACAAGTCGGCAAAACTCAAAGGAGCAAAAAACCTCAAAACCTTCTCATGAGAAGAAGAGCTACCCCTACCCCTCTATTTATACCACTCTTGAGTCATCCTTCAATCTTGGATGAGTTCCTTCTACCCTAAGGATCATCATCAAGGGTTAGGATTGACTCACTCACTCATACATGGGCTAACCCGAAACTCAACAACATAACGTTTGCACACTTCTCAAAGAATACTAACTAGACCCACTACTCTATCACCTAGACTACGATCCAATAGCCCTCCTTGATCTGAGCAGCTCCTAGTTAGTATCTGTCGGGGACTGAGAAATCTCTGACAGGTCAATGCACGGTCAACAGGGTCCCCAGCTCGAAACAATGCAGCAACGGGCCTCGACCATGACCTAAGCGACGCACAACCTCGAGCTTGGGCAGTGGGGGTCCCGACCCCGCACGACCTCGACCTTGGCTCGGGGGTGTGCGTGTACTCGGCGGTTACCAAGACCGAAGGTCCCGGAGTTAAGGCGGACGTGGGCGCCAGATCCGGGACGGTTGCAGCATGTCTTCAATGCACGACATGCACGTCCCAGGGAATCTCTCCTAGCCGTTTTTGGCAACGGCTAGGAGGGGTATAAAATCCCTTGAAGCAGAGTGACGAGACACGAGATCAGCATACCAGCAATAGGCCATTAGACACACCAAAGACGCTCAAGCTCGAGCTGTAGTCCGCACTCTGTACTCAGGATAGTGAATTCCTCCGCCTCAGGAGAAGACTGGAGTAGGGCTGTTACCCTTAAGGGGGCTCGAACCAGTATAACTCGTTGTCTCTTGCTCATTGACGCCTCGCCCCGACCTACGTCCGATCTATCGTTGAGTGCAGCGCTTTTTGGGTTCCCCGTTTACACTAACCCTGTTTTCATATTTGCGGTCAGGCGATCCCGATCGTTGACAGTATTTCATCCATTCCTTGTCTTCTAGGTTCACAACGACTCTGTATTCAATCATCTTCTGGCGATTCTCGACCGTCTAGACCTCTAGCACACCTTGTCTAGTCCCGATCATCCTCCGCCTCACTATGACCTAGCACTTTCATCCTGCAACTATCAAAAATAAGGAAAACCCATCACATAGTAATGTCTAAGCAATCTTACTCAAATTCAAAATTTAATTTTTTGCAATGATTTACCAAGATCATAAGAAACACAATTTACCTTTTGATGATGCCTTTTCTACATTTTTTCTCCCCCTTTTGGCAATATAGGCATCAAGAAAATATTTTCTGCCCCCTTTATATGTATGCACGAAATGCAACCTAGAAGAGTTTTGAAAATTATCTAAGTGACTATGAAGACAAGATATGACACTAAGCTAGTCAATTTTACATTTGACTAAACTAAGACATGTCCAAGTGTAAAAAGAAATTTTGCTTACTAGCTTAGGTTTGAAAATGTCATTTTTGGCAATTTTTGATATGAGCAACACTTAGCATTAGTTTCAAATCTAGCAGCAAAGCCACTCAAAGAATCAAATGGAAGACCTGGAGTTCAACCTACTCAACACTTTGGGGAATCTAGAAGTGCATACAAGGTCCTTCAAGCTTATATTATTTGCATTTTTGAAGCAATTGACTCAAGCCATATTTGATCATCTTAAGAAGGACTCTTAAGAGAGTGATTTTGGTCATACACAACCCATTCCAAGTTCATCCCAAGTGCAATAAGAAGCTGTCTTGTGACTGTGAAGTGTTGAGTCTAATGTGCACAAAAAGAGTCAATTTTGCTTTCATTTTAGCACTTTGATTGATAAGCAAGTGAAAGACTCAAGTATGGATCAAACAAGTTTCACCCAAGTTGCTATAGGGACTCTAGAGAATTCCAAAAGCTTATTGATCATGACAAATACCCCTAGAGAAGAGACTTAGTAAGTAAAAGCAATATGTTTCATTTAGTTTGTTTAAAGCTTTATTTTTTAAGTTTTAATAAGCTTAGCAAGATAAACAAAACTTGGACATATCTAAGTTAGAGCATTTCTTAAAATGATGTAGCATGGTGTATAGCATGAAAGAATAGACCATTTGCATAATAGACAAAGCTCATAAAGTAGAAAATAAAGTCGATATGTAATGCATGAAACAGATTCTTAAACTCCTCCTCAACATGTGAGTCAATTTTAAGTACAAATCTGGTTTAAATTGAGTTATTATCACAATTAACCATAAGGAAGAACCAAATAAAACCAAGCATATAGAATGAAGAGAAGAGGTCAAGAATATGCAAACTAGGTGGCTATAGAGCATAAAAGAGATGGTAGAGAACATTAAAGCTTAGACTCACTCTCATCTTCCTCAATGATTGACATAGGGAAGCTGCATCTAAATCCCAAGCTAAGGAGCATACACAGACACTGCCTACCCAGGGAGCCCAACACCTACTAGACTTATAAGACTGTGAGGAAACTTAACCTAAAGAGAAGAGAGAACAGCTAATTACGTATGATAGCAACCTAAAGCATAAGATAAGAGGTCCATGCAAAGCATGCCAGAAGTCTAAGTGAAGTGAACTCACAACTTTAGAAAATAAGCCCCATAAACGCCAAGAACAAAAAAAAAGAAAGGGAAAAACTGGAAGAGAATATATAATACATAATAAATAGACTAGCTCCCCCTCAAAGAAGGCCGTAAGGGCACACAACACCAAGCTCAATCCTTAGGGCAACAAACCTAGAGCTATCAAAAAACTTGGTAAAGATATGTACCAACTGGTGGTCACTCTCTACAAACTAAAGCGTTATGTCTCCTTTCTCCACATGGTCTCTAAGGAAGTGATATCTAACATCAATGTGGTTGATTCATGAATGCTGCACTGGGTTCTTAGCAATGTAGATAGCAGAAATGTTATCACAGAAACGTGAAACACTCTCTATCGCTAACCCAAAATCCCGCAAGATCGATCTCATCCAGAGCACCTGGCTACAACAACTGGCTGCAAAACATACTCGACATCAGCGGTAGACTATGCAACTCCGGACTGCTTCCTAGATGACCAAGAAACATGAGAAGTGACAATAAATTGGCAAGTGCCAGAAGTGCTTTTCCTATCTATCCTACAGCCAGCAAAGTCAGCATCGAAAAGGCTCTAAGGGATAGAGAAGAGAAAGAAGAGTACCAAATACCATAATCAATTGTAGCTCAAAGGAACCTGAAGATGCGCATCACTGCCTAGTGATGAGAGGCACGAGAAGAAGCCTGAAAATGAGCGCACATACACACAGCAAAGTGTATGTCCAGCTGTGAGGCAGTGAGATACAAGAGGGAGCCAATCATGCTCTGGAACTCCTTTTGATCAGCAGGCTTACCATCCTCGTTGGGCTCGAGGACAGCAGTGGTGACCATAGGAGTCATCACAGGTTTCCCATCAGATATATCAAACCATCTCAGGAGGTCCCGAGTGTACTTACCTTAGTGCAGGAAAGTACCCTCCCGAGTCTACTTGATTTGGAAGCCAAGGAAGTAGCTCAACTCACCCATCATACTCATATCAAATTCTGTGCTCATCATCTTAGAAAAATAAGGGCCTGTTTGGCAGGGATTCAGCTTCTCCAGATTCTGAGAATCTGGTGAAGTTGAAAATTTTAGCTTTACCGGATTCATGAAGCTGGAGCTGTGAGTACATTAAGAATGTTTAGATAGATCATCTTGTTTACATTTTAGACCAAAAATATAAACTTAATTCACTTTATTTTAGCCTACAAGTTTCAGAATTCAGGAAAAACTGGAATCTGGAGCTCTACCAAACATACCCTAAGACACAAGAGACTAAGATGAGCCACCAAAGATAATATCGTCCACATAAATCTGGATGAGAAGGAAATGAGAATCCTGATGTCTGATGAATAGAGTTTTGTCTACTATAACCATTTTGAAACCATGACTGAGAAGATAGTACTTAAGCCTCTCATATCAAGCTCTAGGGGCCTGCTTAAGTCCATACAAAGTTTTGGAAAGCTTGTAGACATGGTTTGGATACTTGGAGTTCTCATATCATGGAGGTTGTTTAACATAAACCTCTTTCTCAATGAAACCATTAAGGAATGCACTCTTGACATCCATTTGATACAGCTTGAATTCATAGGATGTAGAGAATGCAAGCAGGATTCTAATCGCCTCTAGTCTAGCTACAAGGGCAAAGGTCTTCTCAATGTCAAGACCCTCAATCTGAGTGAAACCCTGTGCAACTAGCCTAGCCTTGTTGCGAATGACAACCCATCCTCACTTCGCTTGTTTTTGAACACCCACTTGGTCCCAATGACTTTATGACCAGATGGGGGCCCTACAAGCTACCAGACTTTGTTCCTCTCAAAGTTTTCCAGTTCCTCATGCATAGCTTTAATTCATGATTCATCGGATTAATGCTATGCATGAGGAACTAGAAAACTTTGAGAGGAACAAAGTTGGCAGCTTATAGAGCCCCTATCTAGTCATAATGTCATTGGGACCAAGTGGGTGTTCAAAAACAAGCAGAGTGAGGATGAGGTTGTTATTCGCAACAAGGCTAGCCTAATTGCACAGGGCTTCACTCAAATTGAGGGTCTTGACTTTGAGGAGACCTTTGCCCCTATAGCTAGACTAGAGGCAATCAGAATCCTGCTTGCATTCTCTGCATCCCAAGGGTTCAAGCTTTATCAAATGGATGTCAAGAGTGCATTCCTCAATGGGTTCATTGAGGAATAGGTGCATGTCATGCAACCTCCAGGATTTGAGAACCCCAAATACCCGAACCATGTCTACAAGCTTTCCAAAGCCTTCTATGGACTTAAGCGGGCCCCTAGAGCTTGGTATGAGAGGTTTAAGTCCTATCTTCTCAGTCATGGTTTCAAAATGGGTATAGTAGACAAGACTCTGTTCATCAGACACGAGGATTCTCATTTCCTTCTCGTCCAGATTTATGTGGATGATATTATCTTTGGTGGCTCATCTCAGTCTCTTGTGTCTCATTTCTCTGAGGTGATGAGCACAGAATTTGAGATGAGTATGATGGGCGAGTTAAGCTACTTTCTTGGCTTCCAAATCAAGCAAACTCGGGAGGGTACTTTTCTGCACCAAGGTAAGTATACTCGAGACCTTCTGAGACGATTTGATATGTCTGATGGAAAGCCCGTGATGACTCCTATGGCCACCATTGTTGCCCTCCAGCTCGATGAGGATGGTGAGCCTGCTGATCAAAAGGAGTTTCGAAGCATGATTGGCTCTCTCTTGTATCTTACTGCCTCTCGGCCGGACATACACTTTGCCATGTGTATGTGCGCTCGCTTTCAGGCTTCTCCTCGCGCCTGTCATCGCCAAGCGGTGAAGCGCATCTTCAGGTACCTTCGAGCTACTATTGATTATGGTATTTGGTACCCTTCTTCTTCTTGTATATCCCTTAGAACCTTTTCTGATGCAGACTTTGCCGGCTGTAGGATAGATAGGAAGAGCACTTCTGGTACTTGCCAATTCATTGGCACTTCAGTTGTTTCTTGGTCTTCTAAGAAGTAGTCTGGAGTCGCACAGTCCACCGTCGAGGCCGAGTACGTAGCTGCAGCCAGTTGCTGTAGCCAGGTACTCTGGATGAGTTCGACCTTGCGGGACTTTGGGTTAAAGATAGAGATTGTTCCACTCTTCTGTGATAACACTTCTGCTATTTGCATTGCCAAGAACCGAGTGCAACACTCTCGGACTAAGCACATTGATGTTAGATATCATTTCCTTAGAGACCATGTGGAGAAAGGAGACATAGTGCTTCTGTTTGTAGAGAGTGACCACCAGTTGGCCGATATCTTTATCAAGCCTTTGGATAGCTCTAGGTTTGTTTCCTTAAGGAGTGAGCTTGGGGTTGTGTGCCCTTACGGCCTTCTGTGAGGGGGAGCTGATCTGTATATTATGTATTATATCTTATTTCAGCCTTTTCCATCTCTTCTTCGCTATCTAGGTGTTTGTTGATTCTTATTGGGTTATCTCAAGTTTTCTTCTCTCTTGCTACCTAGAAGTCCGTTTCTTGCATTCTCCTTTCTATTATGAACTTTTGGTCTTTTTGTTGAATTACCTCTGGTTTCTTCGAATTGATATCTTTCTTGAGCTTAATCTTGCTAACAATTCAATTTGACCAGATTTGTGCTTAAAATGGAATCACATATTGAGGGGGAGTTTAAGAATCTGTCGCATGCATTGCATATAGACTTGATTTTTCATTTTATGAGCTTTGTCTATTATGCAAATGATCCACATTTCATTTTATACACCATGCTATATTATGAAGAAAATTACTTGCTTATATATGTTCAAGTTCATTTAACTTGCTAAGCTTGCAAAAATTAAAAATGAGCCTTAAAAAAACTTGATAAAACATGTTGCGTTTACTTGCTAAGTTTCTTCTCTAGGTGTATTTGCCATGATCTATGAAATTCTGGAACTCTCTAGAGTCCCTATAGCAACTTGGGTAAATCTTGTTTGATCTATACTTGAGTCCTTCACTAGCTTAACAATCATTATGCTAAAATGAAAGTGAAGCAAAATTGACTCTTTTTGTGCGCATTTAGACTCAACATCTCACATTCTCTAAACGGCTTCTCATTACACTTGAGATGAACTTGGAATGTGTTGTGTATGACCAAGATCATTCTCTTAAGAGTCCCTCTTGAGATGATCGAATATGGCTTGAGTCAATTGCTTTAAAAATGCAAAAAAAATTATTACATGTGGGTAAAGAATGCAAATAATGTCAAACATTTGCACCCCGCTATATCTTTCAAGATTCAAAGAAAAATTTTCATACAAAAAAAATATGTCTAAGCTCGAAGGACTTTGTATGACCTTCTAGATTCCCCAAAGTGTTGAGTAGGTTGAACTCTAAGTTTTCCATTTGATCCTTTGAATGTCTTTACTTCTAGTTTAGCAAACTAATGCCAAGTGCTACTCATGTTCATTCTTGCTAAAAATGACATGGTTTCAATTAAATCTTGCTAGCAAAATGGTTATTTGCACTTGACCATGCTTTAGCTTAGTCTATTTTTGTCATAACTTAGCTTGGTGTCATAATTTGTCTTGTTGGTCACTCGGATAATATTCAAAGCTCCCTTAGGCTGCATTTCTTGCGTAAAATCAAAAAAAGGGGAAAGAATAGTAAATGTTATCTTGATGCCTATATTGACAAAAGGGGGAGAGAATTTATCCAAAAAGGCATCTTGGTATCCACAACATGGTTTTGGATCTTTTGTTACCGACTTGGTTATAATATGTTGTTTCCACTTTCTTCCGAGTTATCAGTCCTGTGATCAAAATGATTTCTTTACTCAAACTCATCTTATGCCTTTTCTGTGTGTTTGTTAATATACTCGTCAAGGGGGAGATTGAAAAACCATGTGGAGGTCTATACCTGTGTGTGATGAGTAATTGACTAGATTGAAAGGTTGATCTAATGAGCAGCTGACTAGATTGAAAGGTTGATTCGAGTTAAATTTGTCTTGGAGCATTTTGATAAGTTTTCAACCAAGTCGTGTTTCTTTGCTGAGTGCTAAATGCCGAGTACTACCAGCCTTTACTGAGTTCCTCTAGCTTTCCAACTAGTCTCTTTGCTAAGTACTGTGTTCCGAGTGGTTCCTGTCTTTGCTAAGTGCGTCTAGCTTTTTGACTGGTTTTCTTTCTTTGGTGAAGGCCGAGTGCCGAGTGCTTCCAGTTCTTGCTGCGTGGTTGTTTAGCTTCTTGACAGGTTTCCTTCTTGGTTGAGTACTCTACTGCAGGCAAAAAGGTTTGTCAAGGGCTCAGTAAAGTAGCCATATCTAAGTTTCTGAGAATCTTCATTGGGGAGCTGGTAGTCGTCCTTAGGGCGTTTGGTGGTTATTCGAGTGGTTAACCAGGTGTTTAACCGAGTGGTCAGTCTTGTGGCTTGCCAAGCAATTTATGCCGAGTAGGTTTGAGTATACGGGTTTGCCGACTGGTTGTATTTAAGTGTTGTTTAATTATTTTGAGATTGTCAGCAAATATAATTGTGGGCATTGCTATGTGAAAGGTTTCCTTGTCTTTGATGGTTGCAGGACGACGGTGCTGGATCATGGTGAGGTGGAAGGTGACCGGAACTAGGCGAGGCACGCCGGAGGTCCAGAACGGTTGGGAGCTTGCCGGAAGATGACCGGAGACGGAGTTTGGGCAAGTCAAGAAGGCAAGAAAAGGAGCAGATATTAGCTAGATGCTGCGAGGATCAATGAGGACTGTTAGTGTACAGTCTAGTTGATAGGAATAGCAGGTCTAGTAGTATGCTTTGAAAGCCGTGCAAGAAAAAAAAACCCTGTGCTAGCGGGTTTAGGGTTTCCGCTTGCAAGCTGTGTGAGTGGCTCTTCCTAGCCCTTGGATGAGACTCTAGGGTTGAGAGCTGCATCTAAGGGTGGTAGGTGGCCCGAGAGTTGTATAAATATGTGTGGACGGGTTGCCTTCCTAAAGTAGGAAGAGAGGGATCCCATAAGTGTTTTAGAGGTTTTTGAGTGCTCTGTTGAGCTTTGCCCACTTTTGTGTGTGTGTCTATGTAACCTCCCTTCCAAGAATACAAGATACATATTAAAGATTTTAATACTTGCATCTTTCCTTCTGTCATTTACTTTATGCAAGTTATTTTCTGCAATTTAAGTTACGCAATTTACTGCACGCAAGTTGATTCTTCCATCTACATTCTTTCTCTCTTGTGTCTTTTGCATTCCTGAGTTGATTGATCTTGTATTTCATTTCTGTGCACTTCCAGCTTGCTGTGTCTAAACTTCCCAGATCTTTTTGCTTTTCTAAATCAGGAGCAAGCCTTTCACCGAATTCCTTGTTTTTTTCGCTTTTCTCAAAGTGTTCCTTCTTCTTGGACAGAAAGGTCGATTCTTTGAGATCAATCTCAGTGATCGGTTTGGGAATCAAGGTTCTTGGTAAACCAAGATCTCATCTACCAAATTTCTACGAGTTTTGTTTAGCCGATCAAAAGTTCTTGTGGTTCTTGTTTTGGGTTGAGGTTTCTGTTTGTGACGAACTTTTTGGGTCTGGTACTCTCTCCTACTCCTGAAGGGTATTACCAGCTTTCTCACTCAAGAACCTCCACCTTTTTGGACGATCTTTTGGTGTTAGTCTTTTGGAATACTGTGTGTGGGAAAAATTGATTGCGACCATTCCCCCCCCCTCGCCATTTCGATCCTTCATACTCTTAAAGCTTACCTCGAAAGAGTCATCGATAAGCTGAAAAACAGAAAGCAAATTATAATGCAACTTACTTACTAAGGCAACTTCCTTAAGAATAAAGTTTTCATTAATGCAAACAGTACCTTAGACAATGACTCTACTTGAATAAGCATCCCCAAAAGTGATCAACTCATCACCGGGGGCTCGTACTAGGGTAAGAGAACCAACGGGAGTCTCCGGTCATATGACGAGAATAACCGGAGTCAACAATCCAAACATCTCCCTTCCCCATATGATGAACCTCGTCCGAGTCGCCGTAGAGTTCAGAGTCGCTGATGATGTTGGCGTCCACCATGAAGCACATGCCGGAGAACTCATCGTTGCCTTTCTTCTCTTGCGGTTCATCCTCACCTTCATCGCTCCACATCTCCGTGTCGAAGAGGCTAATGTCATTGAGGGCGGTGAGGACTCGGTGGAAGAGCTTCTTATTCATCGAGAAGTTGCGGTACTTCTTCTCTCACGCTGGCTCACGGACTGGAGGCTTCTTGTTGCGGTTCTTGTCGGTGTAGTTGTTCTTTTTTGAACCATTGGAGCCATTCTTACCCTTCTCCAGCTTAGGACAGTTTACTCGAATGTGGTTGGGGCCACCACATTCGAAACAGGTGATCATGCCACCTCTCTTCCTTTCTCTCACCCCCTTTATACATAAGAGAATATGTGAGCTCAAAGAGCAAACTCAGTTTTTGAAAATTTGTCCAGTTGGTCATCACTTAGCTCGCAAAGAGCCGAGACAAAGAATTCAACAGAAAAATCAAGGGAAGATCCATGGGATCAGTGATCAATTCCATCGACAGAGATTTTGTTTTGCGAGAGACGACATCGATCTCATGAGCCTTGAGTCGGGAATAGAGCCCATCAAGAGTCAGGGTTGACAAGTCGGTAGTGTCCTTGATGGCGGTCACTTTCATTTCCCAAACTCGAAGGTCGAGTGTGGTCAAGGAATATCGAGCATTATCCAAGTCAGGGTATGTGCAACCAACTACTCGAAGATCGCTCAAAATCTTTGTAAAATGACCAAAGCACTCGTCAAGACTCTCACAAGCGTGTTGTTCAAATTTGTTGTATTCACACTTGTTCTAATCCTGCCTCACGGTCTTGATTTGAGTGGTGCCCTCATGGTAAGCATCGAGAGTCACCTAAATCTCGTGAGCAGATCGTAGGTGAGAGATCCTATCATACTCTCTATGGCTAAAGCACTGTATGAGGATGTTCCTTGCCTTAGCATTTGCATCAACATCAGCCAAATTGCCGGCTGTGACGTGCTCATCGGCAGGAACCTCACACGAGAGCTTCACCTTTTTCTATAGCAGGAAGCCCTAGGCAGTGATTGTAAGGACCTGAATTCACCAATTCGAATCCACTGTGTTTTGCCGCACTAGTCCCAGGATCAATCGCTAGTGCACACAGCTTAACATCGGTAAGCATCATATCATACACAACGATAAGAATAATAAGACTTTATTTATTGAATATAACTAGTGTATGATCTTATGATCACTTACAATTATTCAGCCACATGGGCTAGATTGAAAATAACTTGAACAAATGCAAATCGAGATACCAAAGACAAGAATAACGAAGACGAGATGTCCCATCAAGACACCACATAGCTATATGCGCGGATCGACAAGGATTGGCCTAGTGACACGCGTCCCACCGAAAGTCCTCCTCCAATAACGCATTTAAGACACCACGAAATCGACAAGGATATTCCTCCACTGTTGTTGGTTGTTAAGAAAGGGTGAGTACACCAACACGTACTCAACAAGTTGTGCACAAAATGCAATTTATCATAGCTATATGCGTGCTTATTCCAAAGGAAAGGCTAAGGGTTCATTTGCAATAAAGCAAAGATTTAAGAACACATACAATACATAGATTGAAAGACAAGAAACAAATAATAACAAGTAAATAGATTCAGGATTCTCAAATAAACCCAAGTTTTCCATCCTAAATCAAGTTCCATTATCCACATGGCATTCCGCCATCCCTTCCAGCTTGTCCATTTTAATTAACTACCCTTGATCTGTAATTCGAGCATTGCTCAATACCGTGAGCACGACTATCCTAATAGTTTGTACACTCTGCAGAGGTTATGCACTTTACCCACATGATACAACCATGCACCACACAGTGAACGATTATAACAAAGCCTTTACAATGCATCCTCTTAACCCAAGCTACCCGCTAAGGTTTCAACATCAAGGGTTACACCACCACAACAGGCCCCCTCTTGGGCCATGTGAGCCACCCCAAGCATGGACTGGTTACCACCACCCGGTCTCACGCCACCACGATAGCACTCAAGTTAAGCATTTGCAAATTAGTCAGCTAGGCTACCCCATAACAGACATGTGGTTGCATGATAGACTCAGGTCAAAGGCTCGCAAGGTTAAGTCCTTAAGGTTGATTAAAGCAAGACATACACATACCCTCAACTCCTCTGAGCCCACCCCGCACACTTGCCCTTCCACTTGCTTCAATCATAAAGTGATTACCACCCTGTTGGTTACCAAGCACCACGTGCTTCTCACAAATCAACATCGCAGTGTGACCTCCCGCCACAACAACCTAATCTCTTTGTGTGACCACCCATGACACACAAATTAACATCATTGTTCCATATTCCATTAGTCAAAATTAATACTCAACATTTCATGTACATGTGATGACGTGGCATGGCTAAGCAATTCTATCCCGTTCTAACCATCCATGTTGATTTCAGATAACCAACTATAATGAACCAACCTAAGGTGACAAGTGGATTATGGCATACAAATAACAAGGTAGGGTGTAATTCAAAAGGGTACATTAACTAATCCCAAAGTTAAGTTAAAATCATTTGTACTCATAAAATATCATGCAATAGGGTAAATCAAAATAGCAATTTTGCAAACATGGGTGAAACATGATCAAAGCACAACTTGCCTTGCTTAAGCTCCTGGTCTTGGTCTGAATATAATTCTTGAGTTGCAAATTCCTCCTCCAAGCCTCGCACAATTTAACGCCTCTCGAATCGAGAAGAAATAGCAAATAAACACCAAAACCAAAGAACAAATGAACTCAAAAATTCAAATAAAAGCCACCATTAGAAAGATCTCAATTTTACAAATTTTTAGGAAGTTGAATCACCTCAATCGGAGTTCGTATGCAAAAGTTATAGCACTTTGAAGTTTTAAATTCCTGAAAAATCCCTAAAATCATAAAATCCGAATTAATTGAATTATTTTTATAAATAAAAATATGAATTTCCCGCCTGGTTTGTACGGACGACACGTGGCCTAATCTAGGCCTTTGGATACCAATCTAACAGCTCCGGTTAAATCTACTACGTGGCTTAGTATCAACCGTCCGATCCAAATCCGACGACCCACGCTTACCCTTACGATTACCTCGTGCTCATAAATGACGTGGCTCAACTCCAACCTTACGATTTTAATCTAACGGCTAAGGCTTACCCGTGCGGTTTACTGTTCACATAAATGATGTGGCTCGAATCTTACCGTCCATCTAAGATCCTACGGTCGATGTTTTAACCAGACGCTTACCGGTTCGAAGCGTTGTGGCTTGATCCCAACCGTCGGCTGATGATCCTACGGCTCCCGAAGCTTGAACCCGGTGATGACGAAGCCACGTCGGAATTCCGCCGGACTTGAAGATGACGACGCACTTGGCGGCGCTCCGGTGCTCTTCGGCGAGGATGAGGTAACGTATCCGACGCGTCTCGTCGAGATGGACTCGAGGCTAGCCTCGGCTTGGCGAAAGAAACTCCGGCGACGGTGAATCCGCAACGCAAACACCCCAGCTATCTTCCCGGACTCCGGCGAGCTCTCGCAACCTCCTCAGCGCTCCTCCGGCGATGACTCAATAGGGAAAAGATGCGAGAGGTGTGGAGATCCTCGAGAGGGGTTTCCTGGCCTTAAATACCCTACGGTCGGCGCAAAAACATGGAAGGTCTCCGAGTCCGTGCTGGATGCGGCGGCGGCGGCGTGCATGAACAGGACTCTGAGTCCGTGCTGGAGACGACAACCCCCGACCGCACGATCTGAATCCGACGGCTCCGATAGATCGAGACGTCCGAATGGGTACCGATCGATAACGACCGTTCGATCTTGATCTAACGGCACGCAGCATTAGGGTTTATCACTCATGCACGTTTGATGAAGTCCGTTGGATCTAAATCCAACGACGCGCGGTACTCCTTCGGAAATCAACGGCGGTCCGCACAGTGATGGGCCGGGCCCAATACTATTCACACGATTTCCCGGAATTTCCTATTTAAGTTAATCCAAAAATTCATTTGATTTATTTAAAGCAATAAAAATACTCTAAAAATTCCAATAAAAATCTCAAAAATACTTTGAGACATTCTGGACTTAAATAAAATATTTTTGGTAAAACGTTATTTTAAACCTTTCTTTTGACAATTATTTCTTAACAAAAGGCAATATATAATAATTCAAAATAATTCAAATAAATCTCAGAAAACCCAATTAAATCCAAAAAATTCACAAAAATCATAAATTGCAATAAAATAATATTTAATAATTAAAAATTCAAAAATTGGGATGTTACAAACCTCCCCCCTTAACGGAATCTCGACCCCGAGATTCAGGGCTGACTAGAGAATAGGTTTGGGAATTCTGCTTTTAGATCTTCTTCATACTCCCAGGTTGCTTCATTTTCTGAATGGTTACTCCACTGAACTCTGCAAAAATGGATGGACTTATTTCTGGTCCTACGCTCCATTACGTCCAGAATCTTAATAGGCTGCTCTCTATAAGTCAGATCCTCCTGTAACTCGATAGCTTCTAACAGTGTTTGCTCTGCTGGTACTCTGAGACATTTCTTAAGTTGCGACACATGGAACACATCATGAACTCCTGCTAATGACTGGGGCAACTCCAACTGATACGCAATCTCTCCTCTGCGGCTCAAGATCTTAAATGGTCCTACGTATCTAGGTGCGAGTTTTCCTTTGACGTTGAACCTTTTACACTTTTCAAAGGAGTGACTTTGAGATACACAAAATCATTAGGCTCGAAACTCAATTCGCGACGGCGATTGTCAGCATAACTCTTCTGCCTTGACTGGGCCGTTCTTAGCCTTTCTCTGATCATGGCAACTTGCTCCTCAGCCTCTCTAAGCAACTCAGGCCCAAATACCGATCGCTCTCCCGTTTCATTCCAATTCAATGGGGTACGATAAGCACGACCATATAAGGCTTCAAACAGTGACATTTGCAAACTAGCCTGGTAGCTATTGTTATAACTAAACTGTGCATATGGCAAACATTTATCTCAAGACGTACTGTATGATATCGCACAAGCTCTCAGCATATCTTCTAAAATCTGATTAACTCTTTCTGTCTGACCATCTGTCTGCGGATGATAAGTGGTACTAAAATTCAGACGAGTTCCCATTGCTTCATGCAATTTATCCCAAAATCTTGAGGTAAACTGGGTACCTCGATCCGATACGATTTTCTTAGGCACACCGTGTAAACATACAATTCTTGACATGTATAATTCCGCCAATTGATCTCCTGAATAAGTTGTCTTCACTGGAATGAAGTGGGCAACTTTAGTCAACCGGTCAATAATAACCCATATCGAATCATAACCTCTTTGAGTCTTGGGCAATCTGGTAATAAAATCCATACCAATCTCCTCCCATTTCCATTCAGGAATCTTTAATGGCTGCAAAAGTCCTGCAGGCTTTTGATGCATTGCTTTTACTCTCTGACATACATCGCATAATGCAACATGCTCAGCTACTTCACGCTTCATACTCGGCCACCAAAATTTCTTCTTAAGGTCTTGGTACATCTTGGCACTTCCAGGATGAATAGAATACTTAGAATCGTGTGCTTCCTCAAGAATCAATCGCTTAAGTTCCTTTTCATTTGGCACACAAATCCGACCTTTGAACCATAGGGTTCCTTGCTCATCTATCGAGAAGTCTTCAGCTAAACCCTCTTCCTTCTTAGCCTTGATCCTACTGATCTTCTCATCATTACTTTGCTTTTCCTTAATCTGATCCTCAAGGTTTGGCTTTACTTCTAACGCAGCTACAAATCCTTGTGGCACAACCTCTAATCTCAGCTTTTGAAATTCCTCACATAACTCTGGTTGATCGCTGACTATTAACGAATTTACACTGTGGCCTTTACGACTCAAAGCATCAGCTACCACATTAGCCTTCCCAGGATGATAATGGATTCCGACATTATAATCCTTAATTAGTTCTAACCATCTCCTTTGTCTCATATTAAGGTCTGACTGGGTAAATATGTACTTCAAACTCTTATGATCCGTATATATCTCACATCTATTTCCGATGAGATAATGACGCCATATCTTTAAAGCATGCACTACAGCTGCTAACTCCAGATCATGCATCGGATAATTCCCTTCATGCGGCCTCAATTGTCTTGACGCATAGGCTACAACCTTGCCATTCTGCATTAAAACGCAACCAAGTCCTTGCCTTGATGCATCACAATAGATGTCAAAGCCACACTGCACATCTGGCAATACTAACACTAGTGCAGATGTTAATCGCTTTTTTAATTCCTCAAAACTCTTTTCGCACTCTGGCGTCCATGCAAACTTCTTCTCTTTCTTTAACAATTGCGTAAGGGGCCTCGCAATCGTTGAGAATCCTTCTATGAATCGACGGTAATATCCCGCCATTCCCAGAAAACTACGGATTTGGGTAACTGTCTTTGGCTGCTCCCAATTCATCACAGCTTCCACTTTACTTGGGTCCACGGCAACTCCTCTAGCGGTTATCACATGGCCAAGGAATTCCACCTTCTCCTTCCAAAAGTCACACTTACTAAATTTGGCATACAACTGCTGCTCTCGCAACTTCTCCAAAACCAACCTTAGATGTTCTGCGTGCTCTTCTTCTGACTTAGAGTACACAAGGATATCGTCTATAAAGACAACCACAAATTTATCCAGATACTCCATGAATACTTTATTCGTCATGTTCATGACTCAAGCTAGGTCAATAGTCAAAAGCGCCTGATCATAACACTAGATCAGATATAATAACTTAAAAATTCAACGTCAGAGCACTGCTCGACATATCCTCTTATTACAAAAGTCGGATCCATAGGTCATATAGCGACGGGGACATTAACTTGGTAACTAAACTTTAGACTAAGCAAAAACCGAGAAAACACGTGATCCTGGGCGTCTGGCTATTCCTCCTCTTCACCACCTTCACCGCAGATATCGAACGGAGAATCGCAGGCTCTTGGATAGCTATCTTCGTTCTCCTGATTTTGGTTAGCGAAGAGAGAGTCGTCCTCTTGCTGATTAGCGGCGGTGTCGACATCGGGTATTTCCAGCACAACTTCCACGGCGTCCTGGACTTCATCCGTTGTGATGTGATTGATCCTTCCACGCGTTGTCGTCTGTGGCGACGCTCCTGACTGCACTGGTACTCGATTACCTCCTGTCACTAGGGCTTTAGCTGGGGTAGTTCCTAAGTTAAAGTGAACTGGAGTAACATTTCCCTTCTTCGGACACTTGTTGGCGAAATGTCCTGGCTCGTTACAAGAGAAACATTTCTTGACAGCAGTCTGCTGACTTCCTACCGGTGCATTGTTTCCTGGTGCTGGTGTTTGAAAATTCTGATTAGTGGGGCGAGATGACGGCGCTGACATCTTGTTGGTCCACCGGGTTGAATTTCGCAAACTGCTATGTGTCATCCTTAACCTAAGTTGATTAGGTCGCCTACTGTCGACTAGCCATTCTCAAGGCTACAATCTTCACCCAATTCTTTACGCTTATCCTCAAGGATTAAGGCTTTATTAACTAACTCCTGAAAATCGGGGAAATTGTGGGTGATCAGTCCCACCTGTAATCCCGAAGTTAAACCCTTCAAGAATCGTGACTGTCTAGCCTTATCTGTGGCCACATCTTCTGGCGCATATCGTGCTAACTGCATAAACTTGTTCAAGTATTCTGCCACTGACTGGCCTCCTTGCTTCAGAGGCATAAACTCTTCCTTCTTAAGATCCATCATTCCTTCCGGTACATGATACTGACGGAAAGAAGCTGAAAACGAAGCTAAGTAATTTCCTGGGGTGCTTCATGTGCTGCGCAATAGTTCTCCCACCATTCCGCGGCAGTCCCTTTTAGCTGGTGCGAAGCATACAACACCTTCTCATTGCCCTCACATTGCGTGATGTGCAACTTTCTCTCAATGGTTCTTAACCAATCGTCGGCTTCCAAAGGATTGGCATTGCCGGAGAATGTTGGAGAACGGGTTCTCATGAAATCTAACAGTTTAGAATGAGAATGCAGCCCATTGTTGCCTTGGTGTATATTGGTGTTGCCTACGGCATGATTGGTCATGTTCTGCATTTGTTGCATCATGGTTTGCATAAGTTGAGTTTGCGCGGCTATAAAAGCTCCCAAATTTTGCACATCTACTGGTGGTGATGGCTGCAGTGGCATTCCATCATTGAACTCATCATTCCGACGAAGACCACTTCCTGAAGCTCTATGGTTACCGCGAGTGTTTACCATCTGCTTGATTTGTTTTTAGGTTAGGAGAGATAGAATTAGTATAGATAAGATGTAAGAATTCCTAATGCGGGGGAATAGGTTAAACCCAAAACTTTATATCCTTTTTAATTAACTTGGTATGGTTGCTCACAAAAGCCTAAAAGCTTTGCAACGCATACTGCACACTCAGCAAACATTAAAAATCCAAACTAAACACTCAACCTTAACGTCTATTACATTTAGGTAAGACTATTCTATTTGACGCGACTCAATAATTGAGTCTCAACTTAAACTAAGACTCTCACTCCTCGAGCCATCCTCCACGAGAACTTCCTGGTGGATATATCAAGGCGTGAGCTGGTGGTCTTGCCAATCGATCTCGGTGTCCCAAGAATCGGTGACGCTCTAGGCTCCTCGAACTCAGACTTCATCTCCTCTGATGATGATGGTGTAGCGCGAACTCTCTCTTGTAATGCCTCCTCGATACCGATCTCCCAAGTGGCTCTTCTCACCGTGATGCTGATAGGTTGGCTTGCTCTCTCACCATTTCTGGCGTAAATTAACAGCTTGCACACCATTCCTCTTGTGGCTCCGTTGACGATCCAATCTCGGCCTTGATACGTCGGTTTGGTGAAACCTCCCAAAACTTGGAGTACCCTCCAAAGCTCTGTTGCGTAGCCTCCTCTCGACTCTCACGATGATCGTGTCCTCTTCATCTATTTAAAAGAAAAATAGATAAGTCTTCCATCTTCAAATGGCCAATTCAAAAATTTAAGGTAGACTTCAAAAAGGTAAGGAGTAGAGAATAAGATGAGTTGAGAGTGTTGTATTAATCAAATTGTGGTTTTTTTTAGAAAATAGTTTTGGACACTCTACCAACTAGGGCCAAGTCCTACAACAAGATGCTCGATACTACCTCTCAGAAGCTAGCACCGAATTCACCAATTCAATCCATTTGTGTTTTGCCGCACTAGTCCTAGGATCAATCGCTAATGCACACACTTAACATCGGTAAGCATCATATCATACACAACGATAAGAATAATAAGACTTTATTTATTGAATATAACTAGTGTATGATCTTATGATCACTTACAATTATTCACCACATGGGCTAGACTGAAAATAACTTGAACAAATGCAATGGAAAGACAAGAGAAGACGAGATGTCCCATCAAGACACCACAAGCGCATCGACAAGGATTGGCCTAGTGACACGCGTCCACCTGAAAGTCCTCCTCCAATAACGACGACGATTCCTCCACTGTTGTTGGTTGTTAAGAAAGGGTGAGTACACCAACACGTACTCAACAAGTTGTGCACAAAATGCAATTCTATCATAGCTATATGCAGGCTTATTCCAAAGGAAAGGCTAAGGGTTCATTTGCAATAAAGCAGCATTTAAGAACACATACAATACATAGATTGAAAGACAGTAAAACAAATAATAACAAGTAAATAGATTCAGGGATTCTCAAATAAACCCAAGTTTTCCATCCTAAATCAAGTTCCATTATCCACATGGCATTCCGCCATCCCTTCCAGTTGTCCATTTTAATTAACTACCCCTTGACTGTAATTCCCGAGCATTGCTCAATACCGTGAGCACGGCTATCCGAATAGTTTGTACACTCTGCAGAGGTTATGCACTTTACCCACATGATACAACTATGCACCACACAGTGAACGATTATAACAAAGCCTTTACAATGCATCCTCTTAACCCAAGCTACCCGCTAAGGTTTCAACATCAAGGGTTACACCACCACAACAGGCCCCCTCTTGCGCCATGTGAGCCACCCCCAAGCATGGATCGTTACCACCACCCGGTCTCACGCCACCACGATAGCACTCAAGTTAAGCATTTGCAAATTAGTCACTAGGTCTGCCCCATAATGAATATGTGGTTGCATGATAGACTCAGGTCAAAGGCTCGCAAGGTTAAGTCCTTAAGGTTGATTAAAGCAAGACATACACATACCCTCAACTCCTCTGAGCCCACCCTGGCACACTTGCCCCTTCCACTTGCTTCAATCATAAAGTGATTACCACCCGGTTGGTTACCAAGCACCACGTGCTTCTCACAAATCAACATCGTTGTGTGACCTCCCCGCCACAACAACCTAATCTCTTTGTGTGACCACCCATGACACACAAATTAACATCATTGTTCCATATTCCATTAGTCAAAATTAATACTCAACATTTCATGTACATGTGATGACGTGGCATGGCTAAGCAATTCTATCCCGTTCTAACCATCCATGTTGATTTCAGTATTAACCAACTATAATGAACCAACCTAAGGTGACAAGTGGATTATGGCATACAAATAACAAGGTAGGGTGTAATTCAAAAGGGTACATTAACTAATCCCAAAGTTAAGTTAAAATCATTTGTACTCATAAAATATCATGCAATAGGGTAAATCAAAATAGCAATTTTGCAAACATGGGTGAAACATGATCAAAGCACAACTTGCCTTGCTTAAGCTCCTGGTCTTGGTCTGAATATAATTCTTGAGTTGCAAATTCCTCCTCCGAAGCCTCGCACAATTTAACGTCTACGCGAATCGAGAAGAAATAGCAAATAAACACCAAAACCAAAGAACAAATAAACTCAAAAATTCAAATAAAAGCCACCATTAGAAAGATCTCAATTTTACAAATTTTTAGGAAGTTGAATCACCTCAATCGGAGTTCGTATGCAAAAGTTATAGCACTTTGAAGTTTTAAATTCCTGAAAAATCCCTAAAATCATAAAATCCGAATTGATTGAATTATTTTTATAAATAAAAATATGAATTTCCCACCTGGTTTGTACGGACGACACGTGGCCTAATCTAGGCCTTTGGATACCAATCTAACAGCTCCGGTTAAATCTACTACGTGGCTTAGTATCAACCGTCCGATCCAAATCCGACGACCCACGCTTACCCTTACGGTGCACTGTGCTCATAAATGATGTGGCTCAACTCCGACCTTACGATTTTAATCTAACGGCTAAGGCTTACCCGTGCGGTTTACTGTTCACATAAATGATGTGGCTCGAATCTTACCGTCCATCTAAGATCCTACGGTCGATGTTTTAACCAGACGCTTACCGGTTCGAAGCGTTGGGTTTGATCCCAACCGCCTACCGATGATCCTCACGGCTCCGGCTTGAACCCGGTGATGACGGAGCCACGTCGGAATTCCGCCGGACTTGAAGATGACGACGCACTTGGCGGCGCTCCGGTGCTCTTCGGCGAGGATGAGGTAACGTATCCGACGCGTCTCGTCGAGATGGACTCGAGGCTAGCCTCGGCTTGGCGAAAGAAACTCCGGCGACGGTGAATCCGCAACGCAAACACCCCAGCTATCTTCCCGGACTCCGGCGAGCTCTCGCAACCTCCTCAGCGCTCCTCCGGCGATGACTCAACAGGGAAAAGACGCGGCGAGGTGTGGAGATCCTCGAGAGGGGTTTCCCGGCCTTAAATACCCTACGGTCGGCGTGAAAACATGGAAGGTCTCCTTCGGATGCGGCGGCGGCGGCGTGGATGAACAGGACTCCGAGTCCGTGCTGGAGACGACAACCCCCGACCGCACGATCTGAATCCGACGGCTCCGATAGATCGAGACGTCCGAATGGGTTCCGATCGATAACGACCGTTCGATCTTGATCTAACGAAGACGCAAAGATTAGGGTTTATCACTCATGCGCGTTTGATGAAGTCCGTTGGATCTAAATCCAACGGCGCGCGGTACTCCTTCTGAAATCAACGGCGGTCCGCACAGTGATGGGCCGGGCCCAATACTATTCACGCGATTTCCCGGAATTTCCTATTTAAGTTAATCCGAAAAATTCATTTGATTTATTTAAAGCAATAAAAATACTCTAAAAATTCCAAGAAAAATCTCAAAAATACTTTGAGACATTCTGGACTTAAATAAAATATTTTTGGTAAAACTTTATTTTAAACCTTTCTTTTGACAATTATTTCTTAACAAAAGGCAATATATAATAATTCAAATAAATCTCAGAAAATCCAATTAAATCCAGAAAATTCAAAAAAATCATAAATTGCAATAAAATAATATTTAATAATTAAAAAGTCAAAAATTGGGATGTTACAAACCCCCCTTAATCTAATCTCAATTCCGAGATTCGTGTCGACTAGAGAATAGGTTTGGGACTTAGCACCGTCATCCTGCAACCATCAAATACAAGGAAAATCCATCATATAGCAATGTCCAAAAAGATATACAATAATCATCATAAAATTATTAATTAAATCATTAACACTCAAAAGATCCGGTGCTACCGCGCCTAGTCCAGTAGTACCAGAAAAGACAAACAAACTTTAAATTGCTTCAAATTGAAAATTCAATTCAAAGCAAACTTAATTCCAAAGTAAACCATGCTCAAATTTAGTCAAATACTCATCACATACAGGTATAGACCTCCATATGGTCTTTCAATTGGGTATCAAACTTTGATTCACTTCCATAGCTCACACTCAGAGTAACAGTCAGGTCGAACGTTCTAACAGCATAATTCTACAGGGGATCAAGACCCGCGTGTTCGATAGGCTCAAGGCTTACTCGACCCGGTGAGCTAAAGAACTCTCCTTGGTGCTATAGGTTGTTTGTACATCGACTAGTCGAGCCACTAGTGAAACACTGCTTTTCTTGGTCTACAGAGCAGAAGCGATGCTTCCGATCGAGTTAATGTCTAGGTCACCTCGTGTGGACAACTACTCAGAAGAGGAGCAGGAGCAGGTGCGAACAGATAATGTAAATCTATTCGAGGAGTACAGGGATCGATCATCCATTCGAGCAGTCAAGTATCAACAAGCCTTGCGTTGACATCATGGCTGAGAGTTCAGGAAAGAGTGCTCACCACTGGGGACTTAGTACTACGGAAGGTACAGAAGCAAGACAACCGTAATAAGCTATCACCTAAATGGAAAGGTCTCTACGTGGTGGTTGAAGTGACTCAACCTGGATTAGTACGACTATTGACATCGGAAGGAACGATGCTTGACAACTCATGGAACATTGATCAACTGAAAAGATTTCATACATGAATAAAAAATGATAGTGCATCGCAACCAAAATCCAGATAAGTACGAGTTCATTAAAAATTTACTAACAAAAAGTTATCCTATTACATTTGAGACAGGTACTCTACTACTACTTGTCCTCAGAGGCATCGCGACGCCTCCCCTGCATCCATGGGGACTGGAAGAGGATTGTTCCTGGGATGGGCCTACGCCCTCTGTATGGGCCAGAAGAGGACGCAAAGACTCAGTTGCTTATCGATAGAGAAGGCGACCTCTCTATCGTCAAAAGCCGTGGAACGTCGGTAGAGCATGAAGCACAAGCGGGCACTGGGCTGATGAAGCTATTTTGAGCTTCACCTCCTCTGGCGGTGGCAACTTCACCTTCTTCTCCTCCGGCGACGGCGGCATCTACTCTCGCGAGGGTGGCAGAGGTGACCTCATCTTCTCCGATGGTGACATTCAGTTTGCTGGTAACCTCATGTTCCTCCTCCAGCCAAACCTCCCTCTCAATAGCCTTCTAGTCGATCTCTTCCTCCTCATCAGATGAGACGATGATCTGTCCTAGAGAGACTACGGCCAATGGCGTAGGGGGAGGGGACTCTCCAAGGATCTCCAGAGATGAGGACGATGGCGGAGTAGAGGCCATGGATGCGGTTGAAGAGCTAACGCATTGCGAGCAGAAGGCAAGAAAGAAAACGGAGTGCGGCAGATGGCTACAAGTTTCGTCTATTTATAGCTCTAAGAATGGGTCAGACTATTGCAACGACTCCATCAAGATCTGCTTTGTTTCCAATCCACGAGACGTCTGTTGCACTTTCACATAAGTATAAAAACCAAAGAGACGCTAAGTTATGACGCACTGTGTGGAAGCCGAAAGGGCACGATTGTTGCAACAATACCCAACTATTGAAATGGGTTTTTACTCTGACTGTTCTAAGTGTACGATCAGGGGCTACCATTGTCGATGCTCATGCTCTACTCCTTTCTCAATACGATGTCAAGTAAGAAGTCAGGGGCTACATCGTATATTTTCGACGCATAAGCCCTACCCTCTACTTGATACATTCATCAAGTATGAGGTCGGGGGCTACATCGCTCGATCTTTTCTTTACCTGGCTCCACTCTTGGGTCGATATATCTATCGAGTAAGGGGTTCGGAGTCGTAACAGGTATCTGTGATGCTAATGCTTCATTTTTTGCTCGATCTAGCTATCGGACAAAGAGTTGGGGGCTACATCACGACATTGTGCTCACGTCACCCTACTCCCTACTCGATGGCATCATCGAGCAAGGAGTCGAGGGCTACAAGTAACTCCGTACCTTGCTCTATTTTCCTGGTCGATACTGCTATTAGGCAGGGCGTTGTAGGCACAATTTCTTTATTCCATTCACATGCGATTTTTTGCACGCATTTATTGGATCGCGTACTTAGCATGTCAATGAACAAAACCAAAGTGTGGCCATGCCTAAAGCCGACGATGAGCAATTCTATCCTACGTGCATATGAGCACTAGATTGTCAGACATCTAACGCTCAGCAGACGGCGGGAGACGAGACCTCTAGTGGATTCTACATGAGCTGCTCAGCAAGTTCATGTTTGCTACAAAGTCTAAGCTGTGTGGTCGATGAAGACTTGTAAAAAATTATGTAGTTTTCACTTCAACCTATATAGCGTTTATGTATATGCGGCCTCTCCGAGTATATGCTCAGGGGCTAAGTCATTTAATGAAAGTTTTTTAGCCTTGTGTATAGATACAATCAGGCATATGCTTGGCAACGAAGGTGCTTACTGAGATTCTATGAGTGCTAAATCAGATTTGCATCTACTTGTGCTACTCTATTTCATCGATAAGGAAATAGCAAGCAAGGCATGATAAAAAAGTAGAATAATTAACATTGTCATTAAAGACCGCAGTAGCAACATTACATCAGTGTGTTCAAGCCTAAGCATTCTAGCTGATGTTGTCATTATCGCCGATGAGAAACAGCTCCAACTGGGCCACAAACCTCTCAGCAAGGTCTCCGAAGGACTCAATGTAGTCGGCAGCCTCGCTCGCCTCACACGCAAATCATTTGTCCAATATTGAGATGTCTAGGTCAGAATGGTAGCTGTTCACCAGGATGAGCACGTGGAAAGTTGCAAGACGTGCAGATGAAGTCATGTGCTCGAGGGTCTCCCACTGCAGAGTGGCAAGTGTTGCATCTACTGCAGCCTTTTCAACCTTGATCACCTTCCTACTCGCCTCCGCCTTGTCTCGACTAACCTTCGCCTTGAGACACAAAGCGTTAGCAGTAGCTATCTTGGTCTTTAGCTTCACTGCCTCCAACTTCAGCCTCTTTGCCTCACCCTTTTGCTTATTGGTTTCAACTTTGGTAGTTTTCAGCTCAGCCCTGAGTGCTCCCAGTTCGACATCTTTCACTTTGAGCACTTGTTGATTGGATGCCATGAACCACTCTAATTGTTGATGGACTTGCTCGCAAAAAGCTTCTACTTCGAACAAGGTATCCACAACGTGCTATGAAAAGACACCAAGAGGTGTCAAAAAGCGAAGCAAAGGATGAAGTAGAACATGGAAAAAGATTGGCCGTGATCACATACCCGAATCTGGAGCTTCAGGATAGACCAATATTTCATAGGCGCTTAAGAAGTTGGAGGAAGTGGAACTGTTGTTGTAGCAGGAGCCACTGGAGAGGAAGCTGCGACGATAGCAGCCGTGCTGAGAGATGGCAAGGCAGCTGCGACGATGTCATTGACAGTGCCACTAGACACACCTTTCCTGCAAGAGGTTCTCTACCTAACATCTTCGAAAGAAGAAGAAAGAATCTTGAGGGGAAGAAGAGGTAACTTACTTCACCAGCCAAAACTTTACATGTACATTCTTCCTCTGCACAGTGGTTTTTGCCAAGACTGGTCTAGTCCTAGTAGTTGGCTTCTCGATCGGTGCAACTGACAAAAAAGATGGCACCAGTGGATTAGTGGCCAACGGTGAAACCTACGAACCAGTGGTTACTATGAACAAAAGTCTACCAAAGATGAATTCAGCAAGCACTGACTGATAGTGGTGTTACCTACTCGACCACCTTAGTCGACGGAGAGCCCGCTCGAGGAGCCATCTGCATGGGTGTCTCCCACTTCTGCACATCGGCCCCCTAGGTGACCCGCTGGTCATCCAGTATCTGTTGGATTACGTTAGAAGAAGCTTCGTAATAACAAGCGAGCGATTAAAGATCACCTGGTTGGATGGTCTCGGCGATGAGGTGTGAGGCCGTTTGGCTGGCCAACAAGGTGCTGGAGACATGGATCTCTTCGCTTGAGGGGACTCGACCACCACTTAATCCGAAGCCGCCTCACCCTCATTCGGGTCGATGGTAGGCACTGGATCATGAGGGGGAGGAACGACATCGGTGGAGATGAAGCCTGATGCTTGACCATTATTGTGGGTTAGATCATCGTCCTCTAGGCCGATGACTCCCACGATCGGCCCACTTTCCTCATCGAGCTTGGCTTTCTGAGGAGATACTGGGTTAAAGTGGATGACAGATGCATGAACGATGCATTATAAACAATAATACAGTACTCACCTCCAGTCGAGGATTGGCGAGTGAGTACGCCTCGATGCCACAACTGCTAGGCTCTGATCCCTAGAACATCTTGCTTAACCTAGAGGAGATGTTCGGGTCAGACAAATCTGGAAAGATATGAGTTAGTTCACCATTCATCGACTGAAGGCAAGAGGGGGGAATGGCTACAGTTCTGGATTTGGTAATTTATAAGCCAAAATCTTCCCTCTAGGTAAACGCTTCACTCTCCGTAGCATGACGCCTTGATCGGCGAGAAAAGCGGAATAATGACACTGCACCCATCTTGACATTGCAGACAAGGACAATAAATGCTTATCTGCCCAATGTTTAGATTTTCTGGATGTTCTAACTCTGCTCAGAGTCGAGTCAATAAGTTGATATCGAGTAACTTGCGGCCAACCTAAGGACTCAAGTTGGGCTGATGGCAGCGCGACTCGACCCAGCAACATTCCTACTCGATGCTTAGCGATTCCCAATCTACTTGAGTCGTTCAACCACAAGCCGACAGAATATTACTCGACTAAGCCAGAACTTGGCAGTAATCAACCTAGCGCTTCGATGGACCCTCCGCTGAACAAAGTTTGGGGGCTACTATTGTATATCTAAATATGGGGTATGAGTATGCGCCGGAAATGTACGATGGATATACCATATATGCTCCAGCAAACATCTAGAAACTCTGGATATCACAGGCCCAATTCTACAGGATAAGATATATGCGGAGGGGATATTTCCATATTAGGAAGGATTCGATCATTTTTTCATTACGAGAAAACCAACTCGAGTACGCCTAGTATCCAAGGAAGTTTGGATATGCCGTGAAGATTGACACAATGATGGACTCCTCATTAGCTACAATCTGTTATTCCAAGATGACTACGACTCAACTTGAGGCAGGGCTACCCTGACTATATAAGGCTGGGGGTAGGTATCCTCAGGGAGAGGAAGAGATCCAGAGTTAGATAGAATGAGAAGAAGAAGACTTCTAGACCTTTCACTAGACGCAGAACACCCAGGAGCTGACAGACCATACTTCGTCAATCTCCAGCTGTAGTTTAGCCATTACCTAGATCCAATCTTCATTGTAACTATTGGTGGAGGACAAAAATTAGTGATTTTCGCTATTGAATAACACTGTGGCGAGCATCTATGAGCAGATGGGGATCCATTTTACCCGTTAATGAAGGTGGATATTGGCTGAGTTGGCTTGCCACCAGTAGCCGACAAGGAGGAAGAAGGTGAGCAGTGGCTACAGCAGCAAGGATAAGATGAACTGAAATTGAGGCTTGTACTAGGATCAGTGATGCATGAGGTTTGCTCTACGTCTAAGGAATTGGAAATTTTCTTACCAGATAGCTTGAATCGGGTTTCCCCCCTTTCTCTAGTTCTTGCCAGTTTTGAGGAAGACAATGGAGTCACTAAGCTTGGCTTAGGCTCGAGGAGGCTCAAAGGTATGTGAGAAGGTTTGTGAAGCCCAACTGTCCCTTAAATAGAGAAGAAAGATGGTGCGGAAGTATGTGAACGAGGCAAGGCACGACGGCGGGCTAGGTAGCAGTCGGGGCAAGGATTTTGGGGTCAAGGTATGGCAAAATGGCTGTCATGGCAACACAATTCGAGGTTGAAAAGACACCATGGCAGCTGTGAGTCAGAGGCGCAATTGGCGCTGAAAAACTCTTGCCGTGGCAGCGTGTTGGGCCGAATTTGATTGTCGTAGCAGGACTCGGTAGAGGAATTGGAGGTGTTGATCGGCTGGGAGAGAGGTCACGACAACTCGACAAGGCATTGCGCTGCTAACTTGTGGACCTTGGCTGGGGTGGGGTCTACCGGTCAGAGAGACAAAAAAGAACCGACATAACTCATTGTTGGCAAGACAAGGATCCATTGCATTAATTGAGGACTTTTTCAATTTGAAAATTTTTGATAATTTTTTAATGCAGTCCTGAGATAATTTTTATTATGCTACAAAAATTTCCAGGTTAAAATATTTTATAAAAAAATTCTATTAATTTTGACAATCTAAATTGTTGTTTTTATTCTTTTTTATATTTTTCATCTATTTGAACATCTAATGAGGTTAATAATTTTTTCAAATTTTTTAGAAGAATTGGTATAATCCATGTGATATTATATATAAATTTTATATTTTATCTTGCATATTTATTTTTTAATAATTACGACATTGAAATTTCTAGATTTTTCAATTCTTAGTTTATAAATTTTAAAAGGCCTTTAATATGGATATTAATTTTTTTAATTTTTATTGAAGATTGATATTACTCTTTTAAAAGTATGGTAATAATTTCAGATTGAGATAAATTTTTATATTTTTAAAAATTCTGAAATTACATTATTTGATCAAAACTTCATTAATACTCATTTCTTTACATCAATTAATTTGTTCATAATGCTTTTGACTATAGAAAAGAGTTACTGAGATTTTTATATATTAAATATTATTTTTGTAGATCTTTTTGATATTTTGTTTTTACCTCTTTATTTTGTATTTTTACTAATTCATTATAAAAGACTTTTCTTTAGAGCAAAAATTCCAAAAAAACTAATAATGCTAGAAAATTCATAAATAAAACATATTCAAAATTTAAAATTTACATTCTCAATTTATTTAAATTTTTAGGGTGTTACAGCTATATCTATGGAGTATTCAAGAGATATATATTAGTACCTTTATGTCACAGATCGAAATTTGCCGTTGTCCTCATCTGTGTGAGCAGCGGATGCATAGCTACTTTTACGAGTAGTGGGGCTGAATTACGTATATATTTCTGGGGCTTGTACAAGTTGTCTTAGCTAATTATTGATCCTTTCCTTGAGGTCTCTAATCTGATTATTGAATTTATCTCTCAGCCTTTCCTCAACCTTTTTTACAAGCCGTTCTCTCGCGCTCAAATTTGGCTCTCTTCCTACTCTGGTATTTACTAGAGTCATCTGGGAATCTCATTTTTCAGGAAACAAAAACCCCTTTGTCTCACGTGCAATAAGGGTGTTCCTTGTTTCCCAATGCCGTGAGAGTACATCTTTCTCTCTGTCTGGCAAAAAAGAGCTATCAGAAGAATATGTACTCAATGCTACCTGCAAGAGCCTGACATATTATTTCACTTATGAAGTAATGTACTAATTACAAACTTGGCATTTCAATATCTTACTAAGCGTTCACACACTTCCTTATCCGCGGGGTTTGTAAAGGACACTGTGTCGGAAGATGTGGCACGTGACCTAGCTTTAGCCAGTTTCAAGCGCACTGGTCAGCATCGAGGCAAATGGCGGGGAGCCATCGTCGTCCTCCCTCCCACATTGTGTGCTCTTACCCGCATACCCAGGGTGCCAAGGTTGTGGGGACGGGTGTTCCTTGCCTGGAAAGCCTTGTACGCTTCACTTTGATGCATGAATTCTTCCGTCGTCTTTATCTCAATAAATCTTTGCCATATGTCATCATCAATGAACCCATACTTAGAGAAGGGAGTCATGTTCTTGTTGATGTATTTTTTGACAAGAATGCTCTTGAAGTTCTTCCATGAAGGCATCACTGATGGTTTTAGCCAAAAACCGTTGGTGATAGCAACACACATCAATGATGGTTTTTGGCAGTGATGTGTATACATGTCATCACTCACAGTTTTAGCCAAAAATCGTCAGTGATGAGGGGTCTAATATAAGGCTTTCTGTAATAGTGTGAGAGTAGTTACTTTCTATGTCGTATCTCACAACGTAGGGAGTATCTCGCGAAACAAAGTGTATGTGCATGTGGTATACAAGTATATAAGACTATCTAGGTGGTATGTACTTTTTTCAAATGTGGTATGCACTTTTTTGGGCATACTCCTTTTTATATGTGTATATGAAGGTATTTGCAAAATACATTAAAAACTATGGACTCTCTTGCAATTTTTTCATGTGGCTCATATTGGAGTATCTTATAATTAGTGTATGAGTGTACCAAAAGTGATAAAGGAGTATTTCAAGTTCATTTAGGTGGTTTCATTTGAATTGTTATAGATGAGTACATACCATAAAACTAAAATTTTCAAAAAATATACCTAAATTTGGCTCGAATTCTCACGCGCACACACATAATAAAAATAAAATTATAGAAAAACACACATGACATATGGTATGTCATACACAAAATAGACATAAAAGAGACACAATAATAAAGAAAATAAAGAAACAAATAGGCTAGATCATCATGCAAGTCTATTAGCCCATAGCAAGCAACTTAGGGCATCTAGTCTACTACTGCATGAAACGTCTCCACAATTGTGCGCTTATATTCCTACCAGATGTAGCCATATGTCTTCTTCCTAACCGCTGCTGCCCTCACCAGCTTCTAGCTGCTCAGAAACCTCAGCACAGACGGTTTTCTGAACCGTCTGTAAGCAAGTGTCAGTGATGACAAAGAATCATTGCAGATAGTTTTCCAATCGTCTGTGAAAAATAACATCACAGATGGTTCCACTTACGAAAATCTGTGATGTGGTATCATCTCAGACGGTTTCACTTACGAACCGTCTATGATGATTGGTATATCTCAGACGGTTTTAAGGAAGAACCGTCTGTGAAGTGTAATATATCACAAACGGTTTCACTTACGAACTGTGTATGATGATTGGCATAACTCAGACGATTTTAAAGAAGAACCATCTGTGAAGTTTAATATATCATAGACGGTTCCAATTTTAAACCGTCTGTGATGATTTCCTCATCACAGACGATGCCACAATGGAACCGTATGTTATTTGTGCCTATTCACAGACGGTTCTTCATTAGAACCGTCTGTGATGTTTATTTTCTACTTTATACTAAATGTAATATATTGGCTAGCCTCAGTAATTGCTAGCCATGCCCTCTTAAACAAAAGACAGTACACATAGTATGACTAGCATATTATTATGACATAAATTTGAAAAATGTACTCCAATCACATGTTACACAACATACAACGCATCCATTTCATGAATCAACTGACATTGCATATTACAACATATACACAGCGCATCCATTTCAGAAATCAACTGACATATGTACTAATGAATTGGATTCAGAAGTAGAAATGACAAATTCACTTCAGAAGGCTCACAAATTAATATTAATGTATGGTAAGTAACAAATTCACCACTCATTGTTGAGCCCTGAGTAGCATCTGCCCTTTGGATTTGAGACCTCACGCAGCAAGAAGGCACAGAGCTGTCCTCGAATACTTCGAAGGTCAGCCTGTTCCAATGCAGTTTCAGTGCATTGCCAAGCCTATCAATGAGAAAAGTAAAGTCTCGCGTGTATATAAATTAATAAGTGGAGAAATTTGTTGGAAGATTGACAGACCTGCATGACATTAGTTTGCTGGGAACCAATGAGGGAGTGCCATGTTGTGGCAAACATAGAATCCACATAGGTCAGTGCCCATTGGCTGTTGGTGGCACTGCCAAAATAAAATAGTTTAATTAGTTCCGAAGGTATTATAATGGAGTGTGAAGGATTATTGCATACTATCGGATACCAGAAAGTTAAAAATATGCTTTAGAGTGGCCAAACCCTTCTTGTGTGGCCCTCCCTTAATTTTGTAGACACCGAATGACGTGTCGAGAAAATCTCTAATACGCTTCAAATCGTGGGTGCCGCCCTTTCTGGAATCAAGATAAAAGACTCGATTCTGTCTCGGTATAATTACGATTAGAACCCAGTGATACCTACAAAGGTGTGTTGTCATGGTCACTGAACCTAACTTCAAGGTGAGATATATAGTAGAATCAACGAGTATAGCATCTGGACAAAGCACTTACTCCGGGTTGTAGGGTAAAAGTATGAATTTTTTGTTCGAATGAGCCAGCATTACTTTTTCCACGTACTCGTGAACGAATTGTATATTTTCATCCATGGTTTGCTTGGACAAAATGTGTGGGTCGACGAAACCCACCGGTTGTTTCCTTGCTATTGCTTCATGGATCATGTATCTACATATACAAAATGAAGGATGATATATATATGACATTTATTGGTGCGTCAGAAATGTAGACGATGCACTTACATTGTCCAGCATCTTATGAGTGAGGCGTCGAGCTCTCTGAGGTTGTACAGATCGAACAAGTAGTTGAAACCGACCACGAAGACTCCATCTAAAGCCCGGTGTAAGAAATACTCCTCCATAAAGGTCACGGAGATACTCGTTTGCCATTCTGCCACTGGCTTGTTGGCTTGTTGCATGCACCATTATTGCAATCTAACGCAGGATAATGAAAGCGTCTCCTTGCGGTCATCCAGTACGAATGGTTGCCCTAACTCGAATTGTCGCTCCAATGGGGCAAACGGAAAGTCATGAGCTAACGTGGTACATTTCGATTTGCCCTTGTCTCCGCGTGCCCTGCTACCAAGCTTCGTCATGGGCTGACGCGGTATATTTTGATTTGCAGGAAATGATTGGGCCCTTACTGCAGCAACGGTCTGCGCGGGACGGGACACTGTAGCTGATTTGGCTGGCTCGTTCCGTGTATGGCATGGTTCCGGTAGTGTTGGTAGCTCCCGCGTATGATGTGGTGCCTCTGTGACTGCTTGTACCTTCGGTGCTTCTAGGCGGGCATCGAAGGAGATGTCCTTTTTGGGCCACTGGATGAATGTACCGATGGCATCCCCTAGTGTAACGATCTCGTCGTTTGGGGGGATGTCCAGCGTGACGGCCTTGAAAATTTCATGTACACCATCAACATTGGCCTTCGTGTAATCCGGCTGTAACGGATGACCGTGCAGTAATGCCTCTTCTCCGGATGCATACGCCTGTCCCCAAGCAGCCTGCAGGGGAACAGAGCCGTTGGTAAGCCTCACTTGCAGATTGCACGGCATGGGCACCTACATAAGGGTACATAAGTAATTAGCTAACACGTCCAACATTAGAAGTGTAGGTAAGGATCATTGCAGATATGTTACCTGCATGTTGTCATCAGGAGGAAATTTGGCTTCGTGCATCTCTGTCTCAGGGGTGGATGCGCAGCTGCTCCGACAGTTGGTTGGGCTGAACTGCACATGTACTTCTTGGGCTAGCACGTTCTGTTCCTACCTCTCCTCAGCCACCCTTTCCTCTAGCCTTTCCTAGAGGCTTCGTAGCTGATCATTGAACTGCGCTCTAAGACTTTCCTCAATGAGGGCTACTAGCTGTTCCTCACGCTTGGATTTGCTTCTCTTCCTACTCCGTTACATGGTCGAGTCCTGTGGGAATCCCAATTTCCAGGGAACGAAAACACCTAGGCCTCTGGTGCGACCCGGGTGCTCCTTGTTTCCCAACGCCATGGAGAGCATGTATTTCTCTCTGTTCGAAGTGAAAGAGCCCTGAGAAGATTCCGTGCTCAATGATATGAGGCAAGACACTTCCTCATCAGCGGGATTTGCAAAGGACACACCGCCCGAAGATGTGTGACGTGACTTCGCTCTTACCCAGTTCGGGCACGCGAGTCCACGATCGAGGCAAATGGCGGTGCGACCTCATTCTGGACTGGCTCGTCGTCCTCCCTCGTCCATTGCGCCATCTTACCCGCGTACCTAGTTGAGCTGAGTCTGTGTGGGTGTGTGTTTTTAACTGGACGGTCTTGTGAGCCGCGCTTTGAAGCATGAACTCTTCCGTCGTCTTCAACTCAATAAATTGCCCCCAAACATCTTCAGAGATGAACCCGTATTTCTAGAACGGAGTTATTTCCTTATTGACGTAATTAGCAACAAGGACGCTCTTGAAGTTCTTCCACGCCTTTCCCGCCACTAGCAACGCATACCGTCGCAGTGCAGGTATGGTGTCTTGTGGAAGCTCGAATGACGCGAATATTTTTGTCACTAGGTTATGGCGCTCCTCATCTATCAGCGTCTTCCATGATGGATAGGTGATGGGGACCCGTTCACGCCCAACGATCCCGCACATGGTCCGAAAAGCTGCCGCAGCCTTTGGAGGCGCGGTAGGGGCCCCATCATGCGGATCGACCGCCGTGATGGTGTATCGGCTTTGAGGCCTTTTACTAAGCCCTATTGCACTGCGCCTGTTTCTTTTTACGTTGGGCACATCATCAGATCCCTTCGGCACCGAGGATTGAGGAGACGCCATCTTGTATGATGTAAGGTTAAGAGTAGGTAAGTTAAGAGAAGCAAATTTAAGAGAAGATTTTATCGGACTGTTGGAAAAGATGCGAGTATAAGAGCAAGATTTTATTCATTATTACTTCTAAGTATATATATATGAGAATACATAATCAACAAACAACCAACATGACATAAACAAGATGATATTAAACAAGTTTAAGCCATCCAACATATGAATTATGCCTTCCTCAAAGAGAGGAATTAATTTTGTTGTGATCTTAGATTTTAGGGTTTGGATGAAGATAAGGATCTTCACCACAATCACAAATGGACTAGACTAATCAATTCAATAACTTAAGCCTTGAACCCTTACCACCTTAGCATGCACATAAAATGATTAAGTATTATTCACTGTTATAAAATCAATATATTCAAATCAGCTAGAAAATGTCAATTTTATCTGCAAGCAAAGATCTAATCAGACTAATAACAAAGCCAATATATATTGCAGCTAAATCAATCAACTAGTACGTGACCACTAGCTAAATCAATCAACTAGTACCCGACCACTAGCTAAATCAGATCAACATCTATGAACTATACCAACTGAACCAAGCAATGAACAGACAGTGATATAATACCGACAAAATCAAAGCGATAATAGAAATGAATACAAATTAAGCAGAACCATGAATATAATCAATAATTTCATACAAGTCTAGCAGTTTAAGGCTTAAATCATTTCATCAATTGTCGTATTCATGTAGTAACCCTAATTTTATCACAGAGCAACACTAGTATCTCTGCCAGCAAGAATCAAGTGCAGAACCAAAAATACTCATAGAGGGAATAGCACTCGAATCGTGGAGCAACCAAGGCAAAAAATAAACGGAGGGGGGAGGGAGGAGGGCACCACCGGTGGAGAGGGGAGACACCACCCAAGGGGAGGGGAGACACCATTGTGGGGGAGGGCGCGACCGAGGGGGGAGTGCGCCGCCGAGGGAGGAGACCAAGGCCGAGAGAGGGCACCTCCGAGCTAGGGCGAGGGCGCGGCTGAGGGGGGAGGACGCCACCGACGGCGGAGGGCATGGCCGATGGGGGAGGGCGCCACGACGGGAGGGCACGGCCGATGGGGGCGGGCGCCCGACGGGGAGGGCACGGCCGATGGGGGAGGGCGCCGCCGACGGGGGAGGGCACGGCCGGGGGGAGGGCATCGTCGAGGGAGCTAGGGCTGCAATACACTAAGTATGCGCGGGACTTGGTGAAATGGCAAGTGCAGGATTTATTGAGTGGCATGGGAAGACCATTCCAGACGGTTTTGGGATTGAACCATCTGGGATGGAGCCATCCCAGATGGTTCTGGGATTAAACCGTTTGGGATAGATACAGCTGCTTAATTTTAATCAATACATCCCAGTAATTAATACATGTCCATATAGAGCTGCTTAATTTTAATCAATACATCTCAGTAATTAATACATGTCCATATACACCTGCTTAATTTTAATCAATACATCTAAGTAATTAATACATGTCATTAATTAAATTTAATACAGGAACACTTGGTATATATACATAGAGGTCCTCATGACAACACTTGTTTATTATTTTGTACAAAAATTAGCCCTTCACGATGATCAACACATGTGTAGCTAGCTTCGTCAGGTTGGTCTTCCTGGATTGTGACGCCGGTACCAATAGGAGGCAACTCGTCGAACTGATTGTATTCTTTCTCATCTACCACATTCTTGACTCCGACAATCCTCCTTTTTCCCTGAAGAATGACGTGGCGCTGCTTATTGGACGGGTCAGTTACATAGAAAACTTGAACAACTTGGTTGGCAAGAACGAATGGTTCCTCTTGGTATCCGAGACGTTCGAGGTCCATAGTTGTGACGCCATACTTGTCAACCTTCACGTGCTGCAAGTTAACCCAACGGCACCGAAATAAGGGGATCTTGAATAGCACATAGTCGAGCTCCCAAATTTTCTCAATGAACCCATAGTACGAGCTCCTCATCGATCCAGCAGTATTCAGCGCATCGATGCGAACACCGCTATTCTGGTTTATGCTCTTCATGTCCTGATCTTTCGTGTAAAATGTGTACCCATTTAAATCATATCCTTTCCATGTTACAACTGTAAAAGCTGGCCTTTTTGCCAATGATGTCAATGTCTCACCTGACATGCTTCCAATAATGGGCTGTCGCTCCTTGAACCATCTGTTGAAGTGAAGGTTATGCTATCTGATGATCTAGTACTCCAACCGTGTCGGATTCTCTTGCCGTAGCCAATTCTTGTGCTCATCGATATACGGGGCCACAACAGCCATGTGTTGCAAAACTGTGAAATGGGCTTTAGCGCACGCAACCGGATCAGGTATAATTGCTTTCCTTATGATGGTCCCGATGCCCTGGAGCCTCCCCTCATGGCAGAATCGAGGCACACAAATCGGTTTGACTTGAGCCATGTAATCCACGCAGAATTCGATGACCTCTTCAGTTGCATAACCTTCGATAATGCTACCCTCCGGTCGAGATCGATTCCGTACGTAGGACTTGAGAATTCCCATGTACCTCTCGAACAGGTACATGCTACATAGGAACACAAACCCGCACATCTTTATCTCCCTCACAAGGTGAACAATGAGATGGACCATGATATTGAAAAACGACAGAGGGAAATACATCTCAAGATTACATAGAGTCATTGCCACCTCAGCCTGCAGAGCATCAAGTCCTTGGGGATCGATGACCTTCTGAGCAATTGTGTTAAAGAAATAACACAGCCTTGTGATTGTCTCCCGAATCTTGGTCGGTAAAATACTTCTAATTGCCATAGGGAGCATCTGTGTTATAAGCAGATGACAATTATGGGATTTCATGCCAGTTAAACTCAAATTGTGCATTGAAACAAGTCTCTTTAGGTTGGACGAGTAACCAGATGGAACTTTCACACCATGCAAGCACTGGCACAGTTCCTTTCTCTCGACCTTGGACAGAGTGTAACTAGTAGGCTCGCAGTACGTTCGGCCTTTATCAGTCTCTTTCGGTGCTAACTCAGGTCTGATGCCCATATCGATCAAGTCAAGCCGTGCATTGATACCGTCCTTTGTTTTACTCTTAATGTTCAGTAAGAGACTAATTAAGCTATCACAAATATTCTTCTCTACGTGCATCATATCGATGCAGTGCCAAACTTCTAGGTGCTCCCAATAAGGTAGGTCCCAAAATATTGATCTCTTCTTCCACATGCTCTTCTCACGGGTACTCGATTTACGTCCCTTCCCTATCGCAACATCCAACTTCTTAACCATATCATGAATGTCTGTCCCGCTTAAAGGCTTTGGAGCTAAAGCATCTTCGGTGGTGCCGTCAAATTGTTTCTTCATCTTGCGGTATGGGTGATTTCTCCGAAGGAACCTACGGTGACGCATGTACACGGTTTTGCGTGAGTGATTCAGCCAGACACTCTCGGTGTCATCCAAGTAGTGTGTACATGCTTTGGCTCCTTTTGTACTCTGCCTTGACAGGTTAGTAAGGGCAGGATAATCATTTATGGTGCAGAACAATAGTCAGCGCAAAGTGAAGTACTCTCATTTGTGAGCATCCCATACCTGCACCCCAGGAGCCCACAATGTGTTGAAATCTTTCACCAATGGTGCTAGGTACACATCAATATCGTTCCCAGGTTGCTTCGGGCCTTCAATGAGTAGAGACATCAATATGTACTTTTGCTTCATATACAACCAAGGAGGAAGGTTGTACAACAGAGATTTACAAGCCAAGTGTTATGACAGCTGCTCATGTTACCGAAAGGATTCATTCTATTTGTACTCAATCCGAACCTTATATTCCTCGGATCCGCTGCGAAATTCAAACCTCCTATCAATGTTTCTCCACTGAGTTGAATCAGCAGAGTGCCTAGTCATTCCATCGTTCTTACACTCATCCGAGTGCCATCGAAGCAATTTTGCCTATTTTGGGTTCGCAAACAACCGCTTCAAACGGGGAATTATTGCAGATACCACACCACCTTAGCGGGTGGTCCTTTCTTCACCTCCATGCCCTCGTCGTCGTCATCCGATCTATCTTTACGCTTGTACCTGGATGCGTTGCACACCGGACATACATGCAAGTTTGCGTACTATTTGTGGTACAGGATACAATCATTCGGACAGGCATGTATTCTTTCTATTTCCATTCCCAAGGGACAAAGAACCTTTTTGGCTTTATAGGTGGTTGTCGGCAATTTGTTTCCCTCCGGAAGCATATCCGCTAACAGAACTAACAACGCCGTGAAACTCTTGTCGAACCAACCGTTGCTTGCCTTTAATTTCAGCAATTCCAGCACGGACGACAATCTTGTGTATTTGGACTTGCAACCCGGGAACAAAGGTTTCTCCGAGTCGTTCATCAAGCCTCAAAATTTTACATACTCCCGCTCATCACGGGTCCCTTCTGCATCCCGTAGTATCTGATCTAGATTGTCATCGAAAGTACAGTCGATATCATCTAGAGTATCGTCGACTTCGTCCAAGATGGTAGTACTACTTGGTCCCTACATAATCTGCTCTTCACCGTGATTGGTCCAACTGTATACCCCCTTTTGAAACCCCATAGAATCAAGTGTGCTTTAATTTGCGCTGGGTTTCGAAACATCCGGAGATTCTCACAATCAATGCATGGACAAAGTATAAATTTCACCCCCTTGTTCGACATATCTACCTCTGCAGCTCTTCTAAAAGCGGAGACACCATTAATGTACTCGGTGCTCGCACGGTTCTCAGCGTACATCCAGCTTCGATCCATCTACGTAACATATGTAACAATACGTGTTAAACGATGAATTTAGATCATAAAGTACAAATGGATCTGCACAAGGTATAGCAAATGTATCTACTTCACATCACAGAGAACAAATTAACCAGCTTCATTTCCCTCTTCATTTAGACCAAGATAGATACAACAAGCTACATCTAGAACACAGCTTCATTTCCCCCAAGCTAGATCTAAAATGTAATTCAGATTAGAAGCAATTACTAACATTGGATGACCAAGAGCACAAGGATCTGCAATTAAATCTCCAAATCTAGGGTCTCTTTCACCAGAACACCTCTCAATCGCAGCCACCTCAGAAATAACGAGGAAAACCTAAAAATACGGAGGTGGTCGAGGCTCTCTGTCTTATACAGGTAAGAGGTATCATCGCAGACGGTTTTACATACAAACCGTATGCGATGTGATGACATCGCAGACGGTTTTAAATACAAAGTGTCTGCGATGTGATGACATCGTAGACGCCTTGTATTTAAAACCGTCTGCGATGTCATCACATCGCAGATGGTTTGTATGTAAAACCGTCTGCGATATCATCACATCACAGATGGTTTGTACATAAAACCATCTGCTCTGTGATGGAGACTTCGCAGACGATTTTATCCACACACCGTTTGTGATGTCATGATATCACAGACGGTCTTTGGATAAAACCGTCTGCAATGACTCCATCACATACGGTTTTATTTACAAATCGTCCGTGATCGTTTCGTCTTCCCAATGCTTGATCGTTTCGTCTTCCCAATGCAGACGCGCGTAGTCTTTCCAGTACTGATCGTTTCGTCTTCCCAATGCATGTTGATCGTTAATTCCAGGCAGTGTTTCGTTTTCTAATACAAATTCACGCCTATAAGAACAGAGAGGCTTTTCGACCGCCTGTACACTCCATCATCAGCAGAAAAACATCCCGGCCCTCCGACGCTGCCGCCATGAGCAACCCACCAAAGCTCCTCCACCGACGGTTCCTCCTACGATGGCTCCACCCCACCGACGCTGCCACCTCCACCCATACCCGCCGGCATGCCCATGCACCAATGGCTGCGGCGCTACGCTGGCGCCATCTCCACGACTGCTCCGCTTCCTTCGACCAGCGCCTTCGCCTCCTCCTGCGCCCCTCCGATCGACTCCACCTCAACCCACGCCCCTCCGACCGACTCCACCTCCACCTACGCCCCTCCGGCCGCCTCCACCTCCACCTGCAGGCGAGCGTCCCCAAGACTGCCTCCTCCTCCGACGACGCTCGACTCGTCGGAGGGCTCGCGACGACTAGGAGCTAAGGATGAGGGATATCGGCGAGACCCAGATGGCTAGGAGCTAAAGGATGACCTCCTCCGACAGCGAGCCGGCTCGTTAGCGAGGACTCCCTCAGAAGGCGCATTGTTTTTATCTAGTCCCGACTCCGCAACTCCTCGGCTCCGCATCGCGTGAGTGCATGAGCATCCAAGCTCCGCATTTAGTTATTAGCAGCGCCTTATGACGAGCTCTCGTTCAATTCAGTAGCTAGTCTTTTTTAAACACGCACGACTAGTTAAAGTACTTTTGTAGGGAAAGCGGCGCGGCGGAGCTGGCAGCAGGAGGTCACGAGTGCTCGGCGCATGCAAATCGGCGCCGATGGAGCTTCGACGCTGCGAAACGCACTTCGGACCACGCCGTCCGCATGCGGCAGCAAGCGCTGGTGGAGCTCAGCCGCGCGAGAACTCTTCTGGAAGATGGGATGCACGCCGAGCACTCGGCTTAAACTTCATCCACGCTGTCGCCGGCTTGAACTTCATCAATCTCATCCCAATTGATGGGTTGATTCAAATCCAAACCGTCAACTTCATCCACGCTGTCACCGGCTTCAACTTCATCCACACCGGCGCCGGCTTCAACTTCATCAATCTCATCCCAATTGATGGGTTGATTCAAATCCAAACCAGCCATTATGTTTAACCATGGGAGGGAAGAAGAGAGCAGAAAAAAGAAGCAAAGGAACTGTAAGCGTTGTGCATAGCGTATGGTTTGTAAACATGCGAGTATTTGTAGAGCTATGAATCGCATGGCATGGCATGCATGGCGCATGCAAAAATGCTTCCGCGAGCTGGTTTGTGGCGCTACGGGCGAATTCTTGGGCGCGCCGCCTTGAATCGCATGGCGTTATGATTGCATGGCGCATGGGCGCATGGCGAATTAGTGGCGCGACGCGAATTGCATGCATATGGCGCGTAAGACGCGCCTGAATTATCTTGGCGGCGGCAAGAGCGGCGGAATTCTGGCGCGAAAAAAATGGCATGTGAATGGCTGCATGGCGCATAGCGCGAGCGAAAATATCTAATGCTTCTTATAATGCAATCTATAATGCATTATAATGCTACTTATAATACTTTTGTAATGATCTTATATATAATGCAATCTACTTCTCATGCAATCCAGTAGTCTTTTTTGTATGGTGCGCATTTGCTGATTTCAATTGATGATCACAGACGTTTCGTCGATAAAAACGTCAGTGATAAGGGCAATATTACAGACTGTTTTATCCACAAACCATCTGTCAAGTTATACCTATCATCACATTCGGTTTGTCGATAAAACCGTCTGTGATATTTCATCATCACAGCTGGTTTTATCCATAAACTGTCTGTGAACATCTCCCTTTTATCACAGACGCTTCGGTTTTCAAACCATCTATAATAATTAGACATCACGCAGACAGTTGCATCCAAAAACCGTCTGCGATGTACCCAAAACGTATCGCAGATGGTTTGTTCCTAAAACCGTCTGTGATGATGTGTCTAATATAGCCTCTTTTGTAGAAGTGAGATAAGAGGACTAGAGGGAGGACTCACCATGTGTGAGAGAACCAGGGACACCATTGTGTTGGCTGAGAGAGAGGTGCCACACGCCATCATCTATAGAGGGAGAGGAATGTTGACGTGGGAGCCTGAGGGAAGAGAGGAGTAGGAGAGGTGGTGTGGGGAGTGAGAAGGGGTACTAGATCGGAATAAATTATTACAATGTCTTCTTCTGAGTTGGTAAAAGTATTATATTTGAGATGCATTAGGGAAGTATCAGGCAAGTATCAGAGAAGTATCAGGCAAGTATTAGAGAAGTATAGGGAATTATTTTCTTTTTTTGAAAAATAGGAAGTTTACCGATACGGCTAGGAAATGTATCCGTGTATTTGATACAGTATCCAATAGCGATACGTCAGTTTTTTGAAGTATTCATCAGAGTCTCCAACAGTTCAGGCAGAAACAAGTTGTGTTGTTTCCTCGTTCTTGAGTCCTCATTGTCAAAGTGTAAATGTGTGAGTTAGCACGGTGTCGTTGCTAACAGCTCCGTACTTGTGGTATCCTTGTAGTACAGATATTCAGGAAATGGTAGCTTTGGTGAGCTAACATTTGAGTAAGATACTCGCTTAGTTGCATGCAACTGGATTTGCACTGCTAACTCAACAAACGTGGATTGGAGCATGCATCTGCAGCCTAGAAGTCTATTTGGTTAAGCTGGGAAATAGGTTGTTTTTAGGATGTAGTGATGACGGAACCCGTCTTTGTACAACAAGGTGTCCATTGTCTGAGGAGTTGGTTCCTCAGTAGATGCATAGTCTGTAGATGTAGTTAGGATGTAGTGATGATGGTGTTCATCTTTGTACAAGTGTCCATTGTCTAATGAGTTGGTTTCTGAGTAGATGCTGTCATCCTGTAGTCTGTAGATGTGGTTAGGTCAATGGACAGATAAAGAGAATACGCTATGGACATCCTGCTATAGTGGAATTCAGAGAGCATGTGTTGTGCCTGAGAATACTTGGAACGATTGAATCCTAATTGTTAGAGATATTTTCAGATGTCTCAAATCGTCACTTACAATATCTTTAGAGTCCTTATCATCTACAAGTCAGATTCTATTTGGCTATATAAGCCAATCCCATGTACTTCTAATCTTTGAACTGAAATAGTTTTTTTTGTCTCCCGTGGTTTTTCCCCGCAAAGGTTTTCCACATTAATCTTGCGTCTCACGTGATTTGTGCATGTGCTTTTGCATTTACCCTAACTAGTGGTATCAGAGCATGCATCTGGGTTCCGATCTACACGTCGTTCGCCTGGATCCGCGTCGTCGCTTCATCTTATGCAGCGGCCACCGGCTCATCTTCCCCGCACGCTGCATCCGCTCAGCTTCCGCACGGTCACCTTCGGTCGACGCATCCCAGCCGGTGCACACCTCATCCGTGTCAATGCCTTCCATGTGGACTACACACCGGACCGGCCACCAACTGTTGGCCTCCTTTGGCACGGCCTGTGATGTCCCTCGCGTGGCCACCCGACCTCCGCCCCAATTTCGACGCGATCTTTGCTCGCCTCCGCCTTCTTCGACCAAGACATCGCCGAGAACCGCTAGCATGGGAGAACCTAGCAGGTCGGAGGTGATGTACATGGTCGACTAGAGATGCATTTGCGGATCTAGTGCACCTTCGCAAGGAAGGTGGGGGATCTACTAATGGCGATGTCGAGCTTATCTCGCCACCTCATCACCGACTTGCCTCAAACCGTATCTGGTGTAGATGGTCGATCTGCCGCCGGTGATGTCAGGCATGTTGGAAAATAAAATAGAAAAAAAATAGGTTGTAAAACGTAGTCGTTCACCCACGATCAATCAACAGCATGCCAATGAAATCACAAGGACAAGAATTAGAGCACACACAATGTAGGGAGGAAATTATGTTCTCTCGCTTTATTAGATTTATTCATGTACAAGGGGATGCCCAATATATAGCGAAAAGCGTAAGAGATGAGTTCGGATTCACCCACACATAAGAGATAGATTCTAACCGAAGCGGTTACGAAAATCTTATCTCATAACACTCCCCCTTGAGCGAATACCGCGTAATGCACATGCCTCATCAAAAACTCCACTCAAAACCCAATGGGAAAAGGAGGTGAAGAAAAGAGTACATTGCACTCGCACTCTATGTTGCACTAGTTGCCTAATTAAAAACCTTCATGTGAGAAAACTTCAAGAAAACTCACTAAGGGAAAAAAGAGTGCGGCTTATAATCTTCTGGATTTATATTAGGATCTTCATGATCACAATAAGGGTTATGATTCAAGAATTTACTCCCCCTGAACTTTGCATATCTCTAAGTCTTCTTATTCCAATGCCTTTAACACATCTTTAAAATGTGGATTTAGGCAAGGACTTAGTGAATAAACCTGCAAGATTTTCCCATGACTTAGTTTGAACAATCTTTACCTCACTATTCTTTTGAAGTTCATGAGGATAGAAAATTTAGAAGCAGTATGTTTTGTGATATTGCTCTTTACATAATCCAATTGCATTTGTGCAAAACAAGCAGTATTATCTTCATAGATAATTGTGGAGGTATCGACGGTATTAAAGTCACATGACTTCTAGATGTGGTTAATTACACGTCGCAACCAAACTCATTCACTTGAGGTTTCATACAAAGTTACGATCTCTGAGTGGTTGGTGGAAGTAGCTACCAGGGTTTGCTTATAAGACCGCCAAGAAACGGCTGTACCATCGCAGAGAAACAAAAAACCAGTCTTAGATTTAGCACTGTAAGGATCAGACAGATAGACAACATCCATATATCCCACCATGGTTAAGCCTTGGTTCTTTTGAAAAACAATCCAAGATCTTGAGTACCATGGAGGTATTTGAGTAAAGTCTTAACACCAGCCTAATGTCTTCTAGTTGGGGCTGAACTATGTCTTGCTAGCAAATTCACTGCGAATGCAATATCAGGTCTTGTGCAATTCGCAAGATACATAAGTGCTCCAATGGCACTTAAATATGGGACTTCAGGTCCTAAGACCTTCTCATTTTCCATCCTCAATTTGAAAGGGTCTTTATCCACTTCAAGGGATCTTACGATCATGGAGGTTTTCAAAGGATGCGATTTATCCATATTAAACCTCTCCAATACCTTCTGGGTATAAGAATACTAGTGTTCTAGGATTCCTTCTGTGAAATGCTCTAGCTACAGGCCTAAGCAAAATTTGGTTTTACCCAGCTCTTTCATCTCAAAAACTCCGTCGTGAGGTAAGCACTTACTTCCTTTATTTCTTCTGTGGTTCTGATGATATTCAGATCATTAACATATACCGAGATAATACAAAATCTATTCTAGGATTTGTTTATGAACACACAGGGACAATATCCCTTCTTCAAGAGGAATTTACCAAGTCGGTTATACCACATTTTCCTTGACTATTTTAATCTGCATAGCGATCTCTTCAGTTTGACGCTATACATGTTGCGATTATTAAGATTCGAAATTGTAACTCCTTCAAGGATTTTCATACAAATATATGTATCCAGTGACCCATATAAATATGCGGTCACTATATCCATCAACTACATTTGATAAGATTAACCTTACTGCCATTAATATTAAATTTTGAAACGTTATTCCATGCTTTGCAGGAGAATAGGTTTCATCGTAATCGATGCTGGGTCTCTGCGTGAACCCTTCCTGCAAGCCTCGCTTTTTATACCTCACCACCTGTGTATTTTCATCTTTCTTCCGGATGAAAAGCCCATTTGATCTTGCAGGGAACACTTTAGGAGATGTTCGGTCAAAAGGACCAGAAACTTTCCTCTTATTAAGCGAGCACTACCTCAATTGCTTCTTTTGTTTGACCCTATTTGAGCGCTTCTAGTACTCTGCCATGGACTTTAATTCTTGATTTAGCTTTTAGCAATTTTTAGAGGCAAATATTTGTCGACAATTGTAGTATTTCTTTTATTCATTTCTCATGCATCACTTCAGGGATATATCTATATTAATTTATTCCAGCTCCTCGTGATTTCCCACAACGATGGAGTCTGGGTGTTCCGACTTCCCAGCGTGGGATTGTGCGCACAAATATACGCTGGGGTTATCATCTTCAGGATGGATCATTTCAGTGATGTTACCATCTCTAGGATGGCTCACTTCAGGAATTTTCTCAACATCAGGTTGAGTTTCTTCTACTGTCACGGGTAGTGTTCTCATTTATTCGGTTCTCTACTTTTGCAGATGTCTCCGCGGAATTGAGTCCCGTGCACCTAGAGACCTCCCCCTCTTCTTATCATGAGGGTCAAGAGTGGGTTCAATATCCTTCTAAGGTGTTTTCACTCTTTCAGGTGCATATATTGCAGGTATATGAGATCTTTCACTTCCTTATGACCAGTGAAGGCATTTGGTAGATTATTAGCTTTATTTGTTGTAAATTTATTATCCTTTGAACTTCAAGTTCGGTCTCTTTAGTGCATGGATCTAAGGACTCAGCATTCTCTAATGTGGTACTTATCTCCCCCTAATGCTAAAAAGTGTCCTTAGTACAATCAGCATACCGAACTGTGTACGATCTTCTGTTATAGGCTCTAAGTATTTTAATACATGATGGAGATTCATAACCTATATAGATCCTCAACTTCTGGTAAGGTCCTATAGTTGTAAGCTATGGTGGAGAGATTAGCATGCATACAGCATAGCCAGATTTACGCAGATGGGAAATATTTAATTCTTTTCCACGCACTATCTGTAAAGGGGAAATTTCATAATGTGCAGTTGGTCTAAGCTGAATTATTACCGCAGTTTGCAGCACTGTGCGGCCCCAACAACTGGTGAGAAGCCAACTATTTTGCAAGAGCGGCCAAGCAATATAATAAGTTTTGTTCTTTTTAATATAATGACTCTGCAAGGTCATTTTAAGTGTGGACATTAGGTAAGAGATGCTTTACATTAATTCTCAGAGCCATATAATAATCATTAAATGCTTTGAGATAAACTCGCCAGCATTGCCCATTCAAATAGACTTGATCCTTTCTTCTGAAAAGTAGGCTCTTAACTTAATAATTTGAACAATTAATTTTGGTAGAAGCATGGTTCCTAGTAGATAAGAGACCTACATACGACCATCTAATAAAAGCATTTATCAGTACCATAAAATTTCTTGGAAGGGGCTCGATAGGGGCTGAACAGGTCCACAGATATCACTTTGAATTTTCTTCAGGAAATTCAGTGATTCTTCTCTAACTTTTTAGGTAAGAAGATCTAAGCATGAGCTTTCCTTTAGCGCAACCAAGGCATAAGGAAACTTCAAATCTAGGAAAGTCTTTATACTATGGCCAGCGGAATTATAATTATTCTTCTCATAATATTCAACTCAAGACAACCCAGTCGATCTGTTAGATCTTAAATATTTCTGGGTTTTCATCGCAATACAAACTTTAGGTTTTATATGTGCATAGTATAACCTGAAGGAGAATGAATGAAAATTTTCAACCACACGTTAATTACACCCATTAAACTTAGCCATCAGTAGGTATTCTGTACCATTCTCATTCTTTGTTTCCATATAGAAACGATTCAGACCAATGTCTTTAAAACTTAAGGGAGTACGACTAGACTCAGGGTATAATATGGCATTCTTCCGGTGCCAACTGTGAGAGTATCGCTTCTGGTGATAGTCATAATATTTTAAATTCTCTTAATGTGTTACAATTGTCTTCTACACAGATTTTCCTCTGCTATTGGATTATACTTTGTTCTATATTAGAAGTATGATTTATCAATCAAACAATTGTTGCATCAGGAACAAATTGTAGAATATAGAACAAACATAGCACAATTAAATAAATATCTGAGAAATATTAATTTATTCAATTTTGAATGATAATCGCTCAATAGGAGCGTAGACCATATGTTCATTCAGGAATCAGGCTAAACTGATAAGGAGATTTATAAGGAATATGTGACATTGACTAGCAAAGTGAAGGAATACTTAGGAGACAAATCTGGGTCTCCATATAAGTCGTATATGTCCTTCTGTGACCCCTCGAACTTTATAATTTCAATAACCATATTATACTTCTCAGCACCCATGTCAACAACAGGTTGAACGGTTAAGTATGATTCAACATTATTTACCCTGGGTCTTATTGATTTTTTCAGTAGATTTTGAGTAAAGGTCTACCATATGCTTCGGGATGCAATAGTTGCATGACCAATGGTTAACGCATTCATACCTAAAACAAGGTTATTCAGGGTTTGAATCCTTATTTCTAGAAGTCCTTGGCCCTTTACCTTTACTCTTCCAATATGAATTGCCTCTTCCCCTTATCCCCTTTATTCCATTGGCCCTTTCTGCGGCCACAGCTAGTGCTAACCTACTGAGCATTTGCATGTGCTTCGGGCACTGCAAGACTCCCGTTAGTAATTACGTAATGATTCTTCACCAGGTGTTCATCATATTTTTCTGCTTCTAGCAAAATGCTTATAAGCTCAAAATACTTCTGGTATTGAGCATGGCAATAATATTACAGCAGTATCCTCATATTGGGGTGGAAGGTGCATAATATCTTGTCGATCCTTTTAGCATTAGTAACTATCTGGTTACATAATGTTAGATCAGTGACAAACTTGTGTATGACAATAATTATATGTTGCCATAGCCTTTAGAATCCTGAAAACACTTGAGGATCCATTCGCACTGTGCTTCTAGCAACAGGACGGATCTCTACTGGTTATATATTTTTCCTTCAGGGAATCCAAAATACCAATTGATCATCTTCCATCAACTATTCAGGCTTTCAGGTCCATATGGAGATGGTGCCTCAGGAGGTGCAAAGTCGTGCATCTGGCAGCTTTGGGAAGAACAGGGGTATCAGCTTCAGGTTATGAAAACAGCAGCTCCAAAAGATCGAGCTATAGATTAATCGTAGTATTCATTGCTCGGGTAAGACAATTGGTGCCATTCAGGGCAAGCTTGATAAGTTCCCTCTTTGCGATATCCAAAATATCATATTTCTATTTATGCAAAATGATTTTTACTACTAGTAAAATCATTATATTGTATGCTCACTCTTCAATCAGTAAAGCTTGGTCTATATTTATTCAGTAGATAATTATCTAAAAATTTTCAGAATTTTCCTAGTAATTTTCATGGTTTTCTGTTAATTCTTCAGCAATTTTCAGAATTACCATGTAACACAAAAAATAAATTTAAATACATATCAATATGGAATTAAGCTAGGACAATTAATCCAGAGATATGGAGCTTTAAATACACTCTATGAAATTTTCCTAGTATTTTCATACTTTTCTGCTAATCATTAAGCAATTTTCAGAATTACCAATTAACAAAAAAATAACTTTTAATATGAATTAATCATGGCATAATGCTAAGAAAATCTGAAATTTTCTAGAATTTTTCCAGGATTTTTCATGTTTTTCTATTAATTTCTAAGTAATTTTCGTAATTACTTAAATAATAGGAAATAATATGTCCAACACATACAAACATGAAAAATATGCTAAGAAAATTAATCTAGAAATATGTCACAGAGAAATAGGTCATACATAATTTTCTAGGATTTGTTGTTAATTACTAAGTAATTTTTAGAATTACTTAAATAACAGAAATTAAATTCCAGCACATAATAAATATGCATAAAGCTAGAAAGTAAAAACCAGAGTTTGGAACTTCAAAATATGTGCTAAATATCAATTTTCCAAATTTTAAGAAAAACCATAACCTAGAAAAATTAATTTCTAGGATTTAATGTCAATTTTCAGAGTTTTATTAATGAATTTCTGAAAATACTGAAAATAAATTATTATTACTATTGTTTTTATTTAACGAGTGGGCCTTACGGCCCATCTGGCCCTATAGGCCTGCACGGCCTTATGGATCGGTCAACACAGAATCGGGGCGTGGCTAGGATAGAAACCCTAGCCACCGGGTCTTCTCCACGCAAGGAAACAGGCCTCGCCTCTTCCGCGCAAGGCAGCCGGCCACCATTGCTTATGTCGCGAGCGCTGCCAGCACCGCGAGCAATCCCTCCGTCATCACGTGAGCGCGAAAATCGGGGACAGCCGACACCGTGGTTGAGGGAGTCGAGGGGGGCCACATCGCCGCTGCTTCGTGCAGGAGGCGAGGAGCCGCGCCGTCGCCATTTTGTCAAGTGTGATTCAAGCGCGGGGAACGCTGCCGACTGGTCGCGCATCGGGCGAAGGCCGAGACGGGGTTCCGGCGGGCGACGCAGAGCCATCGCCTCGACTTCCAACAAGCGGCGCGCGGGGCCAAGATGGCGCCGCAGCAGGCGGCGCACTGGGCTAGGACGGCATCGTGACGGGCGGCGGAGTGACAACGGCACACGACTATGAGCCGTCAGCCGCGTGAAGTTCTGGGGGCACACGACGGCACATGGCTGCAAGCCGTTGGCCACCGCGAGGAAGGCGCGCGAAGGTCCAGCGGTGGCTACCAGAGCGGGTGTCACAGTCATGGCACGGCAAGCGCTTGCGACGCACTCCAGGTCGCTACAGGCGTGGGGCCACTGCCAGTGCGTGCAGCAGTGGGGGCCACCACCGGAGCTTGTGGCCATGAGGGCCGGCGCTGGCGCGGGCTCGAGAGCCACCGTTGGCGCTTTGGGCGCAAGAGCCGACGTGGCAGATCAGCACTACGGCACAAGGCAGTAGAGGTGGGTGTCGTGCTATACCGGGTCGGTCCGGCACGGATTTATCGTGCATCGGGTTTAAACCGTGCCGGGTTGTGACAGGCTAGTTTGGCCCATCGTACTCACCGTGTCGAGCCGAGCTGGCCTGGCTCGTCTTCGGTGAGCCTAGGCACGGCCCATTTGCGTTTCGTGCCTGCTTCGTGCCGTGCCGGCTTAGGTTCGACCCATTTATCTCTACTAATATAAATTTGCAGTTGGTGGCAGCGGTTCATTCTTCCTAGCCCTCCCCCTACCCCCCGGCCATATCTCCAAAAATGGCTGGTAATTATAGCTAATTATTCTTTCCTGATTTACAGCAAACCATATCTCTCTAAATATAACTGATTATTATAGCAAAATTCTTGATTATTACTGTTAATTAATAGTCGGCCAATCATTTCTTTTGTACTCTATATATGGTGTACACGCCACGTAATCAATCAAGAGAATTCATTCAAAATCTCCCATGTCGTCGCCGCCATTTAATGAACTCGATTTAATCGATCAATAAATGACGGACCAACGTATGGGCGCGAGGCGCAGGAGGTCGAAGGCCGCGGTCGAGTAATCGCGCCGGAAGACAACCAGAGCGCGACGTCCACCGGTGTCAGGACCCAGCGCCACCGGGCTGGGCGTGGACAAAGCGTACGACGCTTCGATACGGTTGCCTGGCGACATTGGTGGGACATCGTCGGCGATGAGAGAGTTATTGGCATACCCCTTGGAGATAAACGGGTTGATCCAGCTGAACGTCACGAGAGAGAGGAATGACGCGGCGACGCACGGCGTGGTGGGCGCCTCGGCTCTAGTGTTTTCTGGTTCACCTTCATGTCTCGGCGTGATGGCTAGGTACGCCAGAGGCATGGAGACAAGTAGGCCGGCAAAGGCGAGAGGGTCATTTGAGAAGGCGGAGCTCCTGGCAATGGTGATCCACATTGATCGGCTACAGGGTGCCGGTCTGATTGGGGCGCTGGTAGTCCGAGACTTCGTGCCTCGGAGAATCAACCCCTGCTGTCACTCGCGCCCATACGCATGGCAATACATGTGAACGCATTTACATGACGCGCACGCATTCTAGGCAGTAAGTCTTTTGGCCCTTCTTCTTGAATGCATATTTTTCCCTGTGGTCTTTGTTATTTAGTAGTTCTGTCTTCTTCTAGCGCCAGGGGAAGGCAACCTGACGGAAGCCCGCACGCTAGGCTTGGCGGAGCACTCGCCGTAGCCAGCGCTTTCCTCACGGAAGCCGCCCAGCGCGTAGCCCACTTGGTGCAGCAAGTGGAGACATTGCGCGGGGAGCTAGGGAGGGTGGAGACGCAACTGGCCCAGGAAAGGGCCACCGGGGCAACTTTGCTTGCCCGAGCGTAGGAGGCCGAGACGGCACTGAGGGAGGCAGCGGAGACGCAACGGCGAACGCTGTACAACATCGCGACCATGCTCCGGTCATCATATCAACAAGATGGCGCGTCTTGACGCCGCCGAGTAGATCTCGCGAGCCGTTGAGCCCACGATCGCAAGACGCCCATCGCACCACCCGGTGGCTAATGCGATATCCGCCGCTTAACCGCCTTCGACCGCCCGTTCCATCCAGGAAGGGCAGCAAGTTGCCAGAGCCACCACCGCCTTCGTGCTTGCCTGCTACGCCAGCCGCGACGCCGCTTTCAACCTGATGACCGTTGCAGACGGCATTGAAGGAGACAAAGCTCAGCGAAGCGCTGCAGTAAGAGGTCATGAGCACGTCGCCAACATGATGTCGGCGGAAGCTCCAGACCTTGGCGCGGCAGCGGGCGAGCCAGAGGCCGAGGGCGATGACGAGGGCATCGAAGTCGCCAACGACGACTGATGACCCGGGCCGCTTCTTTTGAATTTATTTCTTTTTGTTCCTACTTACCGTATGCCAGAACAATATTAACAATTGTAAATGAAGTTGGCACATTTTGATTTCACTTGGGCATGTCATTCGTTTGCACTTTAGGTATGCTTGCTTCAATTCAGTTCTCGACAAATTTCAAATTTCATTATGACATAAACCTGAATTCTCAGGTCAGGTCGATACTTAGGCATTATGTGAGTGATTGTAGCAATGCAAACAGGGATCATGCGGTGAATGAAAAGTACAGACAAGTAAAGTTTTAAGCTGCTGTGCAAGGGTATCACTGTCTCCTGTCCTTTTGGAACTTATATTCCCGTGATCTCTTGGAATTTCACCGCAACATTGCGCCACAAGGAAGTGAGCCTATAGGAGCGGTATTGGACTTGCGTTGTTCGCGGAGACAGCTAGCGGGACTACGTGAAGTTAACCCGGGTGTACGGACCGCGTTTGAGCCACCATGCCATACCCGCACTCCTAGTCACACGTCCTTGCAGTACAAACGTTGGGTATTTCCGTTTATCAACGAGGAGCCATTAGGTTATAAGAGCTAGTGATAGCCACACATACTTCAACCCATTAAGGCACAAGTGTAAGAAATAAGTTGGTACTGCCAAAGCAAGCAACTTATCTTCGCCATGGGCCATTAGGCGACCAGCTCCCTGGCCGGTCACAAAGACCAATACTTTGGCGAGCAGGGTGCGGTCGCCCACCTGCTCACCAGGCGAGCAGAGCGTGATCACCAGACCACCCGCCAAACCGTCACGTGGGCTTATCGCTGGGTGAGCAGGGCATGATTGTTTGCCCGCTTGTTCGGGTCAGGCGGGCCGCCGCCAAAGTGGCGGCGTGGTCGCCACCGCCACCCAACCGCCACAGGTTACCTCAATCGCTCGAGCTCTGGCGATTCAATATTTCATCTGCAATCTTGCATAGCCACTGAAAGCACAAGTAAGCATTGCATAAAATATGTAGAAAACATATTAGGGAGCATAAGGCCCCGCGCGAGTATGTCATGGTCCCCTGCGTAGAAACTTAGGCTCTTGCGATTCGAAATTAGCCCACGGCTCCGCGTGATGTGGGGACAGTTCACAGGAGGGATATTGGGCTTATTCGGACTGTGGAGACAACCGCGGTGCTCGCTGAGCTGACCGAGGTGTGCGAGCCGCTTTTGGGGCACCATGCCAGTTCAAGCCTCGTCGCCTCGTCCGAGCTCGACGCGAAGGCCGGGCATCACCACGAATCAACAAAGAGCGACCAAGCCACCAGGGCTCATGACATTTCCGCGCAAGCTTTCCCGCCGGGGGACAAACAAAAGAAGTAAAGCAGAAACTCTTGAAATAAACAACTTTACGCCACAGCGCGGTCCGCCTGCTGAAAGGCCAGTGAGGCGGGATCTTCGTCTTGATCGTCGTCGCGGGGGTGACCCTCCTTGAGCCACCGCTCGACCATCTTGTTCACAACCCGACAATCCTCTAGGCCATGAGAGTTGGTCTTGTGGATCGGGCAGTAAGGCTTGCCCTCCTTATCCTCACGGCGGCTTCTTCAACCACGGCGGTCGCCTCCCGATCATGGGTGGTCGCCACGCCGCCTCAAGGGCATCCCGCCACACGACGGCATCCCACGGCCACGGCGGCGCGCTTCGATGGTCGGGCATCTTCAGATTGCGCTGGGCGGCCAGACCCGCTTAGTCTCGATCGCCGCCGCTTCTCAAGATCCTTCGCTGCATGGCGGGGCCTCGTCCCGCCTCATCCCTCGCCACGCCTCTGCGCGGCGCCGATGCCGGTCCCCGAGCTCTGCGCTCGCAAGACTTGTGCGCCAGGAAAAGAGCTCGGAGGTGGTGGCGACGCCACGGCCGCCATCTTTTCTCGCATCTTGCGGCCGTGCACGCTTCGAAGGCGATGACAACCGATTGCTCGAACCGGGAATCGATGGCGGCAAGGGCAGACCATCGATGAAGTCACGCAGTGACTCTCTTTCTGCCGAGGGCATGGAGATAGTCCTCCACGCCCGGTTGCGCGAATGAGCCTTGGAAGTTGGCAACGAAGAGGTCGCACAACCCCTCCTACGAGTGCACCAATCTCGCGGAGGTTCAAGAGCCAGACCGGCGGACCCGTCAAAGGCCGTTGGAAAGTAATTGGCCATGGCCTTTCCAGACCCGCCAGCGGCACACACCACCGTGGTGTAGATCTGCAGGAACTCCTCTGGGTTGGTGGTGCCGTCATACTGCTCGATGGAGGCCGGACGAAATTTCTCGGGCCACACCACACGACGCAACCGTCGAGAAAACGCTTGGCATCCAACGCCATAGGGGGATCCCGCCGTCCACCCTGACCCCGACCTGGAAACCGTACCGGGGAGGGCGGAGCGTGACTCCCCAAAGAGTCGGAGGAACGAACCTCTTCCTCAGCCTGAGGGTGAGAGTCACGAGAAGAACTCTCACCCCCAGGGACCATCCGTCCGTCGCGAACGCGGCTACGCTGCAGGTTATCACGTAGATCACCACCACGCGGCCAACGCCAGAGCTCCAGATGGGACCTCAGGTCCCCGCGCCTCCTCACGGAGCTGGGACCTTCTTTTTGCACACCTTCCTTTACTCGCCCGCCTGCCGTGGCGCTTCTCGCTAGGGTGATCGAAGCTTGGGTGCGCCCACGGCACCTTGGGCGAGGGGAACCGACGGCCTCGGACCGACGGGCATCCTTACGCTGAGCCGAGCCGCGTCCACAAGGCTCGCAATATCCCGCAGCCCACAGAACGGCCGGTGTCTCCAAAGAAGTTCCACCGAGGGTGGTCCAGAGGAGACGGATCAAGCAGTGTGTTCGAGCCGAGTGGCGGCCTCCATGGCTACCGACGCCAACCGAAGCCTCGGCCGCCGCCACTTAAGCGCCACCGCCTCCTGTTGTAGGCGACGGAGGCGATCCTTGTCCGGCGAGAGCGCCGGACGACAGGGAACCACTAGCCCCCGCCACATCTTGTTGCTGCGAGTGTGAACCTGCCATCACCAAGGGCGAAGTCCCTTCGGACGGAGAACCGAAGCTCGTCGGAGAGATGGCTGGATGAGCCAACCACTAGACCCCTACCTGGCGCACCCCTGTCGGCGTATTTCGCCTTCCAAGATTCCGCTACAGAGTGTCTACCCCCTAAACGGAACTTATGGTTCGGTAGAGGTCATCTTTATGGTTAGAAACCCTAAGGTCTCTCGACGGGGGTCTCCGGGCATCAATGGACTGGTGGACGCAATGATTTACCTGTGTTCGAGCCCCGGTCACGGGTAATGCCCTTACGCCCCGCTAATTCTTTCTCGGGGAAACGCTACAATGGTGTTCTTTAGTGTATGCTTCTCTATGCTGTTTTTGCTCTAGCCGACCGACAGACCTCCTCTCTCCATGCACCAGGATGCCCTTATATAGACAGGCCACCTTGGGCAGGAGAGAAGGCGGTGCCATACTTATCTACAATACATTAATTACACCCATCATTCCAGCTTCCACATTGACCCATGACTCATTTATTAAGCACGCCTCCGTGGCCTTGTCCTTCGAACCCTATTTAATGTCAGTGAGAGGCCTCGCCTTGCCCGCCGGACAGACGCTTTCTCGACGGGTTGGTGAGAGACGCCGAGGGATAAGCGATGCGTCGGTCGAAAGTTGAATCCTTCACAATTAATGGCCCTGACACAAGGTGCCAGGGGAGGGAGACTTCCAGGCGAAGCCATCCCCTCATTCCTTTGGTTGCCTTCGTGGCCTGGCAAGAGGGACCCAAACATCCGCCCGCTCGCCAGGGGGCCACGTGGGCTTCACGCCCGGGCAGGCGGCGTGCTTTCGCCAGTCGCCACGGGTGCCACGTAGGTCGCCGCCCGTGAAAGGTATGAATCGCCAGTCGCTTCTCTCGAGGGGCCACGTGGGCTTCAAACCGGTCCAGGCCACTTCTTGGGCCCATTGCTTTTATGGCGGAGAGGGTACCCCGGTGCAAAGTACACCGACAAGTGGATACGATTTGCAAGAACCTGCCAGACTGCACGAAGAAATTTTTGTACCACATAGCTTTACTTCATCTTTTCGCCAAACCCTTTGATTTTATTGACGATTGTTGTCAACCGAACGGCAGAATCGTCAACCGACTCTGTCTCTGTCATGCATAGCCCTTCGAACTCAGTTTTGAGAGTCTATCTTTGTCTCCTTGACACGGTCGGCACTAAGATGCATCATCTTCAACGCCTCCTATGCAGCTTTGGCCGTCTCCTTTTCGATCAGTAGGAAGAACAATTCCTCTAGGATGCCTCCATAGATGGCCGCTAAGGCCATTTGATCCTTGCACACATTGACATTACCGTTTACGATCGCGTTCCACGGTCCTTAAGCCCTCATATACACCTTCATCTTGATTGTCCATGCTGCATAATTGCTCTTCGTGAGCATTGAATAATACAACGAAACTGCAAAACTCTTCTTTGCCAACGCACCTGATGTCACCTCATCACTGGTGACACCACTTCCCGGAGACTGCAGCATTATCTTAGACATACACGGATAAAAAACTCAGGCTCTAATACCAATTATTGGAAAATAAAAAAGAACCAAAAAAATCAACGCAAAATCTGCAGCCTTACCCGAGTCAAACACGCGATCTCTCATAAACAAGCCAACGCTCAAACCAACCGAGCTTACACTGCACCTACTTAAATTGCAAGATCCCAACAACCTACTCGGTTTCTAATATTCCTCTTCTACTCGGATTCTACGATATCTCCAATACAAACTTTTCTAAAACAAGATTAAAACTACCAAAGCTCGCCTCGCCGCCTCATCACCAGCCTGCCCGAAACCGGATCTGGCGGTGTGCAGTGCCCTCGGGGACACCAACAACGGCGCACGACGGAGCACGGCGATGACAAGCACACGGTGGTGCACAGTGAAGAGGTGCGCACGACGACGACATAAAGAGAAAGGGACACCGAGCTAACACTACTACATAACGCCTCATCCGCGATTTCATCATCGCCGTAGGTCCGAGCCAAGAAGGATAATATTATCACCGCCGGTTCTAACTTCAATCCAAAGTGATAAGAATAGTATAAATTTCAAGCAGAATGGAGGCAATATCATTGCCGCTTTATAAAGAATCGGTAGTGATAAGAAGATATCACCGCCGGTTTATATATAAAACCGTAGTGATTTATCATTGCTTGGTTAGCCTATAAGCCGGCATTGATAAGACCATTTTCACCGCGGTTTTACTCTAGAACCGTATGATATTATCGTTCCCCATAATTAGTTTGATACGTAATATAAGAAACATTGTAATTTATCTCGCATGTAATATATCAAAGCATAATTAGTTAAAAATGAATATATTAAAATTTTGTAATTTATCTCGCATGTAACATTTACAAAATTTGTAATTTATGGATATGTATTAGTTAAAACACGTAACATTTACAAAACATAATTAGTTATACCGTCCATTATTACATATTTAGTCCTAATTATATATATATAATATAATAGGCCAACGGTTATTAACCGTTTGAAACCCAAAATGGAGCGAAACCCTATATCCAAAAGTCGTCGTCCTCCTCCTCGTCGCCGGAGCTGCCGCCTGATGATCGATCGGAGTTGCGGCGATGCTCCTCCTCCTCCTCCAAATCCGATTCGGTGGCGGAGTTGGTCTTGCCCCAATGCCGTAGGACCTCACCGCCATCGCTGTCGTCGTCGCCCTCCTCCTCCTTTGCCTCCTCTTCCTCCTCCGCCTCCTCCTCCTCCTTCTCCTCCTCCTCCTTCCCTAGCGACGGAGCGGGGCTTTGCCCAATACGTGCTCGCTTCTTGGGGGGCCATTCTTGCAGCAGTAGTGGATTGTGAGGAGTGGTGCTTCAGACAAGGAATGGGCATTATATAGAGGCGAGAATGGGAAGGGCAACAGCTAGGCGAGGAATGTGAAGCGCAATCGGGGCGGCAGAGAAACGGCAAGCGACGGTTGGCGCGGCGATTGAAGGGTTCGACATATCAATGCCTATTTGTATTACCAATCGGCAAGGATAACTAATTATCACCGCCGGTTTATACCCAAAACCTAGTGATATATTATCGCCGTTTAATTTATAACCCAATGATATTGAACTTTACTACCGGTTCTTCTATTTAACCGCAGTGATATGTATTTTCCGCAGCATCCCAATTTTTCCACAGAATATGATTTTATCACGCGGTTCGCATGCAGCGGATAAAGGATAAGCTATTTTTTCCTCACAGAATATGACCTTATCACTGCGGTTCTTCACAGAGCCAAGCAGTGATAAGCTATTTATATAGCTCCGCATGACCGACGCCTTTCCCTACCGAAAGCAGAAGAGAGGAGCTCTTTACTCGGTTGTATTTTTCCTAGTGAGGTGTCATTAAAAAATTGTGTTAGTATTTTTTCATATTTTTCTTCAAGTCGACATCTTCTCTCGTAGAAGCGTAATAAAGAGGAGCTCTGTTTTGCTCGGTAGTTATTATCTTGGTGAGTTGCTGCTGAAAAATTGTATTAAAATTTTTCGAGGTTACTGACTTGATCTATGTTATATTTGTCATAAAATTTTACTTTACAAATTGTTGTAGATATTGATAATTGCTGATTGTACGGTGTGAACATTTTAGGTCGGTAGTGCTCAAATTAAGATCTAGCTAAATTATTGAATAAATTATAATTTTATCCATTTTAGTGATGTAGTGGATGTTTAAGTAATGAAAATTGCTAGATGGACAATTATGCATAATTGTAATTATTTTAATTAATGAAAATTTGTTATATGGATTTTAAATAGTAAAATTGCTAGATAAATTATAAATAGTGAGAATTGCTAGTTGAATATTTAAATAATGAAAAATGGTAGATGGATTTTGCAATAATGAAAGTTGCAAGATACATAATTATTTAGAAATATATCCTTATATTCAATTATATGCTTGTTTGTTGTAGATTAATTTAATTTAATAGCGCTACATAACAAAATGAAATGAAGAAATCTTCTAAATAATTAAAAATGCTAGATGGGTATTTAAATAGTGAAAAAGGTTTGATGTATTTTAATATAGGCAAAATTGCTAGATGTATTTGTAAAACTAATCATTTACAATTATATTGTTATTTGCGCTTATGTGCTTATAATGTGTTTATCGTTTTAATTAATTAGCAATGCATGACTACTATAAAGAATAAATTATTTTGGTATCGTTTGTTGATATACTGAAATGTAGTTTGATAAAATTAACTGTAGATGGACCGAAGGTGGATATGACACGGACCGTCATGTCCGTAGTTCTTTAATGGTGTGACTTGTTTTCGAATGCGGCTACGACACACAAGTCGAGAAACCTGGCAGACTATATGTGTTGTCCATACGTTGATTGCAAAAATGAGAAGTTTTCTAACATAGAGTCGATACGTGCACACTTGCCTCGAAGGGGTTTCAAGGCTGGCTATACCTCTTGGACCGAGCACGGTGAAGATGATATTGTATATGAAGGGCAACACATTGATGAAGATGACGGAGACAACGATATGACGGCGGTGGAAGATGCGTTCGTTGATATCCACGAAGATGATCTAGATCAAATGCTGCATGATGGGGAGGGGAACTTCACGAGTGAAAGGGAATTTCAAAAGTTCCAGCGTATGGTAGAGGACTCTACAACGCCATTGTACCCCGGTTGCAAGGAGGAGTATAAAAAGCTGCATACCGTGCTTTCACTACTGCAGTTGAAGGCAAGCAATGGTTGGTCCGATAAGAGCTTTACTGAGCTGTTATGTCTCTTGGGGGACTTGCTTTTAGAGGGTAACGTGTTGCCTTCAACTACGTACCAGGTGAAAGGACAGGGGATGTCGCCTAGAGGGGGGGTGAATAGGCGAATTAAAAATTTAAAACTAAATCACAGCGGAATAGAAAAACTTCGGAATGTCCGAATAATACTTGATCGTCTGAAAGTGGTTGGATAGTCCGAGATTATATTCGGATAGTCCGAGATTATTCGAGTATCCAAGTTCTATTCGATATTCAATGCTCTAGAGCACATAGCTCTTAAATGATATCTAGGCTATTTGGGGGATATTAAATATACCAAATTAAGCTAGTTAGCCTAGAATACTTTAAGCAAATAGAGATCTAGCCGAAAACTCACTAGAAAAGTAGATCGGGCAATTTCAAGATTCAAAATTAAATACTAAAGCAAGAGTAAGAAGCAAACTTGGAGACGATGATTTTTCACCCGGTTCGGATCCTTGAGGATCCTCGCCTCCGCTGAGGCGGCTCGGTCACACTTGAGCCGGGTCTCTTTCAACCCTTTTCCTCCCTGTTGCACTTGCACTCGCCAATGGGTCTTGGCCACACAAGACACGGGGTCTCTTTCAACCCGCTTAGCCGCCGGTGTTGCACCTTGCACTTGTCGGCTTCACTTCTTGATTCCTTCTCATGGAGGCGGAATCCAACCTTCACAAACTCCCACGGCCAACCACACAAAGTTTCGGTGGCTCGTAGGCGACCTCCTAGCCGTCTAGGAGTCCTCAACCTCCAAGAGTAACAAATGCTCACGAATAACAAGCTTGGAGATGAAATCAAGTGCTCAAACTCAAATCCAACTCAATCCTAACACCTCACTCCTCACACACTTCCCAACCCTTCACACAAAAGGGGATCACTTAGATCTAAGGGTAGAGGGGTGTATTGGGGGCTCAAGAACAAGGGTATGGCACCTCTAATCCACAGGGTAGCAGCCCCAACAAATGGGGATGGATGGGGTTTAAATAGAGGCTCCAAAAACTAGCCGCTTTTTCTCAACGCTCGACTCAGTTCGAATGTCCGAGCTCAAGTTCGATAGTCCGAACCCATTAGACATGGCTAACAGAGAGACCCAGCTCGGAATATCCGAAAATATGTTCGGATAGTCCGAACTCACTTCGGATAGTCCGAGTCCATCTTCGGATAGTCCGAAATGCACAGACCAGCCCGACGGAAACGAGCATAACTTTTGACTCCGGACTCCGATTTCAGTGATTTTGGACTCTATTGAAAGCTAAGAACAAGGGCTACACAACTAACAAGGTCTCACTACCCAAATCTCAAAGGATAAATCCAGATTTCACAAAGAATCCAAGAGAGACCTACAATTCTCACTTTCCGGCACCACCAACACCACTCTCTCTCTAAATTTCACAAGGATGAATCACTTGAGCACTTGACACATCTAAAAGTCATTCAATGGAGCATCCCTCTTAATAGTACGGCAATCCTTAGACTCAAAAACGAGAAATCTAAGTCTTACATTCAATCCGCATGCCGTCTTCTCTGTGGATGCAATGTGCATGATGTCTTTTACCAAATGATTGATGACGTCTTTGCCTTGTCCAACTTGACTCGATTCACCTCATGAGACTCTCGTCCTATCAACCATGACTTGATCATCCTCTCTGACGATCTCCACGCCAAATCGATCTTGACTTAGTCCTCAACTCTTGGTGACACCGCCGCCTTGTTGACCTCGCTTAACGATCATCCTCCACAATACCTTGGTCATCATACACACACGGACCTAATTCTTTCCAAACCACTCAAGAAAGACATTAGTCCCAAAAGCTCAATAGATATAAATAAATTGATATTTGTGAGCAATTAAGTACCACAAGTGTTTCATATAAAGAAGCATAATATAACTGGAAACACTTGACATAAGAGATACTCTCTACTAAGTGCATCATGATGAATATGTAATTGATCTATATGCACTAGAGAGATAATTGCCAATATGATGAATCAATTAAATCATGGCAAGGATCACAGTCTTTACTTAAATGAAGCACATGATAGAATATACACGAATTGTACATGTGCAAATAATATTTGGAATAAGAGTAAATATGTGATCCAACACTAGATTAAACTTCACTAAAAGAAGTGCATGAGAAGATACACAACTAAGACATGCATGCACCAAGTCAATCTATAGCAATGTGAAGTTTAACTCTAATTAATACATGCATACTAAAAACAAAGCACATAATGAACTCAAATGAATATATATGCACAAATAAATATGACATGAACCAATGTGCATATATATAATCAACATGCCACTTGGAGTTCACTATGCATTTGCACAAAAGGAATGCAATAACAAATATAGAAGGGATACCAAGATTGCATACCTTATCTTTGCTTAACCATCTCACTTGATTTTCCTCTAAATAGATGAGACTAATACTCATTTTGGCAACAAACATATTAGTCTCATAGCAATATAATCATATTAGAGGTTTGTCATTTGTTAAACACTAAGTTAAGCATTTACACAATTATATAGATTGTCATTATATACGTTTGTCATTAATCACCAAAATAACATAAGTGCCTAGATGCACTTTCACCAGGCTAAGCAGGTTGTCTTCCCGTTGGGACTGGAAATACAAAGAATACACGCATGTCCAAACGATTGCATATTGTATCGCAATAGTTTGCAGACATGGATGCCTGTGTTGTTTGCAAAGCAAAGTGGTATAAGGGCAACGACGACGATATCAAGAACGAAGATGTCAGAGTGAGGCGTAAGAAGAGGTGTCCCCGTAAGGTGGTGTGGTATTTCCCTATAATCCCCCGTCTAAAGCGATTGTTTGTGAACAAAAGGCATGCCCAATTGCTTACGATGGCACGATGCAAGAAGAACAATGCGTAAGAAGGATGGAATACTCGAGACACCTGGCGATTACGAAAATGCAATGGAGGAACATCGATTCGCAGAAAATATAAGAAGCACTTTTGCATATGATGTGAGGAATATAATATTGGCTTATGATCTTAAATGGCCCTACATATCTTGGCGCGAAGTTACCCTTTTTGTGAAACCTCTGGACTCCTTAAGCGGCGAACTCGAGATACACGTAATCTTCCTGCTCAAAACTCAACTCTCTACTACGGTTGTCTCCAGAGTTTCTTCTGTCTTGACTATGCAATCTTTAATCTTTCTCTGATCAGTGCTATTTGCTCTTCGGCTTCTTGAAGTATGTCTGGTCCAAAGACACGACGCTCACCAGTCTCATTCCAATTTAACGGCGTCCTACAAGGTCGACCATACAATGCCTCGTAGGTGACATCTCAAGACTTGCTCGATAGTCGTGTTGTAACTAAACTCGATATGGCAAACATTTATCCCAAGTTGATGTATATGCTAACGCACAAGCTCTCAACATATCTTCCAATATCTGGTTGACTCTTTCACCGTCCATCCGCTTATGTGATAAGTCAGATCGAATTCAAGCGGTGCCTATTGTCAGATGCAATTTATCCCAAAATCTTGAGGTAAATTGGGTACCTCTGTCCGATACTATCTTCTTCGGCACTCCATGCAAACAAATGATCCTTGCCATGTATAGCTCGGCTAACTTATCTCCTGAATAGGTTGTCTTCACTGGTATGAAATGTGCGACTTTAGTCAATCGATCCACGATAACCCAGATGGAGTCATAACCTCCTTGGCCCTTGGCAATCCGGTGGCAATCCCAATGAAATCCATTCCGATCTCTTCCCATTTCCATTCCGGTATTTTCAATGGCTCAGCATAGCCTCATGGGTCTCGATGCATAGCTTTGACTCACCGCATACATCACATAGTGCTACGTGTTCAAGAACCTCTTTTTCATATTCGCCACCGTAACCTTTCTTTCAAATCTTGGTACATTTTTGCGCCTCCTCGGTGAATCAATACTTGAGTCATGAGCTTCCTCCAATATTAATCGCTAATTCCTTTTTTCAAGTACGCAATACGCTCTTTCATCCACAATGTACCTTGTTCGTTCAAATTTTAAAATCTTTTGCTCGTCCTTCCTCCATCTTGGCCTTGATTCTCTCGATCTTCTCATCATTCTTCCTGACCTTCTAATCTGATCTTCCAAGATAGGCTTTACTTCTAATGCAGCTACGAATCCTTCGAACAACTTCCAGCTTTAACCTCTCAAGGTCCTTACATAGTTCTTCTTGACTTTCTTCCACTTTCGGATTCGCACCATGGCTTTTCCGACCAGCATCACCACTACATTGGCCTTGTCGGATGATAATGGATTCCCATGTTGTAATCCTTGATCGCTTCTAGCCATCTCCTTTGTCTCATGTTGAGTACGGATGGGATGAATCCTTTTGGGTCTCAGATACACCTCACATCTCAAGGTTAATGAGATAGTGACGCCATATCTTCAAGTATGCACTACGGTTGCTAATTCTAGATCGTGGTGTCGGTAATTCCTTCATGTGGCCTTAATCGCTTTGATGCATAGGCTACTACCTTTCCATTTTGCATCAACACACATCCAAGTCCTTAGCGTGATGCATCGCAAAGAATATCGAAACTCGATGCACATCGGGTTGCACTAACACCGTGCCGATGTCATTTTTTCTTCAATTCTTGGAAACTCTTTCACAATCCGTGTCCAAACGAACTTCTTTTCCTTCTTTAGCAATTGCGTAATTGGCCTAGCAATTGTCGAAAATCCTTCTATAAATCGGGCGGTAATAACCACCATTCCAAGGAAACTCCGAACTTGCGAATGCATTAGGCGACTCCCACCTGTGATAACATCCAGGTTTGGGTGTCTAATATAATAGGGTTCGCTAGAACTCTACTCCTTTTATTAGTAGCTTAACTCCGTTCGGATCCGTGGGATCGAACTAGGAGTGTACTCTTAAGGTTAACAATATCCAGATCATTTGTCACGGCAAAATCTCGAAAACGAATCTCCTTCAAATAGTGGCAACATGAGTAGTCGGAGATATGATTAATCCGCCTGTGTGAATGCTCGTGGCGAGGCTCCAGCCTTGACCTTGGGTAGGGTCTTGGCCGGGTGCTCCCTAGACCGGCCACGCCTCCTTCTTTGACTTTATGCATCTACAACCTTCCTCCTTGGCTTTGCAATGAATTGCAGTATCAATGACCCCGTACATTATGATGCCACTATTGATCCAAGGGTGGGTAATCCCCCACCGAAGCAACCTTCATGAAGCAATGATATCGATAGTGTACCTCAAACCATTGGTTGAAGATCTTCTAATATTGTGGAAGTCGATGGTCCTTCACATTATGCGGATATGCAATTTCGGGTATGAGGTGAGTATAAAATAGAAAACTTGATCCGAAAGCCGAAATAGTTGTAATCGTTGTCATCATTGTTTGCATTAATCTGCTTAAGCCGCGAGAAATGCGCCTAAGTTCTGTGATATCCACCGGCGGTGCCGCTCATGTGGTGGTGTATGGTCTCGATCGCCTCCGTGACGTGATCCACCGCCTCCCCGCCTCCGTTGTTACGAAAGTGTTCACCATCTGCTGATTCTTCGGGTTTAGAGATAAGAGGAAAAAGAATAAAGCTAGTATGGAACTTATACTGGGAAACAGTGTAACTTAAATAGAACCATTAAGCATTCAAGCATAATAATAATTATATGGTTTAGTACATAGTCTAAGGACTATGTAACCATACGACAATCACAACCATCACATCCAATTGTTCATTACAACATCGCATACTAAGTTCGAAATAAAGACGCGACTCAAAACAATCGAGTCTCAACGCAAAGCTGGCCACGATATTCGACAAAGCATCACTCATCGAGCCAACCCGCTCGCTCGCCGATCACGTAAACCGCGGTGAGCCGCATCGGGCAACCGTCCCCATGCCCTCCCATCGGCGCAGCTGGGGGCTCCATGTCCGGCTGGTCTCGGCGCTGGTGCCGCTCCTCCTCGCTGCCGCTGCCGAAGCTCCATGACAGCCTCGCCTCTCCTCGCTCAGAAGAGCTCTCCTCCAGCGGCGATCCTCCGAACGGCGTATGCGGGTCTCTCGTAAGGCCTCCTCGCCTCCTCGAACGCAGTAGACGGCCTCGCAGCTCCGTAGTCGTGGCGCCCATCACCTCCTCCTGCGTGCGCGAACTCGCCAGTGTACGACGGCGGTGTCATCCTCCAGTCCAAGCGGCTCGCAGGGTCCACCCGCCGCGCGGGTGCACACGAAGGCGGTATCCCACACTCAAAGCCGTGGTCCCGCTAATCCGGCGCAGCGCAACTCGCATGATGCCCGCCTCAGAGGCGCTCGCTTCACCGCGAGGCGGAGCGACGACTAGCACGAAGCGTGCTCCCTGAGCGCATAAGGTCGAGTCGTCTCCCATCCACGCAAGCGATCCCGTTGACTATCCAAAGGGACTTGTAGAGTGGTCGGTCGAAGCCTCCAACACCGGAGCATCCTCCAGAGCCGCAACATGAACTAAGAAGAAGAGATGAGTCAAGATTTCATTGATTATTCTTGTCCAGATTTTATTCTTTAGAAATTAATTTGGACTCCATTAAACGGCCACCTAACTAGGGTCAAGTCCTACAACAAGATGGCTCGATATTATCCTCGCTGCGGCCCGAATTTCCACGGATTCGACACTCAGGTATTCTCACTAGTCCAGATCACGCTTAGTACACACAGGATAAACAAAGTTGAAGTACCACAATCATACACAAGGAAATAAATAATAAGTACTTCAAGCATTAATAGTAACGAGTTACATGGCCTTATGGCCACCTTACAAGATTTTATATAGCCAGTGCGATAAATATCAAGTAAACAGTTTATCGAAGCAAAAGTAAAGCGATGAACTCTTCATGACCACAAAGCTACGAGTGCGGCTCAACCCCTTAATCCTCCCCGCCTTCGATTTAACTCTTCATTCCAAGCCGCACGGCTTCTTCTTCTTCCGAGGTTTTTGTCGATGCAAGGGTGAGTATACAACATACTCAACAAGTCATGCACAATGCGCATTATTACTACATGCAAGGCTTATTCCAAGGAAAGGCTTAATTGGTTATTTTGCATAGAGCAAAGATTTCTTTTGATAGGTAATCCTATTAGATTAAAAGCAAGAAGATCAATAATATTTAATAATTAATTTTCAATTTTTTCCAAGAGTTTGGCACACACCCTAATTTCATTCACATGTTTTTGGCACACACCACCCATTCCACATTTTCATTTTGAAAATCTAACCCTTGATCTGTAATCACCGAGACACTTTACCCACAGGATACACTGCTCACCACACAGCGATTGATTGCAACAAAGCCTTTCGAGACTAACATTTAACCGTTGAACCTCTCCGTTACCTCCTTCTAACACTTCCTCACTCAGAGCCAAGTTTAGACAGCAAGGCAAGTACTGCTGAATGGGTACCAAGCCGCAAAGACAGTACGCTTCTCTCTGCTTGCATTGGTGTGCACTGTCACCCCGAGGTTTCAAAGGAAAGAGGTCGAAACCTACTTAACTAGGTCCGTCCCATTCCGGACAAGTGGTTGTACACGAACTCAGCCTCAAAGGCTCGCAAGGTTAAGTCCTTAATCATCCCTGCAAGACATCCATTTTATACAACTCGCACACGCCTTCTTAATCATTCATACACCCCATTGCCACACAGCCCACCTCGCACGAAGCCTTCTTGCCACTTGCCCCTGCTCAAATCATTTTCCCACCCCACTTTATACTTAAGCAACACATGCCATTTTCCACATCATTTCATGAATAGCACCACAAAGTCACTATCCTGCCTAATTCATGACATCATCGTGATTTTCCAAAATGCTCCATAATTGTTTAGTCAATATTCATTTGATATTTGAAAGTCATTCCACGCATACAAGCAGTGCTAAGCGGCTAATCACGGTCTAGCCTCCCGTGTTGGCATCATATTAGCATCCAACATATTTAAGCATCTTAGGGTGGACAAGGTTTCAGGCATGTAAACATTATAATCAAGGTGGCATAACAAGTTTGGCTTTTAACTACCATTTCCCAATTTAATCAATAGTGGTTGTACTTAACATAGCATGCAATATGGAAATCAAAATATACTTTTAAAACTAGGCGAAATGATCAAAGCATGACTTGCCTTCAAGAGGAGTTGGTTCTCGTCGAGGTTCTGCGACGGTTTCAAACTCTCCTCGATTTAATTCCGCAACCCTGAGTCTACTCTGCACAAGCAAACACACAATAAATATATAATACAGATAACAAACAATTCACTAAAATTAAATAAAAATCACCAATAAATAGTTCACATTTTACAAATTTTGGGCACCGGAATCACTCAAATCCGAAGTTAAAATGCGAAAGTTATAGCGTTTAATTTTGCTGAAATTCATAAAAGAATAAACCGAATTTTTTCTATTTTCCACCGATTTTCCTACTGATTTTCCCTGGCTTGACACGTGTCGGCACCGTGAGCGAACCACGCCGCCTCGACCATCGACAGTGGGCCTTGGATGACGCCACGACGCCAAAGACGATCGGGCGGTCCTCCCACTAACAAGTGGGCCCGCGAACGTTGTTCGACCCCACATTCGGCCGATCGACACGCTGTCATGAACCATCAAGCCACGCGTACCATCTACTTTCGACCGTCGGATTCAATCTAACGGCGCAAGGGCTAACCGAGCGGTTTACTATTTACGGACTACGTGGCGTTACCTTAGGCGCTTCGATGAAGATCGACGCTTGCACGCGAGAGTTGAAGAAGAGGCGGCGCCGCTGTGGCGCAAAAAGTAACCACACGGATGCGCTCGGCTTGGTGAACTCGCGGAAATGACTGACGGCGAACACGAAGGAAACCGTATGACTACGGCGAGCTCCCGAGAAGGCTACGTGGACGAGAGCTAACGAGCGAGAGGGGAAATGAGCGGGTGAAGCGCCGAACACGGAGATATACTCCACTCGCCAGACATGCCTCGGATAGCGCGCAAATCCGACACGATCTTCTACCTAACTACGGCGGCAACAACAGTACAAATTCGATGGCGCGATTAATCGTCGCCGTCCGTCCAAGATCGGACGAAAGCGAGCAAGCGGCGGGGTTTTTCATCAGCCTTGAGCACAGTTGTTGGGCGCCCAACACCGTAGCTAGCTATTTTCCGGTTTTACTTAATAAAAATAAAGACAAATTCAAAGTATTTATTTGGGGCACTCTACGGGCATTATTGTTCGTAACCATTAATGATTATCTGCTCTTGGCAACTGGCGTCGGGTTAGACGACAAAAGGCTTCAACGGATGCGCCCGATTGCTTGGATGATACAAATAGCGTGGGGAAGAACTGTCGAAAAATGGTTTACATGCGGCATCGTAGGTTCCTCCGCAAAGATCACCCATACCGCAATAATAAGAGAGCTTTTGACGGGACAAAGGAGACTGCCTTAGCTCCGAAGAATCACACTGGGAAACAAATATTTGCGGCTGTAAAGGATCTTACAATTATTCACGGAAAGGGAGCGGAAGACATCTATTCCGACTTCCCGGGATAAGGCTCCTTTGTAGAAAAAGAAATCAGTATTTTGGATCCTACCTTATTGGCAGCACCTGGAAGTTCGACACGCAATCGACGTCATGCACATAGAGAAGAATGTGTGTGATAGCTTGCTTGGTATCTTACTGGACATACCTGGCAAAACGAAAGATATACTTCAAGCAAAGATGGACCTCGAAGATATGAAACTCAGGAAGGAGCTGCATCACGAAGAAATGGATACAGGCAAAAAGTACATTCCCGCAGCCTGCTACACTTTGAGCAAGAAAGAGAAAATTAGCGTTTGCGAATGCTTGCACGGAGTCAAAGTTCCGTATGGTTACTCTGCTAACATAAAGAGACTATTCTCAATAAAAGACTTAAAGTTAATTGGTATGAAGTCTCACGATTGCCACGTGATGATGACACAGATGCTTCTAATTGCAATTAGGGGGGTTCTGCCAGAGAAAGTCCGAGACCCAATTATCAAGTTGTGTTTATTCTTCAACGCAATTTCACGAAGTCCATCGATCCATTGAAACTAAATAAGTTGCAGGAAGACGTGGTCCACACTCCGTGCAGGCTTGAGATGTGTTTCCCTCCATCTTTTTTTAATATTATGGTCCATCTCATTGTTCACATTGTGAAAGAGATACGGATTCTTGGTCCCGTATTTCTACATCAGATGTACCCTTTCATGAGATTCATGTGGGTTATAAAGAAATATGTTTGTAACCGAAATCGACCGGAAGGCTGCATTGCCGATGGCTGGGGAACCGAGGAGGTCATTGAGTTCTGCGTCGATTATATGGATCTCAAACCGATTGGTGTGCCTGTATCTCGGCATGAGGGAAGGCTGCAGGGGAAAGGGACACTAGGCAAGAAATTAGTACGTACTAGCAATCTAACTTCATTTACACAAGCACATGCTATCCAGAACAAACCCAGGGAGGTCAGAGGTTTGGCTCGCGAGAGAGCACAGAGATAACTTCGGCGATTGGTTGAGTAGGCACATGATGCATACGGAGACAGACTACACTCAGTTGAAAGTGTTGGCTCAGGGACCGTCAACTACAATTCGGACATTCCTGAGAGCAATTATCATCGGACTATACAGTGGGAAAAGCTCAAGGTAAGATTGAACAAATGTGATTGCAAATCAGGTCTTCCATGTCCTTGGGGCATAAGAAATCACACAGCCACCTGCAAACATCAGTGTTCACAGTGTGCTTCAGCTGTTCAACTGAAATATTCCCTGCCAACTTTGTCCACATGAACTCAAATCCTTCTTGCTCATGCGGGCGTTTCTTATGCCCCAAGGACATGGAAGACCTGATTTGCAATCACATTTGTTCAATCTTACCTTAAGCTTTTCCCACTGTGTAGTCCGATGATAATTGCTCCAGGAGGATGCTGGCTACATGGGAGTAGGAGTTGAAACTTGTTTAGAATTTTCTCTTTTTGTAAGTCCTGATATGTATTGAATTTGAACCTACAATTTATACATAGGTAGAGTAATCTATGAAGTACATCTACAAATTTTTTCAGAATTCCCACAGGTTGTCACTGCACTGTCGGTTCTTGGCATAAGCCGGCAGAGATATACATATATCACTGCCGGGTTCTAGTGTGAACCGGCAGAGATAGTCAAATATCACTGCCAGGTTCTAGTGTAAACCGGCAGAGATAGTCAAGTATCACTGCCGGTTGTACAATGAACCGGCAGGGTTCCTGAGCCGGCAGTGAGCCGGTTCCTGAGCCGACAGTAATAACCCCGAGTATCACTGCCGACCAATCACTGCCGGCTCCCATAACCAACAGTAATGGCGTGGACGAGCCGACAGTGATGACCTGCTCTGTAGTAGTGTAAGGAAGATGTATCGCGGGGACAGCGCGGTGCACGTCGGCCCGCCACCCCACTAGGAGATGGAACGCGGGATGCACCGCCTCTCTGCCGGCTAGGATGCGCTGCAGTCCGCCGATGCTCCGCCTCGGTGCATGTTCGCCGTGTGTCGCCACTTCGTCCATCGTCCAGGAGGAGAGAGAAACAGAGATGGGATCATGGAAGAGACGAGAGAAAAAAGCGTTGTTGGTGGCAGGCCAAAGTTTAGTGTGCATCTGACATCTCTTTTTTTTTTCTCTTTCCTAGTCTAAATTTGAAAGGAATTTGTTGCAAGTATTTCAAAACAACACATAATTTATAATAATAGATCAATTTTAAAACATATGATTCTTGTAAGTTTATAAGACGTATTTTATTTTAACACATAGATAAATAAGATATTGAAAACAAATAGATCTCTAATTATTATCACTAAGCACTACATTCAATACATACATATAGAAAATATAAAGTAAAGCTGGATATTTATTAGAGATATAGAAGGAATATCACATTAATTTTGCATTGAAATATGAAATACGTTCTATGTTTGTGGACAAAACTATTCAAAAAATGTGTCTCCTAAACTTGGATGGAGGGAGTTGTTCTGTGAAAAGTTCTTCAAATATCTATAGTTTTATAAATAGATAAATCCATTTTACATCCTTCAACTTTCCAAAAAGTCCATTTAATACCTTTAACTACAAAACTACGCATTTAACCCCTAAACTTACAAAACTAAATCAATTTACACTCTAAAACAGTTTTGAACGGTGGTTTAATGATTTGGATCTCACCGGATCAATTTACACCGCTCTTTAAAACCGTCTTAAAATATAAATTGACCTGGTTTTGTAAATTTAGGGGTTATAAATACTCGGTTTTTATAGTTAAGAATGCTAAATGAACTTTTTAGAAAGTGAAAGAGTGTAAAATAGACTTATTCCTTTTATAAAACAAGAGCTAAAAACTGTAATTTTCTCATAATTTATTTTGCGAGCTTCCTATGCCTCCACATTGCTTGCAGCTACTTTAGTCATCCCTAGCCTTACATTGGCATCAGATTCGCAGACAGTAAACGCTGAAGCACCTCCGTAAACATATATTTATCTATTTTCATTTGCTTGTGCACTAGAAGAAGCGCTTCAGTTCTTATTTGCAGCCTTCGATAAGGCTTACTGCGATTGCATTGGAGAAATGCATGAATCTCTATTCTTTCTTACAAGCTAGACGTGCACTGTTAGTCTGTACCCCAATACAGAACTATATATTCACGATAGGTTCGCACTTAAGTGATAATGTACTCTTTGCACAAATCCTGTGATGCTAAGGGCATAACGGACTCAAGATGAGGAGGCACTAGAATGAACCACAGCCTGGAAATGGAGGACTATGGCCCCGTTCGTAATAGTTTATGCACAGTTTCTGCTTAAAAGAAAAGCATATTATCTGCCGAACGGGAGGATTCTAGACAACTTTTCCCACAATCAGAATCTGATTTGTACACAGAATCAGAAGCTGTCATCCATCTGATTCTGCGGATTATGACTTAGATTCTGCGAGTTCCGTCTCCCACGAGTCGTTGCAGGCACAAGAGCTTCCGCCGTCGTCCCTAGGCCCCTCCACCACTCTCATCCGCTCATTCGTTACCGACACTGATCAACAATCAGCATAGACAATCAGGATTGCCAAACGACCAGATTCTCCAGTCAGCAGATTCTTCAGACAACCGTTTTTCCAGACAGCTGACTATAATTCAGAATCTGCACAATCAGAAACTATCCCAAAAGAGGGCCTATGAAACAAGAGCTTAGTTATGGAGGCAAGTTAAGCAAAATAGAAAGATCACATACTAGATATAACTATACATTTTATCCAACAAAATGCAAATCCAGGAATGAGCAATTTAAGATTGCTCTGATTTAACATATTCCTTTGTTTACTCCACCTATATTTTCATTCACTATGACTTACGAAATTGTATTATTTTCTGGGCCATACTCAGCTACAAACAACTGTATGACTATATCAGTAACAAAATTATAGTCTTCACAACCAAGTAGTACAAATATACTGCAGTATCTGGCACATTTTATTGTAGGAAGGTCATACATCTATTTCTGCTGAATATGCAACAATCAATAGCAGGATTCCATTTGGTTAGGATCTCAACAACTGGTATAACTAAACACGGCAGGGGCAGCTAACAGCTGTAGATCAGAAAATGTTAGCATACCAGACTACTGAATTACATTTTTTTCCCCTGCATCGTCTGGCAGATCTTCTAGAGATCAGTTTCTTATGGAAGGTTCAACCTGGAAATATACCTTGGGTGCTGAACAGGTGTATTAAAACTTTTAAGAGGTACTCAAATATCTCCTATGTGCTTGATATGGATCTATAGTATGGAATCAATTGTTCTCAGAAGCCAAGCATGAAAAATTGCATCCTCTCCTGGTGTGGATAGGAAGTGCAGGTGCGCGCATGCTCACGTAAGCCGTAGAGTGCAGGGAAACAACCAAGCCCCTGACTAGGTTTGTCACTATTCGGCTAGGGTGCAAAGCACCACAATTAGTAATGTTAGTTCATCAGGGTAATTGCATGGCATTGATTTATTTCCAATCCCAAGAAAGCTTGGACGTCCACTATAGAGGTTGTAGGTGATCTCGTGCTCATCTACATCTTTCCGGGACCAACAACCATAGCTGAATAGAGTACAGTTGAATTCCCATGTAATGTCATTCAGAAGTCCATACAAGGATGACTCTGATACAGTTCTTGTGAGAGGAACTGCTTATTCCATTAAAATTTTTGTTAGGCTCAAGTATCAATTATAGGTTTTATAGTGTTGACCTCCATGCCTCACTATGTTGCATTCATTTTGCTTCTTGTATGGAAGCATCTGCGGAAAGATGTACATGAGCACAAGCTCACCTACACCCTCTATCGTGGATGCCCAAACTTTCTTGCAATTGGAAACAAATCAATGTGCAATTACCATGATGAACTAACAAACTGCAGAGCTTACTCAAAGATTCAGACAGGGTTGCAAGGTTCAACCACATCAATTTTTGCAAATTTCATTTAACTATGTGTAATGTCCTAAACGTAACATTTAGATATTGGAGGATGAAATAGAAGAATTAGATCAAACACAAACACCATTTCCAAAACATAACCTTTTGATGAAAACAAGCAGCTGAGGATCTTAGACATTAAGCAAAGCCAAAGATTTCTCTCTAATCTAAACCTACTGTATACAGTTAGGCACTTAGGCTTCAATTCAGCACAGATATGAGTATGACAAGATCACAAACTACAACTCACACAAGACACACATTCTGATATGTTGTTCTTTCTGACCTACATAAGAGATCAAATAAAAGAACTATGCAAGCATGAGAATTTCTAGTTTTCTGTAGTGTCTTAAAACTTGTACAGAGATAGTATGAGGTTAGCATATGTCCCACAACAAATCAGATAATTCATCATATCATAACTTTGGCCATTACTTATATCACATAAATGTTAGTGCCCACCACAAGTGTCACTTGTCTAAAATAGTAAAATGCAAACTTGTAACACCCTCTGATGACACTTAAAATTACTTTATGACTGTATGACACTTGTCTTGTTAGTGGCTTGCAAACAAGCATCAAGGAGAATTGCTGACTCTATTACACACATCTACTCAAAATAGAGAAGCATGCATGTCAGTCAATAGCACGATACCATCACCACCAGGTAGCTCAAGAAGTCTGGCGCAGCAACTTATTTAGTTCATGGGTTAGTTATCATCATAGAAATTTATGTTTGCTCCCTAATCCTACAATATATCTTCCCATGATTCCTCAAGATGTATGTGCACCAAATTCATAACCAACATTTGGGTAACACCAGGCAATTCCTGATAAACAGCAACTATCTAAACGCACCATTGACAGCCTTCCCCCACAGCCAACCAGCGCTACCGGCCTACCACCACAAGCAAAGAAAACCACACTCCCTGAAACTGATAGGCTAACACCCACTTTAACACAACAATGCCCAAGTTTCACAGCAGGATCAGATCCATTTCGTCAATTCACCAAAACGGCGACCAAATTCTCACCCAGTCATAACAAAAGGAGCTAAATTGTAGCATGAATTCCTCACAACTGTGCAACAAGGTGCCGCATTTATTCAGCCACAGGCGCACATTGCCGACATCAAGAAGTGAAGTTAACACGAGATCAGAAAAGATGTAACACTTGCGATAAGATGTACGGAGGGGGAGAGAGATAGAGAGAGAGAGAGTAGTTGCTACACCTATAGCTTGTACTTTTAGCGCGTGATCTCGGCGCCGTTGGGGAAGAAGCCCATGAGGCGGCCGGCCGAGTTCTGGTAGGCGTACATGAACCCGCCCACAAGCCCGATGAGGCCCCCCGTCACCATTGACGGCCCGCGGATCCCTGGCTTGATCCCTGCACGCACCGCCCAAGAACGCGGGGTTGAGCCTCTAAGAGAAAGACAGTGCTTTGGAGGGCTTAGGAGGACGAACCGGAGAGGTAGCCGACGGTGACGGAGACTGCGGCGATGGTGGAGAGGCGGAGGTAGTCGAGCGCGGAGAAGTTGCCGACGACCTTGGTGAAGGGCGGGTTCCGGTCCACCACCGGGTACTCCGGCTTCACCGACGCCGTGATGTCGTGTGAAGAACAAATCTACACGATAGGGTTTTCTGGAAGATTATCAGAGGAAGAGAGCAGAAAGGATAGAGAACAAGAGGATTTGGGGAGGAAGTAGTTTCTTCTCTTCTTACTTGCCTTTCACGGCACACAGCGTTTTCCTTTTATACTCCACGTCCGAGTTAGTTACAACCCGCTGGCCAAAGCTCACACACGCGATTACAGCCCAACTCCCTCATAACGCACACGCTACTACTTCATGTATTGTCGTATCGCCCTGTTCTCCTCCCGGCACATGACAATCTCCCCCCGTTGAGTTTCAGCTTGCCCCCAAGCTAGTGCCGCAGGGAATTGGTGCCGAATAGCAGCTTCATTCTCCCAAGTTGCCAAAGACGATGGAAAACTGGACCATTGAATCAGTACCAACGGAATGACTTTATCCCCTTGCTTAATCAGTCTGGTCTTCAATATTGCAACTGGAACGACTGGTTCAGCAGCACCAAGACAATAAAGTGACTGAATTGATTGAGTGGTTGCTGATGGAGGAATGTGTTGCTTCAGTTGGGACACATGCATCACAGGATGGATTTTACTGCCCACCGGTAAGTCCAGTTTATAAGCCACCGCACCAATCTTTTCTGTAATACGGTATAGTCCATAAAAACGGAAACAGAGCTTGGGATTACTGCGAGATGCAATAGATGACTGCATTCATATCAGCGACAACCGGTTTCCGTGAAAGAGCATCGGCTGCAGTATTGTGAATGCCTTGCTTATACTGTATCCGATATTGCAACCCCATCAGATTGACAAAAGCCTTATGCTGCATGCCCGTAGTGAGTCTCTGCTCCGTGAGGTGGAGTAAAGCCTTCTGATCTGTGCGGATTAAAAACTCTCGGTGCTGCAAATATGGACGCCATTTAGTGACTTCCAACAGTATAGCCATACACTCCTCATATGTGGACAAGGCTTGGTTCTTACTGCTTAAGGATTTACTCAAGAATGCTATAGGGTGTCCTTCTTGCATCAGTACCGCTCCAATGCCAATATTACTCGCATCTGTCTCCAATACAAATGGTTTAGAGAAGTTCGGCAAAGCTAACACGGGGGCTTGCACCAACGCCTGCTGCAACGCACGAAAGGCAGTCTTAGTTATTGGTGTCCACTGAAACAACATTCCCTTCTTTAACAAACTTGTGAGAGGTTTACAGATGATTCCATAATTACGGATGAACTTGCGATAGTATCCTGTCAAGCCCAAAAAACCTCGTAACTCTTTGACATTTGTGGGCACGGGCCAATTAAGAACTGCCTGTATTTTGTTTTGGTCAGTAGATACCCCTGCAGAAGAAATGATGTGGCCCAAATATTCTAATTGTTGCTAGCCAAAGGAACATTTCACCTTCTTAAGAAACAACTGTTGTTGTTCCAAGACTCGAAACACCTCTCTGAGATGATCTTCATGCTCTGCCAAAGTGCCGCTGTACACCAGGATATCATCCATAAACACAAGTACAAAGCGACGCAAGAAAGAAGCAAAAATTTGATTCATAACACCTTGAAACATCGTTGGCGCATTAGTGAGACCAAAGGGTATGACACTAAACTCATATAACTCTTGATGGGTGCGAAAGGCTGCTTTATACTCTTCACCTGCTGCCAACCGAATTTGATGATAGCCTGAGTACAAATCAAGTTTGGTAAACCAACTGGCACCGACAAGTTCATCCAGTAACTCATCGATAATTGGCAAAGGGTGTTTGTTTTTAACAGTGATGGCATTAAGTTTGCGATAATCCACGCAAAATCGCCAAGAGCCGTCTTTCTTTCTCACCAACAACACCGGAGAAGCAAAGGAGCTAGAACTGTGCTAAATCACTCCTGTTGCCAACATTTGCGCCACTTGTTGCTCAATTTCGTCCTTCTGGTGTCAAGTATACCGGTACGGTCGGACATTAACCGGCTGAGCACCCGGAATGAGAGGAATCACATGATCATACTGACACCGAGGAGGTAACCGTACTGATTCTTGAAACAAATGAGCAAATTCGTGCAAGACCTTCATCAACGTAGAGGGAACAGACTGCTCTGAGTCGGCACTGAAATGATGTTGAGGAGTCTGCTGAAGTTGTACCAAATGAGTAACTGCACCATGCCTCAACAACCCACCCAACTCTTTGGCGCCAATAACTTTTCTACCAGGTATATCATCTTTAATACCCTGAAGCATGATTCGGCTGTTATTATGTGTGAACTTGATGCACTTATGCTTCCAATGAACCCACATAGGGCTATGCTCCTCCAGCCAGTCAGCCCCTAATATCATGTCATACTAACCCAAGGCCAACACCCGAATGTCCTATGTGAAAGAGTGTCCTTGAATCCACCAAGATAAGGAGGTAGCCAATTTAGTACACTTCATCATTCGACCATCAGTAATGATCAATTTCAAAGGTGGTATATTCTGTGTCAGAAATCGCAACCGATCCAACAGGTTTTCACTGATAAAAGAGTATGTACTGCCCGAGTCAATAAGGATCAATACCTCCAACTTACCGATCTGACCCTGTAGACGTAATGTGCGGCGTATTTGTCGGTTACGTCCAAAATTGTCAGATACTAGCATCAGTTCTTCTTCTTGTCGCTCAGCCGTGTGCTCCGATTGCAAGTCAGATTCGGATTGGAGCTGGAGGACTTCAAGCAGCTCCTCAATAACATGGAGGGGAACTTGATCTGGGCATTTATGCGTTTTTCCCCACTTTTCTCCACATGTGAAACAGAAACCATTAGTCTTGCGGTACATGCGCAGGGCCTCCAACTTGTCATCTGTTTGGCCAGTGAATGTCTTTCTAGGATCTTCCACCTTCTTAATCTCTTCCAACTTGTTTGGTGTTTTAAACTTCTCTATATATCTACCTCCACCTCTCAGTAACTCTTTCGAGTCTGATTTCTAATAAAACCTTTTCCTCCTGCCTAACTCCTCCTCCTGTCTCAAGGCCAAGGATACTGCAGTATCTATGTCTTCAGGATTATGCAGTACGATAGCCGCTCAGATTTCTTCACGGAGACCCCCCAAAAAATGAGTCACAAAGAAGACATCATCCTGGGACGGATTGTACAACAATATCTGATGCTGCAGTTGTTCAAATCGCTCCACGAACTCCGCAACTGTATTGGTTTGCTTTAGCCTAATCAACTAGCTCATGTATCGCTGATATACATTCTTCCCAAATCTTTTCTCTACTGCTTCACAAAGCACCTCCCACTCTTCAATTCTCCCTTTAGCCTCTACAGTCTGCAACCAAAATGCTGCTGTTCCCGTGAAATGCAAAGCTGCCAGCCTCGTACGAATGCCAGGATGGACACCCAAAACTTCAAAATAATTTTCGCACCGTTCTCTCCATAGCCCAGGGTTGTCCCCATCAAATTTTGGGCACTCGATCTTAGGCAAGGCCTGACGAGATTGCCAAAATGCGCCCGCTCCTTGCCCATTTTCCATCGCTCTCCCTTCCACAGGTTTCGGCTCGAACACCTGTACGGCATGGGACCATTCCTGTTTTCCCACTGCTGCAGGAATCGGCGGGGCTCCCAGAATTCCTTTCTTCAGTTCATGTAAATTCTCCTGCCCCGATGACTTTGTGGGTGCGATCGGATCCTGATAATGGGATGAGTATGGCAGCGAAGTGCTCGGCGATACCTGGTGATGATCCACACTTGGTCGTGCTTCCAGTATCTCCACCCTTCCCCTTACCACTTCCACCGCCGATCGCACTTCCCCAACTTCCGTCTTCACTCCTTGGACATCATCCAGGATCTGTTTTAGTAGGGCGTTGATCCCCTCGAACTGCCCCTCCACCGATGCTAACGCCGTCAACATCCTTGTTTCCCACTGTGATTGCTTCTTCTTAGGCGCTAGATCGAAATCTGGAACTTCCTCCGCCTCGCTCTGATACCAAATGTGAAGAACAAATCTACACGATAGGGTTTTCTGGAAGATTATCAGAGGAAGAGGGCAGAAAGGATACAGAACAAGAGGATTTGGGGAGGAAGTAGTTTCTTCTCTTCTTACTTGCCTTTCACGGCACACAACGTTTCCCTTTTATACTCCACGTCCGAGTTAGTTACAACCCGCTGGCCAAATCCCACACACGCGATTACAGCCCAACTCCCACTACTTCATGTATTGTCGTATCGCCCTGTTCTCCTCCCGACACATGACATGTCGGTGTTCATCTCGCGCGGCGGTGCTCCTCCTCCCGGTCCTGGCGGCAAGCGGAGACGGCGGGTTTGGTCGTTCGGGAGATCAAGGTGGGTGCGGGTCGTACGGCTCTCTCTTCGGGTGGGTGCTCGGCTCAGTAGCCTCATGGGAGAGTAGTGGCGCGCGGTGTGCAATAATGGGCCAGGCCTAAGCCCCTCCATAATGGGTAGGCCGATTAACTCATCATTGCAAGTGAAGCTCGGTTCGGCCCATATCCACTCGCGGACCGGCCCATCAATGCTTGTCGGAGTTTCCAAAGCCCCCTCACCTTGCTTTCTCCGCCCTCGCCTATGTCGTCCCACCCCCTAATACCCCAACGAAGCAAACCGCCCTCTCCTCCTCGCCTCCGCCACCCACGTCGAGCTCTCCAATGGCGGCGACCCCGGCGCCCCTCTCGCTCTCCGCCTCCACCCTGCCGGCGCACCTCCGAGTGGCGGCGCCGGCAGCGGCGGCGCGGGGCTGGCGGCGGCGCGGGGCCATGGTGGTGCGCGCCAAGATCCGGGAGATCTTCATGCCGGCGCTCAGCTCCACCATGACGGAGGGGAAGATCGTGTCCTGGGCCGCCGCGGAGGGCGACCGCGTCTCCAAGGGCGATGCCGTCGTCGTCGTCGAGTCCGACAAGGCCGACATGGACGTCGAGACGTTCCACGACGGCATCGTCGCGGCAGTGCTCGTCCCCGCCGGGGAGTCCGCCCCCGTCGGCGCCCCCATCGCGCTACTCGCCGAGTCAGAGGAGGAGGTGTCTCTGGCCGTCGCCCAGGCCCAGGCGCTCTCCAAGGGACAGCCCCAGCAGGCCCCACCTCCTTCCGAGTCCGCCGCGCCGCCGCCGCCCCCGCCTTCTCCAGCCACGGCTCCGGTGGCTGCCCCCGCGCCGGTGGCCGCGGGGACGAAGGGCGTTGCCACGCCGCAGGCTAAGAAGCTGGCCAAGCAGCATAGGGTGGACCTTGCCAAGGTGACTGGCACTGGGCCATTCGGCCGAATTACCCCGGGTGATGTTGAGGCAGCCGCCGGCATCCAGCTGAAGCCAAAGGTTCCTCCTCCTGCAGCTGCTGCACCTCTGGCTTCTCCGGCTGTGGGTTCAGTGCCGGAGGCTACGGTGCTTCCACCAGTGCCTGGTGCGACAGTGGTTCCATTCACTACCATGCAGGCCGCAGTGAGCAAGAACATGGTGGAGAGCCTGTCAGTGCCAGCATTCCGGGTTGGGTACCCCATTTTAACCGATAAGCTCGACCAGCTGTATGAGAAGGTGCTTGTCTTCGGAGACTTTGGGGCAGTGCTTAACTGCCTGTGACGCTCTTCTGTTTTTTAACCTGTTTACTGATGTTTGGATTGATTTCGTTTGGTCAGGTTAAGTCGAAGGGGGTGACAATGACGGTGCTACTGGCAAAGTCTGCAGCTATGGCGCTTGCACAGCATCCTGTCGTGAACGCTAGCTGCAGGGATGGGAAGAGCTTCACTTACAATAGTAACATCAACATTGCGGTGGCTGTTGCCATTGATGGTGGGCTCATTACACCCGTCCTGGAGGATGCTGATAAGGTACATGACTACATGCTATCTTTGTGACAATGCTATCTTTGTGGCAAATGTGGTTCCGTTTAGGAATTGTAGCATGTGAGTTGAAACTAAATATCTGAAGAAATGGAACAATGCAGCTGGATATATATTTGCTCTCACAAAAATGGAAGGAACTAGTCAAGAAGGCACGCACAAAACAGCTCCAACCAAATGAGTACAGCTCTGGTATGGACCTATTGCATCACATAGTGCGTTAGATCGTTGTTGCAAATCCATGGAAGTTGTTCTTGACTGAAGATTTGGTGGTTTACAGGGACTTTTACACTGTCCAACTTGGGTATGTTTGGTGTAGATAAATTTGATGCAATTCTTCCACCTGGCCAGGTGTGGTTTTCTTTCTCCTAATCTACTTATGGCCAAGTTAATGCTAAGTGTTGGTATAATCGCTTTACTGATGTATCATGTATGTGGTCTAAGAATTTGAGTGTATATGAATTCAGGGAGCTATAATGGCTGTTGGAGCCTCAAAACCTACAGTGGTGACTGATAAAGATGGTTTCTTTAGTGTCAAGAGCAAAATGCTGGTATGTCTTTCACACATATAACTTGCATGCATGAATGCTGCAAATTTATTATTGTTATGTTAGTGTGTTTCTGTGTCCGTGTGCCTATTCATATGCCATCATTCACAGTTGCAAACATGTAAGTGAAATATCATTCAGCCAATTGGATGTGAACACAAGCATGAAAGACTTTGTGTGTCTTCATTTTTTCCACTAATCCAGAGTGAGTTTCATTTTTGCCACCAAATTCTCTCATTGACATGCAAGCCCAGAACCGACATGTCAATGAGATAACTGGTGGCAGAAACAAGATGTGGGTGCTGCTTAGTGGCAAAAACGAAATTGTCCCTTGCATATAATGTTTTTGATATCGGCTTCAAGAAATATTAACATTGCTACTTGCTGGGGATTTTAAACAAATGTTTTGATCAATTGTAGTTTCTGTGATACAATGTTTCAGATGCATCAACTGTAGATGGTTGACATCATGAGTTCAACATAAGATATGGGATTGTATCATAATAATTATGTCCCTATAATCAGTAGATAATATTCACTGGTTCTTTCTAAATCATAGATTTACTAGCCTAAGATGAACATTTTTGTCCTAAAAAATGCAATTCATTTGTAGCAAGCAATCACTGTAGCACCAAAAATACACCTTCAAGTCTTGAGCAGTTAATGTTTGTTTGAGTTTGTATGAATAATAAATTTTAATGCAGAAATATTGCCTGGTGCTGCCAGCTTGCGTAACTAAGCTGATACATGTTTTTTTTTTTCAGGTCAATGTCACTGCTGATCACAGGATTGTATATGGCGCTGATTTGGCAGCATTCCTGCAAACTTTTGCAAAGATTATTGAGGATCCTGAGAGCCTAACTTTGTAAGATTTCCTTGGAAATGTTGTCTATGTGCCAGTTATTAGTTTGATTCTAATTGGCCGTCTATTGTCAAATTCCGTTTTTTGTATCTTTGAGCATTCAATGGGATGTTGCTTTTGAGCTGTTTGTATGGCTTTTACTTCTGAATGTTGGAGAGATGATACTGTTGATGTTATGGAAGGTTTGGAAATCAATAAATTATAGAATAATTTGCTAATTATATGTTTTCCTTAATTATATATATATATATTATGATTCTCCTTATTATGTTCTCTATTCCTGTTTTATTTATGCATGTAAAATTCCTGAAATTTGCAAAATGTTAAGGCCCTATTTGTTTGGCCTTTTTCTCTATCAAGGCAAAAAGCCAGCCTAAACAAATGGGTGGCTTTTAACAAGACTTTTTCAGAAGCCATAAGCCTCTATATAACTGAAAGATAAAAGCCATCTGAGAGGTGTTTTTTTTTGGTTTATTGAGGATTGGTTTTAAACCAATACCACTAAACTCGGGGTAAAATTACCTACCTATATCACGTATAAAAAGCAGACTACTTTTAAGTTGTTTAAGCCAAAAGGCTGGCTTTAAGCTATAAGCAAACAACCTAAGCCTTAAACAAATAGGGCCTAAATACCAATCTGAATTAGTAAGGTCCCTAAACTTTCCTCGGTAGCTACCTTGTAGGTGTAAATCTCATTACCTTTGCTACAATCCTGGCAATAAATCTCTAAATCCCAGTGTAGGCCAGTATATAAATGGATCTGGTCCATTTCGAAGTGTGATGGCATGCTAACATACAAGAATATATGTTTAATGATCTCAGGTACCTATAGGGCATTCCAAAACGTATAAAGATATTTCAGCATTAAGTTATCAATATATTCCACAAAACGGGAAAACCATGCCATACAAATCCAATCATGAATACATGATGCTAATATCACTTTACAAATACACAAACAGTCTGTAGTTAATGCCAAGTTGCCAATTGATCTCCATGCTACCATCACTATACAAACAAACACTTGCATACAAAAACAGTCAATTTGTTAATGTCCAACTGGTTAATCTGAACATCAAACTGTTCACCTGAGTGGAAGAACTAGGTTGAGAGGTTGATTGTGCTTTGAGACCCTCAACTCTCTGCACACCCTATCCAGCAAACCAAGAAAATCTTTCATTATGACAAATATGTGGAGCATGTTGGACTCATCCTTACCAACCTCTCCGTGATAATACTCTGTAAGTTCCCTGACATGGAGTAGGACTTGAGCTTCACTAACTTTGAGTTCCTGCATTGTATTCTGTGCATAATTTAGGAAGGATCCCATGCATTGCAGGAAATTCTTGTTCTTGTCATTGCTGGGTTGGACCATCTCTACGAGATTTCTCAGTTGAGTCAGTCCACATGATAGATTTGAGATTGACTTTATCAATGTATCCAGGTCTATGCTTGCTACCTTCTTGACGTTACCTAGTTCATTACTTAGCTCAGAGACGAATTCTGTAGCCATTGCCCAATACTCTTCCCGTTCTGTCGGTGTGGCATGACAACATCTGGGAGTTTCACTGAGCTTCGCTGAAGCTTTTAAACCTTTTGAACGAGCCATCTCTTGAACAACAAAATGCAGGAGGGTTGTCTTCCCATCGGCCCCACGTATATCTGCCAATTTCAGCAGTGCATCCAGTCTGAAAGCACTTGCACTTCCTCTTAGTGTTCCAACATTCATCCTATTTCCTGTCTTGAGTACTGCTTCAAGAAATCTTAAGAATAGTTTACTGAACTTGAGTTCAGTGCAAGCTCCCTAGTAGACAGAAAACAGAAATAAGTTCAGCAGAATAGGTCCTATCTTAGTAAGTTATTCAAAATGGTGCCACTTACTTCAATCATTGCAAAGGACATTTTGATATGTCCAACCTCATCATCAAAAGTTTCCTTGTAGAGCATAACCTCCATTCTTGGGAATGCCATTGGTATTGTTAGTAGCACCTTGACAAAGTTCTCTGCTGGATCCAACATGCCGACATCACCATCATAATTCAGTAATTTTTCCTCTTCTTCCTTTGTTGGTTTCATCTTGACCAGCGCTTCCAGTTGTTGCACAGATAATCCAGTACCTGAGACAGCCAAGACAGGAGGGTAGATTGACTATAGTTATCGTTATTTTGATAAATGTAACTCCAGGCATAATGAAACCTACCTTGTGTTACGGAATTGCAAACTTGTTCGGTGGTCGCATTTAAGGTCTTCAACAAGATAGTAGTATTTTGAAGCCTGTGATGCTCAATAACATGTTTGGTAGTAGATACAGCTTTGCTCATGTTGTCCTCGTCTTTCGCTAGGCCTTGAAAGTTGTATGCAAACAAAGACTTGATCATCTGCTCGTCAAATCTGCATTACATACCTTATTGTAAAAAGTAAGGCAATGTAATCCCAATATAGTAATGAGGGAGGATCCTTCTATTGTCTTACTCGAACTCGAAGGAACTTGATCTTATATCATTCCACACCATGGAGCGGTTTGGAGCTGCCCTTACTTTGTCCCAATGCAAAGGTTTCAACCTTGGAAGTGGAGACCCATCTTTACCAACGTGTATCTGAAGTGGTAATGGAGGTGGCAGTGGAGGCTGGCCAGAGTTCTGCCCTTTCAGACTTGGAGGAGGTTTATTTGGCAGTGGAGGTGGCGCTGGTGATTTTGGTACAATCGTTGCACTGGACATTTGAAGTTTTGCTTCTTCAGTTGAACTACTCGAGAATTCTTTAAAATTATAATTGATTTTTGTGCTTGGGACAGTGAATACTTTGTTTTTTCGGGCGGGTGAGGTATCCATATGACAGGAAGGAGAATTGTTCTCTGATGGTAGACTCCTGAACTTAGAATTGATCTGCTCTTCTTTTGGAGCTTTGTCATGCTCCATGGACCAAGAAATATCATTTGTTTTTACACTCTCTTGATGGTTTACTTCAGTTTTCTCGTCATTTGATTTTTCTGGACAGTGAGAAGTGTTACACAAACTGAAGTGACTGGAAGCAGTGAAAGTTGGACACTTTGGGGACAAGTGAGATCTAAAATCTGGTGAAAAGGATCGATATGATAAATCAGATGGTGAATCATCTGTACGTGGAGGAGGTGCATATGTCATAGTTTTATCGCAGATTTGCAGAGGTATAATCTGCAGAGGTAACTCGGTGATGGAGTCACTTGAGGAATCAGAACTAGGTATGGAGTGGAAAGACTCGACTTCATCGGATTGCAAGGAGTTGTGATTTTTCACAATGTGATCACTTACGATTAATTCTGTGCTCTTTGGGGAGGTGCTAACAGTGGATAAGCTCTTGACCTCAGATGATTGTTTAAGGTTTGGATAGTTCTCTTGGCATTGTACAACAGAACTTAGGTAAAGTGGATCTGGGCTAGGGTGGGAACTGACCTTCCTGGTAGCAGAAGGTGACCTTTGAGTTCTTGATCCATGGCAAAATAGTCTGAATGGCCTTGAACACCCCTTCTGAAACTTCCTTGATCTCCTAAGTGACACCACTGCTATGGCAACTCCAAGAACAAGTAGGCATGCTCCAGCCACAGCCAGAGCAACAATTGTAGCTTTCGGGATCCTGGTGTGGCCTCCACCTCCTAATTTGAGTGCCACGCTTCTAGTTGGGCCAATGTGGCTGCCATGAGTAGATGGCATTCCATTTCGAGGAGAATGGAAAAGAGGGGCAGGAGCTGGTAATCTTGCTTCCTGGGATGGAGCTGGAGCTGGAGCTGCCGAACTTCTTTGATGCCTCCGGTGCCGTGACTGGCGATGATTCAATCCAATCAACATCCTAGACCTAGAGAGAAAACTGAAACCAACACCATGGGTTACCGCAGCGCCATCCACCTCCCTATCGCGGCTTGCCAGATGGAGAGCCCCCTCCAGGATCTCGAAGTTGGACACGAGGAACACAAAGGAAACAGAAAAGAGGAACAAGATGCACCTCGTCGCCAAGCCCATGTTTGCTCAATCAGCAGCAGCACTCCTCGGAGGTACTGAATACTCACTGGGTGTGACAAAAAGGAGGAACAGGACGGGAGTTAAATCTCATAAAATGGCGTGTGCGGCCACATTTGCTGTCCTGGCCGTAAAGCCAGCTACCGGTGAGTCCTCTCTTCTCTATCTAACTCTGCAGGCTTTAATGCCACTCCAAGAAACACATGGCCATGGCTGGTTCCAAGAGCTAGCAGCAGCAGAAGCAGCTACTACTTGCTTCTTGCCAGGTATCTACACAATGCAACTTTAGTTTGAAGGAACTATACACAATGCAACTGTTTTTACATCTGTCTCACACACCAGCAATCCTGACAATAGCTGGTGCCAAGACCTAGCACTAGCAGCTATATGCTACATGCTTCTTGCCATGTTGTACCTACGCTACTATGCAACCCTTTTTGCATATGTTTGCCACTCACCAGCAATCTGTTTGGGTGCTATCGTTTGGTGGGGCATCGATCGATCCGTGGTGATCAAACGCGCCACAAACGATGTGGCTGTTCTTGCCGCCGATTTCGCGGTCGATTTTCGAGAAAATCATTTCTGTCATTCCCACGGTATCGTCGGTCATGTAGTCGTCCTCGCAGCGTTATCATTGTCAGTACCGAATCTGCAAGCGACTAGTTCTTTTCTGTTATGCTGGTAGGACTTAAGAGTGTGGATCCGTGGACCCTTTTGTATATCGCTGGGGTTACTTGGCCTTCCTGAAGCTGCACTCCAAGCAGACTGGCCATGTTCTCACGTCTGCAGATCTGCTCATTTTATCTGGTGCCTTAGGAGGATGAATACTTGTTTCTAAAGCAAAGCTTGTGCAAGCTCATTTACCTTGGTATGCAACTAGTGGCTAACGACTCGCATCTTAATCATCTCTCGATCGAACTCCACGCATTTTGTGTAGTTATCGATCTCTTGTGGAAAACGGTAGACACGTTAGAAGATTTACGCATTTGGTCCACAAATAGGATTGGAAGGGGAAAAAGATGCTGCAGCAATACAAGACCTCGACCACTCCATTGCTGAATAATAGCACGAAAAGTTGTATCATGTGCATTAAGTAAAACTATACACGACGCTCTTGGGAATTAAACTGTCCTGCTCTATGATTAGTTGCTCCTCGATCTCCAGTACTCGACGCGGCGGTTGGTCCTCTTCCTGAGCTTGGCCGCGACGTCGTGCGTCACGAACGCTCCGGAGAAGCTCACCCGGTGCTGCTTCCGGTCGTTCAGGTGGCTCTCCAAATCTTCCTAATTACACGCGAGACAAATTCAGCTTGAATAGTGATTTTCACTGTTCAACACTAGTCATCTCGCTATTTGTCTTTTTCATATCTTTCAAATACGATTGAGTTTGGTTTTCAAATTTTGTAGGATTGTAGAAGCTCTTCTCCTCTACGTATGGTCATTTTTTGAGAATTTTTGAAAATTTGTACACGTTGATTTTACAAAGTTTTTACAGTAAGAAGAGTTTTTACTAGATATGTTGCCATATATACACACCTTGTTGTAGCCTATGATAGAGTGATGGGAAATCTTCTTTTAAGGTGCTCAGAGTCAGTAAGGGCCTGTTTGGTAGAGCTCCAGATTCTAGTTTCACCTGAAATTTGAAACTTGTAGGCTAAAATAAAGTGAATATTTTTAGTTTAAAATGTAAACAAAATGATCTATCTAAATACTCTTAATGTACTCACAGCTTCAGCTTTATAAATCTGGTGAAGTTAGAATTTTTCAGCTTCACTAGATGTTGAATCCCTGCCAAACAGGCCCTAAGTGATCTGCTGAGCTTCATTCGTGCATTTTTTTTGGTCTTGATTTCATCTTCTCAACACCATTTTTATTTGTATCGCTGATTACAGTTTGTGAATTTTGCATTGCACTACCTTCCACAAAAATTTCGAATTGCGCTAACAACCTCCAAGAAAGGAAATTGGTTCCACCACGTTGACATCAGTGCTGTAAACTTCGGAGCACAGTATGGAAGGTGATCCTGAACTTATTGATGATTCTAAGTGGTATCATCAACTTCTCAAGGAGTTTCTCGAGTCATGTGATACAGGTACATCTGGTTAGTACAAATCTTCAACTACCCACAAACAAAAGTTGAGAAAACTGTGAGTAGCCTTGGGAGTCGCAGGCCATCTCTTGCGGATGGCTTTTTACAGAGTGAACTAAAATCAGAATTGTGTGCATCTCATATGAGGCTGGTAGGGTTGAAAACGAAATGAAAAGTTTGTGACCACTTCAAAGAAAAACAGAAATAGAAGTTTTTTTTTTCAGAAATAGATACATAAACAGGAGAGTCAGTTTCGACCAAAACAAAAACAGAACGAAAATTTTGGATTAAAAAAAAACCAAAAATTCGGACGAAAACTGGCGCTCTACTCAAGCCCTACAGCCATCCTCCCTGTATGGCCCAACAGGCGAACCAACTCGCTGTGGTGGCGCGCCGCCGCCCCAACGGCCGCGGCTAGGCGTTCTCCTGGGACGACGACTCGCTCCTCCTCAGGCTCCGCGACAGCGTCCCCGACGAGATGGAGGTGCTCTTCATCGGCACCCTCCGCGCCGATGTGCCCGCCTCTGAGCAGGACGAGGTCTCGCAAACCCTCATTGATGGCCTCGGTTGCGCCCCCGTGTTCCTCCCGGCCGAACTCTACGACCGCTTCTACCATCACTTCTGCAAGGGCTACTCTGGCCGATGTTCCACTACATGGTCCCCTTCGCCTCCGCCCTGCCACCGACGGCGACCGCCGCAGCCGGCGACGGTCAGTTTGACCGCGGCGCATGGGAGGCGTACGTCCTCGCAAACAAGTACTTCTTCGAGAAGGTGGTCGAGGTCATTAACCCGGAGGACAACTACGTTTGGATCCATGGTTACCACCTCATGGCGCTTCCCACCTTCCTCCGCCGCTGCTTCAATCGCCTTCCGTGCAGTGGCGGAGCCTGCCTGAACTAAGTTTAAGTCTCGGACTGGTCCAAAAGTTAGGAAACAATTTATAAATATTTATAAATTTTTAAGAGAATTTGTATAGCCTTTTTAGGCTAGATCTCGGATCCAATCTCGGATGGTCCGAGGCCTGGCTCCGCCCCTGCCTCCGCGTCAGGTTCTTCCTCCACAGCCTCTTCCCCTCATTAGAGATCTACCGCTCCCTCCCTGTCAGAGAGGAAATCCTAAGAACTCTGCTCAATTGCGATCTCATCGGATTCCTTACATTTGATTACGCGAGGCACTTTCTTTCTTGCTGTGTAGTAGGATGTGCTTATGACTTTTGATTTAACTATACTTGAAAGGTATTGAATAAAGTGCGGCAATAACAACAAGAATTTAAAGAGCTAATTCCGTAAAACAATAAGACTAAAAGTACATAATCCAAAGATAGTCATAATGACATAATTGACAAGATAAAGCATAATATGAATTTTATGTCATTCTTATAATAAATCATGTCTTCTACAACAAATTGAAAGGGATTTGTATTCTATTGCTCTCAGATTAGGGTCTGTTTGAAGATTTTAAACCTTCAATCTTAATCACGAATGGGCTAAACAATTAACTCAGTAAATAAGGTCTTGAACCTTTACCACTTTAATATGCACAATAAAGAATTGATAATTTTATGTCACTGTTAACAGATTATCTTCAAATGAGGGTAAATTCAGATTAGTGGTTTAACAAGATAGTTCTAGAACAGTCAGATAGCACTAAAACTGATTGAATCCAGCAAACATTAACCAAGTCAGTAGCAAGATAGATACTGAAATAACAATGTGTATTTAGCTAAGCATCTAAATAGCACAACTACTGAGTTAACAATCTGCACATAGATTAGAATCTAAAACAACATGCTGCGACCTGATAGCACGTAACTCAATCTGCACATAGATTAGAATCTAAAACAACATGCTGTGAACTGATAGCACCAACAAGATCAAACCAGAAGCTAGCAAGTAAAATGAGGCACTGACATAAAGATAATAATAGCCAAGATAGGCAGTTAACTAGATATAATATAAACAGTGAATGAATCAACACTTTCTAGCATATAAGTCTATGGTTCAAGGCCTAGTTCACAAAAATAACTGTTATGTTTATTACAATATCCATTATCATCATCAAGCAATGAAAAAGGCAACGAAAGCTGAGACCAAATCTCAGTAATACTCACTAAGGAGTAACACTCGAAGCTATTCAGCGAATAGGGCTAGGCTCAACAGAAGTTACTGTCCCGGAAAACTAATTGCTGCCGCAAGTGCCTAGGATGAAATGGCCAGGTTCCAGAGATGCAATACCCTTTTCGCAATCATGACACCCCAACTACGAAATTAAGCCTCACCAACAGCAGCTCAAGACCAATTGCTCCAAGTAGAAGGTCTCCACAAAGTTTCAATCTCAGGGACCAAACCTTCCTAAACAACAAGCACACAACCAAGCGACTGGAAGCACAAGACTAGAGCAAGAATATAACCACCAAACTCCAGATCACAGATCTGAAGTTATACCTCACCAGCCGAGATCGGGCGCAAGCACTGGTGGAGATCAAGATGGGGAAGAAGGAGGCTCAGATTTCTTACTCGTGTCCTCAAGATGAAGAACCAGAGCCTCATATAAAGGGGAGGAGCGCACAACTATCGACATCAAACCTTGCACCGGTGTTGGGACCCAAATATGCAAATCCGGACCCTCTGTGTATTCCACATTAGTCCAGGATCACGCTAGTGCACACGGGCTCAATATAGATGAATACCACAATCATACTCAGCTATACTATCATAAAGACTTCATCAATTAAGTATAACTGTTAAACGATCTTATGGTACACCTTACATGAATACGTCACGCAAGGCTAAAACTGAAATAAAAGTAAATAGCAGTGGAAAATAATCAAAAGCATAGAAACCCTTCAACTGCTACAGGCAATTGACAAGCTTCGCACCCTAGTTGTTCGCCTCCTCTTGGATCTCCTCCTCAAAAGTGGGCGTTGCTTCCTCTCCAACTGATGATGTTTTGTTGCAAGGAGTGAGTACATAAAGCACTAAATAAGCCGTGCACAAAATAAAAGTCTATATACTATATGCATGGCTTAGTACAAAGGATAGGCTACATGGTTATTTTGCATAAACAGCATTTGTAAAAAAATAGCATAAATAGATTAAAAGACAGTAAAACAAATAATAATAATAATAATAACTTTGCGTTTGTTTTCAATAACCAACTTAAAACCTTATTTCTCATTTCAACCTTCCATTCCCATATGTGTTTTGATAAAATCTAACTCTTGACTGTAATCACCGAGCAATGCTTAATACCGAGAACACGGCTATTCGAATAGGTTGTACACTCTGCAGAGGTTATAAACTTTACCCACGAGATACAATTATACACCACAAAAATGAGTGATCATAACAAAGCCTTTCTGTCGGGGATTGGGCATTCCCTATACCGACCATCGTACCTCGGCGGCTAGTCGGCTGCCGACCATGTTACCCTTGGACGGTGTCCCCAAGGAAGATCCTCGGGTAGGCCAGCCTGCGGGCCTACCCCGTCATCAATTAAGCTCGCCCCCAAGCATGCTTGCTCGAGCTCGCGAATTTTCTCTTTTTTCTCGGTGGCGTCTTCCTCGGCCTGGCGGATATTCTTCTCAGCCTAGCGGCATCTCTCCAAGATCTGCTTGTCCCGGGCCTTAAGTTCGTCTATCCGCCGCTCAAGCTCGGTTATCCGGGCGGCGTATTCGACGTTCTTTTTGGCCACAACCTCGGGAGGAACTGTCGAGGAGACGAAGTCCTCCATGATCTTTTGAAGAACCTGCAAGCAAACAAAACAAGAAAAGAGATCTCAGGCACCGCCCCCCAAGGCGCGAAAAGAAGAAACTACCAACAAGAAAAGAAAGCATGCTCACCCGACCAAGACGCACGCAGAGGTTGCCTCGGAAGGTCTTGGCGATATCTTCCCCCCGAAGAGACGCAAGTTTCGTATCGGGCGACGTCGGCGCGGAGCCTCGGCTTTCCGCCCAAGCAAGGACCTCGGCTGGGATATCCTCAGGGTCCTTTCAAGGGCGCAGATCGCTCGAGGATGATGCGTCATTCCCCCCAAGATGTAGACCGCCCGGGGACGTCGCGCCTCCCTCCTGAGCGGCTGGCCCGCTCGGAGTCTTGTCGCTGTCCGCCTGGGCATGTTGTTCGCTCGGGGATGGCGGGGCGTCTGCCCGAGCATACGGTTCGCTCGAGGCGAGCGCAGTTCCATCCGAGCATGTTGTCCGCTCAAGGGCTTCGCGCCCTTGTTCCGGGCAGGTGATGCGCCCGGAGATCTCGTGCTTTCTTGGGCAGTCTTTTCGCCCAAGGCCGCGAGATCAACCTCCTTCCCTCCCTATGCGCCCTCCGCACTCGGGAGGGCCAGGAGCGCGCCCTGGGGGGCTGGTCCCTCCGGAGCAAGAAGTTCCTTGGCGCCTTGATCGGCGTCGCCAGTGAGCTCGTCTGCAACCACCAGTTCGACGGCCTCGCCCATCACGCGGTTGGCAAGGAGGGCGAGCTCCCTCTCTAAGACACGACCAAGGATCTCGTCAGCTATGTTGCCACAATCTAGAAAGACCCTAGGAGCTATCACACCCACGTTTACATGGTGGGGTTAGCTCGGATAAAGGGCGAGCGAAACAAAGAGCAAGAAAAAGAGAAAAGGCAGAGTTCGAAAACTACCTTCAGTAAGCCCCTCGTTGTCATTCCCGGCGGGTTTTGCCACCGCCGCAGCTTCAAGTTCAGCATCCTTCTTCATGGCAGGGCTGATCCTCGCCGGGAGGAGGTTGACCTCCTCCGTATCAAGAGCCTCCGGCGTTCCCTTCCGGCGCCCGCGCCTCGCTATGAGGGGCAATTCGTCCTCGTCCTCCACCCCCTCGGGCTCCGCAGCCCGTCGGGCCGAAGTAACCTGCTTGAGCTTGGCTTTAAGCTCGGCAAACTCCACTCTCAGCGCCTGTTGCTCGGCCTGCACCATTCCCTCGGTCAGTCTCGCCTCCTCCACGAGCTGCTCCAAGCTCTCCCGGCCGTAACCCTCCATCCAAGCATTTAGGCGGCTTACCTCATTCTGGTCAGCAAATTCCAAGTGCCGCAGTGCAGGATTCTTAGTCGAGCTCGCCCGCCTCTGCGTCAGCCGAGTAGAGGCCGGTGGCGGAGCTCGTCTCTTCACCCTCGTCTTCTTGGCCTTGGCAGCCGAGACGAAAACTCTGTGGCCACCCGCCAAGGGCCTAAGGTCGGCCACCGCCGCCTCCAGGGCGATCGTCTCCTGCCAAGAGTAAAAGGACATCAAAAGATGCTCGGGACGTTTTCCTACGAGCATGGATTGCAAAAGAGCTTACCACTTCGCCCCGCTCAAGCACATTCTTCGGGACCTGCCGCCCGCGCTCGAGCTCCTTGCCCTTCGGGGTGTCGAACATCTCGCCAACCCGCTTTTCCACCCAATCGAAGCCCGGGGCTGTCACCGATCGACAGAAGGAGTCAACACGGGCATAAATGATGCATACGAAGTAAAAATTGCTCAAGATCATAAAACTTACCAGAGTCGGACTCTCGGGTGAGGTCATCCCACCCGAAGACCTTGAAGAAGGGGTGCTCCCTCCTCCTCAGAGGGGACACCCTGTTCCTGAGGAAGTCGCGGACGACATCCCGACCAGTGAGCCCCATATTCGTGAGCTCACTAATCACCATCAGGGCCCGCTCCTCCTCGGTTACAACGGGCGAGCGTGGGGTCTCAATGCTGGGCGTCACCGCTCCGGAGTAGCGCAGAGTGCTTCCCTCCGCCTTCCTCAGATAGAACCAGGAATTGGCCCAACCCGTCACCGAGTCTTTGAGAGTAAAGAAGGATACTCGTATGGTCGGTTGGCCCACAAACGGAAGTACAGAGAACCGGTGGGAGAAGCCGCACCGGTGTGAAACAAGGAGTAGAAATGAAAAAAGAGACTCGCCGTGGGCAAGGTGCCCACAAATCCCTCGCAAAGGTGCAAAAAGATGGTCAAAGCAAGAATGGAATTGGGGTTCAAATTGGTGATCTCGCACTCGCATTGAGCAAGTACGGATTCAAGAAACTCACTCTCGGGCATTCGAAGCCCGTTGATAGTGTAAAGCTCGCATGTGACGATCTCATCATCATGCGGCGCCGGAGCTCCTTCGCCGCTTGGGATCCTCCAGGTACCGGCATCAAGATACCTGAAGTCCTCGAGCACCCGAAGCCTCTCCACAGTGATCTTGGTTGGGCCGAACTTCGCCATGAGAAAGATTTGGAGAAAAGGCGCAAGAGCGAGAGAAAGTTTGAAGGTTGGAAATAGGGGTGAAAACGGGTCGGATACGGACGAATATTGCTCTTCCCGTATCCTAACCCATATTTTTTTCCTAGATTCGGAACCGGATACGAGCTAACTGGATCTGGATACGAATCCGGATAATTCGGGATACGGATACAGGTCGAATATATGACGGATTCGGATCGGGTACGGGTAATTCGAGAACGGATAATGCACACATACATAAAGTAATATATGTTGAATCAAACCACACGAATACATGACAATAATAGTAAGATATATCTCAAACAAAGCCACAAGACCAACAAACATTCACAGTGCTCAACAATATGCATTACAAGATCCATTCTTTAGATCCATTGTGGCACTAAGCATTATAGTTTTGGTTGTAGATGGCAAAAATTGGGCTTATGGCATACAATAACATGCCTCAGTTAAGGCTTATAAAGCACCTACAGCAACCAGGTCTTGTTCATTGTTACTTGCCAAATAGCTTTTGTTTGAACGCATTCTGAAGAAGAGCAAAGAAACAATTCACTTCAACCGAAAGAACATTGCATTGCAACCAAGGAAAGTAGTACTTGGAAGATCGGCAACTTCATTTCCAGATCAATAGAATCACGATCGATGTCAATTTTCTCCTCTTACGAAAACTCAATTCTTCTTGAAGTCCACCATCTACAAAGACCAACAATTAGAGCAATGTTTAGCACAAAATCGAGGCATATCCAAGTGGATGCCAAGTAGCCATCTTTCTGAAAGCTTAACATAATACATACTTGCAGACCAACTACTTACAGTGAAATAAAAGAATACACCCAAGAAACATTAACAATGAGTGAAGTAGTGTGTAAAATGATACTCAGACATCAGGAATCAGTTTGGATAAAAAGAGCACTGACAATACACAAGAAGTCGACATATGAGCATAATACATTAATCTTTGCTCTTGTAGTGAAGTTTTCTATAGAAACCAGTGGAAACTATGGAATCATGATTAAAATAGGCATAATTAACACTTAAACTCTAAGCAATAGTACATAAACAGTATGCATGAAACCAACAACCCATAAAGCTACCTAAGAATGAACCTGATAAAAAACAACCACAGATCGATCCACTAATAAGCACAAGCACAAAATCCATTTCGCCCTACTATGAAATCCCCATTAACGCATGATAGTGGCAAAAACATTAGGCAAAATTACCCTAGACATGAAACATACTACATTAAAAGTAAGATACTAAAATCTAAGAACAATCGCAGATCCGGGCAATCGAAAGCATGTAGACACACAAACGACATCTGATTTGAGACACAAATCTTCCGATCCACACAAGCACATAGCACAGGAGAGAGGATTTAGGGCGGAGATAGTTACCACAGGTCCACGGCCTTCAAGTAGCACCGAAAAGGGGGGATCGACGTCCCGATAGCTGAGATTCCCCTAGGTACAACTCCGGCGGGCAGAGCGGAGCCGGCGTGAGAGTAGCAGCAAAGGGATGGACACCTGATAAAGCTTGCGGCGGGGAGGAGAGGGACACGGGGTGCGCGCGAAAGAGGAGGACGACAACGAGAACGAGAGGGAGGAGCGCCAAACCTAACCTAGCTAGTCACCACCAGATGCACAGTAAGGTAGCTCGCGCGGCGCGCGGGGGAGGGTTGAGGAGAGGGGAGTTCCTTCACCTTCACGGTGGTGCAGCTCTGGCGGAAGGAGGTAGCTCACGCGGTGCGGCGCGCGGGGGAGGGTTCGACTCCGTTCGGGTCGGGAGTGCTGGGTAGGGTTGAGGCAGGCCGCACAGGGAACTGAGGTGATGAGGTCTGAGAGGAAGAGCCGAAGAGATTAAAAGTTCAGACGGCCTGGGAGTGGGAGCTGGGCCGCCGATTGGGGCATAGGCCATTGGGCCAAGACATGCAGGCCAAATTCGGATATCCGAATAATAAATTATCCGATATCCGTTTCCCGACCCGTTTTTCCGGATAGCTTACGCTCCGAATCCGATCCGATATCCGTTTTCAAATATCTGGATCCGGATCCGACCCGATATCCATTTTTCTTCCCGGATCCGGTTCTAATCGGATCCGGCTCCGGATCGGGCGGGAACTATCCGTCCCGTTTTCAACCCTAGTTGGAAAGTTCTGAAGTTTGATTGCGAAGCGCGGAAGAAGAAAGCCTCCAAGATCGTTTCACTTTGGTATTTATGGGCGAGAAGCCAAACAGACGTAAACGCCTCCACCCATTCGGAACCGACGCACGCAGCGGGCTGTTTTCAAAATCGCCTGTAAAGGTGCGGTTTCCAAAAAACTGTCAGAACCATGCCCAGAGGCTTCGCGGAGAAGGAACCGTCGTGACCTTTCGCCTCCGTTCCCAAGCACTATTTTGGTCGGACCTTGAGCAAACACGCTCGGTCTCGCCAGAACACGCTCTGTCTCGCCGGAACACGCTCATCCCCGAGCAAGGTTGCTCGGATGCTACAGTAGCTCTTCGCTGCAAGATTCTCGTCCCCGAGCAGGATTGCTCGGATGCTGCAGTAGCTCTTCGCTGCAAGATTCTTATTCTCGAGCAAAGGTTGCTCGGACGCCGCAGTAGTTCTTCGCTGCAGAGCCCCGATCCCTTCTTTAAGTTTGGAGGCTTAAGGCGGAGGCCTCGTCGAGCAACTTCCCCCTTAAGCCTCGGGGCTAGCTGTCGGGGATTAGGCATTCCCCATACCGACCATCGTACCTCGGCGGCTAGTCAGCTGCCGACCATGTTACCCTTGGACGGTGTCCCCAAGGAAGATCCTCGGGTAGGCCGGCCTGCGGGCCTACCCCGTCATCAGTTAAGCTCGCCCCCGAGCATGCTTGCTCGGGGACGCGACCGACGACTAGGTTCGAAGAAGGGACCTCGGGCATAACCAAAAAGCCGGGCACGGTCCACGAAGGCGATGTAGCATTAATCACTCGGCGGCTTGAAGGACCATACGGCCACGATCTAAGCCCACTACGCCCACGTTGCGGTATGGCAAAAGCAAGGAAATAGTTTCACCCACGTCCGGGAGTAGTAGTGGCACGTCATTCCGTAATAAATGTTGCAACGCTGTAACCGCCTATAAATACCACGTCGCATGTAATGATCGGGGTTCGGTTCCTCCTTAGTTTTCTCTCAAGTAGTGGTTGTTGCTGGTTGCTAGTAGGGTCATTCCCAGAACCGCCCAACAGCCCCAGAGAGATTAGAAAACACCAAACACACCTGTAAGAAGTAGAGAGAAAAGGGAGGCCCAGCGCCCCCGAGCAAGCACCTTGTAATTCATCTTTGGAAGCTAGTGCGATTGCTGGACGTAGGGCTGTTATCTCCCCCGTGAGAGGCCCGAACCAGGCCAAAAACCCCTTGTTTGTTGTGTTATCCCGACCATCTCAGCCCTAGCTCGGCAGGCCCTCGGACGCTATACCCTCTGCGAAAAAGGGGCCCTAGGTTGATCCCTCATTCAACAAGTAAGCTCGGTGGGGGACCGGTTCCCGAATCGTCGACACTTTCTAATGCCTATCTAAACCCAGTACTATTCGCTAAGGTTTCAACACTGGTGGGACTGGTTACCACATCCAAGGCCCTCCTCTTGCGCCATGTGAGCCAACCCGTGCGAGGACTGGTTATCACTACCCGAGCCTCACACCACCACAAAGTACCAAAGTTTAAACTTAATAAATTAATTAGCTAGGTCTGTCCCATTCCAGACTTGTGGTTGTATGAATGACTCAATTTAAATTCTTGCAAGGTTAAATCCTTAATAGACCAAAGCAAGACTAACCAAAAATCATCATGGCCATAAACCATAATTGATATAAAAAGCAATGTGACCGCCCACATGCCACTCTGGCCCACCACAAATACATGCCACTTGCCTCGGTCCAAATCATTTTACCACCCTGATTGATTTACCATGCACTATATGCCATCAACAATGCCAACATTGTGTGACGACACCCGACACACAAGTTAATAAACATGTTCCATAACCATTAAGCAAGATTAATCATTTACACATAAAATGATGACTCGTTGCATGGCTAAGCATACTACTTGCGTTCTAATTACCCACATTGGTAATTATAGCTACCAATTAACATTAAATAGAGCATGATTTTACAAATTTTTAGTGACTGGAATCACCTCAATCGGAGCTCAGATGCAAAAGATATAGCCATTCAAAGTTTGAAATAAATGGAAAATCACAAAAATCAGAAATTCCAAATTATCCGAACTAATTTTATACGGGAAATTCATATTGGTGATGTCAGCATGACCAATGATGATGTCAACATAGAATTAAATTTCAGTTGAATTATTTTTTCTAAAGAAGATTAAATTATGATGTCATCATTGACGTCAGCTGACACGTGGCCCAATCACGTGCTGACACGCGTCGCAACCAGAGGCTGACACACGTCACCGGCATATGGACCCGATCCACGGCCGACGCTAGTCCACGGTGGAACGAGCGGCATTGTGTTGTGCACCGGCTGACGCAAACCATGACGTCAACGGCAGCACTAGACCAATCAGGACGCGACATGCGGCGATGCGCTACTGGCGGAAACCTTGTTGCAATCTCATCCGTTCAGTTCAAAATGAACGGCTAAGATTCAACAATGCGACACGACCCTGATCTACTACGAGGGCGACACGCATCTGCATTTTGGCCGTTAGATCCAGATCCGACGGCAATAGTAGACAAGCAGTGGCGCACATGCGCGGTACGATCTGGACCGATCGGTGCGGATCAAACAGCTACGGCGACGATGCAACGCATCACAATGCAAACCATGCGATCAAGATCTAACGGCGAGGGTTGAAGGAGTTGTTTACTATTGCTTCGACGATGTGGCTTGATCGCGGCCGTTGACTGAAGATCTGATGGCAGGCGACGGCGAAGCAGACGGTGCAAACGTGGTGAAACCTAAGCCGCACACGAGCGATCAGACCGCTGAGAGCATTTGCGAGGGACAAATGGCGGGGTGGCGGCGAGGGCTTACTGGATATGGGGAAGAAGACTTCGGCGGCGGTTCTATAGGGCAGCTCCGGTGGCGACGGGTGTCACGGTCAATGCGGCTTGGCACGAGCATCACTCTAGTGACCTTGGACACAGCGAAAACAGACCGGTGGCGGCGGAATGAGGCAACAACCGAGGCAGCTAGAAGCGCATTTCCGGCGAGCTCCTGCGAGCAAACGGCAGCAACTCCGACAGCGAGCGAGGGGGCTATGGATGAGTCTCGGGATGCGCTACACGGGGATGGCAGCGGCGACTTAAATAGGGGCTTGGGGAGGTGTGCAATGGGGCAAAAACAAACTCCGAGACTCACGGAGAAACGGCGGCGCGGCGGATTTGGATGAGCGATGTTGCAGCATCGGGAGCGTTCACGCGGGCTTGATCGAATGGACGACAGTGGGCGGCATCGCGGCGTGACAACGCATCAATCGAGATCGAACGACAGAGTAGCAGGCGGCTAGAGTTTTAGCGGCGGCGAGCTGGGCTACACGTGGAGGAAACGGGCCAAACCGAACTATTTCAACCTAATCAGTATTCACTTGATTTTTAAATAAACCAGGAAAATAAATAAAGACAAATAAAATAACAAAAATAACAGTAAAAATCTAGAAAAATTCCAGGACATACTTTAAGACATTTAGGATCCAAATAAAATGTTTCTAGCAAAAGATCAATAATATTTTGCACTGAATAAATAAAAGATAGCAAATGACTTATTTTAATAAATACAAAAGAATTAAATAAAATCTCAAAAAATTCAAATAAAAGGAAAAGGCACAATAAATCCAAAAAAAGCAAAAAATTTTGGGATGTTACAACCAACCAGCGATAAGCATGCGCCTACCAGGTATATCGGCTCTGCCCCACCAAGTCGGGAGGAGAGGAGAAGGAGCAATTACCGCAGCGAAGAGGAGAGCAACAGCAGTCGAATACCAAAACTGGAGCTGAAGTGACCAAGTCCTTCTTCGCCTACCTCCCCAAATCCGAATCCTAATGGGCTAGCCAAAAAACCCGAATGCCAAACCAGTCTAGCCCAAACCACATAGGAAAACATCAAGTTTTACAACAATCCTCACCAAAGTTAATGTTTGAAGAATTAATCTTGTTTGAGATACAGGTGATCAACAATGAGTATCTTCTGGGTTTAAACTCATAGTCTAGTTACAAGCATTTAGTTTTTGCATAGACGATGGAGGACTAAAGCCTTGATCCAACGCCTTGATGTGAGAGACTTCACACTAATAACACCCTGTACAAGGCAACTTTTAGTTTAGCTCTCGGGTTAGGACTTTCCGGTCATATTCTAGTATCTTTATTCATGAGATATCTTCTAGAAGTGTACCAAAACTTCTATTAATCGTGACCTGATGATTAAACTTATATAGGTGAGTTCTCCAAGGAATCTGTAACATCCCAATTTTTGGCTTTTTGTGTATTAAATATTATTCTATTGCAATTTATAATTTTTGTGAATTTTCTGGATTTATTGGATTTTTTGAGATTTATTTAAATCATTTCGAATTGGTATATATGGCTTTGTTAAGAAATATTTATAAAAAGGAAATTTAAAATGAAGCCTGCCCAAAAATATTTTATTTGAGTATAGAAGGTCTCGAAGTATTTTTGGGAAATATCTTTTTCTCTCCGGGATTAAATCGGAATAGGAATTGGATCGATTGAATCGGATTAGAAAATTATTGATTGTCCCAGACGGGCCGCTTTGTTTCCGGCGAGGATTTGGATATTGGAGCCGAGTCGACATGGCGAACGGAATGAAATCGAGCAAGTCCTCCGCTTCCGGACCGTGAGGTTGCCGCGTGTCGCCGAGTCGGACGCCTTGACCGGCGGAGCACCTCGAGTCCTTCCATCGACCTGCGGGAAAAAGGGCGCCGTGGCGTAGCTAATTCCATTCGGCGCCAAGACGAAGTTCCGTGACGGACACGAGTCCGCCCGAAGGGAAGTGCGGAGCGTTATTATTTAAGCAGCGTGAGGCATCGCCAAAAACCGAGCGATCGGGAAAAAAACCGGAGCGCGAGCGATTGAGCGTCGGGAAAATCGGGAGCGCCGTCGTCCGAGGAATCGCGTGAGAAACAGCAGCACTAGCAGGAGATTTCCGAACGCGCTGCCAAGTTGTCGCCGGGGTCGTCGTCTTCGTCTCCGGTGAATTCAAGTCGCCGTCGCTTCATCGCCGATCGGGAGCTTCGTCAGCCGTCGGATCCTAATCGAGCGCACGGAATTCGTCCACGTCACTTCGGAATCGGTAAGCGTCCAGATTAAATATCAACCGTTGGATTTAGGTCGGACGGTTGATATTAGACCACGTAGTAGATTTAACCGTAACCATTAGATTGAGTTTCATCGGTCTAGATTTCTCCACGTTTGTCCGTACAAGCCGGGGCGAGAAAATCCGTATTTTCCTTTACAGAAATAATTCGGGAAAATAAGAAATTCTAATTTCAGAATTAACTAAACTTCCGAATGTTATAACTTTTGCATATGAACTCCGATTTGGGTGATTCAAATCTCGAAATATTTGTAAAATTGAGATCTTTCCAATGGTGGATTTTATTTGAATTTTCGAGTTCATTTGCTATTTGGTTTTGGTTTTTATTTGCTTTCTCTCTCGATTCGCGTAGACGTTGAATTGTGTGACGCTTCGGGGGAGGAGGTACCAACTCAAGAGCAGTTTCTAGACCAAGACCAGAGCTTAAGCAAGGCAAGTTGTGCTTTGATCATGTTGCACCCATAAATTAGATTGCATGCTATTTTGGTTTACCTTATCACTTGTTATTTCATGAGTACAATGATTTCAACCTAAATTGGGATTTAGGTATTATACCCTTTTGAATTACACCCTACCTTGATATTTGTATGCCATGATCCACTTGTCACCTTAGATTGGTTAACTATAGTTGGTTAATACTGAAATCAATATGGATGATTAGACCGGAATAGAATGCTTAGCCATGCCACGTCATCACATGTACTTGAATCTTTGATAAATAATCTTGACTAATGGAATATGGAACAATGTTATGAATTTGTGTGTCATGTGTGGTCACACGATGAGATTGAGTTGTGGTGGCAATGGATGTCACGCAACGATATTGAATTGTTGATGGCACGTGGTGCTTGGTAATCAACTGGGGTGGTTATGATTTTGGGTCGGAGCAAGTGGCAAGGGCAGTATGCCAGGGTGGGCCCGATGGGCAGAGGGTATGTGTATGTCTTGCTTTGATCAAACCATAAGGACACCTTTAAGTCTTTGACTGAAATCAATCGTGCAACCACATGTTCGTTATGGGGCAACCTAGTGACTAATTTGCAATGTCTTAGCTTTGGTACTACCGAAGGTGGGGTGGTTCATCCTTTTAATGAACCCAGATGGCGCAAGAGGGGGCCCTGTTAGGTTATCGACCCTTCATGTTGAAACCTTAGCGGGTGGTACCGAGTTAAGATGTAACATTGTAAAGGCTTTGTCATGATTCTCTACCGGCACACCAAAGGAAGTGTGCTAATGGCCAGGCACAAAAGAGATTATCATGTCATGTGGGTAAAGTGCATAACCTCTGCAGAGTGTACAATCTATTCGGATAGCCGTGCTCACGGTATGGAGCAAAGCTCAGGGATTACAGTCAAGGGTTTAGACTTTTGCAAAACAAAACTTGGGATGGATGGCAGGTTGCCATGGGAGGTTGAATCTTGACTTAGGATCGGAAAACTTGGTTTACTCGAGAAATGCTGAATCTATCTATTACTTGTTATTATTTGTTTCACTGTCTTTTCAATCTACATATTGTTTATGTTTGAAAAATCCTGCTTACTGCTTATAAACCACTTAGCCATTCCTTTGGAATAAGCCTTGCATATAGCTATGATAGAATTGCATTCTGTGCACAACTTGTTGAGTACGTGTTGGTGTACTCACCCTTGCTTAACAACCAACAACAGTGGAGGAATCATCTTCAATATTGGAGGACTTTCGGGTGGACGCGTGTCACTAGGCCAATCCTAGTCAGCTGCCTGTGGTGTGCTGATAGGACATCTACGTTTTCTACTACTTTCCGCTGCATTTGTCTCATTGGTCTTATTATTGCCTTACGAGGTTGAATAATGTAAGTGATCATAAGATCATACACTAGTTACATTCAATCAATAAAGTCTTATTATTCTTATCGTTGTGTATGAGATGATGCTTACCGATGTTAAGCTGTGTGCACTAGCGTTTGATCCTGGGACTAGTGCGGAAAAACATAGTGGATTCGAATGGTTGGATTCGGGTACTTACAGAGGTGGTATCAGAGCATACTGACTGTAGGCCTTGACCCTAGATAGTTAGTCGTCTCTATAGGTCCTTCAAAATTATTTTCTAAAATAAAAGACCCAACCTAGAAGAATAATGTGTTCCTGACTTATCTCATTCTTCTATCTCTACCCTTACCAAAAATTCTTCCTTGTCCCTTGCTGAAATTTCTTTTTCTTACCTCTACTGAATTGAGTTAAAATCTTACCTGAGTTATCTTGAGAAGAATATGATATACCACACTTTAGGAGATATCATCAAGTGCCTGCTGCTACCATACCGACCATGAAGGAAAGAATCATCAAGCTCATGGAGGAGTGGATCAACGAAGTGTATTAAAAGCTAGAAAACTCAGTGCTTCAAGTAGCCAGTTGAGACTCATGTGTGGGAGTCGCGTTTCCTAAAGATAGGAGTGTCGCCCATGTAGACGGTAGTTCTGTATGTGTTTAGGTTGAATTGGTTCTTCTTGATTGCTGAGTGTGCAGTATGTGTTGCAGAGCTTTTAGGCTTATATGAGCAACCATACCAAGTTATTAATATTGATTGTTTAAAGTTATTGGGTTAAACCTATCTCCCCTGTGTTAAGATTCTTGCTTCTTACCTATGCTATTCCCCTCTCACCTAACCCCTGTAAAGTAATCAAGCAGATGGTTCCGATTAGTGATAGCAATAAAGTCAGTGAAAGTGAAAACCAACTCAATAGAAACTCCAAGGATGGATTAATAGATACGTAGAGCTTCAAAGAGTTTTTGGCCGATCAAACCTAGTTGAGGCAAGCAATGATGAATCAAATACAGAATGGGACTAATCAAGTTAATGCCAGCAAAGCATCTCGAATTGTTAATAATAATCCCTGTGTTGACTCAAGGTTATTAGAATTTATAAAGACTCGTCCACCAACGTTTTAAGGAAATATTTCGCCTTTAGAAGCCGAGGATTGGCTCGAGACTATGGAGAGAAACGCTACCCCTGCACCTTGTTCGAGATCTAGACATTGTTCTAGGAAGTGCTGTCAACCAAACAATTTAGAAAATTATGCGTGCATTCGCTGTAGAGAAATAGGACATACCGCTGACGAGCATGCGATCAATTGCTCTAGTTGCAAAGGAAGTCATCCAATTGGAAAATATCCTATGAGCAACATCACATGTTACCTTGGTACGCACCATACCTATTGACCTTAATCAGGAAACCAGTAAGTGGCCATCACCCACAGTAGGTCTCTTATATGGTGAAGAAGATCGTTTCACTAGGGGATGTGTTGCGAATCAGGAAGTAATGAATCGCAAGAAAAGTGGCATTGAGTGCTACCACTGTCATAAAAAAAAGGGGCCATTACGCTAACCGAGGTCCACAGAGAAGATAAATATTTCCTACAGCCGTGGATATACCGGAAGTTACCTCAGTCCAGTACATAACGCCAATAGTGAGCGGTGAAATTGCAAAAGAAATTTGCCTAGAGAACCAATTGAAGAAAAGGCGTCTAGGTAAAAGATACTGTTCTAATCAACGAATGCTCAAGAAAGAAAGTTCACCCTAGACTCTGCTATATTTGCCACCAATCTGAGCATATTGCCAATAAATGCCCTTAAAAGAAAGCAATCGCGTTAGTTCAAGTCAATTCCAACTCCGTCCCCATCAAAGCCCTAGCGACAATGCTAAATGAAAAAAAAATGGGAGTCATGAGCTTACTTAGTGCAATATCGTAACCATATTTGCAAAGAAAAGAGATTAGTCATGAATTCCATGTAAAGGTTTTCTTGTCAAAAGAAATGAAGCAGGAATGGTTAATACATTGGTATACGGAGTATTGGAATGAAAAGCAATAATATAAATTAATGAGTTAAGTTCCAAGCAAATCATATTATGTAGATAATTAGGTTATTCTTGAAATTAGTTAGATACTCAGACATAAGGATATTTTGGTGAAGGATATATCAATTTAAAAACCTTGAAAAAAAAATTCTCTCAGAGTGATGACAGTTGTGATTAGCCAGCTGATGGATAATAGTGTGGAGTTTGCCAATTAGAAGATGTGCTAGTTGTCGAGAGAATACCATGGTATATTTCCCAAGAATTTGCCGATATACCGTCATATCGAAAGACCCAATTTGTGAGCTTAATTAGTGCTTGGTACAAGCCCAATAGGAAAAAAAACCATGTCAAAATGTATACTAAGGAATTAGTGGGAAATAGAGAAGCATATCGAAGAGTTACTAGGAAAAGTTTTGAAACTTAGTATATCACCATGGAAATTCTTGTTCATTAAAATGCAAATGGAAGATCAAGGAGAGTGCACTAAATCGTGCTCTAAATAAATAAAATATCAGTAACAAGTATCCAATATCAGGATCGACTACATGATTGGACAATTGAGAATAGAATTGGAATTTCTTTAGGACAAAGTTTAAGCTTAGGCTATCATAAACTTAGGAGACATGGGAAGGATGTTTCTAAAATTTCGTTCTCTACATGAACAATATAAGTTTTGGCTAAATCTCCTGAATTAACTGATGCCCCGCATATCTAATGAACATGATAAGTAAGATGTTTATGGATTAATTGATAAATTCATGGTTGATGACACTATAGTATACTATAAGACAAGAGGAAAATACGCAGAACCTAGAAATGAGTTTTTGCGAGAGCCGCATTCGTACGTTAAATTCAACAAATGTGATTTATGGAAGAAAAAGGTGGAATTTCGTTAGCCATGCAAAGACTACTAAAGGAGCTATTGTTAAACCAAGCAAGGTAGAAGTTGTGTTACATTGGAAGCAACCAAAATCCGTTACTTAGAGTTGAAGTTCTAGGAAGGGCAAGATAGTATCATAAAAAGATTTTCGACAACAGTTAGATCTCTTATGCGATCGTTGAAGATAAAAGTTACATGGACGCTAGATTGTGAAAATAGTTTTCGGAAGTTGAAGAAGCGGTTACCATTAACGCGTGTGTTGGTATTACTAGTCATGCGAGTAGTTCCAATATATAAGGATGATGTTTCTAGACATAATCTCGAGAAGTGAACCGACATTGTTGCATAAATGATGCGGCGCTTGAAATTACCTTACGCATTTACTTGGAGTTAGCCGTTGTAGTCTTGCGAAGAAAAATGGTGTCACTATTCCATCGAAAATAGATATGAACCTTAAGAGTCTAAATATATTTACTCACCAAATCTTAATATGGAGAGAAGAAAATGGCTAGAAATGATTAAAGATTCCTATGTCGTAATCCATAGGCATTCTAATAAAGTCAATGTGGTAGTTAACGTTAGAGTTATAAGGCCACAAGTCGCGATATGTTAATAAAAAGCGATTAACCAAAATTATGCAAGGAATTTGAGAGGTGAAACTAAAAGTCATTCGACAAAGTTTCATAGCTGCTTTGAAAATGAAACCAACATTAGGAGATTGGATCATACAAAGTTCAAGGGAAAACGCAAAGACAAAATCAAGTCAAGAAGAAGGCTTAGCTAAGAAACGAAATTTTAGTGATTAGGATACCATGAGGATTCAAGGTCGAACCGAAGTAACGGATAGAAAAATCCTAAGAAAATGATACTCGAGAAAACTTATAATTCTAAATACTCGATATACCCAGGAAGTGCAAAAAAAAGAATCAAGATCTTAAAGAAAGATTTTGGTGATCTAAGGTGAAGAACGAAACTATTGGACATGATACTCGATGTGATGTGTATCAGAAAATAAAGGCAAGGCATTAGAGATCCAAAGGTTCATTGCAAATCATTATAGATTCCTATAGGAGGCAAATCATTAAAAGGATCCCTAGTGTAAATTGACCCAAAAAGGAACGAATCCGGAGGAATTGTTATTTCATGCCACTAAAGATTGTGTAATCAAAAGATCATCTGGGAGATCTGTATGTGTCAAGGATTTAGTAACTGCATAGGTGCTTAAGAAGATTGTGTCCGATAGAGGTATCCAATCTATCTCGAGATTGAGGATAAGTTACGTAGAGCTATAGGAACCCACTTGAATTTTAGCATCGCATATCATCCACAAATAGATGACCAAGTGGAAAAAGAGTTAATCAGATTTTAGAGGGTATGCTGAGAGCTTATGCGATATTTTACGCTACGTCTTAGGATAACTGTCTGCCATATGCAGAGATCGGTTATAACCATAGTTATTAGGTTAAAGTTGCGAAATGTCACCATTTGAAGCCTTATATGGTTGTGCCTGTCGTACCCCGTTAAATTGGAATGAAACAGGGGAGCGTTCAGTGTTCGGGCCAGAGTTACTGAGAGAGGCCGAGGAACAAGTTGCCATGATTAGGGAAAGGCTGAAAGCAGCGAAATCAAGGCAGAAAAGTTATGCTGACAATCGTCGTAGTGAATTGAGCCTTGAACCCAATGATTTCGTGTATCTCAGGGTTACTTCCCTTAAGGGTGTGAAAAGGTTTCAAGTCAAGGGAAAACTTGCACCAAGATATGTTGGACCATTTAAAATCTTAAGCCGCCAAAGAGAGGTTGCATAGCAGTTGGAGTTGCCACAGTCATTAGCAGGAGTCCATGATGTGTTTCATGTGTCGCAACTTAAGAAGTGTCTCAGAGTACCAGCAGAACAAACGCCATTAGAAGCTATTGAGCTGCAGGAGGATTTGACTTATAAAGAGCAGCCTATTAAAATTCTGGATGTAATGGAGCGTAGGACCAGGAACAAATCCACTCGCTTTTGCAGAGTTCAATGGAGTAATCACTCAGAAAATAAAACAACCTGGGAGCGTGAAGATGACCTGAAGGCAGAATTCCCGAACCTATTCTCTAGTCAGCCCTGAATCTCGGGACGAGATTCTGTTAAGGGGGGGAGGTTTGTAACATCCCAATTTTTGGCTTTTTGTGTATTAAATATTATTCTATTGCAATTTATAATTTTTGTGAATTTTCTGCATTTATTGGATTTTCTGAGATTTATTTAAATCATTTCGAATTGGTATATATGGCTTTGTTAAGAAATATTTATAAAAGGAAATTTAAAATGAAGCCTGCCCAAAAATATTTTATTTGAGTATAGAAGGTCTCAAGTATTTTTGGGAAATATCTTTTCTCTCGGGATTAAATCGAATAGGAATTGGATCGATTGAATCGGATTAGGAAATTATTGATTGTCCCAGACGGGGCCGCCTTGTTTCCGATGAGGATTTGGATATTGGAGCCGAGTCGACGTGGCCGACGGATTGAAATCGAGCAAGTCCTCCGCTTCCGGACCGTGAGGTTGCCGCGTGTCGGTCGAGTCGGACGCCTTTGACCGGCGAGCACCTCGAGTCCTTCCATCGTGGCGTGGGAAAAAAGGCGTCGTCGTAGCTAATTCCATTCGGCGCCAGACCGAAGTTCCATACGGACACGAGTCCGCCCGAAAGCGGAAGTGCGGGGCGTTAGCTATTTAAGCGGCGAGGCATCGCCAAAACCGAGCGACCGAAAAAAAGCGGAGCGCGAGCGATTGAGCGTCGAAAATTGGGAGCGCCGCGTCGTCGAGGAATCGCGTGAGAAACAAAGAAGACGGCGGGAGATTTCGAACGCTACGCCAAGTTGTCGCCGGTCGCCGCTTCGCCTCCGGTGAATTCAAGTCGCCGCCGCTTCATCGCCGATCGGGAGCTTGCCACCGTCGGATCCTAATCGAGCGCACGGAATTCGCCCACGCCACTTCGAATCGGTAAGCGTCCAGATTAAATATCAACCGTTGGATTTAGGTCGGACGGTTGATATTAGACCACGTAGTAGATTTAACCGTAACCATTAGATTGAGTTTCATCGGTCTAGATTTCTCCACGCTTGTCCGCATAAGCCGGGCGAGAAAATCCGTATTTTCCTTTACGTAAATAATTCGGAAAATAAGAAATTCTAATTTCGTAATTAACTAAACTTCCGAATGTTATAACTTTTGCATATGAACTCCGATTTGGGTGATTCAAATCTCGAAATATTTGTAAAATTGAGATCTTTCCAATGGTGGATTTTATTTGAATTTTCGAGTTCATTTGCTATTTGGTTTTGGTTTTTATTTGCTTTCTCTCTCGATTCGCGTAGACGTTGAATTGTGTGACGCTTCGGGGGAGGAGGTACCAACTCAAGAGCAGTTTCTAGACCAAGACCAGGAGCTTAAGCAAGGCAAGTTGTGCTTTGATCATGTTGCACCCATAAATTAGATTGCATGCTATTTTGGTTTACCTTATCACTTGTTATTTCATGAGTACAAATGATTTCAACCTAAATTGGGATTTAGGTATTATACCCTTTTGAATTACACCCTACCTTGATATTTGTATGCCATGATCCACTTGTCACCTTAGATTGGTTAACTATAGTTGGTTAATACTGAAATCAATATGGATGATTAGACCGGAATAGAATGCTTAGCCATGCCACGTCATCACATGTACTTGAATCTTTGATAAATAATCTTGACTAATGGAATATGGAACAATGTTATGAATTTGTGTGTCATGTGTGGTCACACGATGAGATTGAGTTGTGGTGGCAATGGATGTCACGCAACGATATTGAATTGTTGATGGCACGTGGTGCTTGGTAATCAACTGGGGTGGTTATGATTTTGGGTGAGCAAGTGGCAAGGGCAAGATGTGCGGTGGGCCCGATGGGCGAGGGTATGTGTATGTCTTGCTTTGATCAAACCATAAGGACACCTTGCGAGTCTTTGACTGAGTCAATCGTGCAACCACATGTTCATTATGGGGCACCTAGCCGACTAATTTGCAATGTCTTAGCTTTGGTACTACCGATGGTGGGGTGGTTCATCCTTTTAATGAACCCAGATGGCGCAAGAGGGGGCCCTGTTAGGTTATCGACCCTTCGTTGTTGAAACCTTAGCGGTGGTACCGAGTTAAGACAGAACATTGTAAAGGCTTTGTCATGATTCTCTACCAAGACACCAAAGGAAGTGTGCTAATGGCCGCACAAAAGAGATTATCATGTCATGTGGGTAAAGTGCATAACCTCTCGCAGAGTGTACAATCTATTCGGATAGCCGTGCTCACTAGTATGGAGCAAAGCTCAGGGATTACAGTCAAGGGTTTAGACTTTTGCAAAACAAAACTTGGGATGGATGGCAGGTTGCCATGGGAGGTTGAATCTTGACTTAGGATCGGAAAACTTGGTTTACTCGAGAAATGCTGAATCTATCTATTACTTGTTATTATTTGTTTTCACTGTCTTTTCAATCTACATATTGTTTATGTTTGAAAAATCCTGCTTACTGCTTATAAACCACTTAGCCATTCCTTTGGAATAAGCCTTGCATATAGCTATGATAGAATTGCATTCTGTGCACAACTTGTTGAGTACGTGTTGGTGTACTCACCCTTGCTTAACAACCAACAACAGTGGAGGAATCATCTTCAATATTGGAGAAGGACTTTCGGGTGGACGCGTGTCACTAGGCCAATCCTAGTCAGCTGCCTGTGGTGTGCTGATGGGACATCTACGTTTTCTACTACTTTCCGCTGCATTTGTCTCATTGATCTTATTATTGTCTTGCGAGGTTGAATAATGTAAGTGATCATAAGATCTTACACTAGTTACATTCAATCAATAAAGTCTTATTATTCTTATCGTTGTGTATGAGATGATGCTTACCGATGTTAAGCTGTGTGCACTAGCGTTTGATCCTGGGACTAGTGCAGAAAAACACAATGGATTTGAATGGTTGGATTCGGTTCCTTATAGAATCCTGTAGGACAATTCCTTTTATCACACGACATTGAACTCATTAAGAGCTTATAGCTCAACCTGCCATACAGAGGAGCACTGCAGCTAATGGGACCCTTAGATGTGCTCTTTAGACTACATAGTTTATTTTTCTAGAACCTAGTTCACGGGATCTCCGTTCTTCTAGGATAGGTTACTATCGGTGTGATCTACTCAAATGGGTATGAGTCCTATTTCCCTCGATGCTGCAATAATGGCCTTCTATGCCATTCCTTTACTGAAAAGATCGACCAAATTCTTTTCAGACTAAATGTATTCTACAACAATGACATCCATCTCTCTGGCATGTCTAAGCAATTTTAACCGCCTCTTTATGTGTCTTGATGGCTTCGTATTATCTTTCCTACTCTTTACCTTCATCAAAATGGTATGGTTATCGCAATAGGTAAGAATAGCTAGAATAGGTTTTTTCAGCACTGGTAGGTCAGAAATGAGCTCTCTAATCCAGTCTGCTTATACAACTGCTGAGTTAAGCACCACTAATTCAGCCTCTATGGTGGATCGTGTAAGAATAATTTGTTTAGAAGACCTCCACGATACAGCCCCACCTGCTAGAGTGAAAACATAGCCACTCTAGCCTTCTTGTCATCCGAGTCACCAATCCAGTTGGAATCACTGAATTCTTTTAGGACTATAGGATGACCAGTATAGTGTATTCCCAAATTCAATGTTCCCTTTGAATATTTGATAACTCTCTCCAGTATTATCCAATGATCATCTCCTGAGTTGGATGTATAACGACTCAACTTGCATATAGCATATGAGATGTCTGGCCTCGTTGCACTAGCTAAGTATATCAGGGAACCTATAATTTATAAATACCTGAGTTGGCCTTTACCTTGACTCAAGTTCTTTTTGAGTTTAATATTTGGATCATAGGGTGTGGCAACTAGCTTGTAGTCTACAAAGCCAAAATGACCCAAGACTTTATCCGCATAATGGGATTGAGACAGTGTAATTCCATTCTCACCCTTTATAAGCTTGATGTTTAAAATTACATCAGCTTTACCCAGATCTTTCATATCAAAGTTCTGGGAGAGGATTGACTTTATTTGATTAATTACATCCAAATTGGTCCCAAATAGTAATATGTCATCCACGTATAAACATAGAATGATACCTTCACTCCCTTTAAATCGATAGTACACACACTTGTCGATTTCATTTACACAAAAGCCAACAGAAGTCATTGTACTATCAAATTTCCCATGCCATTGTTTGGCAGTTTGTTTTAGACTATATAAAGATTTAATCAAACAACACACTCTGTTTTCCTGCCTTTTATCTCAAATCCGTCTGGTTGTTGCATATAAATCTCCTCTTCCAGCTCTCTATCTAAGAAAGCGGTTTTTACATCCATACGATGTACTAGGAGATTATAAGAAGCTGCCAATGCCAAAAGCACTTGGATTGTGGATAATCTGGCCATAGGAAAGTAAGTGTCAAAATAATCTCTGTTTTTTTTTTGCGTGAAGCCCTTAGCCACTAAATGGGCCTTGTACTTTTCAATAGTACCATCGAGCCGCCGCTTTCTTTTAAAGATCCATTTGCAGCCCACTGGTTTGCAACCAATTGGAAGATCTGCTATCTCCTAGGTCACATTGGAGATGATGGAATCCATCTCACTCTGGGTTGCCTCCTTCTAGTACTCTACATCTGGTGATGCATATGCATCTGGAAGACTTCGTGGTTCATCATCCACGACATAGGTGACATAGCCATCGCCCAAAGATTTTTCAGTCCTTTGCCTCTTACACCTTCTCAACTCCAATTCTAGAGCTGTGTCATGCGCACTAAAAAGAGTAAAGTGTTCATAAGAACCATTAGGCGTACTATCTTCTTTTGCTCTTATAGAAAAAATATTCTCAAAGAATGTTGCGTCACGGGACTCTATTACAGTATTTACTGCAATATCTGAAACCTCAGACTTGACCACTAGAAATCTGTAAGCTGTACCCTGTTGAGCATAACCAATAAACACACAATCCATAGTCTTTGGACCGAGCTTTTTTTCTTGGTAGATGTATATGTACCTTGGCCAAACAACCCAAGTCCGAAGAAACAACATGTTAGGTTTTCTCCCCTTCCATCCCTCATAAGGTGTGACCTCACGATTGCGAGCCGCCACCCTATTTAGGACATAAATGACTGTGAAAAGAGCCTCACCCCATCATGAGTTGGCAATATCTGAACTTTGTAACAAAGTATTCACTAAGTCATAAATAATTCGGTTCTTTCGTTCAGCCACTTCATTCAATTGAGGTAAGTATGGTGGTGTAAACTCATATATTATACCACTTTCTTCACAGTATTGAGAGAATTCCTTAGGAATATATTCCCCTCCCTAGTCTGACCTTAGCTTCTTTATTATCTTTTCTAGTCGATTTTCAACTTCAACCTTATAGATTTTAAAATATTCTAGTGCTTCATTTTTTATTTTAAGTAAATAGATATAACAAAATCTAGTTGCATCATCTATGAGAGTAAAAAAGTACCTTTTGCCACCTTTAGTTATTATACCATTCATTTCACAAATATAAGAATGGATTAGCTCAAGTGGTAAGGTGGTCCTTCCCTCAACCATATGAAATGGTTTTCGAGGTTGTTTAGCTTGAACACACACTTCACATTTGTGATTTTTCTCATATTTGTATTTAGGAATAAGCTCTATCTTGCTCAATCGCTCAATGGCTTCATAATTAACATGACAAAAACAAGAATGCCATAAATCATTGTTATTTTCATAATATGAAGACTGAAAAATATTTACTTTATTATCAAAAGTAGAAATGCGGAATATGCCTCTGCAATTATAGCCTTTTCCTAAGAACAAATCAAATTTGGTCAACACGACCTTATTAGATTCAGAAACAAATTTTATCCCTTGTCGGTATAGCATTGACCCGCTCAACAGATTGCGAGTCATGGCAGGGATGTACAGCACATCCTTAAGAACAAGTGTCTTACCTGAAGTCAACTTTAGGCATACATGTCTTAACCCACGTACTATTGCTGTGGCACCATTTCTGATTAGAACGGTTCCACCTACTGCACCCTGAAAAGAGGAGAAGCATGTCTGATCAGCACATATGTGTCTAGTAGTAGCTGTATCGACCCACCAATCAGAAGATGAATCTTCCATAAAGGCCAATGGTACGTACCTACTAGGAGAAGTGCCTACACCGAGGTCTCTGGTTTCTACCACAGCCACATGCACTTGGGCCTTAACTGCCTTTTGTTGTTTAGGCGTCGGCTCCTTTCCCTTCCAGTTGCGGCACCTATTGGCTTTATGGTCAGGCTTGCCACAAACAAAACAGACAACCTCTTCTTTTTCATGATTTTAGTCATGACATTGTTCACAGGAGGTGGCTTCTTGAATTTCTTTATATTCTTGCCTTGGGTCTGTGCTCAACAATATAAGCCTGAGCTGGAGTCTTCATCTCTCCACAGCTATTTTTGGACTTCTCCTCGACATTAATAGCCGATGTCTAGTTCTCCAACTGTTAGCCGCTTCTTTAAGTGTCGATGGGTTGTGACAAAGTCACACTAGGAAGAAGGTAATTTAGTTAGGATGACATTTACTTGAAAACCTTCTCGAAGAACACACTCGTACTGACCTAAGTCATGTACAAGGAGTTGCAGCTCATGGATTTGTTCCATGATTGATCTACCTTCAACCATTTGGTAGTTCAGGTATTTTGACGTGATAAAGGACTCATTCCTATTATTACTCTTGGTATATTTCTCATTGAGCTCTATCCAAATCTTGCGTGCCTTTGTGAAATTCACGTACACGTCGAAAAGCCTGTTAAATAGGATGGCTAAGAAGCGGTCCAACACAGAAGTGTTGGCCTTCTCCCAACTAGCCCTTTTCGTCGTTAAGCGATCTATCTTGGCCTCGTCAGTCACATCTTCCCTCAGAGGGGTGAGCATCTCTTCTCTGATGGCCCAGAATAATCCGAGCTCAATCAACCAAAGTTTCGCCCTGGCCTGCTAGCGTTTAAAGCCAGCCCTATCAAACACTCTGGGCTTTATCACGTCAAAGGACACAGAAGCCATTGATAGACCAATTGGTTTTCTGGATTGTTAGGTAAAGTGCGGCAATAAGAACAAGAATTTAAAGCTAATTCCATAAAACAATATGACTAAAAGTACATAATCCAAAGATAGCCATAATGACATAATTGACAAGATAAAGCATAATATAAATTTTATGTTATTCATGCAATGAATCATGTCTTTGACAACAAATTGAAAGGAATTTGTATTCTATTGCTCTCAGATTAGGGTTTGTTTGAAGATTTTAAACCTTCAACCTTAATCACGAATGGGCTAAACAATTAATTCAGTGAATAAGACCTTGAACCCTTACCACCTTAATATGCATAATAAAGGATTGATAATTTTATGTCACTGTTAACAGATTATCTTCAAATCAGTGTAAATTCAGATCAGTTGTTTAACAAGATGGTTCTAGAATAGTCAGACAGCACTAAAACTGATCGAATCAAGCAAACATTAACCAAGCCAGTAGCAAGATGGATACTAAAATATTAATGTGTATTTAGCTAAGCAACTAAATAGCACAACTACTGAGTTAACAATCTGCATATAGATCAGAATCTAAAACAACATGCTGTGACCTAATAGCACAAACAAGATCAAACCAGAAGCTAGCAAGTAAAATGAGGCACTGACAGAAAGATAATAATAGCCAAGAATAGGCAATTAACCAGATATAATCCAAACAGTGAATGAATCAACACTTTCCAGCATATAAGTTTATGGTTCAAAACCTAATTCACAGAAATAGCTGTTCTATTCATCACAATACCTATTATCATCATTGAGCAATGAAAAAGGCAACGGAAACTGAGACCAAATCTCAGTAATACTCACTTAGGAATAGCACTCGAAGCTATTTAGAAAACCAATTGCTGCTGCAAGTGCCTCGGATGAAATGGCTAGGTTCCAAACATACAACGCCCTTTTCACAATCGTGACACCCCAACTGCAAAATTAAGCCTCACCAGCAACAGCTCAAGACCAATTGCTCCAAGCAAAAGGTCTCCACAAAGATTCGATCTCAAGGACCAAATCTTTCTGAACAATAAGCACACAACTGAGCGACTGGAAGCACAAGACCGGAGTAAGAATACAGCCACCAAACTCCAAATCACAGATCTGAAGTTATACCTCACCAGTCGATATCAGGTGCAAGCACTAGTGGAGATGAAGATGGGGAAGAGGAAAGCTTATATTTCTTACTTGTGTCCTCAGGGTGAATTCGAAGAACCAAAGCCTCATATAAAGGGGAGGAGCGCACAGCTGCCGCCATCAAACCTCACACTGGCCAGTGATAAGCAGTGCCTACCAGGTATATCGGAGCTGCCCCAACCTAGTCGGGAGGAGAGGAAAAGGTGTAGTTACCACAGCGAAGAGGAGAGCAACAGCCGTCGAATACCAGAACTGGAGCCAAACAAGTCCCCCTTTGCCTATCTCCCCAAATCTGAACCCTAATGGGCTGGCCAAAAAGCCCAAATGCCAAATCGGGCCAGCCCAAACCACATGGGAAAACATCAAGTTTTACAACAAAATTTTTTTATGAAATCTCTAGTGCTAAACTTGTGATCTTTTGGATTTGCACATCCACACATGAACAACTACATGCATTGTTCATGTGTGAAAAACCTAGTGTTCTTTTGGATGTGCATGTTCATAACCACGAATATACATGTAAGTCAAAAAGAATATAGCAAAACTACTCCCGTGTAGAATCCTGTTCACAAAGTCTAGCGTCACACGTGCGCGGCGTCGTGTCCTTGCACGGCGTGGCGCCGCACATTTGCATCTAAGTTTCATTCAAAGTTGATATGTTTGAATAAATCATGTACTATACTCTTGGGGAATTTTCCGCTTTTCCATATCCACTTTGTTTCGTTCTACATCCGTCTTCATCGCTATCCATATGTAAGGTTTCCGATTTTATTTCCATTACATGTAAAAATTGTGAAAACGGGAATGAAACAACCATTTACCGACCATTTCTGTTCTGTTTGCATCCCTAGATGCTGGAAACCTCGTCGCAGAGGCTCTACGGTCTCTCTGATGGTGGGCATACTTTTTCTCACTGAACAGTGTGTACTCTAAATATTTTATCACTGAACGTAGATGCATATATATACTCTAAATAAATACGGTACATCACATCAATTCTAAGAATTGCATGTAGATAGATGAGAACAAACACACTCGCTCCCACCGCTAGACCACATGCACATCTGTTTGATCTTTAGTATCTTGACGCGGCGGTTGGTCCTCTTCCGGAGGACATCCTGCAACACGAACGCACCGGGGACACTCACCCAGTGCTGATTCCAGTCGATCACGTGGCTCTCCAGGTCTTCAAAGTGGGCATTTGTGTTGGGATATTTCAGTTTTTCCCCAAATTTCATTCGTATGAAAAAAAATTATACTGTAAGGCCAACAGGACCGGCCCGGCCCATGCGACCGAACCGGCCCAATTGGCCCAGCCATAAAGGATAACGGAATCAGTTCATGCTTTTGCTTTGGCTCCTTTGAGATCGGGTCTTGGGCATAGGTCATGGGTGGTGGCGACAGCTGAGTCCGTACTGGTGGCGACGCCCGCGTCGCTCAACTGCATTGTCATGTGCCGGATATACTACAGGAGCAGCGTTTGTTGTGTGTGCGTGAGTTGTAATCGGAGTTGGTGAATGGGCTGGCGTCGTGTGTCTTGCATTGGCCCACCTGTAAGGGTGTCGGGTTGGGGAAGTATATAATCCTGCCAGTTGGTTGGATGGGGCATAGAAGAGAATACAAGAACTTTCATATCTTCCTCTCTGTTTCTTGTTATCCACTCCTTTCTTCCTTCTTCAGTTCATGCATGTTCACAACATTTGGTATCAGAGCTTATTCCGGTCGATCTGACTGAGTTGCAAAATTCCGGGCAAGGGTTGGGGTCTTGGGTTTCGGCAATCGAACCTGAGAACTCCGCAAAAACTTAGGTTACCAAGCCCGGTTAACTCTGTTTGATCGATTCGGAGGGCGATCTGGCGCCGAAGAAGAAGCAAACAGCGTGGGAAACCAAGATGACGACCACTATGGCTTCGGTGGAAACGCAGTTCGAAGGGATCAATGCCTTGCTGAAGCAGATCCTGGAGGACGTGCATGGGGTTAAATCGGAAGTTGGAGAAGTGAAGGTTTCAATGGAGATGGTGCGCGGAAGGGTGGAGTTATTAGAAGCCCGACCGGAGTTGGGTAATATGACCGCACCTCCGGGTTTCGCGTAGCAGACCAATATCACAGAGTTGACACCATTGGAGGAAGGGGGAACCATCGCGAGTGGAGTTCATGGCCAAGAGCAAGTGCGGGGATTGAGGAAGGGAATATTGGGGCCTCCTCCCTCATTCACCACAGCCATGGGTAAGCCAGAGTCTTCTTATGCTGTGCAGGTGTTTGATGAAAAGTCTGGAGAGGGCAGGGGCGTTGGAAATGGGCACAATCAAGTTTCAAATTGGCAACCTCGTCAGGCAATACCAAAGATCGAGCTTCCTAAGTTCGATGGAGACAATCCAAGGTTGTGGAGAGAGAGATGTGAGACCTATTTTGAGGTGTTGGGAGTTTGTACAGAGCTTCGTACCCGGATCGCGGCACTGAGTTTCACTGGGAATGCCGCTCTCTGGCTACAAAAGGCTGAGGCGAAAGGGAAGTTTGAAGACTGGGAAGAGTTATGTGCTGCAGTAGATCAAAGGTTTGGAAGAAATTTGTACCGAAGACAAATGAATCAACTGATAAATCTCAAGCAGACCAGTTCAGTGGCAGAATTTGTGGAGCAATTTGAGAAGATTCAACACCATGTGTTATTGTATAACCCTTCCCAAGATGATGTGTTTTTTGTCACTCATTTTCTGGGTGGGTTAAAGGAGGAGATTCGGGCGGCAATTGTGCTCCACAATCCTGAAGATGTTGACACTGCAGCAGCTTTGGCTTTGTTGCAAGAAGAGGAAATTGAACATACCAAGCGAAGGCCATATTATAAGGCTGAGAGTAAAGACTTTAGCAGAGGCAAAGGTCTAGATAAGACCAGGTTTCTGACCAAACAGGATGATCCCAAGAGGGTGGAAGAGCCGAAGAAAACCATGAGTGGCTGGCAGGAGGATAAGTTGGAAGTGCTTCGGGCTTACAGGAAGACTCATGGCCTTTGTTTCATTTGTGGGGAGAAATGGAGCAGGAACCACAAATGTCCCGACCAGGTACCCCTTCATATCATTGAAGAGTTATTGGAAGTGTTGCAAATCGACTCAGGGTCTGATGTGGTTCAAGAGGACGAGACCGAAAAAGGAGAAGAAGAATTACTCTCAGTTGATGAACAGTCTCATCTGGCATGGCCCAAGCGCCGCACATTGCGATTACAAGGTCTCATTGGCAAGCAAGAAATCTTAATTCTGATTGATTACGGAAGTACTTACTCATTTATCAGCGACAAGTTAGCTGCAACGCTGCATTGTGACACCAAGATCATACCTGCTATTAATCTGAAGGTGGCTGACGGCAGAACCATTGTATGTGATAAAATGGTGATGGCATTGGCTTGGTGGATCCAAGGGCATTCATTCGTACAAGATATGCGGGTGCTGCAATTGGGATGCTACGATATGATCTTGGGAGCTGATTGGTTAGCAGACCACAGTCCCATGTGGGTACATTGGGAGCACAAATGCCTCAAATTCACTCACCAAAATCGTCGGATCAAGTTGCAAGGCATCAAGGATGATGAGCACACATCAAGTAAGAGTATTGGAGCTAAAGAACTTAAAGGGCTCATACGTAGAGGTGCCATTACACATGTGGTTCAGTTGCATGAAACACCAGTTCCTCACATAGCTATTGTGTCTGAACCTTAGCCAACAGGTGTGCCCGCTGCAGTAGAAGCTGTGCTGAAGGAATATGAACATGTTTTCAGTGACTCTGTCCAGTTACCTCCTCGGCGTACATTTGATCACACCATCCCTTTGATACCAGGGGCACAACCTATCAATGTCAGGCCGTATCGATATTCACCACATCAAAAGGATGAGATCGAACGCCAGATTGCTGACATGTTGGATAAAGGAGTAATACAACAAAGTGTTAGCCCTTTTGCTTCGCCGGTGTTGCTGGTAAAGAAAAAAGATGGCACATGGCGTTTTTGCGTCGACTATCGTCAGCTCAACTCCCTCACTGTGAAGAACAAGCATCCCTTACCTGTGATAGACGAGTTGCTAGATGAATTGGCAGGAGCAAGTTGGTTTACTAAGTTAGACTTGCGCTCTGGTTATCACCAGATTCGAATGGCAGAAGGTGAGGAACCGAAGACGGCTTTTCGTACTCATCAAGGGCTTTATGAGTTTTTGGTGATGCCCTTTGGCTTGACTAACGCACCAGCTACATTTCAAAGTGTAATGAATCACATTTTCGCCTCCCTGTTACGTCGCTGTGTTTTGGTATTTGTTGACGATATCTTGGTATACAGCCCTACAATGGAGGAGCATCTGGTTCATTTGCGGGAGGTATTCTCTATTCTGACCCACCATCAGTTGGTTGTTAAGCGCAGCAAATGTTCCTTTGGGCATCAGCAACTCGAGTACCTTGGGCATATCATCACTGCAGCAGGGGTTTCCACTGATGGGCGCAAGGTGCAAGCAGTACTTGAGTGGCCTGTGCCAAGGAATTTGAAGGAGTTGCGTGGATTCTTGGGATTAACCGGTTATTACCGAAAATTCATTCAAAACTATGGTGTAATTAGCAAGCCCTTAACATCATTGCTCAAGAAAGGGGTGTTATTTCAATGGACCTCCATCATCAATGAGGCGTTTGAGACTTTGAAGCAGGCGCTGGCGCATGCTCCAGTCTTAGCATTGCCCAACTTTTCCAAGTCCTTTGTTCTGGAAACCAATGCAAGCAAGGAGGGCATTGGTGCTGTACTGATGCAAGATGGACACCCGGTGGCATATCTTAGTAAAGCCTTGAGTGTTCGGAATCAGACTTTATCCACCTATGAAAAAGAATGCATGGCCATACTTTTAGCTGTGGACAAGTGGAGGGCATACTTGCAACACAGAGAATTTGTTATCAGGACCGATCAAAAGGCCTTACTGTATCTCACTGAACAGCGATTAACCACGGGTATGCAACACAAGGCATTTGTGAAATTATTGGGCTTGCAATTTCAGATCCACTACAAGAAGGGCAATCAAAATGTCGCTGCTGATGCTCTCTCTCACAGACCACATTCTCCTGCCTTGCATGCCATTTCTGTGAGTACACCAGTTTGGCTGGAAAATTTGGTGGCCGGCTATTTGGAGGACACTCACTCCAAGCAACTGCTTTCGGAATTGAGTGTCAATGGGTCAAATGACAAAGGATATACTCTGCAGAATGGCGTCATCCATTTGCATGGAAGAATCTGGGTGGGCAATAACCCCTTAGCTCATCAACACATTCTACAAGCTCTTCACCAGAGCGGAATTGGTGGTCATTCCGGTGTGCATGCAACCTACCATAAGGTGAAGTCTTTGTTTGCCTGGCCAAAGCTCAAAGCCACAGTGCAACAGTATGTCAAGGAATGCTCAGTTTGTCAGCAAGCTAAGGTTGAGCATGTCAAATTACCGGGTCTGCTGCAACCTCTTCCTGTACCTACACAAGCTTGGCACACAATTAGCATGGATTTCATTGAGGGGTTACCACTGTCTCAAAAGTTTACAGTGATTTGGGTGATCATTGATAAATTCACCAAGTATGCCCACTTCTTACCCTTGGCACATCCCTTTACTGCATCTTCCTTGGCTCACCAATTTTGCAATCAAATCTACAAACTGCATGGTCTACCCCAAGTGATTATTTCTGACAGAGACAAGGTATTCACCAGCCTGTTTTGGCAAGAGTTGTTTCGTGTATCCGACACTCAACTGAATATGAGCTCCGCTTATCACCCGCAAACGGACGGTCAAACTGAACGTCTGAATCAATGCTTAGAAACATACTTGCGCTGTTTTGTGCATGCCTGTCCCAGAAAGTGGTCTGAGTGGTTACCCTTAGCCGAATATTGGTATAACACTACTTACCAGACCGCAATTGCCAAAACACCATTTGAGGTCTTGTATGGCTATCCCCCTCGGCACTTTGGCATAACTAACTTGAATGCTGCAGTGTCCACTGATGTGCAGGATTGGTTGCACCAGAGGGAGAGGATGACTCGCCTGCTCAAGCAGCATTTGGACCGTGCGTGTTTGCGTATGAAATCCCAGGCAGATAAGCACAGGTCTGACCGCACTTTTCAAGTTGGTTATCAAGTGTATTTGAAATTACAACCATATGCTCAATCCACAATAGCTACCAGAAGCAACCAAAAGCTGTGTTTCCGCTTCTATGGACCATATCGCATCCTGGCACGAGTGGGCAACGTAGCATACAAGCTGGATTTACCTGCTGACAGTAAGATCCATCCGGTGGTCCATGTGTCCCAGCTTAAACGCTTTGTTCCTCCTTCGACACCAGTGGATACTCTCTGTTCTTTGGATTGTCTGGATACTGGGGCAACTCCGCTTCCGGCAGCTATCTTGAAGACCAAGTTGATCAAACAGGGCAATAGTGTGAAATCTTGTGTTGATTCAGTGGGCAGGACTGCCAACCTCTTTAGTGACCTGGGAGCATGACGCAGCTGTGCGGGTTCAGTTTCCGGGGGCACCGGCTTGGGGGCAAGCCATCTTTTAAGGGGGAGGGATTATCATGTGCTGGATATACTACAGGAGCAGCGTCTGTTGTGTGTGCGTGAGTTGTAATCGGAGTTGGTGAATGGGCTGGCGTCGTGTGTCTGGCATTGGCCCACCTGTAAGGGTGTCGGGTTGGGGAAGTATATAACCCTGCCAGTTGGTTGGATGGGGCATAGAAGAGAATACAAGAACTTTCGTATCTTCCTCTCTGTTTCTTGTTCTCCACTCCTTTCTTCCTTCTTCAGTTCATGCATGTTCACAACATGCATCCTGGCGATGGCGCCCATGTCGCACGGCCGCAAGTTGGAGCGGCGTGGTGCAATTTTTTGGGCTGTCGTTGATTCCTCTACCTGATTCAGTGCTAGGGTTCAAAGAACCAAATTTCGAAAAACCGAGAGAAAACCAAATTTTGAAAAACGCAAAAACCACTCGAAAAACTGCTAGAAAACTGTCAGAAACCGAAGGGTTAAGAAATCAAAAAATAAAATAAAATAAATAAATTGAAAAGCGTTCGGTTTTTCACGAGAAACGAAAACCAACAGGCCAATTGAATGTTCTTAAAAAGGTTTTTGAGCAGTTTTCAGCAAAAATCGTGGTTTTTCAATGGTTTTCGAGCGGTTTTCAACGCATAATTTTTTTAAAATTTTTATTTTTATTTAATTAAACTGGTTTATCGAACGGTTTTTGATTTTGAACCGCAGTGGTACGCTCAAAAACCATGGTTTTCGAGCGGTTTTCTCCGGTTCTGTGAACCCTGCTCGGTGCTCTTTTTAATGGATGGATGTGTAATTTTTTTTAAATAATATTATTTTATTTCGAAATTGCGACATTAATACTCGTATTTAAAAAATTGCAGAAATAATATCCGGTCGCCAAACCGTTTGGCGATAATAGGGTAGTCGCCAAACGGTTTGGCGATAATAGGTAGTAGCCAAACCGCTTGGCGACAATATCCTAATCCGCATTTTGAACCGTTGATGACCGCTTGTCGCCAGTCGAAGTGGTCGCCACACCGCCGGCGATTATTATATAGTCGCCAAACGGTTTAACGACTACTAGTAGTCGCCGAGCGGTGTGGCGACTACTAGTAGTCGCCGAGCGGTGTGGCGATAATATCTAACTAGTACTCCCGCGCGACGATCGATTCGACCGAGCGCTCGTTCGTTCGGAGAAGAGAGAGAGAGAGCGAGCGGCGGCGGCGACGGCGAGAAAAAGAGAGGGAGAGGGAGAGAGGGAGGGAAAGGAGAGAGAGAGCGCGGTAGAGAGAGAGGGAGCGCTCGGGAGGGAGAGTGGAAGAGAGAGAGAGCGCTCGGGAGGGAGAGATGAAGAGAGAGAGAGGAGGGAGAAAGAAGGAAGAAGAAGAAGAAAGAAGAGGAAGAAGAAGGAAGAAGAAGGTAAAATTATCGATGTGTAATTTTTTTTAATTTGATAGTGGCTATTATAAATAATTAGTTGTGTAGTTAATATTTTTGTGAATTAGCTATTCAATGTTAGCGATTTAAATTTAGATATTCAATGTTAGCGAGAATATTAGCGATTTAGATATTCAATGTTAGTAATATTAGATGTGTATTATAATTAATTAGTTGTAGTTAATATTTTTGTGAATTAGCTATATTAGATGTGTAATAAAATTTTGTCATTGTAGTTAATATTCTTGTTAATTAGTGATATTAGATATTCTCGATCAGCGATATTACATGTGTAATATAATTTTGTCGTTGTAGTTAATATTTTTTGGTAACTAGCGATTTAGATATTCCAGGTTAGCGATATTAGATGTGTATTGTATTATTGTAGTATTGGTAGCGGGATAGTATATTAACGTTGTTTAATTTAGGTTAGTGATATTAAATGTTAGGAGTGATATAAAATTAATTTTGTTTAGTTAGTGATATTAAACGTTAGTGGTGATCTAAAAATCAATTTTGTTTATGTCGTCGCAGTAATGTCGGATGCAGTGAAATTTAGGGTATATTATGGCGATGGTGAAATAAAAATTGGGCAAAATGATGTTGATTTAAGCAGTTTTGCAGTCACAATGGTGGAACACTTATTCCTCGATAGAGTTAGCATCCGTGATATAAAGCTTTGGTTGACCAAATATTTTTCCCTGGATCCAAGTGTTTACTCTGTTACCATTCAAACCGTATTCACGCATAGTAAGGGTGACCCGGCTCTGTGGGAGTTGAAGAAAGTAGATCGGATGTACTTGTGGTAGAAATGGTTAAGGTGGTGCAAGGGATCTAGCCTTGAATGTGTAATGCTGGTGCAGGCGTGCCCTAGAGAAGAGGTGAATATTAGCGGTGTGGCGAAGCAAAGACGTCGCTCTGTTGAATAAGTTCAGAAGTGGTGCGGTTGAGGTAGCAATGAGGATGATAACAGGATGCAAAGAAGCGCGAAGGTCGGGCAGATGAAGGGGAGGAAATCGAGCAACTTGTTGATCAATTGGAGTTGGTGGACCATATGGCGATGCAAGATGAAGCTGAAATGTTGGAGTGTGATGATGACATCGACGAAGATGAGGAAGGGGGAGAAGATGATGATGAAATGCACAGTAGTACTGGGACAACAGATGTACCCATCCCTGACGAGTGGAACAGAAAAAACAAAGCTGGTATGGAAATTTTGTGGGGGCATGAGTCGCGTTGGGAGTATGCTAGCAATGTCGTTCTGCTGAATCAAATTTTCGCAAATAATTCGAGTTGAAGTTGGCGGTGAAATTTGTGGGAACTATCGCAGCAGAGAGAGTTCCGAGTTGTTTTGTCCATCGAGATAGATACACAAAGAAGTGCGAGCACGAAGGATGTGAATTTCGAGTACATGCATACAAGCCGAAGTGCGAGACATTTTGGATTGCATCACGAGTAGATGGGCACACATGCAGACTAGAAAATATTTTGGTGAAACACCGCAACTTGAATGCGGCTGTAATCGCTAGCGTGATGTTCAATGAGATCATCGAGAAGCGGGACATTGAGTGTTCTTATATTCAGAAAGCAATCTTGAGAACATTTAAGTATCGATAAGTTACTCGATGGCTCGGGCGTGCGAAGCAAAAGGCATTAGAGAAGAGGTTTGGCACATATGAGGCTTCAGATTGTAACCTACCTCGTGTGCTTGATGTCTTGAAGGAAACCAATCTCGCACGCATAATCGCTTTTGAAGAAAGTGAAGCGGATGGTAATGGGGTCTCGATATTTAAATCGTGCTTTTTTTTCATTGGGTCCTTGCATTGCGTCATTCGTGCTTCGCCGTCCATTATTGTCGCCGATGGTACATTCTCGACGGGAAATACAAGGGCGATTCTAACGGCCATTGCAGCTTGATGGGAACAACCACATAATTCCATTGGCCTTTGCATTTGTTGAGGGTGAGAACCGGGAAAGCTGGCTGTGGTTTTTCAGACATTTGAAGTTCGGGGTAGTTCATGATCGGCCTAACGTGTGCATAATCCATGACCGTCATAAAGGTATCATTTCGGCAATTAAGACTTTACAGGAGGACCTTGATGAGCCTTTTTCATGGCGTGACATACAGAACAGGTGGTGTATGAGGCATTTGGGAGCAAATTTTTTCAGGCAGTTCAAGAGTAAGAAGCTGATGAACCTATTTAAGAGGTTATGCAAGCAGAACCAGGCACGTAAGTTCAACGCGATATTGGCCGAGTTGGATAAGCACACTACCGCACAGATTGAAGAGTTGAAGAATCAACCAGCAACGCCGAACGATTGCCCACCCAAAAGGCTATCACCCCTTTGAGCACTCGATACTCCAAATCTGAGGAGACGATCGTCAAGAAACATTAAGTGTTTCTCGCACTGGATAGAGACGGAGCCGTTGGAGAAGTGGGCATTGCTCCATGACACTAGTGGCGCCAGTTAGTATACTAAATTAACATAGTCAGGATTTATTGAACAGCTTAGAATTATTGTGCTAATCGATATGTTTGAACGAGTTCGTGTCATGACAACGAATATAGCCGAGATTTACAATTGGGTCATCGAGGCTCAAGTCGCTACCACTTGTGGCCATCCTGGAAGGCATGTTGCACGGCATCGTTGGCTACTTCCAGAAAAGGCATGCGGAGGCTTTACTTCATGCCACGACATTGCAAACGCCGTACTGTGCGCGGATGATGGCCTACATGGAGGAACGCACTAGTAAAGCTCAGCTGCATATGGTGCGTAGCTTCGGAGTCACTGAGTACCGCTTCGAAGTGACTCTTCGGTGTAAAGGGGGATTGGGAACCGACACAGCGGTTATTACACACGAGGTTAACCTAGGCCAAGGGGCCACTGGATAGTGTGAATGCACCTGCAACAAGCCAAGACTTTTTCATATTCCCTGCTCGCATGTGATCGCAGCTTGTGGGCAAATTGGGATTAACACGTCGCAATACGTGTCCCCTTTCTACCTAAAGGGTCATGCTGTCAATACATGGTCCGGTGAGTTCCGTGGTTTTCGAGCACATGGTGATTTCACTGCCATTAACAGAGATATGCGCATATGTCTACCGGATGCAAATTTGCGGAGGTGTGCGGAAGGGCATGCTGGCTATCCGCAGTCTAGGCGCATTCGCAATGACATGGATGAATCTGAAGTGGGTGGCCCTGTTAGGAGGTGTTCTCAGTGCAGTGAGTACGGGCACAAGGCAACGCAATGCCCGTAGTGTTATGTAATGTGTATTGAATTGTGTAATATGTATCATTTTATCCTATGTTAGGTATTTGCGGGTATATTGGATCTTCCGTCATGTTTATGTAGTGAATTATGTAATTTGTATTCCACTGTGTAAGATCAATGTCGGGTTGTATTGAATGCTTAACAATGCTTAACTATGATTGTACGTTTTGTCATGTTTTTGTATTGATATGTTTGTCGTTTGTTTTTTAATGTCGAACTCCTCAGTCTTTTGTTTTATATTACTAACCGTACTTTTTTCCTGTTTACTTGCAGGGATGGCGCACCCCGAGTCACTCCTTGACTCTTCGTTGGACCGACGGTACCGTGCGTTCGTCCACACCACAGAGGGCCTTGAGAAGGTGCCTCTGCTGCGGGTCCGTGTGCCCGGCAGGGCATGGCGGTTCCACCCAGTCTTCTACACCTGGTGAGTTGCACTACATTTACATGTTTCATTGCTCACACAGTTGCATTTCGTCTAACTAATATTTCAATACTACGACTGTTTTTTCCTGTCGATAGGTTGGCACGTGCTGGGTTGCTTCCGCTCGCTCGGATGATCGAGGGCTCAGCTGAGGATGTGGTTGAGGATCCGGCGGAGGGCAGCGAGGACGGTCCGGAGCGGTCACGGCGTTTCCGCTCGGCCGAGCCTCTCTTGTCTTGTTTGGTGGACGTGGCGCCGGAGACGCACACTTTCCACCTGCCGTTCGGTGAGGTGACGGTCACCCTGCAGGACGTCGCCATGCTGACAGGGTTGTCGATCGCTGGGGCACCGATCGGACCCTCGGTGGCTCCTGCGGGGTGGCAGGCTGACTTGGAGGAGAGGTTCCTCGGAGTGGCTCACACTGACCTGGCGATACCCCTCGGCAGGAAGAAGCACGGGCCGTTGAGGAGGTGGTTGGCCCAGTTCGAGGTGAGTGCTTGTGCGTGTATATGTTTTTCTAATTTTTTGTAACGTTATTAACATATTACTACATGTTAACTATGACAGGTGTAGCACATGGCGGTGAAGCCCACGGCGTACCAGGTGGCCCGACACTTGGAGGCCTACCTTCTTTGGTTGTTTGGGATGGTGATGTTCACGACCACACACGGCGACAGCGTCGACGCACGGTGGATAGCCTACGCACGGGCTATCGCGACGCCGCTTGAGCTGCATCAGCCCGGGTGTCTGGGTTTGGCGGTTCTTGCCGGCACGTACCGCGCCCTCTGCAACGCGTGTGTGAAGCTGGGCAAGACCACCAACCTAACTGGGATGCCTCTACTTCTCCAGCTTTGGTCATTCGAGCGCTTCCCAGTGGGTCGACCCTTAGTCCTCCCGCGACAGTACACCGCCGAGATGTACGGGGGCGACGAGATCGACCGGCCGACCGTGGGCTCGCTTTGGACTCGGCGACGGGTAATTATTTTCCTGAATTGCATTTGTAAAATTTTATTTGCAGTCGCATGTGCTTACAGATATTTTTTCTGTTGCGACCCACGATGGCGGATCGCAGTATGCGTCGGTGTACTAGTCCTTCACGGAGGCGTTCGACCACCTGCAGGCGGAGCAGGTGATCTGGGACCCTTATAGCTGCCGTGTTCAGATGTAGAGCCGCGCGCCAGGTGGGCTCTCGGCGCTTTGCTATAGGGACCAGGGGTACTGGCTGACGACGAGGAAGATCGTCCTCGACGTCTTCATGGAGGACTACACGCCGCACCGAGTCCTCCGACAGTTCGGCCTACGACAGCCGGTCCCTGTTCCATGGGGGGATCGTGTGCCGCAGGTGGTACACACGTGAGTTATCCGACCAAAAATATGATAAATAGTTACGTCGTATGTCTAATAATTTGGATTTCTTTTCAGGGTCCACACCCATGGCCTTCCGAAGAGCCTGCCCACCTTGGTACAGAGGATGGAGTCGTGGCTCGCGCAGTGGGCCGGGGCGCAGCAGCACGTCGTCGATGAGGCCACACCTTACGATGACTCATCCTACCAGCAGACTGCTGACTGCACGCGCCCCGGATGCATGCCCATCTCCTCTGGTGGACCAGACCTCCGCCCACGCCAGACGCTCTAAGCGTGGTGGCTTGTACCCGAGCGAGCAGAGCGCCATGCACGCCATGGTAAGTCTTAATTTTGTAAATTACATTATGTATTCCTGACGTTATGTCCATATGCATATCAGTTTGCCGTGTGTGGCAGGTGGACCACGCTAGAGAGCTCCACACGCACGGGTGCAGTGTCTTGTCCAGGCTACAGGACAGAGTTGCCATCTCGCTGGACGAGATGGCAGAGGCCTGGGGACGCGTGGTGGCCGGCCCGGCAGATCGTGGAGCTGGGTTCTTGTCGACGCCGACACTACCGGCCGTGCCACCTCGGGCGAGTGCGCTTCCACACTCTTTGCCTCCGCCCCGAGCGTGGTCGAGGGTCCGTGGCGAGCACCACACGCTCCCACCATGGTCCCCACGCCCGTAAGTCGAGCTACTTACGCTTCAGATTAGTATCACGTAACTACAATTAAAAGCTATTATCCGAACGTGCGAGCTCGTTGAGGGTGGTGGAGCACGATTCTCTCGGTCGACGACCTCGGGCCACGCCGAAAGCAGACTTCTTCATGAACCGTTCTTATTTGGTACACGCTTAAATCGCCCTTCGCCGCGATGCCTACCCGCACCCCGCGACCGACGAGCCACGCAGCCTGCGACCGACGCAGGGCTCGCAACCCGCTGCACCGACACAGTTGACGCAGTCGGACTACGGTACCTATGGGTACACGTTGCCTCCCCGAGACCGTCGACCGGTGAAGCGTTACAGCTCTTCCGACTACGGGCAGGCGGGGCCATCGCAGGAGCAGGCGGGACCATCGCAGGAGCTTCACCCACGCCCTCTTGACGATGCACCGCCTCAAAGACGAGGGGTCAAGAGGGTCGTCGAGGAGGGTGCGCCGACTAGGGACTGGTTGATAGGCTGTTGTCCTATTTTTGTTCTTACTTTGTACTATTCTACATTGTTTAGAGTGTTGTTCTCACTTTGTTACTTTGTTCGTACAGTTTTACAATGTTAATAATGATGTTCACGCTTTTTTACCTTTCCGATATCAATGCGACATGACAACACGAACGTTGCAGCTTTCTCGGACCGATTCGACAACACGCTGCACCCCACTTTTTCAGATCGATTCGACAACACGCTGCACAGAACAGCTTTCTCGGGCGAGGCCACAAAGACGCGCTATCGGCTTTCTCGCATCACAAATCTATTCACATATACATCAAACAAAATCTTATGCAATGTTAATTAAGAAATGAATACTATTCACATATGCATCAAACAGCAAATTGATGTTTAGATTAATTCTATTAATCTAAACAATTTTTGCATCTTGAATTCGATATTATAACTATTAAAATGCAAACACTTAATGAACTAAAATGCAAGAACGTAAGATCATGCAAGAACGTAAGATCATACAAGCCTGGGGACGTGCCCGTCGGACATGGATCACCCGGGGGGCCTGGGGACGTGCTCGACCGAGGGAGACGTCCTCGTTCAGGCTGCGGGGCCCGCCATGTCCCCGTAAAGGGGAGATGTGCCCCTCATAGGTGGATCGGGCGGGGGTCCGGGAACGCTTCTCCTGGAGGGGGACGTCCTCGTTCGTGCTGCGGGAGGCCCGGCCACGTCCCCGTGTAAAGGGGGAGACGTGCCCGTGAGAGGTGGATCGGGCGGGGGGCCTGGGAACGTTCTCGTCTGGAGGGGGAAGTCCTCGTTCGTGCTGCGGGAGGCCTGGCCACGTCCCCATGTAAAGGGGAGATGTGCCCGTCATAGGTGGATCGGGCGGGGGTCCTGGGGACGTCCTCATCTGGAGGGGGACGTGCCTACAAGAGGACTCTCCGAGGGGAGAGCCGAAAGCACTGTCTGAATTTTTAAAAATTCATAGAGCTTGATCATTATATGAAAATTTTATGGGAATATTAGTGATGCATCATAACCATGGATAAAAAATTTTAAAATTTTCTAACATGGTTTGTTTCATTTTTCATTCGGTTCAAACTTGTCGGCCAGCGTTTTATTAGGACAGTTGTATTGTTTGAATTTTCAAAAATTCAAACATCTTAAAATCATTTGAAATTTTTATGGTAATATCACTGATTTATCAGGAACCTCCATAAAAAATTTCAAAATTTTTCGACGTCGTAATCTCGTGGTTTCATGGCATGAGTGCCTTTTTTCGATTTTCGTAACTTCCTACCGGGGCAACGTCTGGCTATCTCGGCCATACGTAAGTGGTAGCCCGCGTTACGTAGGTCGCCCTTGATTTTTCCCGTATTTTTTGGGCCGTATCCGGCTTGTCCCGCAGGCCTTCGAAAACCCCTAAGTGGCCACGATTTCTGTGGTTTCATGGCCGCGAGTGCCTTTTCCGATTTTCGTAACTTCCTCCCGGGGCAACGTCTGGCTATCTCGTCCATATGTAAGTAGTAGCACGTATTGCGTAGGTCGCTCTTGATTTTTCTCGTATTTTTTGGACTGGATCCGGCCTGTCCCGCGAGGCTGCAAAAACCCTTAAGTAGCCACGATTTCCACGGTTTTGTGGCCGCGAGTGATTTGAGTCGCAATTCCAATCCGCGACAGAACTACGACTATTGAGACAAAGATGTATGTCAATTTGGAATTGCGACTATAGGGTATTTCTGTAAGTTTTTAAATACGAGTACTTAGGCCGGAGTACTAGCCGCATACTAAACACCAGTACTTAGGCCGGAGTACTAGCCGCATATTATCGCCAAACCGCTCGGCTACTACTAGTAGTCGCCACACCGCTCGGCGACTACTAGTAGTTGTTAAACCGTTTGGCGACTATATAATAGTCGCCGAGCGGTGTGGCGACCACTTCCTGACCTGGCGACAATTGGCTGTCACCGGTTCAAAATGCGGGATTAGGATATTGTCGCCAAACGGTTTGGCTACTACCCTATTATCGCCAAACCGTTTGGCGACTACCCTGTTATCGTCAAACGGTTTGGCGACTAGATATTATTTCTGCAATTTTTTAAATACGAGTATTAATGTCGCAATTTCAAATAAAATAATATTATTTTAAAAAAATTCATGGATGTGTGGCTTCAAAACACACGGTGAAAAGCATTCCTCTAATCCCCATCCAGCCACTTCTAATCTTCACATTCCAGTTGAGATTTGTTTGATTTTCACCTTGTCATCAACTCTCTGTGATCACTTTGGCATTAATCAAAACCAGACTCAACTAGAGGATACCGCTCGTGCATGTAACCCTAGCTGTTGCCTAGCTCAGGTTTTTGCTAATTGATGATCTTGAGGTCTGATTGGAAGGAAAAATCACAGGAATCTCAGTTGCTTGATTGATACTTTTATTGTCTTGCCGCTTGAACCGGTGATGTGCGAGGTGTGGCTCGACTATTTGCCTTGGTGCTTCTGGCACTAAAGACGGTCTTCAGGTCTTGTTCGGCTTGCTTCATCCCTATGGCCAAAGGTTGGTTCTGTGGCTTTGTGCAGTGTTAGCTGCATCTCGAGTTCCCTAGTGAAGTGCCTCCCTTTGGGGACAGTGGCTTTGTATCTCCGGAAGACTCGTCGGTGATTTCTGCGGTATTGCAGCGGCGATATTGTTTTCTAGGACAGTGTCGACAACGTGCCTGGCCGGTCGCACTAACAGTTTGTTGGTGCTTTATGAGTTTTTGCATCTTATGTGATCTCATTACTTTCCGTATATTGCAAAAGGGTGAGTCATTTATAGGTTTGGGGCCCTTGCATGTCGGAGACAATTGTTCAATAAAGATTGGGCAAAATTGAGACTATTTGTGACAACAAGTTTCTATCTTTTAGTTCTATTCATATGCTAGTACAATTGATTTCATCTCATATATGCTTATGCTATAATCAGTAGCTTACTACCTGCTGTTCCTGCTCTCTGTTATAGCCGGCTAGCCTCTATTCTAGCCTTTGTGATTAATTTCAGAAAGTGACCAGTAGACGGATTCCACTGTCATTTGCATTATTCTTGGAGATAATCAATTGTTTGGGATTCTAAATCTGTCAAGTACTAATAATCTGAAATTTAAACTTCTGTGAGGCTAGGTTGTCACAAATAAGTTTGTGATCTTGTCCTTAGTGGCGAGAAGAGCCTTTAAAGGCAACCCGACATCTGAGAACAATCTAAAAACAATTTGAGCATTATTGCTAGTTGTATGTCTCCTTTACTGTTCATTGTTATGTAATTGCTTAAATACTTGATTATGAGCCTTCATGCTTTGATATTTTCAAATATCTTGTTTCAGTATTTTAGCATATGCTTTCCTAACAATGTTCATTCATGGTTATTTAATTTGTTTGAAATTATTGTCATGATAAAACTGTTAATACCACAATATTTATAACAATTTGATCCTTTTGAATCATATTTTTTTGGCGCTTAATTATTACTACCGAATGGAAAGAGGTGATTTCTTGTGGGTTTTTTTTTTCTCTTTTTGTTTTTTACCTTGCATCTGGACAAGAGCTCTCCTTATCTTCTGGTAGCACCGGCTGCAGTCAACGTTCATCCGGAGGGTCATGCAGTAGAACTGCACGCACAAGAGAGACTAAGCCTCAGCATGAATGCATGATGATCTTTGCAGCACATAGCCGCTGCCCGCCATCGGTACCTCGTCACTCATGAATCGCTCCTCTCGACGGCGACCTGGGCTTCCGCACGCCTCGCTGAGGGCTGAGGTGTAGCTTAGTGGCGTGGGAGGTGGATGGATACCCAGCCGATCCGGATTCGAGTCTCGAACTCGGCGTTTCTCGCAGAGACGAGTGCATGTATGTGTTCGTGCGTGTGGAGGGGTGTGTGTGTTTGTAGCTCGTCTGTGTTTCTTTCTCTTATAATGTATGCCAGTGTTCCTGGCCAATTTTTTTTAAAAAGAAATAGAAGAAGCAGAACCTTACAACGAAGGGAGGGAAGCGGGGAAAGAAGAGGATCCAGAATGAGGAATCTTGGGAATGAGGAGCCTTGGACCCTTCGTCTTCGAGGTGTTGCTCGTTTCCTTACCCAGCGTGCCTAGTTGGAGATTGGAATCGGATTCTGGTGCAACGACGAAGGCTGGCCGGCTCGCACGAATGGTGGTCCTTTTCCTTAGTGTCTTAGCATTTCCTTCTCGACAGGGCAAAATCAGACAGCGCAGCACGATGGGGAATCTTGGGAATGCAGTGTCAGCATTAGCGAGCCACCCTTTTTATCCTTGGGCACAGTAAAAAATCATCACTATCAATTTGACAGTCCGTCCAATTCTGCCTTTCCTCAACGAGAGCAGTGAAGAGCTGAAGGCACTAGTAGACCTAAGACCATCTCCAACCATTTCCCAGCATTCCATTCCCTTTCCCACTCCTGAAGGGAATCCCTTCCCAAATTCCATTCCCTTCCCAGAAAAACACTCCAACAACATTCCCTTCCTCATTCTCTTCCCACATTAAAAATGCTTATTTTATCATCCTCTTCTAACCACCAATTTGTAAACCAATTTCTAAACCAATTATGGGACACCAAAACAGAGCTTCTAGCAAATCTATTTGTCAAATAGCTATACTGTCAATTATTATTATTATTATTATTATTATTATTATTATTATTAGACTGAAATCTATCTGTTTTCCAAAACAAATCTTAAATGTACTGCTATACTGTCAAACAGCTTCCAAGGCAATATTGAGAAAGCTTCTGATTAAATAAAAAACTGCACTCGTGAAGCCTGGAATGGAACCAAATCAACCAATCAAAACAAGCAAGGCCTAAGAGTCTGCTCAATCACGATGCAATGAGTGGTACATGCTCCAAATTTGTATTAGCAAACTCTGCCTTCCATTTCTGAGCAACAAAAGCAAGAAGATCAATATAAATCTCTTCAGGCAGCACCACGACAAGATTTGATCCCTGGATGCACTTTCCATACCATTCAGAACAGACATAAGCAACACCGAGAAACCCCAAGATATTGTCGTATTCTTTGCCATCAAAATACGAGCTCAGAATGTGAGTTCCACGCGATGAAATGTTTGGAACATCAATGCCTAACTTCACTGCCTTGTTTATGATGCTCCAAAATGCAGCATTTAGCCGACCAACCACTGTGGGCTTTCGGAGTACTTTTAATGAAGATCACCCGTCTTGTCCTCCTCGGAGGATAGGTGAAGGGTATATGACTCTGCACCAATATCCTTCCTCATTAAAGCATTTGGTACACTTGATTTAGAAATCTGACTCAGACTTGCAGCATTCAGATCATCATTAATATCCCTCACAGCAGCATGCCTAATCTTGGAAAGGAACAATAGGATTTCACTGAATTTAATCTGATATCCGTTGCTAAATATATGTGGATTGCTGGATACCAGAAACACACTTTTGAAACCAATACCTGTATCACAAGTTGAACAGGCAATCATTTAGGAACTAACAAACTTGACAAGTCAGGTAATCAAATAAAATGGGTGTCATTTAAGCTTCTACAATAATGAAGAGGATGACTGCGAACAAAAGCAGCACTCCAAATGGTTTTTCTTTTGAATGACAGGACTATAGGATCGAGTGCAAATATCACATTGTTTTTTTTAGATAAAGGAAACAATCCGGCCTCCTCGCATAAGAACGAATACGGCCCACAATACAGACTCCGACTAGTACCAAAGCAATGAACAACCGGCTTTAAGCCAACACGACTCCAACCAAACAAGTAGCCAAAGGAAAACTAAAACAAGATCCAAAAGTTTACAATAACATGACACTAGACCTCAATTCTAAGATTCCTTCTCCAACCAAAATCGGCGAACAGCTCGAAGACTGTGATCTCAAGCAACCTGCAACTCCTCAACAGCATTCCCTTCTCTTCCTCTTTAGACAGCGGAGACCAGCTTCTGATCCAATATCACATTGTTGATCTTTATTGAGAGAAAAAGAAAACGTAAAAAATCCACACCCAATAAATTGGAAATATTCAAATTATAACTTTAAGCTGATAATCATACGAAGATGCACCTTTCTCTCCAATATGACCACTATCCTGGATTCCCTTTTTGGTTGATTTCCCAATCCTACAGATGGATTCAATGTTCTCTGGAGCAAAGCCTTTCTCATTGTTGAACACCAGGAGGGTCGCAGTAGCTCCACCACGGGTGATGTCCTTTGATGTAAGTACAAACTCCAAAGTTGGATAGACTCCAGAAGGATATTCATTATCCTCAGCATTCTGAACATCAGAACATAAGAAAGGCATTAGAGTAAAAATGACCAGTGAATTACAAACCAGTAGAGTTTGTAAACAGCTTCACAAGAACCGGAAGCCAGTGCTATTCATTAAGCTTGATATCTCTAAAGCTTTCGACTCGCTAAACTGGGCATATCTCCTCGACGTTCTTCGGGCTCTAGGTTTTGGCAGTAAGTGGCGCGAATGGGTGGCGGCAGTCCTCAGGACTTCATCTTCGAGGATCTTGATCAATGGTCAACCGACGGAACCGATTACACATGCTAGGGGGGTAAGATAGGGGGACCCATTATCCCCCCTGCTTTTCATCCTTGCCATTGACCCCCTACAAAGACTCCTCGAGCTGGCGGCGGATAAGGGTGTTCTCAAACCGGTGCTCCCGGCAAAAGCGAGTCTTCGATGTTCTCTTTACGCAGATGACGCAGCGATATTTCTAAATGCTGATGTGCAAGAGCTGAACGCTCTAAGACGCATATTGGATATTTTTGGTCGATGCTCTGGCCTAAAAATCAACATCTCCAAAACTAAAATTTACCCTATTCGATGCCGAGAGGACTCCCTCCAAGAGTTATTGAATACTTTCCCGGGAAAGCTTTCAAGGTTCCCAGGTAAATACCTTGGCCTACCTCTACACGTCCGACACCTTCGGAGGGCAGAAATTCAGCCTCTCATTGATAAATTAAACAGTCGGCTTGCGGGTTGGAAAGGCAAACTTCTTTCCACTACCGAAGGGTGACCCCGACATCTTGGTATTAACGTCGCAACCAATTTATCATATGACGGTCTTCCCGGCTCAGAAATGGCTGCTTCGATGCATTGATAAGCTTAGAAGAAGCTTTCTCTGGAGAGGAATGGATCAGGCAAATTGCAACGGAGGGCACTGTTTGATCAAATGGCGGATCACCTGTCTGCCAAAAAACAAAGGAGGTCTTGGCATCAAAAACCTGGAACGCTTTGCCAGAGAGCTAAGGCTGCGTTGGCTCTGGTTTAAATGGAAAAGAAATGAGAGGGCATGGACGGGACTCGACCTGCCCTGTGATAAAACTGATGTCGCTCTTTTCAACGCATCAATGGTGGTCACCATAGGAAATGGTAAACTAGCAGATTTTTGGAGATCAAGCTGGGTGGACGGTCAAGCGCCAAAAAACATGGCACCTAACCTGTTCCAATCGGCGAGAAGGAAGAACATCTCTGTCCACCGTGCCCTGACAAACAAATACTGGATCCGCTTTTGCACTCCGGTGAGCTCACAAATGGAAATCCGGGAGTTCGTTACGCTTTATGAAGCAATAGGTAGGATCAACAGAGATGAACAAAATGAGGACCAAATGACCTGGCGTTGGACCACAGATGGACAATACACGGCAAGGAGCGCCTACCTCATACAATTTCACCCGGTCTACTGCAAGATGAGGATGAGCCCGATATGGAAAGCGAAAGCTGAACCTAAATGTCGTTTCTTCGCATGGACATTGCTTCACAATAAAATTTTAACTGCGGATAACATGCTCAAGAAAGGGTGGCCATGCAATGCAACCTGTTGCCTTTGTAACGGCCATCCCGAAACTCCAAGTCACATCTGTAAAGACTGTCCCTTCACTTCACAAGTTTGGAACTACCTCCGAAATTGGGGGAACTTGGAACAATGCAACAACTTGAGCCCGGATGGATCGGTGTACCAGTGGTGGAGAAGACTTCGAACCCAATTCGCCAAGGAAAGAAGACGCGACTTAGACGGGCTTCTAATTTACTTCTGGTGGAATCTATGGCTTGAAAGGAACCGACGCATTTCTCAAGGGGTGGAGGCAACGCCAGAGTAAGTGGCCAATATGATCAAGGACGCGGTGCTAACCCATGGCTACGCCTTGTCATGGAAGCCGGTGGCCTAGATAGGAATCTTGTTGTCAGCCTTTTGCCTGACGATTTTATGTTTTTCTTTTTCGTTCTTCTTCTTAGGTGGTTCAAGTTGTTTCCTTTAGCGATTGTTAGTGGTGTTTACCTGTAAGGTTTTTCACGGGTCCGGTTTTTTCCATAAAAAACAGGACCCAACATCCTTTCCCTTCTATTAATATTATGTGCAGCAACTTCTCGTGCTGCTCTTTCAAAAAAAAATTACAAACCAGTTTGAGAACCATGAGTTGAAAATTGGTCCATATTTGACATAGTATGAACTACAAAAGGAGGAAACAGTTAAATGAAAACAAATTCTCCAGAGTGCTCTAATGGTTAACACATATAACAACAATTTTGCTTTGGCACAAGAGTATAAAGAAGACCGTTATAGGAGTGAAAAGGTTACAACACAGACGAATGAGTGTAGTTCACATCAAGAGTTGTATTCTTTAATTCCAAATCTGGCGCATAAATGCATAATACTACCAACAGCAAATCCATGCATTAATATCAACCACATCCTACACCCATACTTTGAGAAATTGGTCTACATTTTTTAGCTTACCACCTGCTACTGCCACTCTTTTTGTAAAAAAAGAAAAGGCTGAACTTCCATATTTGTACTGTAATCACAACAAACATAATTGGTTCGGTCAGAAGAATGTCTTAAGATGGTGGGAAAGGTAACATGAATGAATTAGTGGATATTAAGCAGTAAGCACAAACACAAGCTGGCAGTAAGCACAAACACAAGCTGGCAGAGTTCAGATGCCTGGTCCATGTTAACATAACAGAGGTTAGAACTTAACATTATGTATATGCCTATGCAAATTTAACAGATTAAGATACTTGTGGTCATGCTCCTGGAATAGATAGCATGAGGGATGGACATTAAAATTAGAATTATTCAGATTTGAACTAGTAAGTTATTAGCCAAAGAACTTGCATAGCACTATGGTCCTGGGATAGATAGCATAAGAGATGGACATTAAAATTATAATTATCCAACTTTGAACTAGTAAGTTATTGACAACGTATCCTATGCACACAGGTCTTTCCGTGTACACACCGTGCACACCAACTAACAAAAATAATCTTCTTATGTGTTCAGGATACCTTTATGCTCCAAAAAGTTGCATTAAAAATAACCATTATCTATCTTTCCAGGGTAACAGGTTTGCCGCATGTGAGAGGATCCAAGAAGGTTGTTGTGCTATCCCGTGCTAGACAAAGTGCGATGCTAGAGGAAGATAAATAGATATTCAGTAGTGCTAAACATGAACTACTAATCAGAAGAGAATCGCAACGGATCGTGAAGGGATTGATAGTTGGGGATACACATCCATCCATCTATAAACCCTAATCCAAATCGAAGCCAAATCCTCCTAATTCGCCTCGTCGTCGTCTCCGATGGGTGCAGATGAGGGCCTGCGTTCCGGTCGCCGAGCCCGCCGCTTCGCCTGATCCCTTCCCCTGCCACACTGCCACTCCCCGGATCCGAGCCGACGCGCGAAGCCCAGGTCGTTGGTCCTCCGAGCCGCGGGAGAGGGGGAAAGGAACGGAGAGAGGGTCCAGCGCCTCCGGGATTCTCTCTCCTTTCCCTCGCTGCAGGCGACCGGAACGGGACACCGTTGGAGCGCACATCGGCTTGCACAGTCGCTTGCTTTCCCATGGAGACGGGGAAGGGAATCGGGACGGGACACCGTTGCGGGTGGTCTAAGCATCGTGCCATGCCACGGGTCGATGGATGAGGATCTAGACCATGCCACGTTACCACAATCTAGTCAGCCTGCCGTGCCAGCTCGGCTTGACTTCGGCGAGTCCAAGCACAAACCTTCAAGACATTTCATACTATGCCACCTATCATGCCGTGCCGTCAAGCCCAATTGAGCCTTAACAATCGTGCCATGCTAATCCGGTTCATGTACATACATACTATGTCATGCCACCAAAAAAAAAACTGCCGAATACCCACATCTAGGCACTAGGTTGGAAAATGACAAGGCAGACATGTTAGTCGTCAAATGGTGGTGAAACCTGTCAAACCAAATGCACGTTCTGACCACTGGAGCAGGATTAGATTACATTCTTCCTGGCCGCCACCAACTAGGCCTGGGCATTCGGTTAAACCGAAAAAATCGGTTTCGGTTTTCGGTTTTTGAGACAATTCGGTTATTTCAAAAACGAAACCGAAATATGTTTGAATATTTAGGAAACCGACATTTCGGTTAACCGATAATTCGGTTTCGGTTTCGGTTTTAACCGAATTATCAGCTAGCAGACAGCATTACAAACATATTTCGGTTTAGCAGAAATAAAAGTAGAAAATATGCACATCAAACATCACAGTGATTGCATGAAACATTACAAACATATTTCGGTTAGCAGACTGATTGCAGACATTACAAACATTGCAGACAGAATATAGCTAGTAGACAGCAAATCAAGCAATGTCAATCACTAAATCAACATGCAGTCCCTACTCCAATGTCAACAAAATCAAGCAGTCCCTAGTCCCTACTCATTATTCATTAACACATGTAACCAAATGTCGTCGACCGAGAATGCTTTGATTTAGTGAATATCAAGTTTCTAATGTAATATCAAGTTTCTCACAAAATCAAGCTGAGAATGCCGTAACATAATTACTAAAGTTGCTTTATCTGAACATAATTGCTCTTTGGAGTGCCACAGGCGCAGTGCCCCGCAAGGGAGGGAGGGAGGGAGGCGGAGGCCGGGAGGAGGAGGGGCTTGGCGGCGGCGAGCGGGGAACACGGAACCAAAAGCCTGTGCCTAAGGGAGGGACGGCCACGGCAGGATTGGGAAGGAGGAGAGGCGTCGCTGGACCCCGGAGTGCCGATTGGGAAGGAGGAGAGGCGTCGCTGAGTGCCGGGGGAAGGGAGGCCGAGCTGGAGGGAGGCGGGATGAGGTCCTGGAGACTGGAGTAGTGGAGTGGGTGGGGAGGGGCGAGCGGCACCTGGAGGCTGGAGACTTGAGGGGGGAAGGCCGGAGGGGAGGGCGGCGCAGGCTGGTGCTCGTGCTCGACTACCGACGCTGGAGCCTTCGAGTGGGGAGGCCGGGAAGGGAGGGCGCCGCGCCGCCGCCTGGGCCCTGGAGACTGGAGTAACCCTAAAGGCCAGAGGGAGGCTGGAGTTGTGAGGCGTGAGGGATGAGGGCTAGGGTTAACTGGTTTAGTTCACATGTGACATACCGACGTATACGCGCTCGAGTGACAGTCCGGTTAATTCGGTTAACCGAGGTGTACAACCGAATTACCCGAAAAAAAATCGGTTATTTCATATAGCTAACCGAATCGACAACCGAACATTTCGGTTTCGGTTTTTTCGGTTTCGGTTCCGGTTTTTTCAGTTTCGGTTTATTTGCCCAGCCCTACCACCAACTACGACTTCTTTCCAACAACAGCACTGTTACTTGCCTTCGATAATATTGCAAAAACCGCGAAGCCATGATACATCTAGAGCATAGAGCTTAGGAAACATCGCTGCAATTAGAGAGCACATTTCACAAATAACGGATGGGCTCGAACAAAATTGAAGTATAACATCAAATAAGTGAGAAGCACAGAATCTAAAACTGAGGACGAATAAATTTAACACGAGGGAGACGGATTGTTAGTAGTGTAAACTCAAAAACAATGATGACTCTACAAACTGCCAAACAGGAACCAAAACTCGGCCATTTTATCACTACTGAACAAGATGTCAAGACTCCTATCGATTCCTATATTGTGATACCAAAAAAGAGGAAATTTCTCTAGATCAGTAATAAATACATTAGTGTCTAATCCTTGGTGGCATCCAAGACACAGAACGAATGAGCCATCAGAATTCTCAACAAGATCTGGATCCCAGTGGAGGTGACGCAAAAACCTGGGGATGCACCAAACTCACACCTCGTAGAGGCTGTCGAAATCCAGAAGGGAAGAGCATAAACAAGTCAGTCGTCGAATGGTACCGATAGGCTTTCATCTGGACATCACCAAGTTGGAAACCGGCACAGAGACACCCATGAAGAGGGGTTCACCGCTGCTTTTGCATACTTCTTCGTCAGGCGTTGAATTAAGCAGCACGAAACTTCCACAGGGGCTGAACTCTTCCATGTCTCCCTGGCTGCTACTACCGCTGCTAGTGTCTGACTGCCTTTTTGGGCCAGATCTTCTGCTCCGCTTTCTTGCCCGCCATTTCAGGTTATCAAACTTCAGAGCATTTGTGAGGTCAGCCAGAACACGTTTATGATCACGTGAAATCTTGCTGCCCAAAGGTTTGTCAATACACCTCTCGTCAGATTCTGATATTGGAGATGGATTACAGTCTTGCGAGACGAGTTTGAAATTAATCAAGCCTCCATTTTCACACACTGAGGAAGGGGACAACTGGCATGTAAGATTTTTCCTTTCCTTCAATGGATTCCACCTGCCACCTGCCCACTCGAGTGAATGCCTCAAATCATCTTGGCCAAAATCACCTACTCGCTTTTCTCCTGTGGACAACATATGAAGGTAAGTTTTGAGCTCCGATGCTAATAGCACTAAGTCCGTTAATAATCATGAGAAGCACACATAAATGTTGATAGTAATTTAGAATGTAGTCACCTGGAAAATAAACTTGTAGACGTCCATCATTTCCCTGTCGCAATACAATCCCCTCCCACCAGCCACTATTCCACCATGCATCAACAATGGCCCCAACATCAAAGGAGCATGGGCCCTCGCTATGTTGCACATGATGTGGACGAACCACTGGTCTTCCAGAGATGCGAATGCCCAACTTATCAGGTTTGGCTATCCTTGTTAACGAAACCCACTCCTGTAGAAAAATATAGGTCAAAGATCAGCTCAACAATCCAGTTTAGTGAAAAAAAAGTGAACATATAGAACTACACTAAGCATACCTCCAAATTTCCTGTCTCGTCAGCATCCTGAAGATCTTGGTATCGCACCCTGATTTTATCCCTGTGCCTCTTTAAGATGAAGCATCTAAACCAGCAGCCCCGTATACCACTATCCTGTGACAGGACTTCAGCATGGCAACCAGGGTATAGCTGTTTTTGAAGGTTATCCTCCAAATAATTGTTAAGAGAATCAGAACCGAACCCACCAGAAGGTAAACACTTCAGCGGATTAGTATCATCATTGAATGCATCATGTTTCCTCTTCTGCTCCCCATCTGAACCAGATCCACCTTTAGTGACCTTGAAACGTACCTTCAGAGAAGAAGCTGCATTGAACATGGTCCTAAGCACTTCCTGGCTCCAATACCCTTGCAATTGGGTGATGTCAAAAGGCTTGACATCATCATTATCGATCTGCCGGCAGCAAAGATAAGGCTGCCAATAGCAATGTTTGGTGACACTCTGAAACATCTCGAAGTGCTGAGCACTCAGGACTGCAGCCAATCCATCAATGCATTCAACATTGAGGTCTTGAAGTCCAAGGGAAAAGAAAACATCTCTGTCACCAACATCCGAGGGTAATTCAACACCGACCTCATCAACTTTGTCGAACCATCGTACCATGACCATGTTGATTGCATTTGTATCCTCATATAGATCCTCCACATAGGCTATGAGTCTCTTCTTCTCTTCGTTCATGATGTAGACAAAATTATGCACCTATGAAGATAACAGAGACTTGTCTCAACCAAGGTTCAACATTTAAAAGTTTATACTACTAGTAATGGGAACTTTCAAACTCCATCTATTTTAAATGTTTTAGAACACCAAAAGGTACTCCCGTATCATTCCCAGTAAAAGAAAGAATGAACATCTCAATCTCACAAAATCACCATAACTCATAAACATATCATTTTTTAAAAATTCATTTTCAAGTCAGCCTATATCAACGTATCATATTTTTTAGAAAAAAAATCAGTTTCAAATCAGCCTGTATCTAACCTATCATATTTTTACAAATTTCAGTTTCAAGTCAGCTTGTAGCTATTATGCTTGTACATTTTCATTGTTCCACTATTTATTTAGTTCAACTCAGCATGTCATCTTTATAACTTGATTACAGGCAAGGTTCTATGGTGCACATACTGATAGGTAAAAAAAAATAGATGAAAATGGTCAGTGATGGACATACCGAAATAGTAATCCCCCCACGGCAGAAAGATCTGTAGTGCTTCCATCGTTTTTGGCAATACAATGCAGGACCTAACCAAGTGAAGTCTTTCAACTTTTCCCTAACTAATGAAATAGGAGAAACATCCTGAGTACAGATAAAAAAGTATGCATTAGAAGAGGGAATTATCAGATAGGTTTATACGTAAGATACGAAAAAACAAGAAATAATCCTGAAATAACTCTGTACCTTTGAAGCAACAACATCATTGTCATCATATGAATTTTCACAGAACCTATTAGCCATTGAGGAGGGCCCATAATTACAACCTGCAAAAGCAGCATTCACAATTAAGAAATTTACCAAGACAAGCTAGTCAAAATGGGACTTTGCATCGGAACATTAATGCAGAACATAGAAGTTGCGTTGCACTGATACCTCAAAAAATTGGCGTCGACACAGATACTCTCCAATACATATCCTACATGTATCCCTAAATTCGGATTTTTTTATAAAAAAAAAATACTTATCAAATACTTCTCGGATACTTTCCCGATACCTTTGAACCCTAAACAAAATCCCTTTGCCCCATTCAACCCACGCAGCCGCTCCCCCAATCACCCCATGCTGCCACTGGCCCGCCGCCCCTTCCCTCCCCAACCCCCCCCCCACAACGCCCCACCCCCTTCTCCCAATCACCCCACAGCGTCAGAGTTCCTGCCTCTCCCAATCGGCCGCCACTCCCCTTCCCTTCCCCGGTCAGCCGTTGCCGCTCCCCTTCCTCTCCTAGTCCGCCGGCGGTCTCCTTTGACTCCCCTTCGGTCACCTTCCACACCGCCGCTGCTCCCCTTCGCCTCCCACACCGCTGCCGCTCCCTTGCCACAGTGAGTCCTCTTCTTCCCTTTATCCAATCTGCAATTCATCTTCTCCCCAGTACAAGCGCTCACTTCTTGTTCAAACTTGTTAGAGCCGATGGCATTTGGTGGTGGACTTGGAGGTTACAAGTTATAATGTAAGCACCATGTATCTATCTGTGATTCTACTATTTGTTTGTGTCTATGTACTCATTTATTCTCTAATTTCTTGGCAGTTGGTTCATTATATTGGTATCATGAACTTGTATAAGGCAAACAACTAGGAGGGAGAACTGGACAAGAAAGTACTTGGCTACATCAATATTAAGGTATTCCCAGTTTCTTTCCTTACAAGAATTCATTATTATTATTATTATTATTATTATTATTATGTACATGTATCGGTGTTTTGGGGAAATTGGCATATCGCGGTATCGGCGTATTGCATACCCGATACGAATCGGAGTATCCAGGCAATGTAGCATAGAAGCATACAAGTATACAACCATGATACAAATGAAAGCAAAACAACAAAGAAAACAGAAGGGAAGGGGACCAATCATGCATACCTAAAGATCAAGAACATTTAGAAGCAACCATACTCTGGTATAACTTTTCATTTTGAAGGATAAATCTTTTCAAACTACAAATATCATATGCCCTGTCGTGCCACTTCATCCATACTAGCCATGTGCCCGTACGTTGCAACGGAAACTCAATTTGCGATAAAAAGTTTATTTGCAAAGAGCACTAATAGTGACAAGGTGGGTAATTAAAGAGCAGTGGCAAATATGGGTAATTTTGATGAAGTGGCGTGGACAAAGGTGGGTAATTAAAGAGCAGTGGCAAAGGTGGGTAATTTTGATGAAGTGATGCGGCAAAGATGGGTAATTAAATAGC